>CM060411.1:19037744-19721643 GCA_030545235.1 Helianthus tuberosus | reverse complement strand
ACCAAAAGGATATTACCATACTTTTCTGGTAATACTAACAATCGGTTAAGATATGGGAAATGCTTAATTGATTATCGAGAGCAAATGCATGGAGTGGAACTCGATAAATTAAGTAAGAAAAAGGTTTCGGGGACGAAACCTCTTTAAGGGGGGTAGACTTGTAACACCCCGAAAATGGGTTTGGTAATTAACCCACGTTAAAACTAAAAGACGGGTAAAATACCGTTAGTAGTAAAAGTAACCCGGTGAATATTAGGATTTTTAAATAAATAAACCTAATATTAAAAAAAAGTAGAATAAAGGCTTTTGAGGAAATAAAGTTTATAGAAGGCCCGACCTAACGGGACTTAAAATAAACTTAGTCATAAATATTCCTGAACCCGCTAAGTTGACTAGGAATATTAAACCTAGTTAATAAGTGGGAATATTGTTAAAAAATAAGTAGGTTGTGGCCTACTTAATAACGAACCAAACACGAGGGGTTAAAGTGGGATAACTAGAAAAGTTATTTAATTAAACAAAACACAAACACACACACAAGTGTGTGTTCTGGATCGACATCAGGGAGCTCCCACGGAGCCAAACCCTACAAGCACAAATCAATGAAATTGGAAGGGCAAATCGAACCCAAATCGAAATTCAAGCACATATTCGTGATCACCAAGTCAAGGGGATCCTAAGGTATGTCAAAATTTCTAACATTCATGAAGTTGTAAAAAGTTGATAATCATCCTAATCGCGAATTAGGCATGGATTAGAGAAGATATGACTAGATTAATGATGTATACTTGCTTAGGAACGAAACCCTAAGTGAAAATCATACTTAACATGCTATTAATTGAAGGAGTTGATGAATTAACACACTTAGACAAGTGGGTTTTAATGTTATGATGATTTTGAATGATATAACTATGCTTAGAATCAACATGCATGAAAACAAATAGAAGGTGTTCGATTTAACCATGAATTTGGGTACTTGTTCATATATGGTTGAAGTGGGTTTTGTTAGATATGGTGAAATTATGAAGAACTTGAAGTAATATCACTTGTATGTGATTAACAAGTAAACTAGGAAGTGGGTTTTGATATAATAGTAAAGATGATGATAAGTTATGTTTAAAATCATCATATTTGATAATAGAAACAAGGCACTCAAACAAATTAAATGATTTGGGAACTTGTTCATACATGATTGAAATGAGTTTTGAATGTTATGATGAAATTTGGTAGCCATGTTCATGTAACTAAGTGTATACGATCATGTTAGCTACTAATTGATAGATAGAACTTGAATGTGCATTTATATGCTTAGGGGCGTTTGACTTTTAGTAGTCAAACCAACCCTTAGTAAGATCGAATGATAAATTGATAGAAAAATGCGTAAGATGGAATAGTTATGATTAACAATGACTAAATTACCCATCTTATGAAATATGATGATAGTTTGACGCGTAACAAGCTAGGTGAAGCTTGAGTGGAAAGCGGGTCGAACGAATCAAGAATGAAAAGGAAAGCGCAACTCGGATGAAAGGTAAGTGAAACTTACACACTTTGTAGAATACTTGTTTACTTTACAAGTAATAAATGCGATAACGATAATAATGAAAATATGGCTTCCGACGCGATTGGTACGAGTCGGAACATATAAAGATGATAAAAACCACGGTTTATGGTAAAAATGATAAATCGGTAAATCGGTCATGTAATGACTAAGAGATTATGAGTTTTGATAAGATTACCGCGTAGTGTAATCTAATATTGAGAAAAAGGGTAAAAATGGAAATTTAGTCAAGTGTCGACTAATGTAAATTGACAATAAAAGGGCACCCATGGCGTAAGCCGAACGGGTCAAATTTGTAAGAAATGAGTTAAAGAGAAAAGGAGGGGTCAAGTGGTAACATCCGACATAGGCCGGATGTGTAAATTTGAAATTTGAAAACCTCGTTTTACTACATATGTAAATGTTTGGTCATATGAGCCAAACGGGTCAAATGGTGATGATAACACCATTTGACAATAATGACTAATCTTGGTTGTCAAGTCATATGTAAACAGGAACGAGTAGCAATTCTGGGATAATCGCGACGCTATAGAATATTGGTTAATAAATGCGAGGTATAACGGGTCTATACGTTGATCCAAGCCAGGTACGCACAAATAAGTTGTAGTAAGAAGTGCGATTTGGTCAAATATTAGTGGAAGTCCTTATTGTAAAAATGAAGGATTAAATGTGACCAAAACGCCCTTGTTAGCTAATTCGAACAAACAACCTTTACAACCTTTAAAGGTTGTTTGGAAACAAGTTTTATGATTAAGCAAATACTTAGAATAAGTATAGAAACTGAAAGATGTATTATAATAGTCAAATGGCACTTTTTGAGTTTTGCCGTAAAATAATGATTCGAGAGGTAAAATTTGGTTTATATAGATCGCCACATTAAGCCCACCATAAATACAGTTGTGGTGGGAGATTATAGTATAAGAAATGTGGTGATGAAGTGCTAGAAGAAATCGAAAGCGATTTGAGGCTCGAAAGCGCTCAAATACCCTTAACGGGTCAAAAATAGAAGTATTAGCGAAACGGGTTAAGAATGTGTAATAATCCGTGATTTGAATCTTATACAATAGGAAATAATCATAATAATACGTTTACAAAAGAAGCAAGGGCTACAAACAAGTTTGTTAGATGAAATCACGAACGGGTTAAAAGATGGTAAAAAGGGTAATAAGCCGAAGAGTTAAACTCTGAAATTTTATTATGAAAGTTGTTGGATCTTAACTCCATTAGATGGAGAATTAAATTACGGACGCGTAGGAAAAAAAATCGGGTAAAACGGATCAATAACGAAGAAGTTATGGCCGTTTCCGTGAAATCAGGTCGTGCAGGATTTGCACAGCAACAGCAAACGAACTTCTGTCAAAAACAAGCACTCGCGTAGCGCGAGCACCCGTAGCGCTACGCGAGCCCCTAAACTCCGAAAATTCTTGAATTTTATCAATTTTAACCCCTGTACTTGTTTGGACTTGATATTTGACTATCGAAACTAACTTTTAAGTTGGTTTTGATCCTAGGTGAATGTCAAGAGTGCACGGATGAAGATCAAGCAGCTACGAAGAACCGAACACACGAGATTAAAGCTTCCGCACAACATTACGTCATAACTTTTAAATGGCGAACTTATCTAAATTTTGTTTAAAACTTTTAAGTTGTAAAAGTTTTAATTTACTCGTATTTTTCTAAGGATACTTAATGATAAATTCATGTTTGTTTTCGTTAATTGCACGAAAACCCTTAGATTAATAACATGGGTGTTACAAGTTGGTAATCAGAGCCCAAGGTTAAAGGGTAAAGTGTTCGGTTCGAGGCTTGATCGCAAATCCGGTAAGTACAAGTACGTTAATAGTTTAGTATGCTAAAGTGTTGTAAACAACACATAGGGCTATCGTGTGGTACATGTTACCCCAATTAAAATGATGGATATGTTTGACGAAAATACGCGCGTTGACGCGTATAGTAGAAAAAGCCTTGTATTATAATACGGGCGATTATTGAAGTTGACATTACTAACTCTTGTAAATGTTTTAATTGAAGGGCACTCGCGTCTGATGATGACGGGAGTGAACGAATTATGGATATGATGATGGAACGGTCCGAGGTATGACAGGAAGAGCATACTCATCAAGGACCTAAATCGCGTAACGGTCGCGAACAAGACTAATGACAAGAGAAGCCCGTTAGGGCAAGCATTACCAGGTGCACACTTTTAAATTTAATCGCACGAGTCGTTATATGCAACAAACACGTAAGTAATAACGGTTGCATACACATATGATAGAACTTGGAAAACCCGATTTCCAAGAGAAATTTAATAGGAAATGTGTTATTCACAATGATGAATAACAAGACTTGTTTATATAGAAACTTGGACGAGAGTGATCATCCAAGTAAGTATTCTCAATATAAATCCTATTAAGAAAAGTAGTGATCACATCAATAAATGTGAATAAATGTTTATAAAAAGGGACATTTTACATGTTCAAGGATAAACGACTAAAACTAATAATTGTTAACTAACAATTAAATAAAGTTTTACCAAATGAAACCGTAAACATGGAAATAAATTGAGGAGTTACTTACATGGGACGTGATGTGGTAATTATAATAAGGTCACGCGTACCATGTGTTGATCGCTTACTCTGGCCAAGTAAGTAGTGAACACATGATAGCATGAGCTTCTTATAATGAGCGCAGTTATGTCCGATGTAGTAAGGTCAAGATGAATGAAAATTTAAAGGATCCTTAGGGTCAAGAAATCTTATGGGCATACTCGTATAAATGGTTTCCGCGGGAACCATAAAAACGATGTATGGCGCACATAGAAATAAAAGACCCAAGGAAATTCGTGACATAAGTCATTTTTGACGAAACAACCATGGTAGACAAAAAGGGCATTGTAAAACCAAAGTATAAATGACCCGCGGGGTCATAGAAACAAAGGTATTGCCCACATGGGAAAAACGATCAAAAACCATGGTAGACGAAAAGGGCATTGTAAAACCAAAGTATAAATGACCCGCGGGGTCATAGAAACAAAGGTATTGCCCACGCGAGAAAGACAATCAAAGTCGTTGACTTTGGTCGTAGTAAAGAAATGATGATGATGATAATCATCATTCATAGTCTATAAGACTGTCAAGGATGGTCAAATAAGAATAAAGGTTTGGTTGAATAAAAGCGAAGGCTTCCGCTAAGACAACCAAACAAATCACAACGAAAACTTGATGTATACCGGAATGTTTGCACTAATAATGACTTCGGTAAAGTACCCGGGTGATGGGTAAGGATTTAAACACATGCGTAAACCGAGAAACGGGAACACGAATTTAAAGTCAAAAGACTCGGATTATGAGTTATGACTAAAAGACCATAAAATTTCGTAAACAGAAATTTTGATAATAATATTCAACTATTTTGAGGTTGAACTGGTTGATTAAAGTATAATGCTTAATGGCATAAGAAAACGCAAGCATGTAAAATGATTTAGAAAAGTATTGGGAGGGAGTGTACTTACACTCGAACCCAGAAAACGCAAACATGTAAGATGATTTATACAAGCATTGGGAGGGAGTGTACTTGCACCCGAACCCGGAAAATGCGAATATGTCCCTTAACGGGTCGTTTTGTAAAACGTCAAACGTAAGGACAAAGTCAGAAAATTTCGCCCGGAAATAAACAAATGAAGCCTTAGACTACGGTCAAGGTCAACTAAAGCTCATAAGTGAAAATATACGATTTTAAACATAGCAAGACATGCTTTGAAGCTATATATGAATATATATATACATTTGAATGAAGATACAAATAACAGATGATTTACGGGATCATCATAACCTACGGGATTAAACACAGTGTTAAGGTCTACGGGACCAGAATGACCCTTGGGTCACGAAAAGAAAAGGAAATAAACCTTAGTGTTTTCAGTAAAAAGGGGGTGAAGACCTAAGGAAATAGCCTACGAGGCTACGTGAAAGAACCTACGGGTTACTTAACCAACCGAGAGAACCAGTTGAAAATCCCCGCATAAAACTAAGACTGTAAAAGAATAAATTACAGACTGTCAATGTCCTATTACGGATAATTGACGAAAGATAAAGAGAAGATCCTAAACTAAAACCTTGGTTTTAGTAAGAAATAACGTTTTTACGAATGAGAATCCTGATAGGAATTTAAATAATAAGTATGAAAGATACAAGTCTTGACGCTGATAGGCGCAAGACAATATATTCGAAAAGCGATATTTTTCGAAAATTAAAAGGTTGATATAAATTAAACATGATGTAACATGATCACGGTCAAGAGGTACAATGTGAAGTAGAATCACATTATAACCAAGCGAGCGGTAAAAAAAAAAAAAAAGAAACCGGACTAATAAGTCTAGTTAGTGAAACCGGTTAAGGTCAGTAATTCGAGTTAAGAAATTTGGTTGCTTGTAAGCGGTAAATTCGGTATAACTGAACCGAATAAATAAATTTGAAAATAAAAAGATTAGTTGCTAAAAGTGAAAGATTTCACTAAAGACCTTTAAACGGGTCAAAGTAACGGGTTCATAAAGAAATCCGATAGTCTATGAAAGTATTGAATAACGCGAAGTTGATTAAACTAGTGGAAATAACGAGATTATGTTATTTCAAGTCGCATTATGTCATATAAGATACGCAGATGGTTAGTAACCAAAAGGATATTACCATACTTTTCTGGTAATACTAACAATCGGTTAAGATATGGGAAATGCTTAATTGATTATCGAGAGCAAATGCATGGAGTGGAACTCGATAAATTAAGTAAGAAAAAGGTTTCGGGGACGAAACCTCTTTAAGGGGGGTAGACTTGTAACACCCCGAAAATGGGTTTGGTAATTAACCCACGTTAAAACTAAAAGACGGGTAAAATACCGTTAGTAGTAAAAGTAACCCGGTGAATATTAGGATTTTAAATAAATAAACCTAATATTAAAAAAAAGTAGAATAAAGGCTTTTGAGGAAATAAAGTTTATAGAAGGCCCGACCTAACGGGACTTAAAATAAACTTAGTCATAAATATTCCTGAACCCGCTAAGTTGACTAGGAATATTAAACCTAGTTAATAAGTGGGAATATTGTTAAAAATAAGTAGGTTGTGGCCTACTTAATAACGAACCAAACACGAGGGGTTAAAGTGGGATAACTAGAAAAGTTATTTAATTAAACAAAACACAAACACACACACAAGTGTGTGTTCTGGATCGACATCAGGGAGCTCCCACGGAGCCAAACCCTACAAGCACAAATCAATGAAATTGGAAGGGCAAATCGAACCCAAATCGAAATTCAAGCACATATTCGTGATCACCAAGTCAAGGGGATCCTAAGGTATGTCAAATTTCTAACATTCATGAAGTTGTAAAAAGTTGATAATCATCCTAATCGCGAATTAGGCATGGATTAGAGAAGATATGACTAGATTAATGATGTATACTTGCTTAGGAACGAAACCCTAAGTGAAAATCATACTTAACATGCTATTAATTGAAGGAGTTGATGAATTAACACACTTAGACAAGTGGGTTTTAATGTTATGATGATTTTGAATGATATAACTATGCTTAGAATCAACATGCATGAAAACAAATAGAAGGTGTTCGATTTAACCATGAATTTGGGTACTTGTTCATATATGGTTGAAGTGGGTTTTGTTAGATATGGTGAAATTATGAAGAACTTGAAGTAATATCACTTGTATGTGATTAACAAGTAAACTAGGAAGTGGGTTTTGATATAATAGTAAAGATGATGATAAGTTATGTTTAAAATCATCATATTTGATAATAGAAACAAGGCACTCAAACAAATTAAATGATTTGGGAACTTGTTCATACATGATTGAAATGAGTTTTGAATGTTATGATGAAATTTGGTAGCCATGTTCATGTAACTAAGTGTATACGATCATGTTAGCTACTAATTGATAGATAGAACTTGAATGTGCATTTATATGCTTAGGGGCGTTTGACTTTTAGTAGTCAAACCAACCCTTAGTAAGATCGAATGATAAATTGATAGAAAAATGCGTAAGATGGAATAGTTATGATTAACAATGACTAAATTACCCATCTTATGAAATATGATGATAGTTTGACGCGTAACAAGCTAGGTGAAGCTTGAGTGGAAAGCGGGTCGAACGAATCAAGAATGAAAAGGAAAGCGCAACTCGGATGAAAGGTAAGTGAAACTTACACACTTTGTAGAATACTTGTTTACTTTACAAGTAATAAATGCGATAACGATAATAATGAAAATATGGCTTCCGACGCGATTGGTACGAGTCGGAACATATAAAGATGATAAAAACCACGGTTTATGGTAAAAATGATAAATCGGTAAATCGGTCATGTAATGACTAAGAGATTATGAGTTTTGATAAGATTACCGCGTAGTGTAATCTAATATTGAGAAAAAGGGTAAAAATGGAAATTTAGTCAAGTGTCGACTAATGTAAATTGACAATAAAAGGGCACCCATGGCGTAAGCCGAACGGGTCAAATTTGTAAGAAATGAGTTAAAGAGAAAAGGAGGGGTCAAGTGGTAACATCCGACATAGGCCGGATGTGTAAATTTGAAATTTGAAAACCTCGTTTTACTACATATGTAAATGTTTGGTCATATGAGCCAAACGGGTCAAATGGTGATGATAACACCATTTGACAATAATGACTAATCTTGGTTGTCAAGTCATATGTAAACAGGAACGAGTAGCAATTCTGGGATAATCGCGACGCTATAGAATATGGGTTAATAAATGCGAGGTATAACGGGTCTATACGTTGATCCAAGCCAGGTACGCACAAATAAGTTGTAGTAAGAAGTGCGATTTGGTCAAATATTAGTGGAAGTCCTTATTGTAAAAATGAAGGATTAAATGTGACCAAAACGCCCTTGTTAGCTAATTCGAACAAACAACCTTTACAACCTTTAAAGGTTGTTTGGAAACAAGTTTTATGATTAAGCAAATACTTAGAATAAGTATAGAAACTGAAAGATGTATTATAATAGTCAAATGGCACTTTTTGAGTTTTGCTGTAAAATAATGATTCGAGAGGTAAAATTTGGTTTATATAGATCGCCACATTAAGCCCACCATAAATACAGTTGTGGTGGGAGATTATAGTATAAGAAATGTGGTGATGAAGTGCTAGAATAAATCGAAAGCGATTTGAGGCTCGAAAGCGCTCAAATACCCTTAACGGGTCAAAAATAGAAGTATTAGCGAAACGGGTTAAGAATGTGTAATAATCCGTGATTTGAATCTTATACAATAGGAAATAATCATAATAATACGTTTACAAAAGAAGCAAGGGCTACAAACAAGTTTGTTAGATGAAATCACGAACAGGTTAAAAGATGGTAAAAAGGGTAATAAGCCGAAGAGTTAAACTCTGAAATTTTATTATGAAAGTTGTTGGATCTTAACTCCATTAGATGGAGAATTAAATTACGGACGCGTAGGAAAAAGAATCGGGTAAAACGGATCAATAACGAAGAAGTTATGGCCGTTTCCGTGAAATCAGGTCGTGCAGGATTTGCACAGCAACAGCAAACGAACTTCTGTCAAAAACAAGCACTCGCGTAGCGCGAGCACCCGTAGCGCTACGCGAGCCCCTAAACTCCGAAAATTCTTGAATTTTATCAATTTTAACCCCTGTACTTGTTTGGACTTGATATTTGACTATCGAAACTAACTTTTAAGTTGGTTTTGATCCTAGGTGAATGTCAAGAGTGCACGGATGAAGATCAAGCAGCTACGAAGAACCGAACACACGAGATTAAAGCTTCCGCACAACATTACGTCATAACTTTTAAATGGCGAACTTATCTAAATTTTGTTTAAAACTTTTAAGTTGTAAAAGTTTTAATTTACTCGTATTTTTCTAAGGATACTTAATGATAAATTCATGTTTGTTTTCGTTAATTGCACGAAAACCCTTAGATTAATAACATGGGTGTTACAAGTTGGTAATCAGAGCCCAAGGTTAAAGGGTAAAGTGTTCGGTTCGAGGCTTGATCGCAAATCCGGTAAGTACAAGTACGTTAATAGTTTAGTATGCTAAAGTGTTGTAAACAACACATAGGGCTATCGTGTGGTACATGTTACCCCAATTAAAATGATGGATATGTTTGACGAAAATACGCGCGTTGACGCGTATAGTAGAAAAAGCCTTGTATTATAATACAGGCGATTATTGAAGTTGACATTACTAACTCTTGTAAATGTTTTAATTGAAGGGCACTCGCGTCTGATGATGACGGGAGTGAACGAATTATGGATATGATGATGGAACGGTCCGAGGTATGACAGGAAGAGCATACTCATCAAGGACCTAAATCGCGTAACGGTCGCGAACAAGACTAATGACAAGAGAAGCCCGTTAGGGCAAGCATTACCAGGTGCACACTTTTAAATTTAATCGCACGAGTCGTTATATGCAACAAACACGTAAGTAATAACGGTTGCATACACATATGATAGAACTTGGAAAACCCGATTTCCAAGAGAAATTTAATAGGAAATGTGTTATTCACAATGATGAATAACAAGACTTGTTTATATAGAAACTTGGACGAGAGTGATCATCCAAGTAAGTATTCTCAATATAAATCCTATTAAGAAAAGTAGTGATCACATAAATAAATGTGAATAAATGTTTATAAAAAGGGACATTTTACATGTTCAAGGATAAACGACTAAAACTAATAATTGTTAACTAACAATTAAATAAAGTTTTACCAAATGAAACCGTAAACATGGAAATAAATTGAGGAGTTACTTACATGGGACGTGATGTGGTAATTATAATAAGGTCACGCGTACCATGTGTTGATCGCTTACTCTGGCCAAGTAAGTAGTGAACACATGATAGCATGAGCTTCTTATAATGAGCGCAGTTATGTCCGATGTAGTAAGGTCAAGATGAATGAAAATTTAAAGGATCCTTAGGGTCAAGAAATCTTATGGGCATACTCGTATAAATGGTTTCCGCGGGAACCATAAAAACGATGTATGGCGCACATAGAAATAAAAGACCCAAGGAAATTCGTGACATAAGTCATTTTTGACGAAACAACCATGGTAGACAAAAAGGGCATTGTAAAACCAAAGTATAAATGACCCGCGGGGTCATAGAAACAAAGGTATTGCCCACATGGGAAAAACGATCAAAAACCATGGTAGACGAAAAGGGCATTGTAAAACCAAAGTATAAATGACCCGCGGGGTCATAGAAACAAAGGTATTGCCCACGCGAGAAAGACAATCAAAGTCGTTGACTTTGGTCGTAGTAAAGAAATGATGATGATGATAATCATCATTCATAGTCTATAAGACTGTCAAGGATGGTCAAATAAGAATAAAGGTTTGGTTGAATAAAAGCGAAGGCTTCCGCTAAGACAACCAAACAAATCACAACGAAAACTTGATGTATACCGGAATGTTTGCACTAATAATGACTTCGGTAAAGTACCCGGGTGATGGGTAAGGATTTAAACACATGCGTAAACCGAGAAACGGGAACACGAATTTAAAGTCAAAAGACTCGGATTATGAGTTATGACTAAAAGACCATAAAATTTCGTAAACATAAATTTTGATAATAATATTCAACTATTTTGAGGTTGAACTGGTTGATTAAAGTATAATGCTTAATGGCATAAGAAAACGCAAGCATGTAAAATGATTTAGACAAGTATTGGGAGGGAGTGTACTTACACTCGAACCCAGAAAACGCAAACATGTAAGATGATTTATACAAGCATTGGGAGGGAGTGTACTTACACCCGAACCCGGAAAATGCGAATATGTCCCTTAACGGGTCGTTTTGTAAAACGTCAAACGTAAGGACAAAGTCAGAAAATTTCGCCCGGAAATAAACAAATGAAGCCTTAGACTACGGTCAAGGTCAACTAAAGCTCATAAGTGAAAATATACGATTTTAAACATAGCAAGACATGCTTTGAAGCTATATATGAATATATATATACATTTGAATAAAGATACAAATAACAGATGATTTACGGGATCATCATAACCTACGGGATTAAACACAGTGTTAAGGTCTACGGGACCAGAATGACCCTTGGGTCACGAAAAGAAAAGGAAATAAACCTTAGTGTTTTCAGTAAAAAGGGGGTGAAGACCTAAGGAAATAGCCTACGAGGCTACGTGAAAGAACCTACGGGTTACTTAACCAACCGAGAGAACCAGTTGAAAATCCCCGCATAAAACTAAGACTGTAAAAGAATAAATTACAGACTGTCAATGTCCTATTACGGATAATTGACGAAAGATAAAGAGAAGATCCTAAACTAAAACCTTGGTTTTAGTAAGAAATAACGTTTTTACGAATGAGAATCCTGATAGGAATTTAAATAATAAGTATGAAAGATACAAGTCTTGACGCTGATAGGCGCAAGACAATATATTCGAAAAGCGATATTTTTCGAAAATTAAAAGGTTGATATAAATTAAACATGATGTAACATGATCACGGTCAAGAGGTACAATGTGAAGTAGAATCACATTATAACCAAGCGAGCGGTAAAAAAAAAAAAAAAGAAACCGGACTAATAAGTCTAGTTAGTGAAACCGGTTAAGGTCAGTAATTCGAGTTAAGAAATTTGGTTGCTTGTAAGCGGTAAATTCGGTATAACTGAACCGAATAAATAAATTTGAAAATAAAAAGATTAGTTGCTAAAAGTGAAAGATTTCACTAAAGACCTTAAAACGGGTCAAAGTAACGGGTTCATAAAGAAATCCGATAGTCTATGAAAGTATTGAATAACGCTAAGTTGATTAAACTAGTGGAAATAACGAGATTATGTTATTTCAAGTCGCATTATGTCATATAAGATACGCAGATGGTTAGTAACCAAAAGGATATTACCATACTTTTCTGGTAATACTAACAATCGGTTAAGATATGGGAAATGCTTAATTGATTATCGAGAGCAAATGCATGGAGTGGAACTCGATAAATTAAGTAAGAAAAAGGTTTCGGGGACGAAACCTCTTTAAGGGGGGTAGACTTGTAACACCCCGAAAATGGGTTTGGTAATTAACCCACGTTAAAACTAAAAGACGGGTAAAATACCGTTAGTAGTAAAAGTAACCCGGTGAATATTAGGATTTTAAATAAATAAACCTAATATTAAAAAAAAAGTAGAATAAAGGCTTTTGAGGAAATAAAGTTTATAGAAGGCCCGACCTAACGGGACTTAAAATAAACTTAGTCATAAATATTCCTGAACCCGCTAAGTTAACTAGGAATATTAAACCTAGTTAATAAGTGGGAATATTGTTAAAAATAAGTAGGTTGTGGCCTACTTAATAACGAACCAAACACGAGGGGTTAAAGTGGGATAACTAGAAAAGTTATTTAATTAAACAAAACACAAACACACACACAAGTGTGTGTTCTGGATCGACATCAGGGAGCTCCCCATGGAGCCAAACCCTAACAAGCACAAATCAATGAAATTGGAAGGGCAAATCGAACCCAAATCGAAATTCAAGCACATATTCGTGATCACCAAGTCAAGGGGATCCTAAGGTATGTCAAATTTCTAACATTCATGAAGTTGTAAAAAGTTGATAATCATCCTAATCGCGAATTAGGCATGGATTAGAGAAGATATGACTAGATTAATGATGTATACTTGCTTAGGAACGAAACCCTAAGTGAAAATCATACTTAACATGCTATTAATTGAAGGAGTTGATGAATTAACACACTTAGACAAGTGGGTTTTAATGTTATGATGATTTTGAATGATATAACTATGCTTAGAATCAACATGCATGAAAACAAATAGAAGGTGTTCGATTTAACCATGAATTTGGGTACTTGTTCATATATGGTTGAAGTGGGTTTTGTTAGATATGGTGAAATTATGAAGAACTTGAAGTAATATCACTTGTATGTGATTAACAAGTAAACTAGGAAGTGGGTTTTGATATAATAGTAAAGATGATGATAAGTTATGTTTAAAATCATCATATTTGATAATAGAAACAAGGCACTCAAACAAATTAAATGATTTGGGAACTTGTTCATACATGATTGAAATGAGTTTTGAATGTTATGATGAAATTTGGTAGCCATGTTCATGTAACTAAGTGTATAAGATCATGTTAGCTACTAATTGATAGATAGAACTTGAATGTGCATTTATATGCTAAGGGGCGTTTGACTTTTAGTAGTCAAACCAACCCTTAGTAAGATCGAATGATAAATTGATAGAAAAATGCGTAAGATGGAATAGTTATGATTAACAATGACTAAATTACCCATCTTATGAAATATGATGATAGTTTGACGCGTAACAAGCTAGGTGAAGCTTGAGTGGAAAGCGGGTCGAACGAATCAAGAATGAAAAGGAAAGCGCAACTCGGATGAAAGGTAAGTGAAACTTACACACTTTGTAGAATACTTGTTTACTTTACAAGTAATAAATGCGATAACGATAATAATGAAAATATGGCTTCCGACGCGATTGGTACGAGTCGGAACATATAAAGATGATAAAAACCACGGTTTATGGTAAAAATGATAAATCGGTAAATCGGTCATGTAATGACTAAGAGATTATGAGTTTTGATAAGATTACCGCGTAGTGTAATCTAATATTGAGAAAAAGGGTAAAAATGGAAATTTAGTCAAGTGTCGACTAATGTAAATTGACAATAAAAGGGCACCCATGGCGTAAGCCGAACGGGTCAAATTTGTAAGAAATGAGTTAAAGAGAAAAGGAGGGGTCAAGTGGTAACATCCGACATAGGCCGGATGTGTAAATTTGAAATTTGAAAACCTCGTTTTACTACATATGTAAATGTTTGGTCATATGAGCCAAACGGGTCAAATGGTGATGATAACACCATTTGACAATAATGACTAATCTTGGTTGTCAAGTCATATGTAAACAGGAACGAGTAGCAATTCTGGGATAATCGCGACGCTATAGAATATTGTTTAATAAATGCGAGGTATAACGGGTCTATACGTTGATCCAAGCCAGGTACGCACAAATAAGTTGTAGTAAGAAGTGCGATTTGGTCAAATATTAGTGGAAGTCCTTATTGTAAAAATGAAGGATTAAATGTGACCAAAACGCCCTTGTTAGCTAATTCGAACAAACAACCTTTACAACCTTTAAAGGTTGTTTGGAAACAAGTTTTATGATTAAGCAAATACTTAGAATAAGTATAGAAACTGAAAGATGTATTATAATAGTCAAATGGCACTTTTTGAGTTTTGCCGTAAAATAATGATTCGAGAGGTAAAATTTGGTTTATATAGATCGCCACATTAAGCCCACCATAAATACAGTTGTGGTGGGAGATTATAGTATAAGAAATGTGGTGATGAAGTGCTAGAAGAAATCGAAAGCGATTTGAGGCTCGAAAGCGCTCAAATACCCTTAACGGGTCAAAAATAGAAGTATTAGCGAAACGGGTTAAGAATGTGTAATAATCCGTGATTTGAATCTTATACAATAGGAAATAATCATAATAATACGTTTACAAAAGAAGCAAGGGCTACAAACAAGTTTGTTAGATGAAATCACGAACGGGTTAAAAGATGGTAAAAAGGGTAATAAGCCGAAGAGTTAAACTCTGAAATTTTATTATGAAAGTTGTTGGATCTTAACTCCATTAGATGGAGAATTAAATTACGGACGCGTAGGAAAAAGAATCGGGTAAAACGGATCAATAACGAAGAAGTTATGGCCGTTTCCGTGAAATCAGGTCGTGCAGGATTTGCACAGCAACAGCAAACGAACTTCTGTCAAAAACAAGCACTCGCGTAGCGCGAGCACCCGTAGCGCTACGCGAGCCCCTAAACTCCGAAAATTCTTGAATTTTATCAATTTTAACCCCTGTACTTGTTTGGACTTGATATTTGACTATCGAAACTAACTTTTAAGTTGGTTTTGATCCTAGGTGAATGTCAAGAGTGCACGGATGAAGATCAAGCAGCTACGAAGAACCGAACACACGAGATTAAAGCTTCCGCACAACATTACGTCATAACTTTTAAATGGCGAACTTATCTAAATTTTGTTTAAAACTTTTAAGTTGTAAAAGTTTTAATTTACTCGTATTTTTCTAAGGATACTTAATGATAAATTCATGTTTGTTTTCGTTAATTGCACGAAAACCCTTAGATTAATAACATGGGTGTTACATAATGACAACCATGAGCGGCTTGTTAGTGCAGTTGTCTGTCGACTTCATCTTCGTTCGAGTCTTAGTTTAGTAATGAAAGATCAAGTCACGCAGTTCGAGTTAAACAGGAAACAAAGGTGAACAAGCCAGTTCAAACGAAGTGGACAGCTCAAACGAAGTGGACTGTTCAAACGAAGTGGACAATTCAAACGAAGTGGACTGTTCAAACGAACTGGAAATGCCTGTTCAAACGAACTGGAAATAGTATAAATATGTGACTTGAGTTTTTCATTTGTAACTTTTGGATTCCGGTAGCGAAGCTCTGCCGAAGTGTCTCCAGACTTGTAAACGTGTTCTAATCAATACAAGAAACAGTTATTAGTGAATATCAAGCTGAAACAAACTCTGATTCATTGAATTCCGCCTTTGAATCAGTTTAGAGCTTTTATGAAGACTCGTTCAGATCGATTCTCGATCCTACAAGTGGTATCAGAGCTCAGGAGGAAGAGCTCTTGCCATTTCAGCTCGATTTCATTAAGAATTCTGTTTTCTACTTCATTCTGTCACATTTTTCAAAAATTTAACGAGATTTTTCAGATAAAATGAACTGATTTTTGCTTATAACAAGCGAAATTATGTTTTAATCAATCTGTAAGAGGTTCCGGCTTAAATTCAAAGTAAAACTCATTCAATTTGATAAAAATTTGGCCAATTCGTTTGAAACTTGATACATATCATACGAACAGAAACTTTGAACTCAGATCTACGACGATTTAGTGGACTAAATTGAACGATATACACATCATTGTGATCGGAATTCATTGTAGGAAAATCCTTGAACATATCAGATCTTATTTCAACCGAAAACTTGATCAATTTGACAAATGATATCCCATTCGTATCAAGTGATTCATCAGTTCGTTTGAAAAGTCATACAAAGTGAGACCAGTTCGTTTTAATTTGATCAGTTCGTTTGTGTCTACTTCGCATCAGAGTCCTCTTCGCATCAAGAACTAGCTCGTTTGAACCATTAGTTCGTGTGAGATATCAGTTCAGTTCGTTTGGAATTACCCTCAGTTCACACGAAGTGAACTTCCAGTTCGTCTGAAGTTTAATCTTAGTTCGTGTGAAGATTTCAGTTTGTTTGAGGTTCGGTTTTAGTTCGTTTAGAGACATCAGTTCGTTTGAACAAATGGTGCAGATTGTTTGAGAGATTAATCACAGTTCGTATCAGTTCAGACGAAGTGTGCAGATCGTTTGAGAGATTAATCACAGTTCGTATCAATTCAGACGAACTGATTTCCTGATTGTTTGAGGTTGTCAGATCGTGTGAAAGTTGTTTTGACTTTGGGACATATCACGTGAACTACTGAAGCCATTTATTGCATCATACCATTGGCTCAATCATTAAATATTGTTGTCAGGAGTGTCATGTGATTATTTCAGACCTTGCATGTGAACAATTATCGGCCCAATGAGATGTTGGATAACATAAAAGTGTCGGCCATTGTTTAAAATATTGAGAAAAGGTTGAATATGCATGTGAATTTACGGTCCAATTAGATTCATCAAAGGAATCGACCCAATCAAGTGTTAACAAGATTCATGAAAAGCAGGTCGTGTAAAGGAGTTCAGTTCGTTTGATCAATTCAATTCATTTGGAAGGTTTAGTTCGCATAGAATCTAGTTCGTTTAGAGAACTCAGTTCGTTTGGACCCCAGTTCGCTTGAAAGTTCGCATAAAATTCAGTTCGTTTGAAGCCTAGTTCGTTTCAAGAATCCAGTTCGTTTGGAGACTTCATTTCGTTTGGGTTTCTAGTTTGTTTAAACAATCTGATTTTGTGAACATTTGACACCGAAACATGGATAAAGAGTTTTACAGACTTTTTGGTATTGATTTCAGTGTCTTTATTAATGGACAAGTTGCTCCTGTTATTGTTGCCGAAACTTCCGGTATTGAAACTGAAACAGAAACTGTTCAAAAGGATGCAGAAAAAGCGCCTATTTTTGATCACTCGTCTGATGAAGAGAGTGATAACGATGAAGAGGGAATACAAAAGCTTGAAGATTTTCAAAATAAAATTTCATCTGATAAGAATAATGGGTGTTTTGCAGGTCAAGTGAAAGAGACTGATGAGATCAAATCTGAGAAAGAAGAATCTGAAAAACCTGTATCTATGAATCCTGAATCAGAGTCAAAGAAAGATGTTGCAGAAGACGCACCTATCTTTGATCATTCACCAGAAGAAGAGAGTAAGGATGAAAGTGTTCATGAGAAAAAGAAACAGGTTGAAAATATCTCATCTTTAAAGGTTGAGACAAAAGTTGATGATAAACATATTCTTGTTTTGCTGAAAAATTGTGAGATGTTGACATTTGTAAATGACAAACTCTTGAAGGATGTTGAGAGTTTGTCATTAGAAAACAAAAATCTAAAAAAATCAGAAAATGTTTTGAAAAATCAAATTCACAATTTGGAAATTGAAAAAGTAAAAATTGAGAAAGATTTTCAAAGTCAAATAAAAATTTTAGAAGATGAGAGAGATTTATTTGGTAAAAACAATCTTGAAAAACAAATTGCAATCAATTCTTATCTTGAAAAGATTATTCGACTTGAAAAGGAAGCTGAGTGTGCTCAAAAGAAAATCAAGGAATGGGAACAAAAGTTGAAGGTGTTTGTGAATACTTCAACTATTCCTTGTCCAAAATCTTTAAATTTTGTTCCAATAAGTGACAATGTTACAAACTTTGACAAAGTCAAAGTTGAAGATTGTGATGAGAAATCTGATGTTGAAAATGAAAAAATGAAGAAAAAGAATTTATTTTTGAAGTTAAAAGAAAAGTTTCAAGAAACTGTTCCACAATCAACTGAAAAGGGAGAATGCTCTAAGCAAAAATCTTTGAAGAAGAAAGTGGAACAAAAACAAAAAGAGAAAATTTTGAAAAATGTTCAAAAAGAAACTAAAAGTTCATCGGATCAATCATCCAATCGCAATCAAAAATTACAAAAAGTAAAAAATGAAAATTCAAAAATTGTTGGCAATAAGTGGTGCAGGTCGGACCACAGTGCTCAAAGGTCAAATCCAGCAAACAATAGGAGCAAAGATTATCACCAAGCCAAACAGTGCTTTGATTTGAGCATTTGGGCTGAAAATGGTGACTGGTACGATAACAGAGTGTGTTACCGATGTGGTTATCAAGGACACATTGCTGTTAACTGCCAAAGTTGGAGTTATGAGACAAGGAGATGCTTTAATTGCAACATCAGAGGTCACATTGCCAGAGATTGCCCAAGGAGATCAAATGAAAGATTGAGGGTTAATTCTCAGAAGATGGCAAAGATATCAGTCAATGTCAAGCCCAAAGAACAGAAGGTTCAAGAACCTAAAGTTCAAGAAACGAAAGTGAAACTTTCTCAGGGGCAGAAAGACAGACTGAGGAAGAAGAGAAAGAAGGCGAGAGAGTATCTCGAGAAGATCTTGTCCTCGGATACAATTGGTAAAACAGATAAAAGTTCTGATAAATCGTCTTGCTCGCCAAAGAATGACAAATCATGCAAAACGGATTCATCAGATACAAATCTGAGGACGTAAGAGAGAAAGATAAAAAAGAAAGTTTGTGGCAATGAATCTGTTTCTGTGGAAACAAAGGAGCCACATGTCGGCGATGAATCTGGCTCATCAAAGCCAGACAAGCCACATTCAGGCAATGATTCTGGTATGGTAAAACCAGAAGAGCCATTTGTTGAGGTAAAAGTTGAGAATTCTGGTCTAACAATGGATGATGCAAATTTTCCACCATTGTTGAACAAGAATTCAAAAGCACCCAAGGATCGTCAGGCTTGGGTGAAGCTGTTTAAATGAAAAACCTGACTTGCCGGAGTTCCCAGGTTGGTAAGCGTGGAACATGAATCGGCACATTTCTTGAGAAATTCACGAAAGTGATATTTCGACTTACAAGTGGTAAATCAGGGACATTAAGTTGTACTTGATTTTCTACAAGTGATGTTTGTGAATTGATCTTAAAATGTTAGTTTTTACAAATGGTTGAAAGAACAAGGTGATGAAACCCCATGTTTGAGAAATGAGTTACAAAACTTATTTTCCGAAAAAACCATTTTGATTAAAACAAACTTAAGTGTTTTGAAATCACTATGGGAAAATGTTTTGTTGTCAGGGGGAGTTCTGATTGTTTATGCCAAGTGAATGGAGAATTGAAGTGATTCTCATCATGTTGTCACATTTCTTTGTACAGTTCATTTTCAAATTTTCCCAGAAAATCAAAATTGAGACATATTTTGATTTTAAGGGGAGTAAATATTTTAAAAAAAAATAGAAAATTTGAAAATTCCAAAAACATTGAAAAATGAAAAAATGAGTTTTGTTGTAAAAAAGAGGAAATGATAGTAGATCAGTTGGACTGTCACAGCATGCTAAAGAAATGGAGAGATAAAATGTGATAAACGGTCTCACTAAAGATGTGACGATAGGCTCAGCTAGACTAGTAGATTTGCGATAACGATACAAACCTAAATGAAAAAGCCTAGTTCTAGTGGGAAACATGATTGAAAGCATAGTACTTAGTTTTGTCCTTCTTGACTGTGTGCCTACTTGGTAATCGCTGATTGTCGAAAGACATAAAACTGGTTAAGTTCGTGAACTTTCACAACTTTGCTGAAAAGTCGCTGTGATTGTGCATTTTATTTTGCAAAGATTTAAACTTGTTTTATTTCTTTATTTTGTTTAAGCATCGGACATCCTCTGCGTATACGTGAGTATCGACCTGGATGTTGTTGCCTAAACGTTCTGCTTTATTTTCTTTGGTGTTTCGTTTAAAGCTTTGGATCACCTCTGCGTATACGAGAGTATCGACCTGGTGGTTAAAGCCTAAACAACTTCAACTTATTTTATTTTTCTTATTTTGTTTAAACATTGGACTTTCTCTGCGTATACGGAAGTATCGACCTGATTGTTAATGTTTAAACATTCTGCTTTGTTTTCGCACAAATCACAGTTGATAAAAGTTTAAAGGCATTACTTGAGTTAGTGTATTGCATGATGAGGGGATATGCTGAGATCGTGGGGTCCATAAGAGCTTAGTGCAAAATTAATATACCTTAAACGTATCGGTAAGCATGTCGAAAGTTTTTAGATTGAGCTTAAGAGGACAAACATATCGTCAATCAACGTGAATCGTTTAGAGCTTAAAACGATTAAGAGCTTAACGGTGCTTGTGATTTGTCTAAAAGTTGATATGATCCTCTTTCGCAAACTCACAAAAATATGTTTGTACATATTTCATTTCTGCATTTAATTTCTGTTATTGCGTTTGTGTTTCATAGTTTGAAAAAAAAACAAAAAGATTTTTGACAACTGATGTTGAAAAGCTGATATTCAAAATCTCAAAGGCTAAACAAGATGAACAGTTGGGTTGGTTAATTGGTTTGAAATGTTTAAAATGATTTATTAATTTGAATCAGAATTTTGAATGTTTTAAATTCTTGATCAATTTTAAATGAAAGTGATTCTCAAATGTTTAGTTGATTCATTAAGTTGAATCACAACATTGTTGGTGAGAAAATGTGTGCAGGAGTTGAGCTGAACAGAATTAAAGCCAGGTTGTGATCTCAAGGTGATAGCTAATTCCAGACAGCGATCCCAGTATGATGAAAGGGGGAGTCTGACGAGGTTAGGGCCAAAGAGAAGATCCTGGTACATGCTAAGTAAGAAAGGAGACCGATCAAGATTGAAGAGTCGTCATGATGAAGACTCTCACTGAAGATTCCGTCAACATTCAAGGGGGAGTCTGTTAGTGCAGTTGTCTGTCGACTTCATCTTCGTTCGAGTCTTAGTTTAGTAATGAAAGATCAAGTCACGCAGTTCGAGTTAAACAGGAAACAAAGGTGAACAAGCCAGTTCAAACAAAGTGGACAGCTCAAACGAAGTGGACTGTTCAAACGAAGTGGACAATTCAAACGAAGTGGACTGTTCAAACGAACTGGAAATGCCTGTTCAAACGAACTGGAAATAGTATAAATATGTGACTTGAGTTTTTCATTTGTAACTTTTGGATTCCGGTAGCGAAGCTCTGCCGAAGTGTCTCCAGACTTGTAAACGTGTTCTAATCAATACAAGAGACAGTTATTAGTGAATATCAAGCTGAAACAAACTCTGATTCATTGAATTCCGCCTTTGAATCAGTTTAGAGCTTTTATGAAGACTCGTTCAGATCGATTCTCGATCCTACACGGCTAAACCACTAGTGACTTCCCCCGGGTGAAAGATTGTTAGGTTTTTGCACGTTAGACTTTGTTTGATTGCTTTATAAATTGGTATACCTACTACTTGTGTTTGGATTAGTTAAACATTTATTTATATTTGAAATCTGTCTTTTTATCAAATGTATTTGCTATTTCTTGCATCATTAGCAGGTTGATAATTAGATGGGTAATTGGTATTTGTGAACGAACAATTAGATTATAGGATTATTATTTAAAATTGTCTTTAGTTCTTATTCTATTCAGAAATCCCAACACCATGTTAACTTTAAGGGTATTCACACTACTTGCATAAGTGTGTTTTTTATTTTATTTTTTATACATTAACCATACAAGAAATCGCATGCATTTGAGGGACACAATCAAAAACCAATTTCCCAGCTTGCCATACTTGATTAACAATAGACCCGCTTGCAAACGGGCTCCCAATATCATAAATGGTGATTTCGTTGTTGAAAAACTCAGCTGAAAGGCCTAAAACCGGAAAGTTAAGATTTGTAGGCAGCATCGACGGGCTGTAACTTGTTATCATTGTTGGATATGCTGTCACACTTCCATTATTGTTGACAAAAGCAACCAATGCTTTGACCCAACTATACCTATCTGGTTCGGGTTGATGGCCCATACAACCCAACCACCGGCCCCTTGTTAGGGCCGATATGCAATATTGGCTACACCCATGGTTGAGTTGTAAATAAAATGTAGCTGTGCTGATAATTGGGAAGATCTTTACAAGAAGTGTGATCTGAGCAACTTAGAGCATATGATATATCAAACTGAGAGAAGAAAATATGGAATTAGAACAAGGGCATAGATTATAGTTATGGCCATTCATAGAACAACAACAACAACAACAACAACAACAACAAAAACAATAATAATAATAATAATAATAATAATAATAATAATAATAATAATATTGAGTTAAATGCCTATATTTGATAATAAAAAAACTAAAATAATGTAGGACTATCATGAAACTGTTACTTATTGTACCAACCAGTATAGCAGGGTATCATGTGTGATGAACCAACTAGATGGTTTAAATGTTTGAATTTATTTAGAAAAAGGACATTAAGAAAACGTTGGTTGATTTTTTTTTTTACATAAAAGCACATTCATACACTCTTTTAACGGTTCAGGTTTTTGGTTTCTTGGATTTCTAAGGATATAGATTTTTGGTGGTCAGATCTATGCGTTAGCATGGTTGAGTTCGGTTATTGGGAAAATCAGAAAGGAATAATCACCAAAATAAGGCAATTTGACCCATTTTTTTTACCAAAATAGGTGTGGCCTTTTTGCACTTCAAAACTAGGCATATTATTAATAAAATCCAACGACAAAATGTCACATACGCAGAACCAGCTATGTAACACCTCGTAAATTTATGTCCAATAATGTATCGACACGTGTCATGAGCTTTAAACGTGTAAAAGATCACTTATGAAGGACTAAAGTTGACAAACAAAGAAAGTATGTGAAAATAAAGGTTCAAGGTGTCAACAATGGATAAATATACCTTACAATAACCCTACACGATGTTTATACTCTTAAACGGATGAATCATGGATCATACGAAGCTAATTGTGAGAGAAAGTGGGAAATTACAAACTACAGGGGTTAAATGTGTCAACATGTTTAAAGTATACCTCTGAGTGACCTTTTAGCAAGACCGAAGCTTTGTAATGATTAAATATACTCACTAGAATAAGTGGTAAAAATTTCACAAGGTTTCGATAAAGTATGAGAAAGTTATGACAACATTCGTATACGAGGGGTTAAAAGCGTCAACGTTGAAATCTAAGGCCTTACGGGTGATCACAAAGTTAACCGAGGACTTAACGATGTTTGTATATGTCTTGGAGCCCTTAAAAGTAAGGTTAGAGGGCCAAAAGTGCCAAAAAAATGCTTAAAACCACGTTTGAAAGGACCAGGGGCTGAATTGTAAATAGCTGAAACTTGTTTGGCTGGTTCTGGAAGGCCAGGCGGCCCGCGTAAGACTACCTAAAGGTCTACGCGGCCCGTGTGAGTGTGCCAGCATCAGAAAATTCACACAGGTGTCTGTCCAGGCCTGTTAACCGACTTTGAATGCTTGTTTTGCATACCAGGGGCTGCCCCAATGGTATATCATGCATAGGGCACTTGTCTTGATCTGGAAACATCATTAGACTACCTTGGCATGATCCTATGTGATTTAAATTGCTATATAAGAACCCACTTGGTTGCAACACTTCACACTTCATTTGCAAACCTTCACAACTTCACTTCTGGAGCTCTCTGGTCAGCAACCAAGTTTTCTTAGGCTTCCTAGTCGAGCATAGGACCCTTGTAAGTGTCCTTAACTTTCTTTAATTCAGTTTAGCTTAGTTAATTAGCTTAAAGTCAAACTGTCGTAATTAGAGTTTGACTTTGTGATTAATTATAATCTGTCCAGTCAAATTTCAAATTGAAAGTACATATGAGTTGGTAATTATGTGGGCAATAAACCCTTAAAAGGGCACCATCTAATTCCCACTCTAACTAGGTCAATTGTCGGGTCAAAGTTAATCTTAAAAAGTCAACAGAAAGCTTATTTTCAAACTAATGCTTAATTAGCAATGTAGGAGCCATATAACCTGTTTTATCATTAATATAACTTGGTAATTAATGTAAGAACATGTTTAAACATGTTAAACCCGACAATTTTTCAGTTTAGACTTGGTTCGGAACCGAAAGTCGCAAAATTTGACTTTTGCTTTGACTTTCAGTTCTGACCCAATGTAGCATGTTTTAGAAATTCCTTAGAGCCTTATTAGGACCAGGTTACATGTTAGTATAACCCTCTGTGATTATACAACTTGGTTCATTAGTTATCCGATTCATATGCATGTTTCCGTTAAATGCTTAAATGTTGACTATTATGCCCATATGACCTTAAAATGTGATTTTTGAAAATGTAAAAGAATAGAAACCTTAGTTACTGATTTATAGACTTGTCCCTAAAATTTGACATCAGTTTGAGGTCTAGATCAGGAGTTATGCTCATTAGCGTAATTAGAAAGCTTTTTATTAAATTAAACGTCGTAATTAGCATATAGCCTATCTAAACCCAATTTTTGATACCAAACTATTTACCCACTGATGAAATATAATATTTTGGGATTTTTGAAGATTTTTATTTATTTTTAGACTGGGCATAACATAGAGTTCAAAGCTTGATTCGGTCATTGTCGGTTTTGCCCTTTTGGGCTATAAAATGAGTTTTACAAATCTTTTGATACCAAACCTTTTTCTACTAATCTAATATGATAAATAAAATATTTTTAGCCTTCTGGAATGATAAAGATATCAGCTTTTCTTATAAAACCCGGAAATAGCTTAAAATCGCCTTTTTAAGCGTTTTTAACGCATAGTATGTATTAAAACTATTTTAAACATATAAGGTTTGATGCCTACTGATAATTTAAGTAAATTATTATATTTTAACAGTAAGCAAAAGTTTTAAACTCAGATTTCCAGAATTGACCTTTTAGGCTTACGTGAAATTACCAAAATGCCCAAACGGTGCATAGTATAGTTATAAATGATAAATTTCACATATTTACAATACCCTACTGTTATGACTTATAAAAATAATTATTTTTACTGATTAAATCAGACTTGTAACTCCGATTAATATTTAAACTCTTTTATAACCTTTAAAATGACCAAAATACCCATACGGGGCGTAGTTTGTGTTTATATCCATTTCGGGCATAATAGACGATATCTTACTGATGTCAAAACATATTTAAGGTATATTAACTTAGGAAACCTGTATATGGTTCTTATGGTTACCCGTTACGCCTCTTTCGCGTTCGGTTTGGTTTATGTAACTAGTTTGCATAAATTGACCGAAACGGGTCAAACCATATCATTTTTGTCTCAAAATCTAGAATGTGTTAGGTTTACCCATATTACACAAGTCTCCAAACTTTTCGGGTCTAAACCACATTCTACTCCGGTCTTCGCTTAATCGTGCGTTTGAACCGTATCTTCCTTTAAAACTAACCGGTCTAAGTTTAAGCTTAATTAAAGACCCGTTAGGAATCTAATAGGTTATTATAAACCTTTGTTCCAGACTAGGAGACCCGGTAAAAGCTACGTGCATTTGCTGTTTGTGATTATTACTTGCAAAGGTAAATACTTTTAACTTATTTTCCCTTATACGGGCTTGGGGTACGGTATATAAAATACCGCTTGGTCGGGCATTGAATTTTTAATTGTATGAAGATTAATTTATTGAAATGTCCCGTTTAAATTGTTTTGTCTGCTTAAAGTCTTTAGGGGGTTAATGACCATGTCCCGGATATCCTTGGCATCATTTTAAGAAATGGCCACGAGCTAAGCACGGGGTGTAGGCGTACACCCGACAGTGCATATATAAATAATAAGGTATAACCGCCGGTTTCGGAAATAACTCGCCGCGGGACTATATCATGTGGTGTGTCTATTAATCTTTAACCCGGTGTCAATCCGGGCTACTGAACGTATAAGAAACATGTAATTCTTTTACAAGTTTATATATAAATAATTATCCCAAGTTATAAAATATTTTGTGCCTTGTGCATTCAAACCAATTTTCTAAACCTTTTCAAAATGAGTCAGTTAATTGTATTTACCAGTGTAAACTGACGTGTTTTCCCAAAAAGGTTAAGTGCAGGTACTACTCGAAATAGGCTGGCCTCTCCTTAGCATCAATAAGAGTCTCGCAAGCTTGGATGCATTTTAAGTCTGATGAACTATGTTTCCTTTTTATCCGATCCGCCTATGGATCTGTTTCAACTATTTTGGGATACTTAATATTACAATTTATTCGGTTGAAATGAACCTATCTTTTGCTTCCGCTGTGCATTTAAAATTGCGTTGTTTAACTACGATGATATCAACTACGTCACGATACTCCCCACCGGGCCCACCGGTAATACGTGGAAATATCGGGGTGTGACAGGTTGGTATCAGAGCCAATACTGAGTGAATTAAACACTAGCCTTTTGTGTTTAATCTCAGTTACACGGTTGCACATTCCTAAATTTTCGAGTCTAGACAAAGAACTTAGGACAAATCCCGATTTGTTTTATTTTTGTCTTTTATATATTTCCTTGTTGTTATCTTTGTTTATGTTGACAGGTTCAATCATGCCACCAAGGTTCAACAGGGGAAGATGAAAGGCACCAATCACAGGCCACGACCATGAGGCCGGGCCCTCACACAGACGAACCCCACCAGCCTCGATGAGTACGAGTCCTCAGGAGCATCGGAGGACGTATATAGAGCCAGCGAGATGATCCGTCTCGCTAAGTTCGTCACCATCCTATCACCATTCCTACTGGCCTCATTCTGAAAATGAGCCCCATAACCCGCAGCCATCTTTCATTCCCCTCCAGGGATCCAGCCCTCACTATTCCTTCGACGACCCGACACCTGTCTTCCAAAGCCGGTTCAACCCGGCAAACTACATTGAAGAACCAGTGGGTTTTAACCCACTAGGACCTGAAGACCACTTCTCGGGCGACCATGCGATGGACATGGACGAGGACACCGATCCCGCAGAACCACCGTCCGGAACCCCTAACCATCCCATCGAAATTTCAGATGGGTCACCTTTTGTGGGATCACCTTATAATGGTCCCGACAGCTATGAGGAGAGGTTCAGACAGATTGATTGGGTGTTTACTCCCAGTTACCACAACTTTCCGCAGCAGCAGCAGGATCCCTCCGAGGATTCTCGTTTTGTCGCGGTCACTCCGCCACCACAACCAGCGCAGCAACAGCCTCCGGAGCCACCGAGGCGAAGAAGATCGAACGCACGGATGTCCGTGCGAGGAGGAGTGCGTATTAGCACCCCTCAGCCCTCAAGTGGCAGCCGCTACCCGCCACTCCATGAAGACCCGCAGATGGGTGGTCCTTCAAACCCCGTCTCGGAAGTAAACTCTGCGCCTATCGCGCCACCACCGTTGGGTTTTGGAGACCCAATTCCTACATACGCCGGCTCAACGGCGTATAATCCCTTTGAGCAGCCGGTCCACACCAACTAAAACTATGCAGAGGCCGACCCTTACCTGGTAGCAGCGGCAAACTACAATGCCCATCATCCGGAAGGATCCTTTGGGGTCCCATATCAAGCCGGATACTCACACTATGGGTACCCACCTTATGGGTATCATCAACCGCCACCTCCTCAACCTTCGCTATATCAGCAACCCCCGCAGTAGCCAGTAATGTCGCCGTCGCATCATCAAGAGATTCTTCAAAGGATTGATGAGGTGCGGCAGGAAGTGCGGGAAGACCGTAGGCAAAACCGAGGAATGTTCAAGAGTCTGGCAAACTTAATTAAAGGAAAAAGCAAAAAGGGTCATTGAATCCTTTATTTGTTTGTTTGTCTGTTTTTAGTGTTGTAATCATGTCCCTGCGTGTACATTTGTTTATGTATTCTGCCCCTGCGTGGGCATGTCTTTTTGTATTCTGCCCCTGCGTGGGCATGTCTCTCTGTTGACCCCTGCGTGGGTATGTTCGTTAGTTTAGCCCCTGCGTGGGCGTGTTATCTCTGTAGAAGTCCCATTTAGGGCAAATTTGTACTTGTTTAAATTTTTAATGGTTAGTTTAAATTTTTATTTTTATTAATTATCTGCATAAACATAAAATGTGAAATAAATGAAAATAACAGTCCTATTCTAAGACCTATCATTATAATAAAATAATAAAAATCTAAATAGGACAAAACCTAGCCATATGTCATTATAAGACAAGGCCAAGATGGTAGTTCCTCAAATTAGATTCAGGTCTTTATTAACATCTCAATTTAGGATTGTTCTGCGATAAAAATTAAAAAGAATCTTAGAGGTAAAACCTAGCCACCTGTCATTCTAAATATGGCCAAGATGGTAAAACCTATTTAAAAAGATTCAATTCCTTGTTAACGTCTTTAAACATGTTAACATTCCTGGCAAAATGTGATTCGATAAAATCGCATAAGTCATCCTTATATTAGATTTTTTCAAATTTCTTTTATTATATTAAACAACCAATAGGGATGAAATGCCTACGGGCTATATTCATTGTCATATAAGACGAAAAACAGTCGTGGTCTTCGACCCCCTGTTAAGAAGAGGTAATAAATTATAATTAAAACCTCAATACCTTGATCCTATAAGATCATGATTAAAAAAATTTCAAAACTGTCCATAAGACTAGACCTTTTTGCCATTGATATAATGATATATCTAAATTATAACTAAGGATTATTATAATGAAAATCCTGAATATATATATATATATAGGGAGAAGATCATGCGAGAACCACCTCTTATTGCGAGAACCGCGAGAACCAATGTGAACACAACCAAAAATGCCTAAAAATAGCTAAAAATCACACAAAATTTTATTTTTTTTAATATTTTTTATATAAAAATCGCTACTTTTCGAAGCAATTTTTTTTTTTTTTAAAAAAATTTTGGCCACTAAAAGTAGCGATTTGAGCATAAAAAATATTAAAAAAAAAATTTAGATTTTTTTTTTTATTTTTTTAGGTTTTTTGGGGGTTTAGTTTTTAGCATTTTAGCTTGGGGGGGGGGGGGGGGGTTTAGGTTTTTTTTTGGGAGGGGGTTTAGGTTTTTTTTGGGGGGGGGGGGATTAGGTTTTTTTGGGGGTTTTAGTTTTTAGCATTTAGCTTGGGGGGGGTTAGTTTTTTTTTTTGGGGGGGGGGGGGTTAGTTTTTTTTTTGGGGGGGGGGGGGTTATGTTTTTTTTTTGGGAGTGGTAGGGGTTAGGTTTTTTTAGCTATTTTAGGTTGTGTTCACATTGGTTCTCGCGGTTCTCGCAATAAGGGTGGTTCTCGCATGATCTCCTCCCTATATATATATATATATATATATGCTTAACAAATTAATCGAAATGGTTTCTTAAATACCATGATTAATAAGTCATCTAGAATAATAAAACTGCTATAGACCTCTGAGTAAATTAAAATCATCTATCTTTTGTAGCAATCAAGCTACATGGCCGGGTCTGATGAAGCCAACAGCCACCCCAGAGTAAATCATGACACTTCCAGGGTCAACGTAGCAGGAGCAGAATTACAGGCATTGATAGACAATGCTGTTACAAGAGCTTTGGATAGGCAATTCAATGAATCCAGTGGTACCCATGTAAGGACCCAATCTGTACCACATACGAAGCCACCCTCAAGAACTCATACTGCTCTCAAAAGTGATTCTCATCACTCATCAAACCAGAGGAGTGTTCCATCTAAGAGAGTTGTGTTAAACCAAGAACCACGTGTTAAAGGTTGCACTTATAAATACTTTGTCTCCTGCAAACCCAGGGATTTCACCGGGGAAAAAGGAACAGTTGATTGCATGTCATGGTTAGACGAGATGGACACTGTGGTAGATATTAGTGGTTGCGCTAATAAGGATGTGGTAAAGTTTGTGTCTCAGTCGTTCAAAGGTGAGGCACTGGCCTGGTGGAGGTCTTTGATCCAAGCCACTGGGAAAATCCCATTGTACAATCTGTCTTGGGAACAGTTTGTGACATTGATTAAGGAGAATTACTGCCCTCAGCATGAGGTTGAAAAGATTGAAGCTGATTTCTTGTAATTAACTATGAAAAACCTAGATTGTCAAGCCTACCTTACGAGCTTCAATACTATGTCAAGACTGGTTCCGTATCTGGTGACTCCGGAACCCAAGAGGATAGCTCGTTTCATTGGGGGTTTGGCCCCAGAATACAAGGCCAGTGTGAAGGCCTCTAGACCAGCTACTTTTAGGTCTGCAGCTGATATTTCATTGTCTCTCACTTTGGACGCGGTCCGGCAGAGATCGCTCAGAAACACCGATGCTGAGAAAAGAAAGCATGAGAATGACAACTCACGAAGGTCGGGCAAGAAGCATAAGGGAAACAATGACCACAAAAAGAGTTCTGGAACTAAGAAGGATGGTCATCAGTCGGGCAATAAGCCCAAGTGTAAAATCTGTAAGAAGAACCATTTCGGGAGGTGCAGATACGAGTCAAAGTCCCAATTGCAGCCAAGGCCTTGTGGGATTTGTAAATCTTCTGAACACAAGACATTGGACTGTAAGAAAATCAAGGATGCAACATGCTATAGTTGCAACGAAAAAGGGCATATCAAATCCAACTGCCCAAAGTTTGCAAAGAAGGCTGAAGATGGGAAAAAGACCAATGCTAGGGTCTTCCAGATGAACGCACAGGAGGCGATCCAGAATGATAATGTCATAACAGGTACCTTCCTTATTAATGATGTTTATGCAAGGGTGTTATTTGATTCTGGAGCAGATAAGTCATTTGTTGATGATAAGTTTTGTAAGTTGTTAAACCTACCTGTTAAAACCCTAAGCATAAAATATGAGGTTGAATTAGCCGATGGCACCATAGAAACCGCATCAACCGTGTTAGATGGATGTTTCATATCCAATAAGAACCACTCTTTTCCATTGTCCTTACTTCCTTTGAAGTTAGCCGGTTTCGATATAGTTATAGGCATGGACTGGTTATCTCATAACCAGGCCCAGATTGTTTGCAACAAGAAGCAAGTGGTGATTAAGACTCCGTCTGGTGAGTCACTTACCATTCAGGGAGATACCCAGTATGGACTGCCTGAACAACTGTCTATGCTCAAGGCATCTAGATGTTTGAAGAAGGGTTGTGTCATTTATATGGCACATGTGACTATTAATGAACAGAAGCCCAAGGTCGAAGATATTCCCGTCATTTCTGAGTACCCTGAAGTATTTCCTGAAGAACTACCTGGTTTGCCACCAGATAGGCAAGTAGAATTCAGAATTGACATTATTCCAGGAGCAGCACCTGTTGCAAGGGCACCTTACAGGTTGGCACCAACAGAGATGAAAGAGTTGAGGACTCAACTAGACGATTTATTAGCAAAAGGTTTCATTCGCCCTAGTTCATCTCCTTGGGGAGCACCAATCCTGTTTGTGAAGAAGAAGGATGGGTCGATGCGTCTATGCATTGATTATCGCGAGCTTAATAAGGTCACTATCAAGAATAGATATCATTTGCCCAGGATCGACGATCTGTTCGATCAATTGCAAGGGGCAAGCTACTTTTCTAAGATTGATTTGAGGTCGGGCTATCATCAGCTGAAGGTTAGAGATGAAGATGTGCACAAGACTGCGTTTAGGACTCGTTATGGTCATTACGAGTTCCTAGTGATGCCTTTTGGGCTCACTAATGCACCAGCAGCATTCATGGATCTCATGAATCGCGTCTGCAAGCCTTACTTAGATAAATTCGTCATCGTCTTCATCGATGACATTCTCATTTACTCGAAGAGCCAAGCTGACCATGAGAAGCATCTTCGATGCATTCTGAAACTGCTTCATCAAGAAAAGCTCTATGCCAAGTTTTCGAAGTGTGAATTCTGGCTTCGTGAAGTCCAATTCCTTGGACATGTTGTTAGTAAGCGTGGTATCCAAGTAGATCCCGCTAAAGTTGAAGCTGTCATGAATTGGCAAGAGCCAAAGACGCCTACAGAGATTCGTAGCTTTCTAGGTTTAGCAGGATATTATAGGCGATTTATAGAAAACTTCTCAAGGATTGCTGCACCCCTAACTTCGTTGACACGTAAGAATATTAAGTTTGACTGGGGTCCTAAGCAGCAGGAATCCTTTGACATTCTTAAGCAGAAGTTGAGCAATGCTCCAGTATTGACATTGCCTGATGGAATAGAGGAATTTGTAGTATATTGTGATGCATCGCACACAGGTATGGGATGTGTGCTTATGCAGAAAGGCAAGGTTATTGCCTATGCTTCTCGACAGTTAAAGGTGCACGAGAAGAATTACACCACCCATGATTTGGAGTTGGGTGTCGTTGTATTTGCACTAAAACCGTGGAGACATTATTTGTATGGTACTAAATGTGTGATCTATTCCGATCACAAGAGCCTTCAACATCTGTTCAACCAGAAGGATTTGAACATGAGGCAGCGACGATGGATGGAAACTTTGAATGATTATGATTGTGAAATCCGATACCATCCAGGCAAGGCAAATGTAGTCACCGATGCCTTAAGTAGAAAGGAACGAGTGAAGCCCATAAGAATCAATGCCAAAAGCATTAAATTAAAGAATAGTTTGAATGAAAGGTTGTTAGCTGCACAGAAGGAAGTTGTACTAGAAGCTAAATATCCTGATGAGAAACTAGGAGTAACTGCTGAACAGTTATCCTATGGCAAAGACGGAATCCTAAGGTTAAATGGACGAATATGGGTTCCAATTTATGGAGGACTTAGGGATGTGATCCTCCAGGAAGCCACAGTTCTAAGTACTCTGTTCATCCTGGAGCTGATAAGATGTACCAGGATCTAAAGGCAAATTTCTGGTGGATAGGCTTGAAGAAGTCCATAGCTACCTATGTAGCCAAATGTTTGACGTGTGCACAAATTAAAGCTGAACATCAAAAGCCGTCAGGTTTGCTACAACAGCCTGAACTTCCCACCTGGAAGTGGGAGATGGTGACAATGGATTTTATCACTAAGTTGCCAAAGACAAAGAAAAGAAACGATACTATTTGGGTGATAGTGGATAGACTGACTAAGTCAGCTCACTTCCTACCTATTAAGGAAACACATAGCTCAGATAAGTTAGCTCAGCTGTACGTGGATGAGATTGTATCTCTCCACGGAGTGCCAGTGTCTATAATATCTGATAGGGATACAAGGTATACCTCGCATTTCTGGAAAAGTTTTCAGAAATCCTTAGGCACTCGATTGAACTTTAGCATAGCATATCATCCTCAAACGGATGGTCAAAGTGAGCGAACAATTCAGACGCTAGAAGATATGTTAAGGGCTTGTGTTATTGACCTAGGTGGAAGCTGGGATGAACATCTTCCACTGATTGAATTTTCGTACAATAATAACTATCACTCAAGTATCCAAGCTGCACCATTTGAAGCTTTGTATGGAAGAAAGTGTTGAACGCCCGTTTGCTGGGCAGAAGTTGGAGATGTCCAACTAACATGACCTGATATAGTCCTGGAGACGACAAACAAGATTGTTCAGATATGAGATCGTCTCAAAGCTGCCAGGGATAGGCAGAAAAGCTACGCAGACTTAAGGCGTAAACCTCTAAAGTTCGAGGTTGGTGACAAAGTGTTGCTTAAAGTATCACCCTGGAAGGGAGTGATGCGATTTGGTAAGAAAGGTAAGTTAAGCCCAAGGTATATAGGACCATTTGAGATCATCGAATGTGTCGGATCCGTGGCCTATAAGTTAAACTTTCCTGAAGAGCTCAGTGGTATTCCTAACGTATTCCACATCTGCAATCTGAAGAAATGTCTAGCTGATGAGTCACTGGTCATGTCACATAAGGATGTGCACATAGATGAGAGCTTAAAGTTTGTTGAAAAACCTTTGTCGATCGAGGATCGACAGGTCAAGAAGCTTCGAAGGAAGCAAGTGCCGATTGAAAAGGTTAAATGGGATGCCCGTAGAGGTCCCGAGTATACGTGGGAGGTAGAGTCCACAATGAAAGAAAAATACCCTCATTTATTTCAGTAAATCTCGAGGTCGAGATTTCTTTTAAGGGGGTGAGGATGTAACACCTCGAAAATTTAAGTCCAATAATGTATCGACACGTGTCATGAGCTTTAAACGTGTAAAAGATCACTTATGAAGGACTAAAGTTGACAAACAAAGAAAGTATGTGAATATAATGGTTCAAAGTGTCAACAATGGATAAATATACCTTACAATAACCCTACACGATGTTTATACTCTTAAACGGATGAATCATGGATCATACGAAGCTAATTGTGAGAGAAAGTGGGAAATTACAAACTACAGGGGTTAAATGTGTCAACATGTTTAAAGTATACATCTGAGTGACCTTTTAGCAAACCCAAAGCTTTGTAATGATTAAATATACTCACTAGAATAAGTGGTAAAAAATTCACAAGGTTTCGATAAAGTATGAGAAAGTTATGATAACATTCGTATACGAGGGGTTAAAAGCGTCAACGTTGAAATCTAAGGCCTTACGGGTGATCACAAAGTTAACCGAGGACTTAACAATGTTTGTATATGTCTTGGAGCCCTTAAAAGTAAGGTTAGAGGGCCAAAAGTGCCAGAAAAATGCTTAAAACCACGTTTGAAAGGACCAGGGGCTGAATTGTAAATAGCTGAAACTTGTTTGGCTGGTTCTGGAAGGCCAGGCGGCCCGCGTAAGACTACCTAAAGGTCTACGCGGCCCGTGTGAGTGTGCCAGCATCAGAAAATTCGCACAGGTGTCTGTCCAGGCCTGTTAACCGACTTTGAATGCTTGTTTTGCATACCAGGGGCTGCCCCAATGGTATATCATGCATAGGGGGCACTTGTCTTGATCTGGAAACATAAGTAGGCTACCTTGGCATGATCCTATATGATTTAAATTGCTATATAAGAACTCACTTGGTTGCAACACTTCACACTTCATTTGCAAACCTTCACAACTTCACTTCTGGAGCTCTCTGGTCAGCAACCAAGTTTTCTTAGGCTTCCTAGTCGAGCATATGACCCTTGTAAGTGTCCTTAACTTCCTTTAATTCAATTTAGCTTAGTTTTTTTTTTTTTTGAAACGTAACTTTCATTAACAACACCACCGGCCCAAGACGGACCGGCGTCACAAACCGAACACAAAACTTACATATTTACAAAGGAGCACCACTCCCCCCAATCAATACCTTTAAATCTAGATCTATGCGAAAACCACAAAAAGCCTAATGCCTTAACCTCGCTAATTATACCATCGATCTTAACCGGAGAGTTCGAGAACCGAGCGTTGTTCCTAGCACGCCAAATACTCCAACAAGCGATCATGATGATGCCTTGGATAGCTTCCTTCTTCCTTTCCGACGCTCCTAAATTCTTGAAAACGGTAAGAAGGTCCGAGATGGAGAAAGCGAAGATGTTCGGGATTTTGCACCATGACGACACACCTTGCCAAACAACAGCAGCAATACTGCACGAGATAAACAAGTGCTCAGGTGACTCGATTTCAGCTCCGCACAACGGGCACTCCGAATCCTCGATAAAAATATTCCTTTTCAATAGAGCTTCTCCTGTCGGTAACCTGTCCAATTCGGCTCTCCAAACGTGAATATTTACCTTTGCCGGCACCCAGCGGCACCAATCCAGCACAAACCTGTTCCTAACATCCGGAACCGCCTTGATGCTTCTTTTAACAGCCTTCACGCTAAATTCCCCCGAAGAACTAGCTGACCAGAACCAACTATCTGGCCTGTCATTGAGCTGGACATTATTAACAGTCGAGAGCAACTGCTGGAGGCTAGACACAAGCTCCTCCGAAACTATCGCCGACCTCCATCTCCCTTGGAACTCACTGCCAACCGAATTGAATACAAGGCGATCAGCAACTTTACATTTTTTGTCCACTTCAAGGCTGAATAATTCCGGGAACCGCAACTTAAGAGGCTCGTTACAAATCCAAGAATCAAGCCAAAAAGAAATATCTTTACCATCCCCGACTAAACCTTTAAAGTAATGCCGTAGAGGCCGACCATCCACCTTAGAATTCACCGTAGCTTTCGCGATATTGCTCCACGTACCACTCAACGACTTTTTATACGGAATGCATTCCCACCCGGTCCTACAAAAATGGAGAGCATCCACAACTTTCTTCCATAAGGAGTCTTTTTCCGTCTTATAACGCCAAACCCATTTAGACAACAATGAGATGTTAACCTCCGCAAGCTTATTAAGGTTCAATCCCCCATTTTTTTATGACACGTAACACGGTCCCATGCAACCCAATGCGTTTTCCTTTCTTCTATAGATCCTCCCCAAAGGAATTTTCTAATCAAAGTTTCTAACGTAGAAATTACCTTCTTAGGAGCCTTGTATAAAGAGAAATAGAACGTAGGAAGACTCTCCAAAATCGACCTAATAATGACGACTCTTCCCCCGATCGACAAGAGTTGGGACTTCCACGAAGCTAACCTGGATTGGAAAATATCAACGATCGGCTGCCAATTAGACACCCGATTCATATTTGCTCCCACATTAAGACCCAAGTATTTGAACGGCAACATACCCGACCTACACCCAAACCGGCTCGCCATATTCCCCAATTCTTCCGAACTAACACCGATACCATAGAGGTTGGACTTCTCGATATTAATTTTAAGACCCGATGTAACATGGAAGCAACGAAGGATCGTAATCACATTCTCCAACTCGGACAGACTCCACTCTCCTAACACGATCGCATCGTCCGCGTATAGGAGGTGGGAAATGGTAGGACCGTTGTTAGGGGTAACAGTGCCATTAATAACACCCACTTCCTTCGCCCGATTCAACATACACGTAAAAGCTTCCATAACGATCAAAAAAAGAAACGGAGAGAGAGGGTCGCCTTGCCTCATACCTTTCTCACATTTGAACTAGAACGTAGGGACCCCGTTAACCAAGACGGAAGATCTAGCCGATTTGAGGATACCCGAAATCCAATTACACCAAACACTCGGAAATCCCATTTGCAACAGAGAATTAATAATAAAGCTCCATCTTACGTTGTCATAAGCCTTCTCAAAATCTATTTTGAAAAAGAAAGCCTTTGATTTCTTCTTCTTAAACCAGGAAATTAACTCGTTGACGATAAGGGGACCATCCAGGATGTTTCTGCCCGAAAGGAACGCCGACTGAAACTCTGAAATCACACCATCCAGAACTTTCCTCATACGGTTAGCCATGACTTTAGAAATAACTTTACTGATGACTCCAACCAAGTTAATAGGCCGAAAGTTGCTTAGAGAGACAGGATCCTTCACCTTTGGAACGAGAGCAATGAACGAGGAGCTACTTCCGATAGAGATATTACCACACGAGTGGAAACGGCTGAAAATTCTATCAAAATCATCAGCGAAAAGCTCCCAAAAATGCCTAATGAACCTAAAATTCATGCCATCCGGCCCAGGTGCACGGTCTGCACCACACTCAAAAACAGCCTCTTTGATTTCTGAACTCGAGAAAGGCTCCACCAACATGTTAGCCTCAGCATCCGAAATTTTTTTGAAATTATTGCAAAACAGCGGAGGACTGACCAAGTTAGATTCCTTGAATCTATCTCGAAAGAAACTGAAAACCTCTTTTTTAATGCGGGACGGCTTCGGGCACCAAGCCCCATCAATAAATAGACCATGTATCCTATTAGACGCCTTCCTATTATTGATGACAGAGTGGAAATATTTGGAATTCTCATCCCCATCGGAGGCCCACTTAATACGAGATCTCTGGATGAGATCTAGATTCTTTCTAAACTCCACTTCCCTAATGACTTTTTTGTTTTCAGCCAGTGACCATTCTTCTTTCTAAACTCAATTTAGCTTAGTTAATTAGCTTAAAGTCAAACCGTCGTAATTAGAGTTTGACTTTGTGATAAATTATAATCTGTCCAGTCAAATTTCAAATTGAAAGTACCTATGAGTTGGTAATTATGTGGGCAATAAACCCTTAAAAGGGCACCCTCTGATTCCCACTCTAACTAGGTCAATTGTCGGGTCAAAGTTAATCTTAAAAAGTCAACAGAAAGCATATTTTCAAACTAATTCATAATTAGCAATGTAGGAGCCATACAACCTGTTTTATCATTAATATAACTTGGTAATTAATGTAAGAACATGTCTAAACATGTTCAACCCGATAATTTTCAGTTTAGACTTGGTTCGGAACCGAAAGTCACAAAATTTGACTTTTGCTTTGACTTTCAGTTTTGACCCAATGTAGCATGTTTTAGAAATGCCTTAGAGCCTTATTAGGACCAGGTTACATGTTAGTATAACCCTCTGTGATTATACAACTTGGTTCATTAGTTATCCGATTCATATGCATGTTTCCGTGCTTAAATGTTGACTATTATGCCCATATGACCTTAAAATGTGATTTTGAAAATGTAAAAGAATAGAAACCTTAGTTACTGATTTATAGACTTGTCCCTAAAATTTGACATCAGTTTGAGGTCTAGATTAGGAGTTATGCTCATTAGCGTAATTAGAAAGCTTTTTATTAAATTAAACGACGTAACTAGCATATAGCCTATCTAAACCCAATTTTTGATACTAAACTTTTTACCCACTGATGTAATATAATATTTTGGGATTTTTGAAGATTTTTATTTATTTTTAGACTGAGCATAACATAGAGTTCTAAGCTTGATTCGGTCATTGTCGGTTTTGCCCTTTTGGGCTATAAAATGAGTTTTACAAATCTTTTGATACCAAACATTTTTCTACTAATCTAATATGATAAATAAAATATTTTTAGCCTTCTGGAATGATAAAGATATCAGCTTTTCTTATAAAACCCGGAAATAGCTTAAAATCGTTTTTTAAGCGTTTTAACGCATATTATGTATTAAAACTATTTTAAACATATAAGGTTTGATGCCTACTGATATTTTATCTAAATTATTATATTTTAACAGTAAGCAAAAGTTTTAAACTCAGATTTCCAAAATAGACCTTTTAGGCTTACGTGAAATTACCAAAATGGCCCTACGGTGCATAGTATAGTTATAAATGATAAATTTCACATATTTACAATACCCTACTGTTATGACTTATAAAAATAAGTATTTTTACTGATTAAATCAGACTTGTAATTCAGATTAATATTTAAACTCTTTTATAACCTTTAAAATAACCAAAATACCCCTACGGGGCGTAGTTTGTGTTTATATCCATTTCGGGCATAATAGAAGATATCTTACTGATGTCACAACATATTTAAGGCATATAAACTTAGGAAACCTGTATATGGCTCTTATGGTTACCCGTTACGCCTCTTTCGCGTTCGGTTCGGTTTATGTAACTAGTTTGCATAAATTGACCGAAACGGGTCAAACCTTATCATTTTTGTCTCAAAATCCAGAATGTGTTAGGTTTACCCATATTACACAAGTCTCCAAACTTGTTGTTTCTAAACCTCATTCTACTCCGGTCTTCGCTTAATCGTGCGTTTGAACCGTATCTTCCTTTAAAACTAACCGGTCTAAGTTTAGGCTTAATTAAAGACCCGTTAGGAATCTAATAGGTTATTATAAACCTTTGTTCCAGACTAGGAGACCCGGTAAAAGCTACGTGCATTTGCTGTTTGTGATTATTACTTGCAAATGTAAATACTTTTAACTTATTTTCCCTTATACGGGCTTGGGGTACGGTATATAAAATACCGCTTGGTCGGGCATTGAATTTTTAATTGTATGAAGATTAATTTATTGAAATGTCCCGTTTAAATTGTTTTGTCTGCTTAAAGCCTTTGGGGGGTTAATGACCATGTCCCGGATATCCTTTGCATCATTTTAAGAAATGACCACGACCTAAGCACGGGGTGTAGGCGTACACCCGACAGTGCATATATAAATAATAAGGTATAACCGCCGGTTTCGGGAATAACTCGCCGCGGGACTCTATCATGTGGTGTGGCTATTAATATTTAACCCGGTGTCAATCTGGGCTACTGAACGTATAAGAAACATGTAATTCTTTTACAAGTTTATATATAAATAATTATCCCAAGTTATAAAATATTTTGTGCCTTGTGCATTCAAACCAATTTTCTAAACCTTTTCAAAATGAGTCAGTTAATTGTATTTACCAGTGTAAACTGACGTATTTTCCCAAAAAGGTTAAGTGCAGGTATTATCCGAAATAGACTGGCCTCTCCTTAGCATCAATAAGAATCTCGCAAGCTTGGATGCATTTTAAGTCTGATGAACTATGTTTCCTTTTTATCCGATCCGCCTGTGGATCTGTTTCAACTCTTTTGTGATACTTAATATTACAATTTATTCGGTTGAAATGAACCTATCTTTTGCTTCCGCTGTGCATTTAAAATTGTGTTGTTTGACTACGATGATATCAACTACGTCACGATACTCTCCACCGGGCCCACCGGTAATACGTGGAAATATCGGGGTGTGACAGGCTAGAATTTAGCCGACGCAAAAAACATCTTTAAAAGTACCATAGGTCCACAAAAAAAATCCTATCATAAATACAAGTTTAACAAAACATTTAAAATTTAGTCTATTCGTTACATGTACATTGTTTTAATTGAATGCTTTTGTGTATCTGTCGTATTGGTTAATGCTTTTTTTATGTTGGACCCGTCGTATTGGTCGTATTTGGTTATCACAAGGCAAATTGACCAATTAACAAAAAGAAGTATAAGACAGATGAGGAGATAAAGGAATGGAAGGAATGTCTCGAGATTCTCAGCAACTTGTGACTCTGCTCTACATCGATAAGGATGCTTGGCAGTGGTTGGATGATAGCCAGAATGGTTTCTCGGTGAAGTTGGTTAAAAAGGCTTTGATTGTGGATAGAGGCAATTGTCAACCCCCAAATTTTGTCTGGTGTAATTGGATTCCCATCAAATGTAATATCATGAATTGGAGAGGCAATTTGGACAGGCTCCCCACAAGAATTAATTTAAAAAGGAGGAACGTGGATATCCCCTCGGTCATGTGCCCATTTTGCGACGAATTCGAGGAAACGGTGGAGCATTTGTTCATCGCTTGCTCGATGGCTATTAACCTGTGGTCGGCCTTCAGCGATTGGTGCAACCTTCCGCCGCTTTATTTTTTCGAGTTTAGAGACATCTTTGACATCTACAAGTTCACTAAGAGTGGTAAGAAGGCGGAGAAGTTCATATATGGGTTGGCTATGATAGTTTGTTGGTGCATTTGGAAAGAAAGGAACTATGTGGTGTTTAGTCAGAAATTTGGTTGTCCGCATGATATCATAGGGGAGTTAAAATCGAGAGGATATACTTGGGTTAAAAATAGAACGTCTTTTGATTTTATTAGATGGGCGGACTTGTGTAAATATCTATTGTATATGTTGTAATTTCTTTGCTCGTTTGGGTCGGGGGTTCTGTTGTTTGTTGGCCTTTTGCCCGTTTGGGTCGGAGGTGCGTTTTTTTATGAAGTATATTTTTCAAAAAAAATATATAATGTTGATAACTCGTTTAGAAACGCAAATAAATGCAAACCCAATTCGTAGGCAATTTCCAAGCACACCGTGCACACGGGTCAACATAGTTGAAAATAAAAGTCAAATGTTCATTTATGATCTGCAAACACTTCAAACCCTTCAAAACTTCAAACTCGATTTTAGGTACTCAATTTTCAAACTGCAATACTTTTCTCATATGAATGTATATACATAATACATATAGTAATTTATAAACGTTTTTAACGACAAATGTTACCCCTTACTAATTACTATACATTATACCAATAAATCTAAAATTCCACTCTTATAAATAAATGGCCTAGAAATTAGATTTAGTCCTTACTAACCGAATACGGGTACGATCCTAAGGGTTTTGTTTGGTTGACGAGTTATGACTATGTTTGACCGGGCATCGTAATGTTTAACAAAACATGATCATGTTTGACCAAGCATTCCTATGTTCACTAGTTATGTTTAAATTTGATCAATAGTGGTGATGTTTGATCAATTATAACCTTGTGTTAACCATATATGATCAACTTTAACCTTGTGTTGACAAAGTGCTTTGACCATGTATGAATATTGTGACCAAGTATCAATACGGTTAACAAAGTTATGACTATTTTTGATGAATTATGGTATATGTTGACCAAATATGATTATGTTTGATCATAACCTCTCGATAACTGGTCTAATATTCCTATGAAACTTACTCTTCGCAATTGCGTAGCAAAAGTAGTAATAATTATCGTATACTTCATGTTATTTTTAGCTTTCTAATAAAACTTACACATCACGAATTCATAATTCATAGCCAAAGCGGCAATGATTAACGTATACTTCATGTTATTTTTGAGTTTTTACTTTTTTTAGTTTTCTGATGAAACTTACTCATCGCAAACGCAAATTCGTAGAATTTGAGTGTAGCTAATTTTGCAACAAACTAATTTTCTCTCTCCAATTTGAATAGTGTTTCAACAATCTAAAACCGATATTAACATTAGTGATTATGCAACAATCCTTACAGTTTTTCTTAAATCGTGTTTCAACAATCTAAAAGTGATATCAAGATTAGTGCTTATGAACAATCCTTACATTGTTTTATAACGGCAAACCCTCAACATTATGGAAAATAAAATACTGTGTATACACCTTGATACCACCAGGCTCAGGCTCTGTGTCACATATAGGCACACATTTGCTAGGCATACATTCACTAAGACTAAACCAAATTATCTATCTCATTTTGTTACAAGTTCTAAAACTAACTTAATCAAAGATTAAAGCATGATTCCTTATATATGACAACTCTTTTCATACACCCTCATACCATCAACTAATAAAAAACCTAAGATCAAAGTCTTGTTAGTATATACCATCAATCACTCAAAACAAGCCAAGCAAGAACTAAAACATAAACCTCAATATAAACATGAAAATTGTATAAGTATACATAAATGAATCTCTAAAAAGAATATAACACTCAAAATAAATAACAATATCCTAGCCATACAACATCTTAGAAAACCATCTATGCATGTCCATTAGCTCCTGCATGAGTCACTTTGTCTTCTTTCTTCCTCTTTAAAACAATAAACCATGTCAAAGCTTCCAAAATAACTGTAATAACTCCCAAAGCGATAAGTATCCCGGTGTAAGCATTCTTCCACTTCTTCTCAGGGTCCAAGATATCGAGCCCCTCGTATACATTAATAATGCTCAAGATGATAATCGAGTATCCAAGAGAATGATGGTAGATGTTCCAATAGAATCTGTATTTGTTGTCTGGCTTAGGCCTCAAAAGCAAAGCAAAAACCTACAAAACACAATCAACTTAACTGTCAAGATCCATTGTTTGAGTAATTGCTAGCTAAAGTTACAAACTTTATGTCAATTGTAAGCAATCTAAACTAAGGTAAACATTGGGTGTACCTGAAGTGTTGCAAAAGAAAACAGGATGATCCCAATATTCCTATGAGACTGGTGTGTGATACCAGGAGAATCACTACCGAGCTTGAGCCCGGTAGCCCATCCGGCTACACCGACGATATAAGCCGACGTTTGTGTAGCGGCATGGATGTAAAACCAAGCCGGATTAGCGACAGTAAACACCTTCAAATATCTTGCAGCCATAGCCCCCATGGGCATCAACACTCCCCAACTAACCGCATTCAGTACTCCATGAGTCTGCCAAACAATTACCCACCATCAATAATAATATTCAATATCCAAAACCACATAATCAAGATTCATAAAGATTGATAAAGATCCAAACTTTTTAATATAAATCAAGTGGTTCATCTTAATTTTCAAGAATTTTCCAAACTGGGTATACAAAATCACCAATCAAGATCAAATCTTTATAAAACAATAAACACATATAACCAATTTTAAACCAACAAATATAATTTTAAAAAAAAGAAAAAAAACTTACATTTCTCCTGCGTTGGCGGGACCCACCAATATTCCCACCAGCACCAGTCTCACCACTAGTAAAATCAACCGACCCAAGAGAATTCCGGTTATCAGCAACCAACTCATGAATACTCGGAGCTCCATTAATAACCGGGCCCACCTGCCAAACCTGATTAAATCTGGTCCCTCCACTTGGCAACACCAACGTCGCATAAATCACCACATCGCCGCCAACCCTCTCAGCAGTGATATTGGGCACACCAAAGCTCAACTGACTCGGTTGCAGACCGGTCTGGTAACCGGTTACCGCTGAAGTATAGGCTTGAACCGACCCGTTTGAACCGGTTACAGCAACAAGAGCCTGGGCTCCGACCATGCCCTGACCGTTGATGTTGAGGGCCCACGCAACCCATTGAGATGTGTCGGATCCGGCGTGGCGGAAAGCGAGATCGACGGTGGAGTTGGAGGAGTGGTAGTTCCAGTGGAGATGTGAGTTGAGAACGGGTAAAGAGACACATGTGGTGTAGATTGTGTTTCTTGGAAAGGCGTAGTTGCTGCAGTTTTGTTGTGCATATGATGAGGCTAGATTTGATATCAATATGCAAAATAACACACCAAAGATTTTACCCATTTCAGAAATCTTTATGGGTTTTGAAAATTAGTTGATTTAAGTTTGAACTCCTCTAATGCCAAAATCAGGATTTTCAAAGAAAATAAAGTTCGGTTTTTTGTAAGTGCGGGGGGGGGGGGGGGGGGGGGGGGGGGGGGGTTCTTGATGAGATGAGATGGTTTTGAAAAGTGTGAATGATATAAATAGTAAAGTTTGGTTGACCAAGTAGAACAGAACACGAGTAGAAGAGAGGATATGGAAGGAGGCAAGAAGAAGGTTGTGTGAATCGGAATGGGGGGTTGATGAATTAGTAGATGTATTAATTGATAATAAATAATTCAACAATAAAATCAGGAATATAATAAAGTTAATTGTGACTTTATGAGTAGAAAAAGACAAGCAGAAGTTTTGGACTTTTGGAAGAATTAGCGTTGATATATATTTTTTCAACGATGAACGAATCCTTCAATTGGAGTACTAATTAAATTTATCGTATAGAGATACACTCGCTTTCAAACCCGGGAAAATCCTTACCTAGGGCTAAAGCCCATGAACAATCGACCGGAGGCACGACAGTGCGGTGAGATAAAATCTGCTCAGTTCAAGGATCGAACTAGCGATCTCCACATATTCGCCTAGTCTCCCATCATCACCAGGTGCCGTAGAAAATAATGGGAAATGAGGGGGCGCAGGATTCAAACTTGAGTCCCGTAATATACCAAACCTCTCCCTTAGCCCTCCACCGTCACCTCATTGCCCAATTAGTGTTGATATAACTTGATACAGAAAAAAGCAGGCAGCCAGAGAAGCTTCCATCATTTCTGAACGAGTCATTGACCCCATAGCCCATATGGCCAATTCCAAACCAAATTTATTTACATTTTTGGTACTTGAGTTGAAAGACAACTAATTTGGTCCTTCAAAGTTCAACCATTTAACATTTAACATAGAAATTTAAATTTGAGTAAAAAGGAAATTATGATAAAACCATCTAAAAACCAGGTGTATATGATGCGGGATCGTTTGTGAACCACTGGTAATGCGAAAGAAGGGTGAAAAAACGATTCATAACTCAAAAAATATTTTTTTCTAAAACGTTTTAATAGTTCATTTTTATTTTATATCATTGGTTTTATTACTTATTTAGAATAAGTCGAGAGTGTAGGTTATGTTAACCGAAATTAATATTTCGGTTATTGTATTTTATTTCAGTTATGCCTCTAGTTAATATTTCGTTTATTTGACCAAATTTAATGTGTAGGATAGTAAACTAGCCTAAAACTTATTTGTAATATTTAGGATAACCGTTTATATATGATAATAACATTTCTCTCATTTGGGTTTTATATAAACGTTTGTTAGGATGTATCTAGCATTTTTATCATTTCGTTATGCGCTAGTATAACGATGTAATACGCAACCTTATTGTCTTTGATCACATGAACATATCAAAACTAAAAGGAGTTGAACCTATATGAGTCATGTTATCGTCATGTGAGAATCAAGCCAACGAAATCACCGCATCACATACCACGTCATCATATTTCCCTTAATATCATTTAATAAGTTTTGCCTTTAAGAACATGTGTAGTGGGACGGGAAGATAATGCCCCCATCCTAGGGCATTTTACGTCATGTGGCGGTCCAGTCAGCAAAGGGGCATTATTGGGCATTTTCTAAAATGGGTGTAGTGGGGATGGAGCATTATTGGACATTATTGGGACATTAAATAAAATAAAGAAAAAACACAGAAAAAATCTTATTGGATAAGGAGAAGGGGGCTGAAAGATGATTGGACAAGGGAGAAGGGGGAAGGCGTTTTATATATAACGCCAAATTCATTTTTTTTCAAAAAAAAAAGCCAAAAAAACGCCCTATGTAATGGGATGGGGGCGTTTTTGGGCGTTATTTTTTAATTTAAAAAAAAAACGCCCCACTACACATGGTCTAAAAATAAGTTTTGTATTGTTTGATAATTCAACATTTTCAGAACTTTTGTTGTACTATAAAATAATATTATCTATATCTTTACAACTATATAAATCATTTTCCTATGTCCAGAAATGTAATTTCACCCACAATTTTTAAGACGTCAGTCCAAACGTCATGTTGTGTTTCCCTAATTTTACACCCCCTCCCCCAAATCTGCCCCCATTAAGTGCAATCTCAATGTTTCTTTCAACCAAAACCCTTGTAAATCGAAGAAGCAAATGAAACGGTGGGAGCAATAATCATGGTTATATTGAACTGGATGTTATTGAATCGTTTGCCATCTCCATTTAGAGTTATATTGAATGTCGAATTTCATGAGTTCTTCAGTTGCGAAACCGTTGTATAAATCAAATACCTCAAGGCTGAAACGATCCCCGTCGCCGCCAATATCTGCATCACCACGCTCGATTGTTTTTCTCTTCCACCCATCTCGAATCTGTTGGCTGCTTCTTCCCTCACTGTGAGTCTCGAATCCGTTGTCGCCAATATCTGCATAACGTTTTTTTTCCATTGTTAATGCTTTTTATAGGTTATGGTGTTAATGCTTTTTTTCATTGTGATTTTGGGAGGGAATGGAACAAGAAGACACAAACCGTATAATGTTTGAATGTGTGCTTACCACTTCCTCGATAAAACGCCTATATGAGGCTGACACGTTTTTTAAACATAATTTTGTTATCACTGTTGCATAAATTTTGGTGAACATTTGTAACCTTTGTAGGTACTCACCGAAGATAAATTTTGTGCAAGATCTAAACACGGACCTTAAGCTTGCATCTGAAGATAATTATGTTGATGTTATCACGAATGTGGTGCGTGTTGTGCATAGATATTCACATAACTGAAGGGGTATGGTCCCAGATCTCGCACCAACATGGCCGCGAGTGACCATTACCCTTATAAAAAACCCCCACCGACAAGAACTTATCTGTGTCCGTGCGGGCATGCGCGAACACAGCAGTCGAATCCAATCGGTCAAGTGATGGGAGGACTTACCTTGTGTATGAAAATGGGTGTTACATATAGCGATGCGGCTTAGCACCACATCCTATTAACATTTTCGTCACGACAAGGGATCTAGGTAACAACAACAGTTACCACATGCGGCGATGCGTCCTGGCACCGCATCCCATACATGTCTCAGCTAAAACAAGGACGCGGAAACAACGGCAGTTACCGCGAAGCAACGATGTGGCCTGGCACTACATCCTGCTCACAAGGCAAGTGGGACTGACACCATACGGCAAGTGGCGCCAATGACAGTTGCCTATCGGCCCACACGTAAGCAACAGACTGACACCACCGTAGGACGTGGCACCACCTCCATAACCAACAAGGCTGACACACCTACAAAGGGGCTGCGCGTTGTCAGTCTAGCCACTCAATTACCCTCCTTCACTTCTCGGCTATAAATACCCATCCTAAACCAGGTTTGATGTATCGCTTATCAACTCTCTCACTACTACTACTATCACACACTTTGCTTCTCAAGCAAAATACTGATTCTCATGCCGAATAGTGGTAATAAGGAACACCACCCACCCCATCCTCCTTGTTACGAGTCACAGTGTGTTTTCCTTGTGCAGGAGACAGATCAGCGGACGATCCAGCCACCGATCCTCGGAAAGAAGGGATTAACCCTACTTGACGAGACCAGTGATTAACCTCCCTTGGTTAACCACTGTTTCATCAATAACCTTGAACCAGGCTATGACTAAATCGTATTGCACTGCAGGTTAGTGTAGACAATTTGATAAACTGATCGAAGTATTTAAGTACAGGCGTCGGGTCCTTGACCCAGGTGGCTAAGGTTTGGTCAAATTTATACATTTATTTTTTTGTTGCGAAAAAGACAACGCAATTTGCCAAACCTCGCCATTTAAAAAGTGGCCAAGACACATCAAGGGAATGAGCAGGTTGGATCATGTTATGCAATGTGATGAACGTACATGACCTGAGCTAAGACAAACGCCTTTTAGGCCTATTTAATCAAATATATCATAATAAAATCATCATAACTTTTAACATCCAAGTCCATAATAGAACTATACGTTTATTTTCTTTCTTGTTTATTGGTCGTGGTTGATATTATTCGCACCACATTGGGTCCAAGGTCAATGTTAAAGATGTTGATTGATGCTTCAGGAGGTATATAATATTTTTTTTATTAATATATTTCATCATAATGGGCTTTTGTATATATTTTCATTGCATATCAACAGTAGATTCAAACTTTTGGTGATAATTTTTTATAGGAAATGTGGTCCTAATGATGGGAACACCATTTTTTGTGACCGGGATATTCTCATCCAGCTGCAAAGGTATTTTTGTTGTTAATATTTAGAATTTGATTGAATCATCTCCCTGCATTGTCATCTAAATTTTAAAGCCCTCAGCTTGCTATCCTTTTGAGTAGATCATATTGTTGATCCTTAATTATCATATAATTTTCATTTGTCACTCACTCGTTATTCTTATTCATTTTTTATATAATATTTTTTTAGTCTATGATTGAACTAAGCTGCACACAAGATGCAGAATTTGGTGATGGAACTTTATAGGTCATTTTTCTTGATATACAATTTTTTTACGACGACGACTTATAAAAAAGCAAAACAATCTATTGCCACTTATAAAATTTTAGTTGTCATGCAATTTGAATTTAAGTTTTGTAATGGTTTATTTTAGTTTTTAAGTTCGTGTTATCTTGCTTGTGTAAAACTGATAGCAACTGTTTTTTACGGTTGTAAACTTAAATAAACCTAAGCGTTAAAAATAAATCAAACCAAACCAGTTTTTGAGTTACTATAAGAAAAATGTTTAAATATGGTTCATTTTAGATGTGTGGAGCTAAACGAAAGCAATGGTAAATTCCCAGGTCAGTTCATTTTGGTTTGATTGGTGGTACTCTTGAATGGTGATTGAATAATTATTCTGATCATAGAGCTTATTAACAATTTGTCAAGTGCCCTTACTGAGTAGATTTATTAATACATCTCACCATATGTGTTTGACATGTCTTATAGACCATTATTTATTTTGTTATACGAGGTACCCACTAGCGAGAACGACTGGGACGATGAATGGTAGTCAACCAATATAGTCGTCATCATCGAGGCGTGCAAACCTTATGACACTAATTGATCTTGGTGTACGATAATTATGGCCCCAATACTATACTATCTTATTCGACATGGTTCTGTGATACCCCAGTTTAAAAAGACGGAAATTCATTTACGATGAACTCTCTTTTATGTCAATTCTTTGGTTTATACTCAAGTGCTCTTTGTGAATTGAGATATTAATTTTCATGCAAAATTGGTATCAAAAATAGATTATGTGAAACCAGCCATGCAACAAACACCAAGAAAACATAAGTACCCGTGGCAATGCGCGAGCATTCTCACTATAACACTAAAGTATATTGTTTAAGAAAGGGATTGGTTTTTCTTATTCCTTGGTCTTTAGGATCTTTTTCTTGTTTTTGTTCCTTATTCCACCCGATGATCAGGGGGTCATAGGTTTTCTTTTGGTGCTGGGAATGCACATTCACCTGGGATATATAAGGAAGGTATGGATTAGGGGGTTGTCGTTTCGGTGTACCCCAAACTTGTTCCGTTCCCCTAATCCAGATCACTGTAGGACAAGATTTTGGCCATCTAACTTTGTTACCTTGTAGATTTGGTATGATGGGAACATTATACGGCTGGGTTGGGTTTTGACAGGTTGGATTTCTGCTCAGGAAATTAAGTTGTTGACTCATATGGGTCGCTTTTATTTGATGTGCTTGGGTCTTGGTTCAAGCATTTGTTGCTGGAAAATAATTACCAAGAGCTGGATACATCAATCATAGAGTGAAGATTACTTAATTAAAGTTTTGACTGGTTGTGGAGTTTCGTTCGACAGTCTTATGTGCAATCCTCGGCTGCTGTTATCTTTCTGGATGCTTCGAAAGGCCCAACTTTGTTATGGGGTGGGAGTTGTTCATTCCTTTTTTGGCACTGCTTCCCTGCTGGTCGTGGAGGTCTTCCTTAACCCTCCTCTGCTGCTGTTCCAAGCCCACATATATACTCTCAGGTGGCTGTCGATTGTTGCTACCGTGTACAAGACCCGAGCTTGGCCTACAACTCTGGCATTGGTGGATAGGATCCATCGTATGGCAAAAAGTGTTAAGACCAATTATTGTACAAGGAGTAAAGTTACAAGAAGGCCAAGTCCTCATATGTGGCCCGTGCACTATGTCTGTCATACTGGGCAGCGTTTTTTGGGTTGGGAATACTGGAGCCCCAAGCATTATGTGGGTAATTATGATGTTAGTGCGTCTCAGTCGACCTTATTATTTGTCCAGTCGTGTATTTCTTTTTGGCATGAGAGTTATGTTTGTATAAACTCGATTAGATCTAGGTGTTTGTACATTCCTAGAGTCGGATACATTGTTTCTTATTTTTGGTCTCCTAAAGCTTGTTTTGGGAGACAGCTCGGGGGTATGCCCTTTTGGATGATGTAAGTTTCTTGGTTGTTTTTATATACATTTGCCGGGCAAATGCCCTTTACCCAAAAAAAAGGGATTGGATTAAGGTATATGGACATGTACAAAATTTTGTTTGCGTATAAACCAATACATTTAGCATCTGATATATTATTGTTAGTAAGGTTGTAGATAAACCTACTTTTGATGTTTATGATGAAGATTTCTTATGGTTTAATAAACATGGTTCTTCATGGAAATTCTAGACTTTCTTTGCATGCCTGTGACCTTAAAGGCTCTACGTCTATTTTTCGTTGAATCGAACAAAATGTATAAACCCAAAATGGATTGTGGTTTGTAATGGATGTCATTCGGGACACCCGCCGCAACGCGCGGGCATTCCCATTAGTAACTATATAAATCAAATCTAATGGACATGATTGTAATTTTACCATGTTTACAAGTTATGAAGCATCAGGTACAAGGATGTGTAAGCCATTTTGGAGGGGTTAAACCTGTATTTCACCCAAAATTTTAAGACACTAGAGGGGTAATTGGGGGATTTCAGTCTTCCTATATTGATGATTAAATACTTCAGTTTTAGATTGCATTCAACCCTCTCACCTACCATCTCTATATTAATCATCTGGTACTCCCGTAACCCCATCAATATAAGCTTCTTTCCTTTCTCTCCCTCTCTCACGAAAACTCTTTAAACTCCCTCTCTTTTCATCGTCATCTCACTCCACACTTCGCTGCCCTACCGCCGTCATCATTGTCATCACCTTCATCGCCACTACCATTAACGATTCTTACCAGTGGTGATGACAGAAGTTGAGAGGCAAGGGTGTGTGCTTGATGATTTGAGTAGGCTTAATCGGTACTTATGATTCAAGTGGTGGTGGCATAAGCTTGCTAGGGTTCCATCAGAACCATACATTCCGGCGACCACGAACGAAAATCGCGACACAAATAGACTCCGGCAAAGGCTGCATGTTCCTTTTGGGTGATTTTTGTTTGACCGGAGAATAGGCAACCTCCTGTTAAATTCCGGTGAGAAGATTTAGGGGCAATGACTCCACTGTCGTGCTTTCCTTGATGACGGACAAGATGAGAGACTCCAAAGGATAAGGTAAGAATCGGTGTAACACCCTTCCTACTTTAATATTCGAATTATTAAAATATGCGTATTTATAAAAATAAAGGCTTCACTTCATTAAAAGTACCAAAATAAAAGTATTCATAATGATCACCTACTAGTTAACTACCAACTAGTTTAAGCATTTAAAACATGGTTAGTTAAATTGATTACAACATAAACATTGTCTAAACAAAGTTAAATCAACGCGGAAGCTTCAAAAGTTCGTGTTCGGTTCTTCAGTCGTGCTTGATCACCATCCGGAATGTCCCCAATATCACCTAAGGTCAAAACCACATCAAATGTTAGTTTTGATGATGTTAGAATGGGTATAAACAAGTCCCATGGGTCAAAACAACAAAAATTAAACAATTTTCGGAATCAGGGGGCTAGACGCTACACCTAGCCCCTTTTTTGACAGCAAGTTGCTTAAACTGTTGCTGCACATACCCAGCTCAATCTTTTATCAAGTCCCAACTTAAAATTGCCATAACTTATGATCCGTAAGTCCGTTTTTAGTGATTCTTTTTCCTATGCGTCCGAAATCAAATTACCAATGCATCTATCAAGATTATTATATCAAAAATTGGATGTACGGGCTGAAAGTCTATAAATGCTTATGTATTTATTTGACCCGTTTAGCTCATTTACAGAATCCTCCATTTCTAATGACTACCACACGCTTTCTAATCAAATTTTAACTCATTAAATCAAGTAGTGAACATTGTCACGTCAAATAATACCAATCTTTATTCTAAAACACAACTTTGAACGATTACCATATCAGATTTGCGTAATGTAACGAAACAAGTTACATACTTGCATAATTCATCAACATTAGTTTCTAACCATAATTACCCATTCCCGGGCTTGTCAACCTTAGCGCATCACATCCATTCCATGATTTACGCTTTTATAATTCAAATTTAATGAGCGACATTTAAGTCACTTCGAGCACTATCACTTTGACCATTATTTGACCCGTTTGGTTTTTCGAGTGAACTTCGTCACTTCTATGGCATACCAAACTCACATTTGACACTACAATCTCATCAACATTTCTAAGACTATTGTTTATGCATATTGTAACGAAACCAAAAGTTACGTACCTTTAAAGTGCTCCTTTCAAAAGCGTGTCTCCACCGGCTTGTCCACTCGACGATCCGGAATCCTTGCCTATAGCGTTCAACCAAACATTGTTTAGACCTCCTCTCACAACATATCACGCATAATTTGCCGTATAGTTCAAGCATGCGTTTTTATCCCAATTTTCCTTATGTTAGCTTTCTCTTAAGCGTTTTAACAAACACCTTAAGGGCATAATTTTAGACATTTATAATCAAGTTCATAACTTGTTATTTTTGCCAAATACAATTATACATTTTAATTCCATTATGTCATGCATGCATATTATTATCAGAATCATCTTGTAGAAATAAAGTAACACCACTTTTTATAGTCATAATTCTTGTGTTCATCCTATTTCTACAAAACCCATTTAACCTATAAATGGATTATCATGAATTTCATAGTTTGAACATAATTTCAGCAAGTTAGCAACTAGGATTCACTCCTAGACATGTTTTCATTACAAGATTCATCTAAACATCACATAATCAAGCTTCGATTTTCGATTTCACAAATCATCAAGAATTTGAGATGTAATTAAACAACGAAATTTTACATACCTTATGATCCCTTTACTGCGGTGATCATTAATCTATGATTGGATTTCGATTTGGGCTCGATTTGCCCTTCCAATTTGTTGATTTTGTGCTTGTTAGGGTTTGAGTAGGAGAGCCCATTGGCTCCTGCGATTGTATCGACCAGAACACACACTTAGAGTGTGTGTTTTGGTGTTGACATTTTATTAAATAAAACTAGTTTCCAATTTGACACCTTTAGTCCCTCTACTTTACCCAGATTTATAAAGGTTACTACATCAAGTTCCTTCATTCTTTTAAAACACTTAACTAACTAGGTTGATATTCCTAGTTATTTAGTGGGTTCCGGGAGTTATAACCCGTTTTATTATAAGTCCCGTTAACTCGGGCTTCTTATAAACTTACTTTTCTCACAGTTTTTATTATCCTTTTTAATTAATATTAGGATTATTTGTTTAAATCCTAATATTCACCGGGTTAATTTGTAACATCCCAAAAACGGGTTTGGTAATCAAATCACGTTAATAGTAAAGACGGGTAAAATACCGTTAGTGGTAAAAAAATTAACCCAGTAAATATTAGGACTCAAAAAAAAAACCTAATATTAATTAAAAAGGGGAATAAATACTTCGAGAAAACAAAGTATGTAAAAAGGCCGAGTAACGGCACTTAAAACAAACTTAGTCATAGATTCCCCGAACCCATTAAATTAACTAGGAATGTTTAACCTAGTTAATAAGTGGGGAATCTTGTTAGAAATAAGTAGGTTATGCCCTACTTAATTAACTAACCAAACATGAGGGACCAAAATGGGATAACTTGAAAATGGTTTTTAGTAAACTAAATAAAAATAACACAACACACACACATAAGTGTGTGTGGTGCGTGTTCTGGATCGACCAGGAAGGGCTCCCAGGAGCCAAAACCTTAACTCAACAAAATCCAGCAAATTGAAGGTCAAATCTAGCCCGAATCGGATGCATGAACACATATTAATGATCACCTAGTCGTGGGGATCACAAGGTATGTTGAATTTTATGATTTAGTGATACTTTGAGATTATGGTGAACAATCATAATCGAAATTCTGAAATCAATGTTAAATCTATGAGTGTTATTATGATGAAATCTTCGTTTAGAAACAAACCCTAGTTGAAAAACTTGATGAATTGGTGTCAACACTAGGGATTTGATAATTACCTCATTATGTGTTAAATGGGTTTTATGACAATATGATGAACACTCGGATTAGAGTGTTAAATTGATGAATATTGATTTTTATGATATAAGTTCTTGATGTAGTTCATGAACACTAGACATAGAGGTTGATTTTGATGTAAATCTTGGTGAAAATAACTAGTTATGAACTAATTAGTAAATATGTAAAATTATGCACATTAGGTGTTTGTTAAAATGCCTAAATGAGAACTAAAGCGTTGAAATTTAGAGTGAAAATGCGTATTTGAATGATATGTCAATTACGCGTGATATGAAACAATAGGGGTTCTAAACATCATGTTGATTTAGACTAACTATGTAAAATCATGTGATTAAAAGTAGTTAGCTTTTGATAAGTTGAACAAATAAATGATGAAGTCGAATAGTAGACTCAACATAGAATTCGTAAGATGGAATAGTCGTGTGTGATAATGACTAGTCTAACCATCTTACTAGTTATGATTATAGTTCGATGCTTGACAAGCTAGGTGAAGGCTTGGGAAGGAAGCGGGTCAAACGAATCAAGTGTAAAGGAAAAACGGGTTTCGGATGCAAGGTAAGTAAGACTTACACCCACTTGTAGTATACGTGTTTATTTTATAGGCGATGAATACGACAAAGGATTAGGTTCGAATTATGGGTTCCGACACGAAACGAATTGGGTCGGAACGAATAAAAACGTTTTAAACCATGATTAATGGCGAAAGAGGCAAAAATGGAAATTTAGTCAAGTATCGACTAAAGTAAATTAAAGTTCAAAGGACACCCATAGCGTAAGCCGAATGGGTTAAAAATATAAGAAGTGACTTTAGGAGAAAAAGGGATCTAGTGAGAAAATCCGAAATGGGTCGGATGTGTGATTGGTAATTTAAAAACCATGTTTCGTTACATATGAAAATGTTGGGTTTTATAGGCCGAACGGGTTAAATGGTGGGGATAACGCCATTTGACGAAATCAACTAATGTGGTGGTCAAGTCATGTGTTACAGGAGCGAATAGTAATTTGGATAATTGCGTCGCCATAGAATATCGGTAATAAAAGCAAGGTGTCGAAACGGGTCACTAGGTTGACTCGAGCCAGGTACGTATAAATACGATTGTGGTTAAACATACATTTTTGGGTCAAATTATTAGCAAATGCCCTTCGTCGTAAATGGGGGGGCTAAAGTTGACTAAAATGCCCTTGATGGGAAATCGGGTAAACAACCTTTAAAGGTTGTTAGAAATAAGTGTTTTGATAGATTAAAACCTTAGGATAAGTATAAAAAGGGATGATATGGGAACTTAGTGTCCAACGAGTTGAAACGAGTATTTTCCGTAAAATGACATATTTGAGGGATAGAACTAGGAATAAATAGTCTATCACATTAAACTCACCACAATCATAGTTGTGGTGGAAAACCAATTAATATGGATGGGTGGAATTACGATGCATACAAGGAACGGACGTAAATTAAGTTTAAAAGTGCATAAATGCCCTTAACGGGTCAAAATAGAAGTATTAGCGAAGCAAGTTAAGAATGTGTAATAACCCGTGAATTGAGCCTTGTACAATAGGAAATAATCATAATAATATGTTTACAAAAGAAACAAGGGCCACAAACAAGTTTGTTAGATGAAATCACGAACGGGTCAAAAGTTGATAAAAAGGGTAATAAGCCGAAGAGTCAAAGTCTGAAATTTTATTATGTAGGATGTTGGATTTTAACTCCACATGATGGAGAATTAAATTACGGACGCGTAGGAAAAAGAATCGGGTAAAACGGAGTAAAAACGAGAGAGTTATGCTCGTTTTCGTGAAATCGGGTCATGCTGGGAATATGCAGCAACTGTTAAGCAACAATCTGTGAAAAAGGGGGCTAGGCGTGACGCGAAGCCCCTTGGCGTCACGCGAAGCCCTAGTTCCGGAAAAAAAAAAATTTTTTTGCTTGTTTTACCCATAGAACTTGTTTAAACTCATTATTTAACTATCAAAACTAACTTTTAAGTTGGTTTTGATCATAGGTGAATGCCAAGAGTGCCCGGATGAAGATCAAGCTCGATGAGGAACCGAACACAATAAAATACAAGCTTCCGCGCGGCGTTTCGTCGTATCTTTTAAACAACGAATTCAATTAAATTAAAATTGTATATTTTTTTTGAAATATTGTAAACATGTAGGAATGTTGGTATGAAAAGTTTTTGTAAAGTCACATTTTAGTATTAAAATGTGTATTTTATTATTAAAATCTTGATTTATTAAGTCGGGTGTTACAGTTAATTTTACCACTAGCAGTATTTTACCTGTTCATTATTATTAACGTGTTTCAATTACCAATCCCATTTTCGGGGTGTTACAATCGGTTACATTAGGCTATTTCTGATTACCCTAAACAATCCGGCCAATCTAATGTGTGTGTGTTAATTTCCTGGCGACTGATGGAATGCTAAAACAGTTTCGGTTATGGTGAAGACTAGCGGAATATTTTTATTGAAGTATATATGCAACCATTCTTAACTTTTTTTGCTTTGTAGTTTCTTGATTTATTGTTGTATTGCTTCCAATTTCCTTTATGTTTAGATTAACAATGAATTCATGTCATATTGCATTAAAAAGTTATGATTTACATCATCTTAGAATTTAGTTGATTCTTAGATCAGCAGAGGTATTTGTTTTGTCATGTAGGATGATGGGTGCGATATGAGATATGGTGGCTTCGGTCTTAGGCGACTCGGTGCAACTACGGCTCACTACAACTGTCTTGTGTCATTAGAGTAATACTGATGGTTTTCTTTATATTGATTTGGTAAAATTTTGCTTTTGGTATCCTACATATGAAAACCCTTTTTGTGCAGGCTAAAGTTGATGTACTTTGTTTTCGTTTCTGTTTCCGTTTATGTTTCCGCACTTTGCATCTCAAAATCAAAACGTTGATGTGCTCAATGATGAATTTCCTTCCTGTGTTTGGTGCTGAAAGGTATAAATTGAAATAAATTTTTCAATTTCATAATCTATTTAATAGTTAGCTTTAATAATCTGCATTCACCGTATTTGTCACTTGAATTCGTATGATTTTAGCTATCTTTTGTTTGGTGGTTCTTATGAGTGTTTCCGAATACCATGTTTAGAACTTACAAAAGGGGATGCTTCGGATTGCTTACTGAATCTGCTTATGACATTGAGAAGTATGTTGTTTTGTGGATGTTTGGTATTATGCTTAACAAAGTGCATATAAGTGGGTTCTTATGTGTTTTCTTTTCCTTTCATTTATCATTTTTAAATGGTATATAGTACCACTGCATCATATCCTACTGGTATTGCCTTCATCTAGTTAAGTATTACACCCCAATAACCATGTTCGTTCACCTTCTCTTCTTTAGTCCATTTGTTTAGCATGAATTGAAAGAGTTTTACCCCTCTGGCATTGATCTCGAATTCATCCTCGAGTACGCCCGATTTTCATCTGATTACATAGTGTTTCTTAAATTAGGGTCAAGAGGAAACGCCCTAGATTACCTCGCAATTCTTTAATAGGGATCTGATGATTCAATGTTGAGGTCATTTTCCATTTCAGTTCCTTATTATCATGTGTTAATTACGGACTTTTGCGAGTTCAATATTTTTTAGGATCATCAAATCCCTCATCAGAGAAGGTTATAAAAAAAACCTGATACAAAACATGGTTACATGTATATTTCTAAAGATACCAAAGGGGTTCAACATAGACAACTTTGCATAGTAGGTTACATTTTTAGCTTGTTAACATATGAATGAGTGGAATTTTGATATGTTTCTATCCCTAATGGGTCAAATATTTTAGTGGATTCCGGATATGTTTGTATCTGTAACAGGTCAAATTAGTGGATTCTGGATATGTGTTTTGTATCTAATGAGTCACATTTATTAGTCGATTCTAGATATGTTTTTTTCTCTAATGGGTCAAATAAATTAGTGGATTACAGATGCTTTTTCTCTCTAAGTTGTCAAAGAAAGAAGTGAATTGTGGATATATTTTTATCTCCAACGTGTCAAATAGATTACTGAATTTCAGATATATTTTCTTCTCTAACGGATCAAATAATTTGGTGTATTCTGGGTATCTTTTCTCTCTAGCAGTCAAATAAAGAAGTGAATTCCGCACATTTTTTCAATCTCTAATGTGTCATAGATTAATAGATTTTAGATATATTTTTATCTCTGATTGGAGGCATCTCTGTATCTCCAACGGGTCTAATAAACCAGTGGCTTTGGATACCTTTTTTTTTTATCTCTAACAAGTGATATCAATCGCATCCAAGTCTATTTTCAAACCATACTTCTTTTATTTTAGTTTTTTCCTCTGGTCAACGGATATTATGTTTATAACAACTGGTAAAGAAGAAAACTTGTGAGCGAACTTTGGTATTTGTTCATAAACTTATATTCAAAAAGCATATGTTCATATATACTTACATAATTTATAATATGCAGGTCGGGTTTTGCTTATTCCGGTAAAAAGAGAAGATATTAGAAGAAGGATCCACCTATTTTCAGTCTTACGGTACACCATTAATCTTTCAATCCTTCCCTTATGAGACAAAGGCTTCTAATTTTGTTTGGAAAGTTAATTTGATATAATTTTATTATGGTATATAGTTTATAAAACTTATTTGATTCAATGTTCTTGGCAATGACTTATTTTGTACATTTATTACATGGCTCATTTTTCCAGGGTTATATATATGTAACTTCTGCAAATCATGAAAATTGATGTTGCTTTGGTTTCTTAGAAAGAGCAAGCATGTTTTTGTTTCAAGACACAACATGAATTTCTAGGGGAAATGGACTGTATCACCCTCAACTATGCAAAATTGGCCGATATCACGCTCAACTTTCAAGTTGGCTCCCACCACCCCCTACTCGACAAGTTGGTGTCACTGACACCCCTTCGTTAAAAAAACACTAACTGAGTTAGTTTTTTAAGCCTATGTGGCATGCAGATGCTGACTTGGAAGCATACGTGGACAAGAACTTGATATATCATCTGTTTAACATCTGTTTAACCATTTAACCCTAATTCCCAAACAAAGTCATCTTCTCCCCAATGGAGGGGGAAGGGTTTGGGCAAGACCATTTAACCATTTAACATCTGCTGACTTGAAAGTTGAGCGTGATCTTAAATGGAGGGGGAAGGGTTTGGGCAAGACATAGGCCTGTGGCCCTCATGGAAGCTCAAGTAGATGGAAAAATCCAATCCAATCAAATTACCAACAAGGGAAATCAAACAAAGAAACCAACTGAATTATTGTATAAAAATATATTACGAATTGAATCAGATTAAACAAAATGTAACTTGGTTGGATCAGATTAAACAAAGTATAACTTGGTTGAGTTGTTTTTTATAACGCGATTTTTGTTGTCTTTTAAACATTGTTCAAGTGAGAGTCGTTTCCATGGTGATGGTGGAGGTGGCATTCTTTAATGTAATTAATTCATATCCATGGTATCCATGGTATTTTGTTTTAGTGTATCATATTACATTTGTTGTGCCAAAATGTATATGGGATGTAACATGCTATCATTTAACTGTCCTCTGTAGCCGTTAAAAGCTATCCTTGTCGTGAAGCTCATATACATATGTATATAACTTATGTGTGATTTTTTTTTTTATCTTTTTAAGGTTTGAATTACGTTCTCGCCCTGTTTAGTCGACTCCGCAACAATGCGCGGGTTTCTCACTAGTTTGTTCAAAAGACGTACATAAAAACCAATGTTTTTAGAACCTGACCAGACGTCGAACCGGTCTTCTTACCGGTTCAATGGTCCGACCGGTCGGATCGGACGTAAGAACCGGAGAGTATCGTAAATATTATAAAAATTAATAGAGTTAAATCTGAAAAAAATATATAAAAAACCGGTTCAACCCTTCCTAAAACCGGCCCGACCGGCCGGTTTCCCGATCTAACCGCTGGGTCGCCGGTTCAACTCCGGTTCAATGCATTTCCGGCCTGATACCATGACCCGGACCGGCTCAACCTCCGGTTCCCAGTCCGACCGGCCGGTCCGGGTCTTAAAACACTGATAAAAACACATAAACTAAACATATCTTGTTAATTAATATAAAATTATACATATAAATACTCGAAGGGAAAGGTTCATTTGAGAATAAAATTTAACGTGAGAAGTAAAAGAAGAAAAGGCATAATGGTAAAACATTAAATAGTTTATAACTCTTCCTATTAATTATGTTCTCTCATTAATAAAGCAAAAAACATTTTATCTTACACATTTCAAAATTTATCCTACATATATATCTTACACTTACTGAAATTTACCTTACACATATCTAAATTTATCTTACACATTTAAGAATTTATTCTACACATATTAAAATTTATCCTACACATGTCGAAAATTGTCCTTCACCCTAAATTATTTTATCTTGAAATAGTATATTTAAAAGTGAGTTACAAATTTAATTAGTTAGCTAATTAATTACAATTAGAAATTTACCTATATGCCCTTATTAATAACATTAAATACACATATTAAATGAACTAAATTTGAGGATTTCTATTGATTTAAAACTTATTTTTTTTTATCCTTACAAAATTTTTCTTCTCATTTGAACCCTCCACAATATTCGAATGGAGTAAGGTGTCAAAACTCATTACATGAGGACTAGAAATGAGCTTTTGGTTTTTTTTGAACGATGAATTTCTTTAATATTTGTCGTCTATTGAACTTGAACTCAAAACGTCTCTCTTTTAAAATTAGGTGTTTAAAGGTTTTGTCTTTAGCAGTGGACCACCACCCCACCCCATTGGTGAGTTTTTGCTTACTAATCCAAATAAATTGTAGATACACTCTCATATCACGTGTCATTAAAGTCTAATTATATCATTTTAATAACCAAATAATATGTATTTGTTTTATTTAACTTCTTTTGAATCTATCTTTTTTATTTTTTATTTATATTTTTCATCAAGTTTTTTACAAAAACAAGCATATAAAAGTTAAAAAAAAACATTTCTCTTGTGTTACAAGCAAAAAGGTTTTAGAAGGTCCAAAGTAAACGTTGATCCATGCTCGGAGTAGATTCTCAGAACCATGACCCGACCCATCATTACATCTTTAGACTTGATCCAAAGTCCATATTCCACACCAAGAAACCAACAAATATTTGACCCATATGCTACTCCTTAGTTTGGTTTAGAGTTTTTTTTTAAATGCATATATGTCACATATTTTCGTTTAACGACATATGTTATTATTACGATACTTTATATTAAAATTCTAAATTACGTTCTTATCTAGATTTGAACTTAGACATCCTCTCTAAAAAGTATGTAATCTCTACTAAATGGACTAACCTCACATTATTAACAAGTATATAAGTCACATATATACTTACGCATATCTAACTTATAAGAAATAATTTCAATTAATGTCACATAACACTCTCTTCTTTAACTTATTAATTATTAAAAAATAATAAATAATAACTAGTAATATTATTAATATCTAATATCAAATATTATTACTATTATAAGATAGATTGCTTATGGATTAACAGATGTATACCTTTTGAATTTAAATTAATTTTATATAATAAGTAAACTATATTTTAATATATATTTGTAATTTAAAATCAATAAAATCATTAAGTTATTTCTTATTATTGTAGAAGATACTTATATAACTCTTTGACCGCTAAAATAAATTCATGGGAAGAGTTTGATTTATTTATTACCAATATAATTATATACAATTTAAAGTCATAACTACTGGAATACCCCACGCGATGGAGCGGAAATTCATTTTCGATCGGTATCAACTGAAAGAAAAAAAAATCAAAGAAATAAAGTTGTTAAGCTTTAAAGTATAAAAATGTTGTGATCATTTGGAAAAATGAAACTATACTATTCCTTACAAAAACAAAATCTTATAAAAGTGAAAATCATTAATAAAATATGTGTTCAAGCTAATATATTAGATTTAATATACCTTACAGATTCTTCATGTGTAGCTTTTTAATTATCTTTGAAATATTAGCCTCTTATTGTGTAAATTTATTTCAAAATTATTATGTTTTTTTTTAACTCAAAGAAAGAAATTGAGACTTTACTAATTATGGGTGGTTTTAAGCAATTTTTTATATGATATTTATCATTTTTCTTATTTACATGAGATATTGGTTTTAAGCAATTTTTTATATGATATTTATCATTTTTCTTATTTATATGAGATATTTTCTTTATTCAACCCGTGTAATACACGCGTCTAAAACCTAGTTTAGTTATATGTATAAACATTATATTTTCTAGAAGAGCTATAGATTAATATTTTTTACCGACTATATATTTTAATAAAATATTTTTATTATAAAAGAGAAGTAAAAGAAATGTTGGGGAAGTGGGTTATGTTGGGATGAAGTGAAGTCGACGTTAAAATGAAACCACTTGACACGGCTTGCTTGGTCATTATTTGTTGACACGCCACTTCAAATGTAACGGCTTTACAAAGTGGTGGTCTTCCGTTTTCCCACTTGTATAATATATTCACAATTAGAGATGGGCATAATAACTGGTTCCAAACCCGACTCGGTAGACCCGATCTGGAACCGGTTCCAGTCTTTACCCGCCTTATAGAGGAACCGGTTCCGGGTTGAAAAAACCCGTAGGTTCCTACCCGGTTCCACTATTTATAAAAAAATGATATGCACCCAGTTCCTACCCGGAACCGGTTCCTCCGTACCCAACTGAGACCCGATGCATTAACTTGCAGACAATGTTACGGTGGAATCGATTCCTAGCCGTTTCATTTTAACCAAACATTACATTACATTAAATTACAACCGGTTACATAAGTTAAAACCAAACATTACCAAACACTAAACATTACATTAACATAAAACACATTAATCAAACATTACATTACATAACATAAAACACACTAAGCCCAACATTACCTAAACACACTAAACCTTCGAAGAACCGGTTCCGGATGATTCACCAGCTTCACTTTTCTTCACCGTAGCCTTTGTAACCGGACAATGACGGTCGGTGAGTTTTTTAAGCGTCGAGTTCACCGTAGCCTTCATGAACTTCCCGCAACCTTTGCACCGTGCCATCTCATGGCTATCGGACATCAAACACAAATCAAAGTACTTCCAAACTTGAAGGTTTCTTTTGGTTTCCAAAACCATGACTAGTTCATCGTTGCACGCCATAACGAGATTTGAAAGCGATTAGAAGGTGTAAACTTGAAACTGATTTAAGTTGTTTTGGAACTCCTACACTTATGTTTGATGTTGATGGGTGTATATATACTTGAAACCGATTTTAAATGGCCATAAATCGATTCCTAACGACATTATAGCCGTTGGAATCGATTCCTACAGGTTTTTGCAGGCTTTACATTGAAATTGAAGGGGGCGGGGTATGATGCAACTTACAGATTTTAGTTCTACGAGAGTCTAGTCTATCATTGTCGTATCTTATCTGCACATGTCGTACGAAATTTAGCTAAATTAAACCAGACTCAGTTATTTTGTAAATACTCATAATCCAGTAGTCAATGGTATTGTGACTGCCTCTCACAAAATGGTATGGATTTAAACTTTTACAAGTTAAAGATTATTTAATATTAAGGTGAGAAAAAAAACCTATAAAAAAGTGTTTAAGTTAAAAAATTTGCAAATTACTTTTTTCCCTAAGTCATTCAGTGAGTAGGAATTAGGATCCTTTATATCACACAAACCATTACCTGTAACTTTATTATTTTTAATAGTTAACGTATATATTTTAGGCATTGATTGTAAATCTTTATTTTATTTCTTATAATTTTTTTAGTGAGAAAGAAGTAGGTTGTTCACAAAACAACCACCAAGCACTTTGAAATGAAACTTGACTTTCAACGTCTTATATGCGTATGTCACCAGAAAGTTAGCTAAATTAAATTTGACTCAAATATTTTGTAAAAGTTTATGATCTAGTACAGTGGCATGGTAATTGCTTTTTATAAAATAATATGGTCCATGACTTTATAGCCTAGTGACATCTTGGGGTGGGATAAGGGTTTGAGACTAATAGGTCATGGGTTCGATTCCGACAAGAGGGGTTTTTTTTCCCATATTTATTGGGTTTCCTCCTGAATTGGTGTATAAGCATTATGCCTAATGGAGAAGGATATAATCGGGTGGTTCTGCTGGTGGCACGATGATACTCCAGTGGTCTGTCAGTGATCCAAATTTGCTGCTAGAAAAATATGAATTTAAATTTTTACAAGTTTAAAGTCATGTGGTATTAAGTTGAAAATAATCATATGTAAAATATTAATTTTTACAAGATTAAAAGAACAGACAGAAGAAGTGTTGTAGGGCTAGTTTATCCATACATAAGATCACATGTTTCGACTCAAACTCACATGTTGCATAAACTACATAATCTTCCACCTCTTGTGAGTGATATGGGTGTTGGAATAATAAACACACGTGCATGGGTCAAAGAAACAATCTGGGTCAACTATATCACGTGCACTGTGCCGTTGCAGTTTAATAAAGTTTTTGTTTGTTAACGTTAGGGTTGTTGAGGTTTACCTAGTCTAGCGCTGGTTTCCTAGTCTTTTGTTAGTTTCCTTATTTTCAGCATTTCGTTAGTTTGTTTACGTTGTAATCTTGGCTATATATAGCTTGCTTGATTAATGAATAAGATATCAGTTTTTCGATACAAATACCAGTGTTTAACTTAACATTTGGTATCAGAGCGAAATCACGATCAAAGAGAGAAAGAGAGGAGCAATCATGAGTAGTGAGAAGCTGAAGATACCGGTGTTCGATGGGCATTACGATCACTGGAGAGAGATGATGGAAAACTTGCTGCGAGCAAAGCAATTATGGAACCTGGTTGATCCAGGAATCATCGAACCAGCCACGGGTATTGCTCCGAGTGAAGCACAGAGAAAGACACTGGCATAGTTGCGCACTAAAGACTTGCAGGTGAAGCACTATTTGTACCAAGCGATAGATAGAGTGACATTCGAGCAGATCTTGGATCGGCGTACATCCAAATCCATTTGGGATTCCATGAAACAAAGGTTTGAAGGGAATGCACGCGTGAAGAAGTCAATGCTTCAGAAACTTCGCCGGGATTTCGAGATATTGGAGATGAAGGTCACTGAGTCGATACCGGAGTACTTTGGTAGAGTCCTTACGGTTGCCAATCAGATGAGGAGTAACGGAGAAATCATGACGGACCAGAAGATCGTGGAGAAAATTCTGAGAACCCTTACCGAAAAATACATGTTCGTGGTCGTCTCCATCGAAGAATCCAAAGACGTAGAGACGATGTCGATTGAAGAACTCCAAAGCACACTCCTTGTGCATGAACAAAAGTTCAAAAGGCCAGAAAAGGAAGAGGAACAAGTGCTAAAGGTAGAGCAAGGTGATCACTCGGGAACAAGGGGCCGTGGCAGAGGACGTGGAAACTCTCGTGGAAGAGGACGTGGACGCGGAAGGCATTCGATGAATCGTGAAACTGTGGAGTGTTATAATTGTCACAAACTTGGACATCTTTCGTATGAATGTCCAAGTTCAAAAGAAGCCAACTATGCCGGTTTCGATGAAGAAGAAGAAGTAATGTTGATGGCACATGTGGATCATGTCGACAATAGTGATGTTGAAGATCTCCATGCTTGCAAAAAGGTTAGTCTTTTTATGGCACAAACTGGTGATGAAAGAAGCAATTGTATGTGGTTTTTGGACTCGGGTTGTTCGAATCACATGTGTGGGGATAAAAGGAAATTCTTTAATCTTGATGAAAGCTATTCTCATTCAGTTAAGCTAGGTAATAATACACGTATGAAAGTGGGTGGTAAGGGACAAATTAAACTCACTTTCAATGGAATTGCATATGTCATAAATAACGTGTATTATGTGCCTGAGCTTAAAAACAATCTGCTAAGCATGGGTCAACTTCAAGAAAAGGGATTGGTCTTTATCATTAAAAATGGTGTCTGCAAAATTTATCATGATGACAGAGGTCTTTTATTTGAAAGCATCATGACAACCAATAGGATGTTTCCTTTATGTGAACAAGTTAGTGTGCACAGTACAAACAGTACCATAGCATGTGATGTCTATGACGAAAGTAAAGGAAAGGAGGTGGATAGGAGCTTGTATTCTAGTGATGTAGACATCTCAAAATTATGGCATGAGAGATATGGGCATCTTAGTACAACAAATATGAGGGTCCTACAACAAAAGGGCATGGTCAAAGGTATGCCCTCTTTCACTGTTGATGATGCTTTATGTGTCAGTTGTTGTGCTGGAAAACAAAGCAGGAAGGCCATCCCTAAGTCTAGTGATTGGAGAGCCAAAGATGTACTTGAGCTGATACACTCGGATATATGTGGGCCAATCAAACCCACCTCTCAAGGTCGCAAGAGATATCTCCTCAGTTTTATAGATGATCACAGTCGAAAGGCTTGGGTCTATTTATTAAAAGAAAAACGTGTCAAGCTGGATGTTAGAAGCCAACGTTGTATCTTGGTTGGAAAGAGTGAAGAGTCCAAAGCTTACAGGTTGATCGATCCACAAACCATGAAGGTGGTAATAAGTAAGGATGTATTATTTGAGGAAGACAAATGTTGGGAATGGAGTGTAGATCAGAAGAAAAATGATGTTGAAGCATTGAGTTGGGGTGATGAAGCTGAGATACAAGCTGGTCTTGAAGAAGAAATTCAACAAGAAGATGTAGAGCTGCCTCCCGATCAGACCGAAGAAGCACAACCGAACAGTGTAGAATCAAGTAATGCTAGAGCAAGGGAGGGGCGTGCACGTAGAGCTCCATCTTATTTGAATGATTATGTTACAGGTGATGATGTTGAATTGAATGTAATGCAAGTTACATTTCAAGAACCTGCTTGTTTTGAAGAAGCCATAAGAGAAGAAAAATGGAGAATTGCTATGGATGCTGAAATCCATGCCATAGAAAGAAACCGAACGTGGGATCTTGTTGAGTTACCAAAAGAAGCTAAGTGCATTGGTGTCAAGTGGGTTTACAAGACAAAGGTAAATGAGCTTGGAGAGATAGAGAAACACAAAGCTCGCTTGGTGGCAAAAGGCTATGTGCAAGAATATGGAATCGACTATACTGAAATTTATGCACCAGTGGCTAGAATGGACACCATACGTCTAATGATAGCCATTGCAGCTCAAAGAGGATGGACTATTTTTCAAATGGATGTCAAATCAGCGTTTTTGCATGGTACTTTAAATGAAGACGTGTTCGTGCAACAACCTCAAGGTTATGTGGTGAAAGGTATGGAGCACAAAGTGTACAAGCTTCATAAGGCTCTGTATGGATTAAAGCAAGCTCCTAGGGCGTGGTTTAGTCGAATTGAAAGCTATTTTCTGAAGGAAGGGTTCACACGTAGCAAGGCTGAACACACTCTTTTTATCAAGAAGAACGCGAAGGGTAACGTGTTATATGTCAATGTTTACGTTGATGACTTAATTTATACAGGTGATGATTTGAAAATGTTGCAAGATTTCAAAGCATCAATGAAGAAAGAGTTTGAAATGTCTGATCTTGGAAAGATGAGGTTCTTCTTGGGCATAGAAGTGTTGCAAACAGGTGACGGAATACACCTTTCGCAAAAGAAGTATGCACTCGAGATAATCAAGCGTTTCAAGATGGAAAATTGCAATTCAGTCTGGTGTCCTATTGTTCCTGGCTGTAAACTGAAATCAGATGAAGGAAATAAGATAGATGAAACGATGTTTAAGCAAATAGTTGGAAGTCTTATGTACATTACCACAACTCGACCCGATATACAATTTGTGGTAAGTTTCATAAGTCGTTTCATGTCTAATCCAACTGAAGTTCATTATGAAGCTGCAAAGAAGGTACTGAGGTATTTACAAGGGACCATAGATTATGGTATTTGGTACAAGTCTGGAGGAAAAGGTATTATGGAGGTATACACGGACAGCGATTTTGGTGGTGATATTGAAGACAGGAAAAGCACTTCAGGATATGCGATGTTATGGGATGGTGGGGCCGTAGCGTGGCAATCTAAGAAGCAGAATATTGTGGCCTTATCATCTACCGAAGCGGAATATGTAGCGGCTTCAGCGTGTGCGTGTCAAGTAATTTGGGTTCGAGGAGTTCTTGAAGATCTTGGTCTAGAAATGGAGAACAGTACTCTCATTAAATGTGATAATACATCAGCCATCAAGTTGTCAAGAAACACGGTGTTTCATGGGAGGTGCAAACATATAGGAGTTCGGTTTCATTTTCTGCGTGAATTGGTTAAAGAAGGAACTGTTGTGTTGGAGCATTGTGGCACAAGAGACCAGGTTGCTGATATAATGACTAAACCATTGAAAAGAGAACTGTTTGAGGAGTTGAGAAGGAAGCTTGGAGTTTGCTCAGTTAAAGACAAACTTGGTTTGGAAGCTCAAGTTTGAGGGAGGGTATGTTGGAATAATAAACACACGTGCATGGGTCAAAGAAACAATCTGGGTCAACTATATCACGTGCACTGTGCCGTTGCAGTTTAATAAAGTTTTTGTTTGTTAACGTTAGGGTTGTTGAGGTTTACCTAGTCTAGCGCTGGTTTCCTAGTCTTTTGTTAGTTTCCTTATTTTCAGCATTTCGTTAGTTTGTTTACGTTGTAATCTTGGCTATATATAGCTTGCTTGATTAATGAATAAGATATCAGTTTTTCGATACAAATACCAGTGTTTAACTTAACAATGGGTCGGTAAAAAGTCACTTATAATGGGTTGACTTTTAGTATGTGATTTGAACGGGTAAAAATCACTTGTAATGGGCTGACTTTGTTACCACATCAACACAAGAGGAGGTTTCACTTGTAATGGTTCTATGAATAATATGTTTTATTATTGTCAATATACAAATTGAATACCTAATTTTGTAGATTTCATAATTTTTATGGACTGATATAAGACATTATAGAAGAAGGTGAACATAGAGACTAAACACGATATAACGACAAAATTGCACATAATGTGATTTACATAAATGTCTATCATAGAGCCATACAGAGCACATCCGGGGATGGGTGACACGGCGTTCGATACTGACGAGAACACCGTCATGCCCCTGGTTGGTCCTGATGTATTTCATCATGATCGGTATAAATACGACTTGATCTTGACAAGTAGGGTTGTAAACGAACCGAACGAACATGAACAAGGCCATGTTCGTGTTCGTTCGTTAAGGAAATTAACATGTTCGCGAACTGTTCACGAACGCATACCGAACATAAGTTTATGTTCATGTTCGTTCGTTAAGGAAATTCAGTTGTTCACAAACAGTTCATGAACACTGGTCTCGAACACATACGAACGCAAACAAATAAAAAAGAACGCAAACGAACATTTAACTTAAAAATAAAAAATAAAAATATTATTATCCTTAAACATTGGATATAAGTAGCAGGGCCGGCTCTTTGGCCGGCCAACCCGGGCCGTCGCTCGAGGCCCAAATTTTCAAGGGCCCAAAAGGATTTTATAAGCTTTTATATTTATATAAAATTATATATTTAGTATATGCATCCATTTATTATCCAAAAATGTTGGTGGTTGAGTGTTAAAAAACATTTTAAAATCAAATGTAGAGGTCTCAAGTTCAAGTCTTGGCTCCATCACTATTGTTTTATTTTTTAAATTAATTTCACCTTAACCACAATTTTGGACCCAATTCTGTTTGTCGCCCGGGGCCTAAATTTTTTTGAGAGTTCTCGAGGACGGCTCTGATAAGTAGTTAAATACAACCATCAAATGATAAATCAAAACACAAGAAGTCTAATACATCACCAAACGATGAATCAACTTTAACTAACTTAGACATAATTATCCTCAAAAATGTCTTAGCATGCCCAAATTTTAGCTAACTTAGAAAAAAATAGGGTTTCAAGTTTTCAATATGTTTAGATAAAATGTTTATTATTTATTATTTTTTAATATAATCAAACGAACACAGACGAACGTAACCGAACATATTACCGAACGTTCACGAACGCAGTCGAACGAACGAGGATCGTTAAGCTAATCAAACGAACATAAACGAACTTTCCGCTGAACAGTTTACGAACTGTTCGTTGAACGTTCGGTTCGTTTACAATCCTATCGACAAGCCTAATGGTTAGGGACGAGAAAAATGTGCATTTCCACGGTATAGCCATAGAAGGGTCAAAGTGATGAGACGAGAAAATTATGATGTGACACTAATGTGTCTTCAGGCAACATAAAAACTAAAGTTCTTAAACGGTTAAGGGACTATATACGTATAATTGTTTTTGAAATACGTTTTTGATAATCTTGAGAAGTTGGAGGACGAAATTATTAAATTTCCACCTACCAAAAATGAAAAATAAACCGGTTTGAAATTTGGACGCGGTTCGGGTCAATGACTCGTTTAGAAAGTTATGAAACAAGTAGTTGAAAGTGGAATTTTCAACCTCTTTTTCTGTATGAACGCTAACTAATTCTTCCAAAAACGAGAAAAATGACACCTTCGTTCCGTCTTTTTCTACGTTTTTTTGGAACCAAATAAATTATTATATTCTAGAATTTATTGTTGAATTGTTTATTAATTAATTAATTAGATTCTTTTGTGAGAAAATCTTACTTTTCAATTGTTATTATATTTATATGACCTAATTATTATTTATAAAATAATAGGTACAAACAAATTTATTAAGATATATGTTACGTATATACTATTTTGAAGTTATGAAGTGTATAAGATGAAACAGATGTGAGTATAAATTAATTATTGCAACACTAATAATAACGTAACATAAGTTAATGTGTTAACATACTATTATCACACGTCTATACTATTATCGGTAAATAATAATATCTGAACAAAATATATACTATTTTGAAGTTACGCATAGCATCATATGAAACAAATACGTAACTACAAATTTATTAATCCAACACTATTAATGCAACACTAATAATAATACTACCATCATAACGTAACATATGTTAATGTGTTAACATACTACTATCACACGTCTGTACTATTATCGGTAACTAATAATATACGAACAAAACTTTTATATACCATTTTGAGTTACGCACAATATCTTAAGAAACCGATACGTAACTATAAATTTATTAATCTAACACTAATAATCACGTAACATGTTAGCAACATTTTATGTTAATATATAAGCGTACTACTATTGTACGTATGTACCATTATTGGTAACTAATAATATGTGAACAAAGTTTCAAAACTTTATACATACATACTATTCAAACAACCCACACTTTCTTGGCTGTTTCCATATTCTCCACTTGTGTTCTACACAAGTTCACTATCTATATAATTCACACAACTTTTCCCAATCCCATCCACACTCTTCAAACCCATCTCATCTCATCAAAAAACCATAAAAAAAAACTGAATTTTTATTGAGGAGTACAAACTTAAATCAACTAATTTTCAAAACCCATAAAGATTTCTGAAATGGGTAAAATCTTTGGTGTGTTATTTTGCATTTTGATATCAAATCTAGTCTCATCATATGCTCAACAAAACTGCAACAACTACGACTTTTCAAGAAACACAATCTACACCACATGTGTCTCTTTACCCGTTCTCAACTCACATCTCCACTGGAACTACCACTCCTCCAACTCCACCGTCGATCTCGCTTTCCGCCACGCCGGATCCGACACATCTCAATGGGTTGCGTGGGCCCTCAACATCAACGGTCAGGGTATGGTCGGAGCCCAGGCTCTTGTTGCTGTAACCGGTTCAAACGGGTCGGTTCAAGCCTATACTTCAGCGGTAACCGGTTACCAGACCGGTCTGCAACCGAGTCAGTTGAGCTTTGGTGTGCCCAATATCACTGCTGAGAGGGTTCGCGGCGATGTGGTGATTTTTGCGACGTTGGTGTTGCCAAGTGGAGGGACCAGATTTAATCAGGTTTGGCAGGTGGGCCCGGTTATTAATGGAGCTCCGAGTATTCATGAGTTGGTTGCTGATAACCGGAATTCTCTTGGGTCGGTTGATTTTACTAGTGGTGAGACTGGTGCTGGTGGGAATATTGGTGGGTCCCGCCAACGCAGGAGAAATGTAAGTTTTTTTTCTTTTTTTTTAAATTATATTTGTTGGTTTAAAATTGGTTATATGTGTTTATTGTTTTATAAAGATTTGATCTTGATTGGTGATTTTGTATACCCAGTTTGGAAAATTGAGAAATTTTGAAAATTAAGATGAACCCACTTGATTTATGTTAAAAGTTTTGATCTTTATCAATCTTTATGAATCTTTATTAATATTTATTAATCTTGATTATGTGGTTTTGGATATTGAATATTATTATTGATGGTGGGTAATTGTTTGGCAGACTCATGGAGTACTGAATGCGGTTAGTTGGGGAGTGTTGATGCCCATGGGGGCTATGGCTGCAAGATATTTGAAGGTGTTTACTGTCGCTAATCCGGCTTGGTTTTACATCCATGTTGCCACACAAACGTCGGCTTATATCGTCGGTGTAGCCGGATGGGCTACCGGGCTCAAGCTCGGTAGTGATTCTCCCGGTATCACACACCAGTCTCATAGGAATATTGGGATCATCTTGTTTTCTTTTGCAACACTTCAGGTACACCCAATGTTTACCTTTGTTTAGTTTGCTTTACAATTGACATAAAGTTTGCAACTTTATCTAACAATTACTCAAACAATGGATCTTGACAGTTAAGTTGATTGTGTTTTGTAGGTTTTTGCTTTGCTTTTGAGGCCTAAGCCTGACAACAAATACAGATTCTATTGGAACATCTACCATCATTCTCTTGGATACTCGATTATCATCTTGAGCATCATTAATGTGTACGAGGGGCTCGACATCTTGGACCCTGAGAAGAAGTGGAAGAATGCTTACACCGGGATACTTATCGCTTTGGGAGTTATTACAGTTATTTTGGAAGCTTTGACATGGTTTATTGTTCTAAAGAGGAAGAAAGAAGACAAAAGGACTCATGCAGGAGCAACTAATGGACATGCATAGATTACTGGTTTGCTAAGATGTTGTATGGCTAGGATATTGTTATTTAGTTTGAATGTTATATTCTTTTTTGAGATTCATGTATGTATATGTATACATTTTCATGCTTATATTGAGGTATGTTTTTGAGTTCTTGCTTGGCTTTTAAGTTGGGCCCCTTTCTAATCCATTACCATTACAAGGCTAGAGGGTGTGGGATAACCCCCTTGGGGCTTTATAAGGACACCTCAGCGCAGGGCCGGCTCAACTAATATGGAGGCCTCAAGCGAACTAAATATTTCAGGCCCCTATCTCCTTTCCAAAGATCATGTTACAAAAAGTATAACAAATTGTTTAAACCAAAGTATAATTTAACGAGGCTATAAAAAGTTTAACAGTTCGAGGAGTAAACTATAGTAAGTGTGAGGCTAAAAATCAAGCTATCAAAATATGATACATTGAGAATAAGTCTGGGTAAGAACAATTGACAAAACACTAGGACAATGACAATCAACAGCAAATAAGTCTGCAACATAATCAAGTAAAAGGTCCGGTCAATTTGTAGCATACTTAAAAGAACTAAAGAAGTAAGGAACATAAACAAAATACAATACTTACAATTTCAAAATAGCGTCTTAGAAAAAACAGAACAGGGCGGTGACCGTCGATTTCAAAAGAAGTGACCCATAACATTCAATTTCAAACTAAAATTAGCACACATATTACAAATTGTGTTCGATTACATTAGCATAAATCAGAAAGAACTCAAGATTTTGAAAAAAAATAGAATACTCACAGGAATATAACTTCTTCTTCTAAAGTCCTATTAAAAGCAGAGACGGTTCGATTCACCATTTGCTTGACAATCACCGCCTTTGGTTGCTGTGAATGTCATTGCCAGATGACGCGCAGACCTAAAGGACACCTACTCGCTTTCAATTGTTGTGAATGTGCGACCAATTGAGTAATCAGAAGCTTCGTAGGGGATTAGAATAGAGGCGGCTTCTCAATCCAGGTTCAAATGGGCTAAAAAGGCCCAATAGCATGTGTAATTTTTTTTAAACCGGTGGCCCTAGTCAGATGGTGGCCTAAAGCTAGGGCTTTAGAATGATGACCCTTGGGCCGGCCCTGCCTCAGCGCCACGTAGGCGAATGTTATATTCTTTTTTGAGATTCATGTATGTATATGTATACATTTTCATGCTTATATTGAGGTATGTTTTTGAGTTCTTGCTTGGCTTTTAAGTTGGGACCCTTTCTAATCCATTACTATTACAAGGCTAGAGGGTGTGGGATAACCCCCTTGGGGCTTTATAAGGACACCTCAGCGCCACGTAGGCGCCACGTCAGCCAAGGGTGCTTTATAACCCCCCCTTTAACATGGAGGGTGTGGGATGGAGCCATCTTTTAAACAAAATTAATTTTTTTTTTGATTGGATGACATTCAGTGGGCCCCACCTGAACAACCCCTTCTTCCTCGTTAACAGCTTGGCGAGCTCACCTATAGCGCCCCTCTTGAATGGCTCGGTGTGGGGGTATAGCGCCGGCGGCGCCATAGATGGTGACCTGGCGGTGGTGGCGCCCCCCACACCCTCCGGCCTAAAGTTAGTATAAGTATGAATTTGTTATCTTTTGGATGTGCTTTTTACCAAAGCAACATGCAATTAGCAGAAGATTAGGGAAATTGAATGTGTACGTATATTTTTGAACCGCTAAACTTGCACACCATGAGAATTGAACCCCTGATCTCCTCCTACCCTAAACTAAACTGTATTTAACTCATCAATACCATTGGGCTATTCCCAAATAGATAATTGAATGTATATGGGTAATCCCTATGAAACATGGCTAGCGACCGTTGTGACTGTTGTACTTGGTTGTGTGCAACTGCAAAAAAAGAAAATTAGATATAAGTATCGACAAAACTGTGGTATATATACAATGCAAGTTTTGAACCCATTCGAGCTCAACTGCTCGAGCTGTAGTTATCGAACCCCAAGTTTACGCCTATGATTTTAGCATAACTATACGTAAAAATGAGAGGGTTTAACTGAAATAAATAGTAAACAAAAACCACATTGGCCCGGATCATAATGGTACCAAAGTGGACAGGGGACCTATACCCTAAGGCTGAGTGGTATGGAATGGAGCCTTTAAGGGCTTCATTGCGCCACATTAGCGACATATAGACAGGGTGGCTCCGTTGCCTTTTCCCAATAACACATATGTAATAGAATACAACCCTCTTATTAAAAAAAGGAAAAAGAGAAATAAACACAAAAAAAGTTGATTGGTTATGCACATGGGCTCACCACTTTCTCTCCTTTAACACTCTTACCGTTCATCTATTAATATAGAGGAAACATTGTTTACCCTTATAAATTTTTAATATTTTTGAAAGTGGTCATGAGTAGAGGAGAAAGAAAAAATATTGATAAGGTAGAACAAAATTATTTTTTAAATGAAAAGGATAAAGAAAAGGTAGCTATATTTAATGTAATTATATAAATAAGGGTAAGGATTTAATCATAAAGGATAAACGTTTATAAAAGTTTTTCAATTTTTGTTATTGTTTAATGTTCAACTAAACATAACTTATAAGTTTTAATTTAATTCAAAACATCATTTTATAATCTATTTACTGTTAGCAGAAGGATTCGTAGTTACAAAAGTTTTAATCTGATATGGTGTGTGTGTGTTTTTTTTTTTATTTATTTTTATTTTTTTATCATTGTGTCAGGTTATATTTATTATTTGGTATAGCCGTTCACCATAAGTCCATAAAGATTTTTTAATAATCTAACTTGGGCTTAGAGGTTTTGTGGGTCAGCAAGGGGTAACCAGCCCATTATATGGTCCAATATGCAAGGGGAAACAATCAATCTTTTCCTTTAATGACTAAACTTGACCATCCGGGTAGATCAATGGCTAAAGGCCAAGTATGTCCGGGAACGCAGACGATGCTGATGACCCGGCTCGTCACCATTTCGAAGGAAACCCATCGGCTAAAGGTTCAATGTGGTAAAACCACTAGCTCAACTCAGAGTATTTGACATTTTGTTGTGAGAAATCGGATCATCAGAAAAAAAGTGAATTCACAGAAAAATCCTGGATCCGCCACCTGTTTTATTTCCACTATTGATTTACATATTTGTTCGAAATTACTGGCTGTCTTGCAAATTACAAAAAAAAAAAAAAAAAAAAAAATTCAGAAAACCAACTATTACTTATATTAATAAAAAAAATCCTATGTTTAGCTCATCAAGATTTTTAGTTTATTATTGCTAGTCTCAAACCCTAAATATTTTACTCTTTTACACTGGAACCCTAGCTTGAGAACTTGAACAGATCCACAAAGCCCAACAGTAACATGTAATAGTCTTCAGCCCAACAACTAGTCTCCAGAGCCCAGCAAGTAAAATTTCATGCAGCCCAATTCCAAATCCAATCCTCAAAATATAAAGAAACAAACTCTTTATTAAAAATAAAGAAAACTCATAATAAAAAATATAAACATCACACTTAATGTTTAGATATAAAACTGATAAAGTGGATTATAAAGTTATATAGGCTAATGTTGCTATTTTTTGTGTTTATCTTCATAAACAATAAAAAGCTTTAAAATTATCTAAAAACTATCTCACACATGTTGTTTTAGTTTGTCATTATACCATTGATATACCCGTCAATCGGACATGTATAGAACTGTTATAATATAATTAGTAAACTAAACCAATTTAACCCACATGTTAAATTTGGTCCCCAAGTTCACCAACTTGTGAAACCCATTTATTTTCTGAGTGAATTTGGTAAAACACTAACTTGGTAAGCCAAAGTAATATAACATTTTAAATGTTTGGCAATTGTCAGGTCCATTTAGGTAAACCTACTTAAGCCAAATTACTACATAAATCTTTTTTTTTAAGTTCCAAAGAGTCGTGAGAAATCGATTGGTAAAATAGCAAAAACACAAGAATTAAATAATAAAACTAACTTTGTAATACCATTTTAGCTCTCTAATCAAAGTGCTATTGTCACAAAATGAGTTATATTATACGTGTAAAATATTACAAAGAGATATCTTATTTGTAGAATCATAATAATAGGTAGGGCTGTAAACGAATCGAACGTTTAGCGAACAGTTTGTAAACCGTTCGGTGGAAAGTTCGTTTACGTTCGTTCGTTTGATTAATGAACGGACATGAACAAGAAATCCCGTTCGGTTAGTTAAATGAACAAACACGAACATATATCTCGTTCGTTCAATTGCGTTCGTGAAAGTTCGTAATGTGTTCGTGAACATTTGTTCATGTTCGTTTGTTTGTTTTGTTCATTAAAGTTTTTTTAGCATTTATTTATTTTATCTAAACTTTTTATATTATTCAATTCTTATTTATCTCATTACCCAAACAAATAAAATAGGAAACCATATCTCCACATTGTTTATGCACCGTTCCCTTTTCCTTCTCGTTATTCAAATCGAAAAATACCATTGACCTTCGTTCAACGATTAGGGATTCAAGGTCTAGCGCTGCTCCCTCTCGCCATCCACCTCTAGACACCGTCATCTTCATCAATTTTATCTGTGTTCGTGAACATGTTCCTTTCCTTAATTAAAGGGGTTTTGTTTAAATGTTTTATGTATTTCTGTACAATGATTACAGGGAAGAAAAGAGCCTAAATAGGCAATATAACAATCTGAAAAGGAAAATATTAAAATAGTAAACAAAATTATTGGGATGAAAATGTGCAAGAGATATTGGCAAATCATGGATGGAGTGATCTGAGGAGAGAAATAAGGGCACATAATATTCCATTCTTAATACTCCCTTTCAAGGTGGAGCGTGCAGATTTCGCATGCCCATCTTGACAAGTAAGAACTCGAGTTGCTTGGACCATAATGCCTTCGTAAGTGGATCAAGTGGATCAGCTATTTGTGCTTTTGTATCAACATAGAGGGGATTGATTTCATGAGACTCGACTCGTTCTTTGACAAAATAGCAATCCATCTCCACGTGCTTTGTTCGTTCGTGGAAGACTGGGTTGTTTGTGATGTGTCGGGCCGCATTGTTGTCATAGTAGAGAGGTGTAGAGTGATGTTGCTTTACTTCAAGGCCTTCTAGTAACCAACGCATCCAAAAAATCTCACTAGTAGCGTTGGCCATTGCTCGGTATTCGGCTTCGGCTAATGAACGAGAGACAGCAGATTGCTTCTTTGACTTCCAAGAGACCGGAGCTCCCCCCAACTGCAGGATATATCCCGTCCGTGACCTTCGTGTGAGTGTGCAACCCATCCAGTCCGCATCACTATAGGCAACTAGGTCCGTACCACCTTCCTTTGGGAAGAATATGCCCTGCCCTGGTGTTGCTTTCAGGTACCGAAGGACTCTCATGGCGGCATCCAAGTGTCTTTGTCGAGGGTCCGAGACAAACTCGCGTAGGACATTTACGGAATAAGCAAGGTCGGGTCTCGTCGCTTGAAGATAGAGTAAACGGACAACCAATCTTCTATATTTGCTAACGTCGACTCGAACATCTTCATCACCTTTCTCAAGCTTCAAGTTTGGTTCCATGGGGAATGCGCACGGTCCACACCCTAGCATTCCATTATCTTCAAGGATGTCAAGGGTGTACTTTCGTTGACTTAGCACTATCCCATCTTTAGTTCGAGCAGCCTCTATGCTAAGAAAATACTTTAGTAGCCCGAGATCTTTAATGCTGAATTTGTCATTTAGGAACCTCTTTGTTTCTTCGATTTTGTCTTCATCGTTTCCTGCCATGATGACATCATCTACATATATGAGGGCGGTAACAAGGGTTCTCCCTTCTTTGTAAACGAAGAGTGAGTGGTCTGCAGCGGATTGTTTATAATTAAGTTGTAGGAGAGCTGCTGTAAATTTTCGATACCAATTTCTCGAGGCCTGTTTCAATCCGTATAGCGACTTCCTCAACCTGCATACCTTTGTTCCTCCCCCTTTGTCGTAGCGCTGCGGTATTCGCATGTACACTTCTTCATGCAAATCCCCGTGCAAGAACGCGTTATTTACGTCAAGTTGATGAATACTCCAATCCTTTTTGTGGCAACGACAATGAGACATCTTACGGTTACTAACTTTGCCACTGGTGCAAAAGTGTCGTGGTAATCAACACCTTCCATTTGAGTGTATCCCTTGGCGACGAGCCTTGCCTTATACCTTTCCACTTCGCCATTCGGTTTAAACTTTGTTTTGTACACCCAATTTGAGTCGATAACTCGATTTCCACTGGGAAGATCTTCTATGGTCCAAGTTCCATTTTCTTCAAGGGCTTTTATCTCGCTTTGCATGGGGTCCTTCCAATGTTGTTCCTACACAGCCTGCTTGAAACTCATTGGCTCATCATTTTTGGTGATGGCCGCAAGGAACGCTTTATGAGCTTTTGAAAATTTTTCATAGGAAACAAAATTAGCTATGGGACATACCGTTGAGGATTCTTGATCGGAAGCGGGAGGCGTATGGTCTATAGATGGGGGGAGCCACGTTCTAGCTCTTGTTCGTTTTTCTCTACCTTTGGCCACGTTCTCGTTGCTTTGATTCTGGGCTTCGTGAACAGCCGGTTCAATTGGTGTTTGTGGCTGTGCATCAGCATCCAGCCCATTATTAATGGGCCCAGTATTAACATTAATTGGGATGTTTTGTATTAATTTTTCTTGTTCCTCTTCTTCATTGAAATAGGCTTCCTGATTTGGGCCCAAGTCTTCGTTTCTTATCATAGGAGGCTCATCCATTTCGATTGTGAAGACATCTTCCTCTGAGTGTCTATTTTGCTCAGCTTTTGAGGCAAAAGGGAAAACTTTCTCAGCAAACCTCACATCCCTTGAAGTGATCATATTGCCATTACTTGGATAAAAAAATTTATACCCCTTAGTTCCACTAGGGTATCCCATGAAAACGCCCGGTCTTCCCCTTATCTCAAACTTATCTCCATTTGTTTCGATGCTTCGATAGTAAGCCAAACAACCTAAGACCCTCATGTGATCATAACTTGGTTTCTCACCATGCAACAATTCATATGGAGTTTTGTCTTCAATGGTTTTTGAGGGTAACCTATTTATGATGTATGTGTGATGTGTGTAAAATGCAACATATAAATTACATTAAATGAGTCATAAAACTAACCCTTTTTTAGTACTAATATTGGAAAAAGAGTGTTTTTGTCTTCCTTTTGTATTTTCAGGATTAAATGAGCTCAAAAACGCAAAAGAAGCAAAAAGACAGCTAAATCCAACATAAATACAAGAAAAGGAACATTAGTGGATTGCCCGAACCCTCAACGGCACCTTCCAAAGCAAAATAGAGAAAACAGAAGGCTGAACACGCCCCGTGCTCAGCCAGCACGGGGCCGTGCCCAAGAAGCAGCAGAAAAGACAAACCTATAGAAGCTTCTATTGCCCACCACGGGCCGTGCTCAGCGGACACGGGGGGCGTGCCGAAAGTACTGCAGGCGCATTAATTGTAATTGCGAATTACAATTAATGAAGAGAGAGAGTGTCAGACGGGCACGGGGCCGTGCCCAGCGAACACGGGGCCGTGCCCAGGCTTCTGTTCAGCCTATAAATAGGAGTGCTTGGTTTCATTGCAACTCATCCCTTGGCACCACCTCTCTCACACTTCATCCACCACCCACCACCATCACAACACCATCATCCACCACCATCATCCATTGTCCATCATAGAGTGTGTGAGTCGTCTCGGGATCCAAGATTGATCGTAAGAGTTCTTGACAATCAAGGCCATGTTTGCCTAAGTCTCTTACATCACTTGGTGAATACAAAGTGTCTAGTATAATACTTTTTATTTCTAATCTTTTGCACTTTTTATTTGGTTTTGTATTAATGACTTTAATAACTAGTTACTTATGTTGAAGGTGATCTTTCCTTATCGTTTGTCCGTGGTGTCTTGGCATTATTTTACTGTCTATATAAAATAAAGGATTTTCACCATTCATATCTCCACGGTCTATATGGAGGTATGTTGGCTACCTGGTAGGGGGTTAAGGGAACGGTTTGGTAAAGGTCTTGCCATTGTTCAGCATTTAGAGGTCCTGCAATGGACCTGGGTCAAATTTAGTAGGACCTCCTTCAATACTTCACGGTATTGGATGGCGGGGGTCCAAACTCTTTGATCCCCTCACAAGTTAACTACTATTAATACTATAACCCGGCTATTTAGGACTGTATCCCTGCTGACTCAGACTACTTAGTCGAGGGTAACGTCACCGCCAAAAGCGGGGCCTACCACAATACTGCATTAATAACTTAATTCATTATCTTCCAATAATCCACCCCTTTAGGATTGTATCCCTGCTGACTCAAACTACTGGGGTGAGGGTAACGTCACCTTCAAAAGAGGGGCCTACTACAATAACTAAGATAATCTCTTAATTATGTGCAAAAGTGCGGAAATAATCAAAGGTTATACTAGATACGAGTCGGAACCAAGTGATTCATCTTGTCTATCTGTTTTTATTTTATTTTTATTTTCAGCATTTTAGTTAGTTTTTATTTTTATTAGTTTAAAACATTTTTCTAAACTTTTATTTTGGTTAGACGTTGAGGATAAACCGGTATTAAAAGCTCTTGTGTCCTTGGACGACCTCGGTATCTTACCAACGCTATACTACACTCAACGATGGGTGCACTTGCCCATATGTGTGTTTAGTGTTAGTGAAATATCGTGTTTTATAAATTTAAAACTTGGCTAAAATAAGTGTTAAAAAAGGGCTTAAAATATACACCTAAAATATACGACACTTCACACGCATCAATGTGGCGGTTAAGACACATTCTCCCCAAAACCCTTTTGGGAGACTTGCTTCAAACATGAGAGCACGTGGCGTGTCGAGTAAGTGTCGATGTTTTCTCTCCATGAATCTGTTTTGCTGCGGAGTATGTGGACATGAAGTTTCTAATGAGGTTCCTTGTTCCATGTAGAAACTCATCATTTGATTTGAAATAAATTCACCACCATTGTCGCACCTTATTCTTTTTATGTTCTTTTCAAATCGTGTCTCCACCATTTTAAAAAAAATGCATCAGACACATGCTTGCCTCAAACTTGTGTTTGAGAAGGTAGACCCATACTGCCCTTCTATAGTCGTCAACTATTGTTAAAAAATAGTTGGCTTTTGTAAGCGAGGGTGGTATCTCCCCCATATGTCGCAATGAATGAGATCGAAACATGCATTAGTTTTAGTTGTGCTAGTGGGAAAGGGTAATCTAGTAAACTTAGATTTCATGCAAGAATCACAAACATTGTCACTAGCTTTAAACGAAAAATTATTGAGAAAATTTATTTGAGATAACTTCTTGTCACTCGCGTGTCCAAGTCGTTTATGCCACAGTTCACCAGTCACCATCATAGCTCTTCTTTTACTCCCAAGCATCCCCATTTGATATAGACCATTTATGCACCTACCCGCTCCAATCAATTTCCTCGAACGCAAGCCCTGCATAACAAAGAAACGCAGAAAAAAGGTTACGACAAAATTTAAATCCTTCGTGAGTTTGCTCACTGACAAAAGATTGAAGGTGAATTTTGGAACGTGCAACACATCTCGTATTCTCGTCCCATTCGGCAAGGTGTGACTACCCTTTCCCTCGACCGGAATATTTTCTCCGTTGGGAATAGTAACAGGTGATTCGTTTCTGCACACGGTTCTATTCTCAAGTGCATCTGTTCGGTAAGTAATATGTTTCGTACATCCTAAATCTACTACCCAATTATTATCATGTCTAAGTTTACCTGCCATGTTTGCGGTGCGAGGAGGTTCACCTTGTGCAAATTTGTTCTCAGCGGCGAAGTGTTTCTGGAACTGTTCATATTGCTCCTTCGTCAGACTAGCAATTAGATCCAGTTCTGTCTCGGCACAAGCTGCCCTCGGCTTAGTCTTCTCACGTTTGTTCTTTGTGTTCCACCATTTTGGGTAACCGACCAGTTTGAAACAGCCATCACGTGTGTGCCCATCTCTACCACAATGATCACAATGTGCATTTCCCTTGTCCTCTTTCTGCCCGTTCCGGTTTGATGGTCCGCTACGCTTTGTGGTGGCTTGGAAAGCCATTGTTTCATTGGTCAGCTTCTTCCCTTCGGCAATAGTTCTTTGCTGCTCATCTCCTGCAACGAGATGATAAGCTGTCCCTAGAGACGGAACATGTTTGGTTGCAAGAATTTGGGTTCTAATGACAGAGAACTCTCCATCTAGACCCATCAAGAACTCGTAAAGCTGTTCCTTTTTTCTAAGTTCTCGGAGCGACTTTCCAATACCACAAGTGCACCCACTGCACTTACAAACTGGATTAGGCAAGAAGGACTGCACCTCATCCCATAACCCATGGAGTTTCGTGTAATAGGCTGAGACCGTCATTCCTTCTTGTTTAGTGTTCGAGATGGCCTGCTTCAATTCGTATGCACGCGGTGCACTTTCTTTTCCAAAGCGCTCCTTGAAATCCTTCCAAATCTGCGTCACTGAATTGGCGTATTTGTTGATGCATCTTTATGTGGATGCGTCTCGTTTCGGTTCGCCCGCGTTACAAATGGAAGATCGAGACTCGATATCCTCCATCATGTCTCGGTGCGATCTCGTCTGTGACTGCAAGTTCTGCATGTCTACATCTGTTTGTTGCTGCCATCTACATGTCTGTATGCTATGTCAGTATGTGCAGCCCATCTCACGAAGAACCCAACATGGAGAATAACACATGTTTCACAAAGAACCATCTGTGCGAAGAACCTACCAGCAGAAGAACTACTTTGGGCGAAGAACCTCTGATGATAAGGCCTCACGAAGAACCTTGCATGCAACGAAGAATCATCCAGCCGAAGAACCCCATGCATAGGAGACGAAGAACCTGGGCAGCTGGTTCATGCGAAGAACATTTTTCGGCTGTGAATAGTTGTCTGGTGTTAAGACTATACGAAGAACCAATGTTCTTCGTTGGTTTGGTTCTTTGTGGGCTTCACTTTAGGCCCAGCAGGTTATTCGTATGTTGTGGATAAGGTTTGCATATAAAAGGCAGCAGTAGCAAACAGATCAGGTAGGCACATAGAGAGCACATACCAGAGAGTATTGAGAGATTTCTTATATGATCTTTGTACTGATACTCTACTGATTAATATACATTTGAGCTTGAAAGTTTGAATCCTTGTCTTGTATATTGTGTTCTTTGCTTGGTTTGAATACTCGTTTTGTTTCCGCACTTGCGGGTGTTTTCGATAACAAGGAAAGGTGTTCTAGATCCTCTTCTAGTGGACCTACAGTATTTAACACTTCCCCGTATTTCTTTCTCCATAGCCGTAGTCAGCCATCCCTTGATCATCGTGTTGCATCGCATCCATGCCATGTAATCTGCATCTCGCGCTTCTGGCCTCTTGATAGTTCCATCAATGGAACCTATCTTGTTTTTAGCAAACAAGAAGCTTTCCATTTCTATTTGCCTTGGATAATCGGATGTGTGGAGATAAAACGGTGTGTTATGATCAAGGCCAGTAGCATCGGTTTTAGGGGTTTCTTTGTTTCCACCTTCTGTCATAACTGAGAATCGGTGAAGGAGGTTTAGAGTTTGGGTTTGGATCGAGCGTGATAATCACCGCTCTGATACCATAAAGGGGTTTTGGTTAAATGTTTTCTATATTTCTGTATAATGATTACATGGAAGAAAAGAGCCTAAATAGGCAATACAACAATCCGAAAAAAGGAAAATAATAAAATAGTAAACAAAATTATTGGGATAAAAATGTGTAAGAGATACTGGCAAATCATGGATGGAGTGATCTGAGGAGAGAAATAAGGGCATAGAATATTCCATTCTTAATAGAACATACACGAACTGAAAATCTCGTTCGCCAAGTGTTCATGAACAGTTTGTAAACACATTATATCCTTAACGAACGTTGTTGTTCGTGTTCGTTCAGTTCGTTTACAAACCTAATCACAGGCGATCAACCATAGTCAAGAATCACAATAACGAACAATAACAATAGGGATTGAACCCTTCAAAGAATTTTGCATTAATCGAACTATTTTGGGTTAATTGTTACAGAAACATACATAGGTTTATATAACCCTAGTGTGAAACGTCATGACTTTTTTGAATCGACATATCGTTCCATTGTATTACAGTTTCTAACTTTCACTTTTGAAACATACAACCTCTAGACATTACATTACTACATATTAGACTTTAAGGATTAGGATCAAATACAAAGGTTCTTTAAAATAAGAAGTGTATAAAGCCTCTTAAAAATAAACCCACTACAAAAAAAAAAAAAAACCTAAACACCACCACCACCAAAAAACCTAAACCCCCCCTATTTTTTTTTGCGGGGGGGGGGGGGGGGGTGGGTGGTGGTGGTTTAGGTTGTTTGGTGGTGGTGGGGTGGGGGTGGGTAGGTGTTTAGGTTTTTTTTTTTTTGGGGGGGGGGGGGTTAGGTTTTTTGGTGAGGTATATTTTTTTTTTATTTTTTTTATTTTTATTTTTTGTGTGCAGGGGGGGTTGGGGTTAGGTTTTTGGGTGGTAGGGAGTGGGATGGGTGTTTAGCTTTTGGGTGGTGGTGTAGTGGGTTTAGGTTTTAGGTTATTGGACACTTGTCACTGTATAAAGCTTTTCTTACACTTATTACAATTATAAGCTTTTGTAGAATAACTCAACCCTAGACTTTAAATATATAACTATTTACTAGTTACAATCCTGACTCGTTAACTCTAAAACTTGATTTAATCAATTATTAATTGGCAAATTGGAAAATAATAATCCCATCTTTCTGAAATTGGTCGATAATAATCCCAAGTCAGTTATTAGCCAATAATAATCCGACCTCGTCCAATTTTTTTGTAAAATAGTCCGCCGTTAAAATAGCTTAACGAAGTTAAGTTTTTTTCCGAATTACAAACCGATGTTTTAGGACTTTTGATCAGAACGAGGATACGAGTCGATTGATGTAAAACCTACCTCAAAATACTGCCCCCAACCCACGAAAACGGTGCTTCAATTCGGGTGTTTAACTTCCAATTAACAAAATTCAAGTCATTTCGAACACAATTTCGAGGTAAGTTTTACATCAATCGACTCGTATCCTCTTTCTGATCAAAAGCCCTAAAACATCGGTAATTCGGAAAAAACACTTAACTCCGTTAAGCTTATTTTAACGGCAGACTATTTTACAAAAAATTGGACGAGATCGGATTATTATTGACTAATAACTGAATTGGGATTATTATCAGCAAATTTCAGAAAGATACAATTATTATTTTCCAATTTGCCTTATTAATTCCAACGTTATTAAAAAAACGAGTTATTTAATTTGAATTCACCAAAGAAAAATTGAAAACATTAAAAGAGATAATATATAATAACTTTATGTACCATAGGAGTCTTAAAAGGGTGAGTGAATTTTGTAAAACACATGCACTTCAAAGATGAATGGTAAATAGTGGAAGAAAAGTTCCCTAAAAAAGAACAACCTCTATGTAAATACTTTCATTTTTACTATAAATAAGCACCTTTACCATATGTAACTTCATCTTTCAAAAACTCTAAAATATAGCACATAAAAAAGTAACAACAGTTATAATAAAAATGGATAAACATGGCTATATTCGAGTTATGGCACTATACTGCTTGTTTTTTATGGCTCTGATAGCGACGAACCATGCGGCTGTAGTCAATGTAAAAGCTAAAGGTGCCAAGGGTGATGGTGTAACCGATGATGGCCCGGTAATAATCACATAAATGTTTCATTGCTATGTGTTTAGTGTTCATGTTTCCTGCTAATTGCATGTATTAATTGATGTTGAATTTAGGCGATAACGAGTGCATGGAAAGAAGCCTGTGCAGGTGCACCACCAAGCCAGTTGGTGATTCCACCAGGAACTTATTTGGCACTTGTTGTTGATTTTGTTGGTCCATGCAAGGGTCCGATTGAGATTGTTGCTAGAGGTGCCACCATAAAGGCGCCACCGGAGCTTGCAAAGTTCACAAGAGACACTTGGATCAAATTCATGAGTGTTGATAAGTTGACCATGAGTGGTGGTACTTTCGATGGCCAAGGTCAAGCAACATGGAAGAATACAAAATGCCAGGATTCACAATCTTCATGCAGTATACCAGTTGTAAGTGTTTATTTACAATGTGCATTTTGGATTGTTTTTTAAGATGATCTTGATATTTCATAAGCGTTTCTAGGAGTTTTAGGAAATTTTTGAAACATGTTTATAAATAGGCAAGGTAGCCAACTCATGCAGGTCCACCCAATACATACATTCAAAAGATTTTCTTTTAGACTAAAGGGTATGGGGGCCGGCTAGGCCCGGCTAGGACCGGCGCCGGTCCCCCACACTGCCCCCCTTAGCCCCGGCTCGGCCCAAACGACTCCCCTCAGCCGACTTGGACGGGGCCCCACATTCAAAAAATAGCCGTTTTCAAACGGCATTTTCTTTAAAAAAAAAAAAAAAATTCATTTTCCAATTTAAATACCCTATATCTCATCAATTTTTATACAATTCAACCCCATTCTACTCCCATTCTTCTTCAATTCTCTTCCTTTTTTTTATAAAAACACTCCATTAAAAAATGGTCGTCGTAGGTTGTTTTTTTATTTTTAGGAAATGTAATTTTTTATTTTTATTTTTCGGTAATTTTTTTTTTAGGAAATGTAATTTTTTTTATGTTATGAAATGAAATTATTTATGTTGTTTTATGTTGTATTTTTTAATTTTTATAAAGTTTTAATTAACTTAATAAATTAAAACTTAGAAAATTATAAAATAATGAGGTGAGGCCGCATCCCACACGAGCCTCCATCCCCCTCAAATTTCATGGAGGCCCATCCCCCACGAGCCGCCCACGTGGCGCCTACGTGGAGGCTCATCCCCGTGGGGATGGGCCAAACCATACCCATTAGTCTTATAACTCGATATTCACCCAATACATGATCTTAAAACGCGCACTCTAGCTAAGTCAGATGAGAAGTACGAGGTAACATAGAGATGGAGAAATCACCCCAACCGTAGGCAACCTCTTGCTGTAGTCAAATCAAGAATGGAGAAATCGCCCATGCTGGGCGATCTCAGAACTTGTCAAATAAAGAAATGGAGAAATCGCCCCTACCAACGGATACCTCTTATTATAGTGAAACCAAGAAATGGAGACGTCTCCTTTGCATGGGGTGACCTCAAGATCAGGGGTTGTAAATTCCATCTGGCTAGTTCACAATGCGCATGTTTTAAGACCAAGAAGTCGCCCTTGGTAGGCACGGAAACACCCCTTGTGAAACACTTGCAAGAGAATACCCTCTTGCGAGAAAATCCACTAATAATTTTTTTTAAAGGACAAGGTAGCAAACTCATCTTGAGGTGGATAGAAAACGCATGGAGTTCGCTAGTGTGACAAGCAAACTTATCTTGAGTTTGCTGGTCAAAGGAACAGAACTCATCCTTCATTCCATGCATACTGGCGGACCTGAGGATTTAGGTGCCCCGGCCAAGCCAAAAAAAATATGCCCCTTACCCTAAGGCCTTAACAAATTAAACAATGTAAACTAATTTTTTTTAAACGACCATTAAAGTTATAATAATAAACATAGAAATTAGCAAAATCATGGTATTAGAATGAGTATATGACATACCGTAATAGCCTAATAGCTAACTGAAAATCAACCTATCATATATGTCACTGTAAATCAAATCAAGAATCAACTTATCATATTTTTATATTTCTTTTTCACTTTGAACACGTTAGATACACAATAAAATCGTCTAAGTTTTACCAAACGATCATTCGCATCTATATATAATCAGAACTTTTTAAAATTTTTGTGCCCCTTGAAGAAAACGTGCTCCGGCCGAGCGCCCACATTGACCCTCCTTAGAGCCTCCATAGTCACTAGAGTTACTCTTGAGTGTGCTAGTTTTGTCTTTATCCATGTTTGCTTGTAAAATTAGTGAACTAAAAAGGCTCCTTTGAGTTCCTACTTGCAAAACATATTCCAAAAACCTCCTACATGAAATCTCTAAAACACTTAAAAATAAAAATTCTTATATTTTGATGATAACATGCCAACCTTTCTCTATTCTTCTTCAGAATCTCAGACTGAATAAAATCACCAATTCAGTGATTAGAGACGTGACATCTATCAATAGCAAAAACTTCCACATAGCTGTATTGGCTAGCGACAACAACCGGTTTGAAAATATTGTCATTGACGCACCTGGAAACAGTGTCAACACAGATGGTATGCATATCGCTAAGTTAAACGGGCTCAACATCACAAACGCGAGGATAAAGACAGGCGACGATTGTATATCTTTTGGAGATGGAAGCAAGAATGTCCATGTCCAGCAATCGACGTGCGGACCAGGACATGGGTTCGGTGTTGGAAGTTTGGGCAAATACCCAAATGAAGAACCGGTGCATGGAATCTTTTTCAGAAACTGCACATTGACTGGCACCACTAATGGAGTTAGGATCAAAAGTTGGCCTGCTTCTTACCCTGGAGCCGCTACCGACATCCATTTTGAAGATATTATCATGAACGGTGTGCAAAATCCCATATTGGTCGATCAAGAATATTGTCCAAATAATCAATGCAAGGTATTATCAAGTGCTTGTGATTGCTTATAAACTAAAAATGTATATCACTGTTACAAAAAGCAAATTGGATTTAAATAATCCTGGCCGATCATTATACAAAGAAAATGAAAAAGGTTGGACCGCAGTTGGGTTGGGATTATTATTGGCCAAAAACAGTCAGATAGGATTATTTAAAACAAAATTTTCCTTACAAAAACGACTATTTGCTACAATATTTGTGAACCGAGTAACTTTTTTAATATTTGTGACTGAAATTAATCTTGGTAGTTATATCTGCAAGCAAAATATTTTTATAATTATTCTATAAAATTAGCAACTATATTTGACTGCTGAAAAATCCTTGTTCGACCATCTTACAACCGAAACATACTTGGTCGCTAATTTTGCAACCAATTTTGTTTCGGTCTTGTGACTACTAGAAATATTTTTATAATTATTCTATAAAATGATTATTGGTCACTGGGGAGTTGATTTTGATTCTTGTGACTACTAGAAAGGTGCAGCTCCATCAAAAGTGAAGTTGACAAATGTGAGTTTTAGGAGGATCAGGGGAACATCTGCAACAAAGGTGGCAGTGAAGATTGCTTGCAGCCCAGGGATACCATGCGAAACCGTAGAGGTGGCTGATATCAACTTGACATTCAATGGAGGAGCCACCTCTGAGTGTTCTCATGCCAAGCCTAAAGTTGTTGGTCAAAATGTCCCTAAAATTTGTTAAGCCTAATGGATATGTATTATTATTATGCAAAAACTGAGAAAATATATGGATATATATGTATTTCATATGATATAATAGGGTGGAGATATAATAGGAAGTTTATTTGGCTAGGAAGGCTAGGAAGTGATCTTGACCATCCATTTACTTAATCAAGGGCTAAGATTAAATCAGGGAAATTGAAAGTAAAAAAAGAGGCGCGTGACTTTTTTTCAGGGGCAATCTAGTCAATCCAAGCCAATAGTTTCTCTCTCCTCCAATTCCCCCCCATTTTTTAAACGTTAATAACTCTTTCATACGACATTATTTTTTTATAAAAATTGCACCAAAAAAACGAGCGTTTTTTTATCTTTAAAACGAGTATACTATTGCTATATTTTGAAAAAAAAATTTTAAAACCCAGTTGCGTAAAACGCAATAGAAAAACCACCAGTTACGTAAAACGCAATGAAAAAAAAAACCTAAAAAATGACATTTTTCTAAAACGCAATGCACCAAAAAACACAAAGAAATGACTTTTTTGTAAAACGCAATGGCCAGAAAACACATAAAAATGTGTTTTACCTAAAACGCAATGCACCAAAAACATAAAGAAATGACTTATTTGTAAAACGCAATGGCCAGAATACACTTAAAAATGTCTGTTTTCTAAAACGCAATGGACTGAAAACACATAAAAAAGTGTTTTACCTAAAACGCAATGCACAAAAAACACAAAGAAATGTCTTATATGTAAAACGCAATGGCCAGAAAACACTTAAAAATGACTCATTCTAAAACGCAATGGACTGAAAACACCTAAAAAATGTGTTTTACCTAAAACACAATGACTAAAAACACTTAAAAATGTGTTTTTTTCTAAAACGCAATAGCTGTTTGTCACTGTGAACTGTCTTATTTCTAAAACGCAATGGACACATAAAACTGTCTGTCACTGTGAACTGTCTGAATTGTCTACGAATTACTGTCTTCGAAATGAGCCAATTTATGGAAATTTAATTTTTCTGATGCGTTTTTAGCTCAACCCCAGCCAGGGGCTCTGCCCCTTGGACCCCGCCAGGGGCTGCCGCCCCTGGGAACCCGCTACCGGGGGCTGCCGCCCCCGGACCCCCGCAAAGATCGTAAAACGCAATGATTAAATCAAAAACCCAGATCATGAAAATGAAATTAAAGAATTTCTTACATGGATCGAAGCCGATTTCTTCATCAAATTGACGGAATTTGAATGATAGAAACACTTATCAACGCTCGAATCGAACGAATCGAGTGATTATCTCCAAAAACACCGGAAAAAACGAGATTTTTTTTTGAAATTAAACTGGGTTTTCTTCAAAAAAAGCTGAAGAACACGTTGATCGGGTTCTGAATCATTGATTTGTGATGAAAATCGCACTATAATGTAGTGATTATTGAGATAGAAAGTGAAGAAATAGTTGAAGATGGTGGATTTTGAAAATGATGGGTTTTTGAATTTACTGGGTTTTGAAAAAGGAAGAAGAAGGAGTTGGATTGACTAAAATACCCTTTCTCTTTATTTTAAAATTTGCCACATGTCATAATCCTATGGCATCCTATCCTTCCTAGAGAAAATTAACTTCCTATTTGATCTTTACCCTGATATAATATTCTAATGAGAAACTATATGCATTGGTTATACAACCATTTGAAATCGCATAAAAATAGTAGATGCAAAAACTGAGAAACTATATTTCATATGATATATTCTAATGAGGATTTATATGTGTATGGATTTATTATTGAAAAGCTTCTTATTAAAGACAAGAGATAAATTGACCTTCCTTATATATTTGACATTAAAGATCATCTAAATATGGATTTGACTTCTTCAAGCAAGATAACATTTCCTACAAAGTCGTCTTAAACACATTTAATAACTGGCTAAACACATTTAATAACTGGTTGGCTCATGACTTTATAGTCTACTGGCATCTTGGAGGTGTGATCAAAAGGTCATGCGTTCGATTCCCACAAAAAGGGGGTTTTTCCCATATTTATTGGGTTTCCCCCTGAATTGGTGTATAGACATTATGCCTAGTGGAGATAGATATGATCGAGTGGTTACGCTGGTGGCACGATGATACTCTAGTGATCCGTCAGTGATCCAAATTTACTGTTAAAAAAAATGGTTGGTTGATGTTAGTTAACCGGTTGAATATTCATATATAGTGGCGGACCTAGATTTTTTATGGGGTCGAGAATATTTGAGGTTGGTTATATTGCTATGTATAAAAAAATTCCGAGCTGGTTCGGCCGTTCGGGTTGGGGAGGGTCAGATCAAGTTACTTAATAAACATAATCTAGTAATCATCAATAAACTAATAAAAAAACTCATCAAATTAACTAACCATTGTTGTAACTTTTTTTTTGAACGGCAAATTTCTTTTATTCTCTCCTGTCTGCGGGATTTGAACCCAAGACCTCCTCCTTCCAAAGAGTTTTAAAGCTTTGTCTTTGCCAATGGACCACCACCCTATTGGTTTGTAACTTTTAATTAAGCATAATCTAAACCCTAATCAAATAAACTATAACAAATCAAAGATTCAAAGGTAATTAATAAAAAAACAATCAACAAAAAGTAAAACCAATAAATCAAATTGGAATTTGGAATTTGATCAGGGATTGCATAATAGAAATTAGGAATTATCAAGAAGAGGGTGGTTTAGCTTGCCTTTTCATTCTCTAAACACAATTGCCGACTTTTTTAATTTTAAGGAAAATTACACTTTTCGTCCTTTATGTTTGTAGCTAGTTGCAATGGATGACCTTTACCTTTAATAATTACAGCCACAGTCCTTTATTTTGAAAACCTGTTACATCTTTCGTCCTTTACCCTAAACCCAGTTAAAAAATTAGGTTAAGTTACATCACATGCACAACACGTGAGGGCATTTTTGTCAATTCAAAACCCCAACTACCCACCATTTAAAGCCCCCATTTATCCCCCAACGATATCTGAAAGTTCTGCAACTACCTCTCCATCTCTACCCTTTTCTCCACCACCACCACACAACCACCACCACCCCAACCTCTGGCAACCACAACCACCACCGCCATCTTCGCAACCACCAGCGTTGGAACACTTCTCTGTCTTCTCACTCACAAAACCATAACCATTAGAAGTCCTAATCGCCCCAGATCTGAACAATTACTCATCACCGCCATACGTCACCAAAAAAGTGCATGACCAACATGATTCACTCACCAACAAGCTCTCAGATCTACCAGAAAAATCAGATCTAGAACTTTCAGATATCGTTGACTTCGAGTTCAGACTCGACGAACCAGTCAACACGCTTCCCGCCGATCACTGTTCTCCGACGGTATGTGTAGATTTGGTTGGGGTTTTCGTGTTGACATTGTTGGGACAACAGTTATACAACACCATCGATGACCAATTCTTCCTTACACATCACAGCGTACTTATCATCGGTTAAGAATTGAGTAGCGGCAAACCTCATACGCGACATCTTCTCTCGGATCGTAACCTATGTAGATCCTGTATGGTGTTTTCGTGTTGACATTGTTGGGATTTGGATCGACATTGGCGATTTGGGGGTTTAGGGTTACAGAACCCATTATGTTCAAGATCTGCAAATGTGAAAATGAAGTGGGTTAATTGTGAAATCTAGCAAATGGGTATTTATTGAAATCAACAAATGATAAATGGGTGTTGAAGGAATAGGTTCAATGATGTATACTTTGGTTAAAAACTCTATTTTCTATTTTCTCGGTTCTTGTATGTGCTGTATGTTGACCTTTTAGCTTCTTGCTAAAGGTCTTTTTTGGGTTGAATAAATTCTTGTTTGGCTGGTAAAAAAAAATGGGTGTTGAAAAAGTTTTGATTTTGAGAGTGGGTTTGTGAACCTGAAGAGAAATCTAGATGTAGTCTGGAGTGACGGGATGAAGTTGAAAGTGGGGTGGGGATGTGTTAAGATGCAGGTGTTTATTTATTGATTGATTTTTGTTTTATTTATAAAATATTTTAGTTAGATTGGTAAAAAGACCAAAGTACCCTTATACAAATATATTTAACTGAAATTTTTAACCTTGTTAGTCTCAAAGGACGAAAAATGTAATGAGTTTTTCAAATAAAGGACTGTGACTGTAATTATTAAAGGTAAAGGTCATCCATTGCAACTAGATACAAACATAAAGGACGAAAAGTGTAATTTAAGCAATTTAATAATTCAATTTAAATTAAATGGGCTTAAAGCCTTATTCAACATAACTTTTAAGCAATTGGGCTTAAATTATTAAACTTTTAAAAAACTTAAATATTTACATTACATGTTTATATGTTTATATTATTATATAGGGATGATCATTTGGTACCCGGGTATCGGTATCGAACCGGTACCATGCTCATCTCTATAATTATATTAGTGTTTACTTGGGATTAATTTTTTATATTACATTTATATTTGTACCGTTATAAGTTTCTAATTTGTTTTTTCCCAGAGGTCGTTGGACGTCAATTTTAGGGGTCGGATGAGATTTTAACGTATAAATACCACAATTTTTCTTTCACAGGGTGCGGTCGACCCCTGTACCTTGGTACTAGGTCCGCCCCTGTCTATACAGATGGACTATTTTGCCACTGGTATTCCATTATTAAAAATGCATTGTTTTGTGCATAATTATCTCTCCTTGTTTCACTCTCAATCAAAGACCCACAGATATCTCCAGCCATTATTTTGATTCTCTCTTATTAGTTTATTTCGTTTGGTTTATTGTATTGCCTATTTAAGGCCTATTCTTCTTTGTATATTATCATCAAAAAAAGGCATATGCCAAATGAATAAAAACTCTGATTACCAATTTCTATATGGTATCAGAGCGGGTTCTTGAACCCTAAATAAATATACACTTCGGCTTCTTCTTCGCCTCCCATTCAATCGACTCCTGCTCACCACCATGGCCGGTGATGACCAGAGCCGAACTAAATCCAATTCCGCTGCCGACAACCTAAATCAATCGAGTATAATCCCAGCACTAAACCGTGAGAAGTATGAACAGTTCATCAGCTCGTTCACTAATGAGGAGATAATCCAGTGGATGGCAAACATGGGGGCTAGATTAGGCGATGATGGAAACTGGATCGTTATTTCAGGGTGTATCGAACACATAACCTACCTTATCAATCTGTTTCATGGCAACTTAAAAACAACACACGAACTACCAGTAAGAATTCCAAATGGAGACTCTATACCTGTTAAAGGGAAAGAGTCGTCCACCTTACCAAATGGGACTGAAATCCGAGATGTCCTATACGTTCCAGATTTTACTTGCAACCTATTGTCGGTTAGTCGACTTACTCGAGACCTTTATTGCATTGTAACTTTCTTTCCGGACTTCTTCGTAATGCAAGACTTGAATTCGAAGAAACTGATCGGAACGGGTAAATGTCAACATGGCTTATACCGGATGAAGATGGTCGAACGAGAAAGGAAGGCTATGCCGGCGTCGGTAGAGGTATGTCATAAAAGACTTGGTCATGCTTCTAGCGGTAAACTTTCTCATTTTGATTTTGTCAAGAATGTGTCTTTTAAAACTATTGATTGTGATTCGTGTGCTAAAGCCAAGCACACCCGGTTACCTTTTCCCATAAGTTCTATTAAAACCAAAGAATGTTTCGAATTGTTGCATTGTGATCTTTGGGGAAGGTATAGAACTCCTTCGCTTTCAAGAGCAAATTATTTTTTAACGATCGTGGATGACTACGATCGATCTGCTTGGGTTTTCCTTCTAAGACACAAATTTGATGCGGGTGACCATCTGATATTTTTCCACAAAATGATCAAAACGCAATTTGGAAAATCAATTAAAAGGATTCGTTGTGATAACGAGGGGGGGGGGGTTATTTCAAACTGAATGCACAACTTTTATGCTCAAGAGGGCATAATTCTTGAGACCACTTTCCCAGGCACACCACAACAGAATGGTGTTGTAGAACGTAAGCACATACATTTGCTCGAGACTGCACGAGCACTTAGATTTGAGGCAAATTTGCCAAAGAAGTTTTGGGCCGAGTGTGTCATGATAGCGACCTACATAATCAATCATCTCCCATTAAACACCATTAACAACAAAACCCCATTTGAAGTTTTACATGAAGAAAAACTTGATTATGAACATATGAAGATTTTTTGTTGCCTCGCTTACTTTCGAAATACCGACACAGATGGAGACAAATTTGAAAGGAAAGGGAAACCCGGGGTATTTTTAGGTTATCCACCGGGAACAGAAGGGTACAAAATATATAACATTACCGATAACAAAATGGCAGTGTCAAGAGATGTGAAATTTGTTGAAAATGTTTTTCCTTTCAAGAGCATGGATCGTATCGACAAAAACGAAAATGAGAAACTTTTTGATTTTCCGCCCTGATATTACAATGAGACAAATGAAGGCGAACCCTTAGACACCCCTCATGTTAATGGGAACGAAGAAAACTTGAATGGAGAGAATGCCCACGGTCACGAGGATGATGTCGAGACCATCAGCCATGAAGTTTTTGACAACAGGTATAGAGATAAAATGAGGTTTTTAATTACTGAGTTCATGTTTTGAATACACATACATATGCCCAATTTATAGAAAACGAAAACAAGAATAAAAGGCAAGACAATAAATGGCTGAGCTGTAGTCTTGGCTGTAAAACAGCTGTGATTGGGCTGGAAATCCTCATAACAAATCTTCAATCATTCTCTTCTTTCCGACACTCCCCCTCAAGTTGAGTAGTGGGGTCACCAATACTTAACTTGCTCAAGCAGCTACTAAAAGCGTTTCCGTTGACGACCTTTGTAAGAATATCTGCGAGTTGATCTTTTGTCGATACATGTGGGAGTTCTATGATTCTTTTTTCCAGTTTCTCTTTGATGAAATGTCGGTCTACCTCCACGTGTTTTGTTCGATCATGTTGTACTGGGTTTTCTGAGATTTGTATTGCAGCCGTATTGTCACACATAACTTTACTGGGTTCCTTTTGAGAAAAACCAATGTCTTCTAGTAGCTTCCTGATCCAAAGAACTTCGCTTAACCCTCGAGCTATACCTCTAAATTCCGCTTCTGCACTCGACAGAGCAACCACCTTTTGTTTCTTACTTCTCCAAGTAACAAGGTTTCCACCGACCAAGGAGAAGTACCCTGATGTTGACCTTCGATTTCCCTTATCTCCTGCCCAGTCTGCATCAGTGTAGAGCTCAACATTCAGATGTCCGTTTGTTTTGAACAACACTCCATGGCCTACGGTTCCCTTGAGATATCTTAAAATTCTCTGAGCAGCTTCCATGTGGGCAACTTGTGGTTGGTGCATGAACTGACTTACTATTCCAACCGCATACGCTATATCAGGACGGGTGTGAGAGAGATAAATCAGCTTGCCCACGAGCCGTTGATACCTTTCTTTGTCCGCAAGCTCCCCATTAAGTTCCATGTGAAGGTTGTGGTTTACCGCCATTGGAGTATCTGCAGGTTTACAATCAATCAACCCGGTTTCCGCCAGAAGATCAAGGACATACTTTCTTTGGCAAATGAAGATCCCCCGTTTAGACCTGAGAACTTCAAACCCGATAAAATACTTGAGATTCCCTAGATCTTTCATTTCAAATTTTGAAAACAGATTCTCTTTTAGTTGTGCTATTTCTTCTACATCATTCCCGGTAATAATCATGTCGTCTACAAAGAATTTCTTGCTTGTAAACCCACTGAGTTTGCAGGCAATGAAGGAGCGACTGCGGCACTGCGTTGGTTAGAGAAAACCGAGGCAGTAATTGCCATAAGTAAATGTGCTCAGGATGATCAGGTCATGTACGCATCAAATCTTTTCAAAGAAGTGGCGCTAGAATGGTAGAATACGGTGTTACAAGCAAAAGGAAGAAGGATGGCGTATGCTATGAACTGGGAAGAATTTAAGAGCTTTGTAGAAAGAAAATTCTGTCCTGAGTATGAAAAAGATCAAATGGCAAATAAGTTTCTAAACCACCGGATGGTGGATGTAGATTGTCGCAGTTATACTTCGACATTCTTCGAATATGCTCGAGTGGTACCAACCTGGCTTCGCCAGAGCCGGTACTTATTTCTCGTTATATTTGGGGATTGATTTCCGAAATCCGTAATATCGTCAAGGCTGCGAAACCTCGCACGATTGATGATGCGGTGGAATTAGCCAATACTCTGACTGACGAACTAGTACGGACAAGAGAAGAAAATAGAAGGAAGGAAGTAGCCCAAAAGATTACCCAAGAATTCCATCCGGGTAACCATAACAATTTCAAGAAAAGAGGAAATGGGCAATCTACCACTAGTCCATTTTGCAATTTTTGCAAAAGGAACCATTTTGGAAGATGCAAAGGATATTGCAATTTTTGAAAAATTCCGGGGCATCAAGAAGAGGACTGCAGGAGGAAGAAATTTTCAGTCTGTTACAACTGTGGAGAAGCTGGACATCTTAGGCCAGATTGTCCAAAACTGAACAAACCATCTGACAATAAAGCTAAACCTGCAGAATGAGCAAAAAGGAATGTAAGAGCCTTCCAACTGACTGCTAAGGAAGCAGAGCTCATTCCAGATGTGATAGCCGGTATGTTCTTAGTTCACAACGTTTACACAAAAGTATTATTTGACTCTGGTGCAACCCAAAGTACTTTATTCTGCCAAACTTTTAACTTACTTTTAACCAGCATTAGGCAAATTTCTATAGTAGAAACAGCAGATGGGAATTCAGTTAAAATAAATAAGGTTCTGCAAAGCATAGAAATAGAACTTTTAAGTCATAAAATTTCTGCAATCCTATTATATGAAATTAGGAATGGATTGGTTAGTAAACAACCATGCTCGAATTATCTGTGATAAGAATTCCATAGAAATTTATGTATCCAATGGAGAAGTAATAATGATTACAGGAGATAAGCTATGTAAAAACCCTAAAGTTCATATCAGAAATGAAAATTGCTAATTATGAACGAAAACAATGAATAGTATATATGATTTCAGTAATCATTAAAGATAAAGAATTTAAGGAAATTTCTATAGTTTCAGAATACCCAGATGTATTCCCAAAAAGAGTTATCAGGGTTACTACCTGAATAGGGAGATAGAATTTAGAATTCCTTTAAAATCCAGGAACTATACCGATAAGCCAAGGCACCTTATCGGTTAACATAGTGTTATTTAAAAAGGATGATTCGATGAAAATGTGTATTGATTATAGGGAATTGAATAAAGGTTACAATTAAGAATCAATACCTATTACCTAGGATTGATGATCTATTTCGGTCAACTTCAAAGAGCTAGATATTTTTACGCTTCGGTTATCATCAATTAAAAATACAAGAGAAAGACATACCCAAAAACCATTTTCAGAACTAGGTATGGTCATTACGAGTTTTACAATCATGCCCTTCGGATTAATGAATACACCTCCAAGCATTCATGGACATGATGAATAGGATCTGTAAACTATATTTGGATAAATTTGTAATTGTCTTCATAGACGATATACTTATTTATTCCAAAAATCAGGAAGGACATTGTCAGTACTTGCATGCACTCTTAGCATTTTTTAAGAAAAGAGAAGCTTTACGCCAAAGTCTCGAAATGTGAATTTTTGGTTACCAAAAGTGCAATTTCTAGGTCATATGGTGAATCATGAAGGTATTCACGTAAATTCTGCTAAGATAACAGCAATTACCAAATGGAAAGTTCCGCAATCCGCAATGGAAATTAGAAGTTTTATAGGTTTATTCGGATACTATATTAAGGATTTTTCCAAAGATAACTATACCATTAACTAAGCTAACCTATAAAACAGATAAGTTTGAATAAGGACCTAAACAAGAAGAAGCCTTTAGGATCTTAAAGCATAAATTAATAAAATTCTAGTTTTAACAGAAGGAACAGAAAATTTTAAAGTATATGGTGATACTTCAAAACTAGGATTTGAATATGTGTTAATGCAACGCAAAAAGGTAATTGCGTATGCATCAAGGTAATTGAAAAAGCACAAAGGAAACTATACCACTCATGACTTAGAATTAGGAACCCTAAATTTTGCCCTTAAGATTAAAGACATTATCTGTATGGAAGTAAGTTTACTGATTATAAAGAATTTAAGACATATATTTGGGAAAAAAGAATTAAACATGAGGCAAAGGAGATGGATAAAAAAAAAATCCCAAGTAACTACGACTGTGATATTCAGTATCATGAAGGAAAGGCTGAAGACGGCTAGAGATAGTCAGAAAAGTTATACAAATAATAAACGAAAGCCATTGAAGTTCGAGTTGGAGACAAAATGCTATTGAAAGTATTTCCTTGGAAAGGAGTTGTTAGATTTAATAAGAAAGGAAAGCTAAATCCAAGGTACGTAGGATTATTTCCAGTGATCCAACGTATAGGACCAGTTGTTTATCATTTACAACTACCAGGAGAGTTAGCTGGAGTACATGATGTATTTCATGTATCCAATCTCAAGAAATGTCTATCAGACGAATCTTTGGTAATACCTTTCCAAGATATAAAGGTAAACGAGTAGTGTTAGTTAAAGTAAAGTAGGATTAAAAAATATGATCCTAATACATTTAGGAGTTAGAATCAGAAATGAAGTGAAAATATCCTCAATTATTCCAGTAAATCTCGAGGACGAGATTTTTATTAAGGTGGGGAGAATGTAACAACTCTCATCAAAAGTCATAATTATTAAATTAATTTGACTAATAGGAAACCCTAATTGAGACACCCAAGTGATTCTGCGCAAACCCTAAAATTTTCAGAACAATCAGAATCAGGATCAGGGCCCCTAAAACTCAGGGGGGGGGGGGGTATTTCCTAGTTAACGATTATCTACATAATGTGCTGTCAAAATCGAATTAATGAAATTCATCGACTCAGCTGAGCTAGTCCCACACGTGGCCACCCTATGCTAATTTCAAGACCCTTACGGACCGTAAGGGTTATTTGTTACGGTCCGTAAGCTAAGCCAAATTTTGTGTATAAATAGCCGACTTTGGGACTTGATTCTGGACGCTTGAACGACGAAGAAATTCGTTTCGTAGACTGAGATAAGCTCTGTTTATCACAATTAACACACACGATTCACTAATCGACGCCGCAATCAGGGTAATAACTCGATCGCTATTACGATTCAACGTCCGATCGATTATAACTATCCAACGATTGTTTAAGTGCCGCTCAAATTGAGTTTATACTTTGTTATTCATCGTGATTTCGACTTGAATGTTTGAGTGTTGTTCGAATTCGGACTATACTCTGTCATTCGTTGTGAATCCGCTGAATTGTTAAGTATTGCACTTGTAAATCGTTGTGAGGGTTTAATCTCATGAATTGTCGTAACTGCTGTATTAAGTTACTAACCGAATTGTGTGCCTGTTATTAAATTAGGTTAAAAAGGCTAATCAGTAGGCTTATACTCTGCTCGTTAAATCTGCAATGTGAGTCATTCTTTTTTTCTCAACTGTTTTACAATACCTCAAATTATTTTCAAGGTTATAATTACAGGGACTAAGTCATGGATATCTTGAATTACTGGTTAGTGGGGTATTGTGCACATTACTAATTTCTCCAAGTTAGGTTCATTGACCTACAGGGATAATCATCACTATTTAGGTTCATTGATCTAAATAGTGGTATGACCATCGTCACCATTGTGACTTGTCACCATTGTGACAGAATGCCAGATAAAAATAAGATAGAAGCCATTGTAATCGCTCTTATGCTGTAATTAATAACTATGCATCATTATGCAAAATAGAATGATTCACTCAGTATTTCCCGCTGACAAAACCTTTTTCAAACATGTTTCAGGTGATCTGTTGTGAGCACAGGAAAAGTGCCGTAGAGCACTACAAGCTTAGAAAAGTGGCTCAATGTAAATAAATAAAGAAACATGTTTTGAGAAATAAAGATTTCCCCGTAAAATCACTTTATTGTAAATTATGGGATTTATCCCTATATTATATATATAAATGAGCAGCTTTAATATTAACCGATCCTGTTTAAAAAGACTTCCGCTGTCATTTAATTAGATACCATCGGATTTCCTGCCTCGCGGCTCAGGACCAGGTCAAACCGGGGCCAAGGGCCGTGACAGGAAAAGGTGGTATCAGAGCCACTGATTTAAGCTTACTATTGATTTTAGCCTATTAAAATAATTGAGAGATACTTAGGAAATTTAATTTCTATTCTGTGAAAACATGTTTTATTAACTGATTATATGTTTTATTATCTAGTTAACTGTATACAGTATGGGCAGATCTTTATATGCTAGCCACTATAGCAGTAAATACAAATCTTTAAATATTTTGATTCAAGTTTTAGCATCCTTATTAAATATAAGCTAAGAAACCTGATTCAGTAAATAAATAAATAAATTTACAAATAAAACCTAGTCTGTTTGTATTTTCAGTTGTTTTGATAAGTTACCCAGTATGAAATAATATTTAAAAGTTTTTCTATAAAATTTTGTTATGATTTTAACTTAGTAATTGTATGTATCTTGCATAAACAGCATGAGTGATCTGTCGGAAGCCCTTCAGAATTTAAATCTCTATCCAGTAAGAATAGAAGTTTCCAGAGATTTCAATAGGTATATACCAGACATAGAAGAACCTATAGAATTCAACGCTTTACCTCTTGAGAAACCCAAGCCTAAGAAAATGGAAATTGGGGAAAGCTCTAGGCAAATTGAGGGGTTACCATCTCAGGAAGAGTTAGATTTTATAATGGCAAACGATGATACTATTGAGCCTATTAATGAAAATGATTTTATTCATTCTCTTGAAACACAACTACCAATGAATTTAGAACCAGCTATTCCAAACCCTTCAATCCACTCGCAAATAGACGAATGGTTGAATAATGAAATACTATTACAAAACCATCCCTATAAGCTTTTTCCCAAGTTCAATCCAGAACCTTTACCAAATCCACCAATGAGTAACAAGAATATGGTTGAACTCCGTTATTTTAACAAAGAACTAATGGATGCTGGAAATAGGATCCAAGAGATTTTGGGACAGATCTCCTGGAAATATTAAATTACTTAGTCCAATAGGAAACCCTAATTGAGACACCCAAGTGATTCTGAACAAACCCTAAAATTTTCATAATTTCCAGAATCAGGATTAGGGCCCCAAAAACTCAGGGGGGGTTAAACCCTATTGACGATTATCCACTTAAAACGTTGGCAGCAAGGAATTTTCGAAAATTGTCAACTCAGCAAGGCTAGTCCCAACCGTGGCAACCCTAGGCCTAAAAATAGGTCTCACGCGGCCCGCCTCAGGTTAGCTTAAATCCCACGCGGGCCGCCTCAGGGTCAAATTTTACCTATAAATAGAGGACAGTGGGACTTGATTTCTGGAAGAAAAACGACGTAATAATTCGCACTATACACTGAGATATACACTGAATACTCTAAATTACATCCCCGGGTCTCGAAATTCTGCCGCAAAACAGGGTATTAGCACGATCGCTGCTACGATTCCTTTTCCGATCGATCAATGTACTCAACGGGTGTTTAAGTGCTGCCCACATTAGGGTGATGCTTTGTCATTAGTCGATTAATTCGACAGATGTTAAGCATAGCACTTTGTCACTCGTTGTGATGGTTGATCTCGTGAGTTATCGTAAATGCTGTATTGATTACTAACCCAGTTTTGTGTGCATTGTTATCTAAATTAGGTTAATCAGGCTAATTCATAGACTAGACTCTGTCCGTATTAAATCAGCAATGTGAGTCATTCTTCTTTTATCAAATTACTTTCCAAATCATGTTTATTTTCAAAGTTATAATTACGGGGATTAAGTCTTTGTAATCACCAAATTACAGCCGGTATGTGGGGTTTTGTATACATTACTTGATAATCGTCACCATTGGGGCAGCCAATTGGGGGATATGACCATAGTCACAGATTCGGTCGAGTGACAAATACCGTGGGTAGTTGGTTTGATAATAGAAACATTGTAATCGCTCTTAATACTGTAAATTATAACAAATGTGTCATTTTAGTAAATAGAATGATTCACTCAGTATTTTCCGCTGACAAAACCTTTTTCAAACATGTTTCAGGTGATCTGTTGTAATTCAGGAAAAGTGCTGAGGAGCATTCCAAGCTTAAGATAGTGGCTCATTATAAAATAAAGAAATATGTTTTGTAATATAAAGATTTCATAGTAAAATCATAATATTATAAATTATCGGGGTTTTATCCCGAATTGTGAAATAAAATAAATCGGGAAAATTTTAGCTTTAAACGATCCTGATGATAAACTTCCGCTGTTAAACTCAATTAAATAAATACCACGGGATTTCTGTCCCGCGGCTCCGGAAACGGGTCAAACCGGGTCAGGGGCCGTGATAGAAAAAGGTGGTATCAGAGCCACTGGGTTAAGCTAATTAAGTATTTAGAAATACTTAATTTTTCCTGATTACTATTATATGATTATGTGTGTTATTAACTGATTATTTGTTAGTTACAGTATGGGTAAGCAAAAGCTGTCAAGCATCTATCTTAAATTAGATAGATCATCCAATGAGAAGGGAAGTTCATCCCGAACCAAATCCTCGAATCAGGCTGAAATTCCTGAAGAAGGAATATTTGTGCGAAAGGCACAATATGAGGAATCACTTTCTCCTAAAAGGAGGGAGATGATTATTAAGAAAAGTAAATAGAAAATCCGAGAAAAGAAGATTAAACAGGAAACCCAGGAATTAATTGATAAATCACCTTGGGAGGATAAGCTAGATGAGAAATGGGCAAATTTATATATGCTAGCCACAGTAGCAGAAAATACAAATCTTTAAATATTTTAAAATTTTAGCACCTTACCCTTACAATCTAGAAATCCTGTGTAATAAATAAAATTTCAAAACCTAAGTGTGTTTTCCAGTTATTTTTGTAATAAATTAGTACACAGAATGTAATAAATTAAACGGTTATTTATGAATTTTAACTTAGTATTTTATGCATTTTGCATATATGCTACATCAGCATGAGTGGGATATCTGAAGCCTTTCAGAACCTTAATCTTTACCCGGTGAATATCGAAGTTTCCAAAGAATTTACTGGATACTTTCCTGATATAGAACAACCTGTAGAATTCAATGCTCCACCCTTGAAAAAGCCAAAACCCAAGAAAAGAAGGAAATACATTTGGGGGAGTCGTATACGTAAGAAAAAGCCAGCTACAAAACTTCCCAAAATAAACAATCCTTTGAAAAAGGGAAAAGAAATTATAACCGGAGAAAGTTCTAAACAGCAGGAAATGGAAACTGAAGACAAGGAAGAGGTTAAGGAGATAGGAATACAGATGGAGGAAGGAACTAAAGAAATAGTAATGGAAGTTGGGCAAGGCTCTAGACCAACTCAGATAGAAATCGGAGAAAGTTCCAATCAAAACCAGGGAAGGACCTTTCAAGATGAGATAGATTTTCTATTGGCAAGCTGTGAAACAATTCAGCCTGTCAATACTAATATTTTTACTTATCCTCTTGAAAACCAACTCCCTATGAATTGGGAACCAGCAATTCCAGACCCAATAGTCCACTCCCAACACATAGGAATGGATGAATGGTGTGACAACCCTCAAAATTACAGGTATCCATACAATTAATTAATATTAAATTATGTGCTTAATGACTGTGCTTGACTACGACTGTTGAATTAAACTGCTTTATGAGTTCTGCATCATAGATACATACATATGCATCACATTCATACTGTCACTCCATTTATTACACACAAGCTTTAGTGATAAACTTGATGCACAAAACACAAAGCACAGTTAGCGGATAACTCGGAAATATAATGACAATGGCATTACCCGGAATACCAAATTTTTACTAGAAACTATATTTAATTTGATCCTAGCTTATTTATATTGACAAACTATATTTAAAAGGAAATAAATATGGTTTATTTTGTTTTAAAAGATTCGAGGTTCATTTGGTCATTCTTGAAACATAAACTTCAGGGATTTATTCTGCCATTTAAAAACCTATTTATCCTAACCAAGTTAAACTTTGTATAGAAATTCTTTCTTTGAGAACTAACCCAGTTAGTATATCTAACTGAATAAACCTGGGACCATTTGTGACATTTTCCAAAAACAAAAGGACGAATGTTATTTCCCATATGTTTCAGGGGCCAGAAGCATAACTTGCAATTCAATCGTAATTCTGAATTGCATATTGAAAGGGACATTAAATATTAAATATGACATTAAATATTAAAAACGTTTGTTTGGTGTGTGTTTGGTTGTATATATAAAATCGAGAGGGAGAGGGTGGAGACAAACATATGTTTAAAATTATATAAACTTTGTGTGTTTTAATTGACAATATATAACTCGGTTTAAAGCTGGTAGAATTTTTCAACAAAATAGTAGGATAATTAGGACCTTAACTCGATATTTTTGACTTTAACACACGAAATGTTTTTTTTTATTTTAAAGTGGATCGATAATTCGCCAATTTTTGTTGAAATTATGTCAAATTGATGGGTTATTTAAACCCCCTAAATTCTTACAAACTTTCATATACCATTTACAAACACTTAAACACCCGAAATCGTCGGATTAAAAACCTGCAACTCGCCGGAAGTTTCAAAGTCGCCAGAATTCTAGTTGGTTCTTCGTTTTAATTAATACCAGTTAGTTTTTATTTGTCCAATTAGTTCAATTATACTTATTTATATAGTTTAATTTAATGTAATTAAATTATATAACTATATAATTTTGATCCAAAATTATTCTTATGACAAAAGATGCATTATTTTGAATTTATATAAATTTAGAATCTGAGTTTTTATTATGTTTAATTATTTAGATAATTAAACTTATATAAATTTATTTATTGTTATCTTATCATTTTAATTCATTTTATTTATTTAAAAAGATTCCAAGGCCATAATAATTATTTTAATTCAGTAATATTCAAGTTCGAATAATTAAAAATGTTATTTTAATTATTCTGGTTTAAATTAATTATTTTTGATAATTAGTTATATAATTATCACATTATTTTTTTTAGACAAAACACTAGCGATCCTAGAGATTTAGAATCTCCGATCATTCGATTAGACATTATTATTGATACATATTCCATATTATTGCATGTTCAAACAATTAGAGTGACGTGGAATATTATTCCCAAGAACTCTCACATTAGCATATTTATTTGGACTTACTCAAAATCAAGGTGAGTTCATGTCCCCCTTTTCTCTTAACTATTTTTAGTTTTATACTTCGGGGGTGGAATATATGTTACTAAATGTTTACAGACAAGTGAGTTCATGTCCCCCTTTTCTTTTAACTGTTTTCAGTTTTATACTTCGGGGGTGGAATACATGTTACAATTATTACACTAAATGTTTACAGACAAGTGAGTTCATGTCCCGCTTTTCTTTTAACTATTTTCAGTTTTATACTTCGGGGGTGGAATACATGTTACAAATATTACAATGTTTACAAAGGTGTAATAACAAGAAACACTCTTGGTGAGAACGAGTACCAAGTATGATACAATTTGAGAATACAAAAGAATACAAGAAGCACTCTTGGTGAGAACGAGTACCAAGTATGTTACAACTATTACAGACATTTTATACATGGTATGGTTAGCTTAAGGAGGGTTTACTACTAGACTGTGAAAGGTGGGCACCATACTTAAGGCCATTAATCCTCGTCGTAGGACCGAGGGACATGAGTGATAGATCTATTTGGGTGTAGCGAGCCCACACCCATGAGGTCGGGGCGACCCATAGAGGTGACTATGTCTTCCAGCCGGAAGCCCGGTACAAATATGCTAGGTTTGAGTTTTCCGCACCTTATCACACTTACCTTTGGCTTTGCAACCCATTGGTGACTTATTTTTTTTCCTTAATTGCTACATACCAGGGACTTTCTATACATACAAGACATATTACAAAGACTTATATATACAGACTTACACATGAACTCGCTCAACCTTTTTGTTGATTTTTCAAACTACATGTATTTCAGGAAACTAGCGGATCAGACAGGTTGTGCATGTTTCTAGCTGCGTTGGTTATTAGATGTCATCCAAGAGTTGTGAAGTTTAAGAGGTGTAACCTACTCCTGGACGGGTTATATGTCTCTAAATCTCGTCTTATCCAAAGTCTTTTATGTGTCTTATAAACACGTTTTAAATAATTGATGTTTTGTAACTTATTTCAAATGTCGATGTTTTGAAACAATGTTATGGTGGTATTTTCTCAGTTTTATTAATGGATGAACATCTTGTATTTTATCATATAGCATTGTTGTGATTGTTGCTATGGTATTAAGAAGTCACACCAAATAAACCCACGCTTCCGCAAAAGCCAGGGTGTGACAGCTTGGTATCAGAGCCTCGATCATAGCGAACTAGGATTCTTTCTCGAGTCTAGACTATGATCATCAGGGCTCTCACGAAAACATTTTTACATTGCATACACAAGTTTTCAGATCCAGGGTACAAACGTTTCTTTTAAAAACACGTGTTTTTCGTGTCGGACATGTAGTAACTGGAAGGGTTAAGTATCGTTAACTGAGAACTCCTGTCTAGGCTGGCATTCGTATAAATCCAAATAAAAGGACCCGTTGCCTACCTGGGGACCTATCGGCAAGAGTACTGATACCTATTAGGCCAAAGCATGTCCAGAAAGTTTAGTTTTTGAATCGGTTTTTATTTAACCATTTTACAAGTTTTTAACGTACCGCTTCCTACACATCAAGTTTTAGAGGCTGGGGAGATTCAGTCTTAGAGACTGAGGGGTTCAATCTTAGAGATTGGAAAGTTTTTGGTCTTAGAGGCCAGGGAGTTAGTTTGAGAAACTAAGGAGTTCAGTCTAGGAGACTGGGTGGGATAGTCTGGGGAGGACTAGTATGATTACTTGCTTACATTGATTGTGACTTACATGCGTTGTTGAACTATTTATTTTGTTATGACATGGGATGTTATGAGTTAGTATATTATTACATACGCATATTACTTACTTACAATACTTATTATGAACGGACCAATATGATCTTTCTTTTAGAAGATGCCTCCGCGACGCGACCCAGGCATGCCTACGAACCAGGCAGAACTCCAAGGGATAATTACCGCAGCCATAGCACAATATGCGGCCTCCCAAGGAGGAACTAGCGGGAACAATTCGAACAACAACGGCAACAACAATCCACCCCAGGGGTGCACCTACAAACAATTCCTTGACTGCAAGCCAGTAAATTTCAATGGCACTGGAGGTGCTGTTGCGTTTGTTAGGTGGGCTGAAAAGACAGATTCGGTTCTGAGAATGAGCAAATGCGCTCCCGATCAACAAGTCACTTACATTTCAGGGCTGTTTCTGGATGGTGCCCTATTGTGGTGGAATCTGCAAGTACAAACTTTAGGAGAAGCCGATGCTTATGCATTAACCTGGGCTGAGTTAAAAGAGTTAATGAGGAAAAAGTACTGCTCGCGTGCTGAAATACAGAAGCTAGAAACTGAGTTCTGGCACCTAAAAATGGAAGGTCCTAAGATTGCAGAATATGTTCAAAGGTTTCATGATTTGTCCCATGTAGTGCCATACATGGTCACGCCGGAATTTAAACGTGTTGAGCGCTTCATCTGGGGATTAGCACCCCAGATCATGAGCATGGTAACCACGTCCAAGCCTGCAACGATTACTGAAGCCATCGATCTCAGTGTGGCACTTACTGAGGAAGCTATCCGTCTAAACAAGTTTCCAAACTCTGACCCCAAGAAGAAAGAAATTCACGAGGAGTCCTCAGGAGAAAACAAAAGGAAATTCTCCAATTTTAAGAAGAGTACTGACAGCGCAAGGAAAAAGAACGGTAACCCACCAGAGGAAGCTAAAACTGGTGCTGAAGCAAGAGGGAAGGGATACATGGGCACTTTTCCCAAGTGTGATGTATGCCAATATCATCACCCTGGACCATGCCGACTCAGAAAATGTGAGTCATGTGGGAAGAATGGCCACACAAAAGAAACCTGCTGGGCTAGTAATGGTGCTGGTAGTGGTGGTCAGCAAGGATATAGATATGGGAATGGAAACCGCCAACAGGGAGGAAATGGCGGAAATGGAAATCGAGGAAACCGTGGGAATCAAGCTGGTAACCAGGGAACAGGCAATAATCGAGCTGGTAATGGTAATGGGAACGGAAATGGTCGAGGACCGGGATGCTTTAACTGTGGGGACGTCGGGCACTTCAGGCGAGAATGCCCAAAGCTTAACCAGGCACCAGGAAGAGTTTTCCATATTGGAGCGAGGGAAGCTCGTGAAGATCCTAATGTTGTTACTGGTACGTTTCCTATAAATCAACGCTTTGCATCTGTACTATTTGACACTGGTGCCGATTATAGTTTTGTATCGCTAGAGTTTAAGAAAATGCTTAGATTAACTGCTAATAAGTTAGACATCCCGTACTCAATTGAACTGGCTAATGGAAAGCTAGTAGAAACAAATGAAGTCATCAGAGGATGCGTGATAGAGCTGGGAGAACACGAGTTTACATTAGACCTACTGCCAGTCGAGTTGGGAAGCTTCGATGTGGTAGTAGGGATGGATTGGTTGTCAAGCAACAGAGCCGAGATTATATGTCACGAGAAGATCATTCGCATCCCAATGGCAGATGGAGAAACGATCGTAGTACACGGAGAGAAGCGCGATACGCCCCTAAGGATCATTAGTTGTTTGAAGGCTCGGAAATGTTTGAAGAAGGGATGTGTTGCTTTCCTGGCACACATCGTAGATAAGGAAGCCGCTGAGCCAAAACTTGAAGACATCCCAGTCGTTAAGGAGTATCCTGAAGTCTTTCCAGAAGACTTGCCAGGATTGCCATCACAAAGACAAGTCGAGTTTCATATTGACTTAGTTCCAGGCGTCGCGCCTGTAGCTAAGGCACCTTATCGACTTGCACCTTCAGAGATGCAGGAGCTGTCAACGCAGCTCCAGGAGTTGTTAGACAAAGGATTTATCAGACCAATTTTCTCGCCTTGGGGAGCTCCAATTTTGTTCGTAAAGAAGAAGGATGGTAGTTTTCGCATGTGTATAGACTACCGGGAGCTGAATAAGTTGACAATCAAGAACAGATATCCTTTGCCAAGGATCGATGACCTGTTCGATCAATTACAAGGTTCAAGCTTTTACTCCAAGATCGATCTACGATCAGGTTATCACCAGTTAAGGATACAAGAAGAAAGTATACCAAAGACGGCCTTTAGAACTCGATATGGACATTACGAGTTCCTAGTTATGCCGTTTGGTTTAACGAACGCGCCAGCAGTATTCATGGATTTAATGAACAGAGTCTGCAAAACTTACCTCGATAAGTTTGTGATTGTGTTCATTGACGACATTTTGATCTATTCAAAGACAAAAGGAGAGCATGAGCAACATTTAAGAGCTATTCTAGAGCTGCTTAAAAAGGAGAAGTTGTATGCAAAGTTCTCGAAGTGCGAGTTCTGGTTACGCGAAGTCCAGTTTCTTGGTCATGTAGTCAACGGAAATGGAATTCATGTGGATCCGACAAAGATTGAAGCAATCAAGAATTGGGAGACTCCGAAGACACCAACTGAAATTCGACAATTCCTAGGTTTAGCTGGTTATTATCGTAGGTTCATTGAGGATTTTTCGAAAATCGCTTAACCTTTGACCTCTCTCACTCAGAAAGACAAGAAGTTTGATTGGAGAGATAAGCAAGAAGAGGCTTTTCAGTTGTTGAAAAACAAGCTTTGTGACGCGCCGATCTTATCTCTACCCGAAGGCACTGACGACTTCGTGGTATATTGTGATGCTTCGCGTCAAGGTTTGGGATGTGTGCTTATGCAACGTCAGAAGGTTATAGCATATGCTTCTCGCCAATTGAAGATCCACGAGAAAAATTACACCACACATGATTTGGAATTAGGCGCGGTGGTGTTTGCTTTGAAGATATGGCGACATTATTTATATGGTACTCGATGTACTATCTACACTGATCACAAGAGCCTGCAGCACATATTCGATCAGAAAGAGCTTAACATGAGGCAAAGACGCTGGGTAGAGCTGTTAAATGATTATGACTGTGAAATCAAGTATCACCCAGGGAAGGCGAATGTGGTCGCTGATGCTCTAAGTCGGAAGGAAAGGATCAAGCCCTTAAGGGTTAGGGATTTGGAAATGATCATACAAACGGACCTCTCATTGCGCATTCGTGCCGCGCAGAGAGAAGCACTCAAGGAAAAGTATATTGAGAATGAGTATCTCCGTGGAATGGAGAAACAATTGGTACCAAACGGGGAAGGGACTTTGTGCTTCATGAAACGAATTTGGGTTCCCTTGTTTGGTGGCCTGAGAAATGTTATCTTTGACGAAGCTCACAAATCTCGGTACTCGATTCATCCAGGATCGGATAAGATGTACCAAGATCTTAAGAATTTCTATTGGTGGCCAAGAATGAAAGGCGATGTTGCGGTGTATGTTGGCAAATGTTTAACTTGCGCCAAGGTGAAGGCCGAATACCAGAAACCTTCAGGTCTCTTGCAACAACCTAAAATACCACAGTGGAAGTGGGAACAGATATCCATGGATTTTGTAACAAAGTTGCCAAGGACGCCCAGAGGTCACGATACGATTTGGGTGATCATAGACCGTCTGACAAAATCTGCACACTTTCTGCCAATCAAGGAAAAAGACAACACGAGTAAACTTGCTGAGATATATCTGAGAGAGATTGTTGCACGACATGGAGTGCCTCTCTCGATCATCTCTGATAGGGATGGGAGATTTGTATCAAGGATTTGGCAATCCTTCCAAGAAGCATTTGGTTCGCAGTTAAATCTGAGTACCGCGTTTCACCCACAAACTGATGGCCAAAGTGAGAGAACTATTCAGACATTGGAAGATATGCTGAGAGCATGTGTAATGGACCTAGGTGGTAGCTGGGATAATCATTTACCTCTGGTCGAGTTTTCGTACAACAACAGCTACCACACAAGTATTGGAGCCGCGCCATTTGAAGCTCTTTACGGACGCAAGTGTCGATCACCACTATGCTGGGCTGATGCAGGTGATAGACAACTCGTTGGTCCTGAAATCGTCCAAGAGACGACAGACAAGATTGCGCAGATTCGAAAACGTATCGAAGCGGCTCGCGAAAGACAGAAAGCCTATGCAGATCCAAACCGGAAACATTTGGAATTTCAAGTTGGGGATATGGTTTTGTTAAAGGTTTCACCCTGGAAGGGTGTAGCACGCTTTGGGAAGCGTGGTAAGTTGAACCCCAGATACATCGGGCCATTTAGAGTCCTGAAAAGGATTGGCCTCGTAGCTTACAAGTTGGAACTACCTGCTGAACTCTATGGTGTTCACGATACATTTCATGTGTCAAATTTGAGAAGGAGCCCAACACAAGATACAGTAATCATTCCTGCTGACGAAGTTCATATCGACGACACGCTCCACTTTACTGAAGAACCCGTTGAGGTTACTGATTGGAAGACTAACAAGACACGCAGGAGTAGTGTCAAGCTCGTTAAAGTTCGATGGAATGCACGACACGGCCCGGAATTCACGTGGGAGAGTGAGGACCGTATGAAGGAAAAATACCCACATTTATTCCCCAAGACCCCTGCATCTAGTAGCAGAACTAAAATTTCGGGACGAAATTTCTATAACAGGGGGAGAATGTGACAACCCTCAAAATTACAGGTATCCATACAATTAATTAATATTAAATTATGTGCTTAATGACTGTGCTTGACTACGACTGTTGAATTAAACTGCTTTATGAGTTCTGCATCATAGATACATACATATGCATCACATTCATACTGTCACTCCATTTATTACACACAAGCTTTAGTGATAAACTTGATGCACAAAACACAAAGCACAGTTAGCGGATAACTCGGAAATATAATGACAATGGCATTACCCGGAATACCAAATTTTTACTAGAAACTATATTTAATTTGATCCTAGCTTATTTATATTGACAAACTATATTTAAAAGGAAATAAATATGGTTTATTTTGTTTTAAAAGATTCGAGGTTCATTTGGTCATTCTTGAAACATAAACTTCAGGGATTTATTCTGCCATTTAAAAACCTATTTATCCTAACCAAGTTAAACTTTGTATAGAAATTCTTTCTTTGAGAACTAACCCAGTTAGTATATCTAACTGAATAAACCAGGGACCATTTGTGACATTTTCCAAAAACAAAAGGACGAATGTTATTTCCCATATGTTTCAGGGGCCAGAAGCATAACTTGCAATTCAATCGTAATTCTGAATTGCATATTGAAAGGGACATTAAATATTAAATATGACATTAAATATTAAAAACGTTTGTTTGGTGTGTGTTTGGTTGTATATATAAAATCGAGAGGGAGAGGGTGGAGACAAACATATGTTTAAAATAATATAAACTTTGTGTGTTTTAATTGACAATATATAACTCGGTTTAAAGCTGGTAGAATTTTTCAACAAAATAGTAGGATAATTAGGACCTTAACTCGATATTTTTGACTTTAACACACGGAATGTTTTTTTTTTATTTTAAAGTGGATCGATAATTCGCCAATTTTTGTTGAAATTATGTCAAATTGATGGGTTATTTAAACCCCCTAAATTCTTACAAACTTTCATATACCATTTACAAACACTTAAACACCCGAAATCGTAGGATTAAAAACCTGCAACTCGCCGGAAGTTTCAAAGTCGCCAGAATTCTAGTTGGTTCTTCGTTTTAATTAATACCGGTTAGTTTTTATTTGTCCAATTAGTTCAATTATACTTATTTATATAGTTTAATTTAATGTAATTAAATTATATAACTATATAATTTTGATCCAAAATTATTCTTATGACAAAAGATGCATTATTTTGAATTTATATAAATTTAGAATCTGAGTTTTTATTATGTTTAATTATTTAGATAATTAAACTTATATAAATTTATTTATTGTTATCTTATCATTTTAATTCATTTTATTTATTTAAAATGATTCCAAGGCCATAATAATTATTTTAATTCAGTAATATTCAAGTTCGAATAATTAAAAATGTTATTTTAATTATTCTGGTTTAAATTAATTATTTTTGATAATTAGTTATATAATTATCACATTATTTTTTTAGACAAAACACTAGCGATCCTAGAGATTTAGAATCTCCGATCATTCGATTAGACATTATTATTGATACATATTCCATATTATTGCATGTTCAAACAATTAGAGTGACGTGGAATATTATTCCCAAGAACTCTCACATTAGCATATTTATTTGGACTTACTCAAAATCAAGGTGAGTTCATGTCCCCCTTTTCTCTTAACTATTTTTAGTTTTATACTTCGGGGGTGGAATATATGTTACTAAATGTTTACAGACAAGTGAGTTCATGTCCCCCTTTTCTTTTAACTGTTTTCAGTTTTATACTTCGGGGGTGGAATACATGTTACAATTATTACACTAAATGTTTACAGACAAGTGAGTTCATGTCCCGCTTTTCTTTTAACTATTTTCAGTTTTATACTTCGGGGGTGGAATACATGTTACAAATATTACAATGTTTACAAAGGTGTAATAACAAGAAACACTCTTGGTGAGAACGAGTACCAAGTATGATACAATTTGAGAATACAAAAGAATACAAGAAGCACTCTTGGTGAGAACGAGTACCAAGTATGTTACAACTATTACAGACATTTTATACATGGTATGGTTAGCTTAAGGAGGGTTTACTACTAGACTGTGAAAGGTGGGCACCATACTTAAGGCCATTAATCCTCGTCGTAGGACCGAGGGACATGAGTGATAGATCTATTTGGGTGTAGCGAGCCCACACCCATGAGGTCGGGGCGACCCATAGAGGTGACTATGTCTTCCAGCCGGAAGCCTGGTACAAATATGCTAGGTTTGAGTTTTCCGCACCTTATCACACTTACCTTTGGCTTTGCAACCCATTGGTGACTTATTTTTTTTCCTTAATTGCTACATACCAGGGACTTTCTATACATACAAGACATATTACAAAGACTTATATATACAGACTTACACATGAACTCGCTCAACCTTTTTGTTGATTTTTCAAACTACATGTATTTCAGGAAACTAGCGGATCAGACAGGTTGTGCATGTTTCTAGCTGCGTTGGTTATTAGATGTCATCCAAGAGTTGTGAAGTTTAAGAGGTGTAACCTACTCCTGGACGGGTTATATGTCTCTAAATCTCGTCTTATCCAAAGTCTTTTATGTGTCTTATAAACACGTTTTAAATAATTGATGTTTTGTAACTTATTTCAAATGTCGATGTTTTGAAACAATGTTATGGTGGTATTTTCTCAGTTTTATTAATGGATGAACATCTTGTATTTTATCATATAGCATTGTTGTGATTGTTGCTATGGTATTAAGAAGTCACACCAAATAAACCCACGCTTCCGCAAAAGCCAGGGTGTGACAAATGGTGGACGAACGATTGGCAATTTCAAAATATTGTCAACGATCCTTATTCCTTTCTTCCACAATTCGATCCAGAACCCCTACCTAATCCACCCATGAGTAATGAAAACATGGCTGAACTTCGCCACTTTGGTGAAGAGTTGTTTGATGCGGGAAGTAGAATCAGGGAAATAGGGGGGCAAATTGCCTGGAAGTACGATGAGAGGGAACTGCGTTTTTAGAACGGCAAGTGACGAGAGATAGTACGATGATAAAACGGTAGTTGTATAATAGTAATAGTAAAGTTAGTCTGTAAATAATGAATAAAACTCTGTAAGATATTGGCAAGTAATGATGCATACTATACTAGATATAAAATGAAATCGAGAAATCGATTGTTTTGACTATACCTGTATTGTAAAATTTTCTGATGGTTTGTATATAATTGTTATTTAGCAGATACTAATAAAAATTTATATATACATTATCAGATGGAAAACAGTGGTAATGAACCTATAAATGAAGTTAATCAGTCTGAGCAACATTCAAGAGATCAATATATGACTCGGCAAGATATCGAAAACATTGTTGCTCAAGGGATAGCCAATGCTATTCCAGCATTCGTTGCTGCTATAAAGAATCCAATCGAACCGCAACAAATTGTCCCTAGTAAACAGATTACTGAAGATAACTTCAGTAATAGTGTAAATGAAGGCAATAATCATGTTAATCATAATAGGGAACCACATCAAGCTCCATTACCCAAGAAAATGAAAACTGCAACGCCTGGTTGCACTTTCAAAGAATTCCTTGCTTGTAAACCCACTGAATTTGCAGGCAATGAAGGAGCAACTGCATCACTGCGTTGGTTAGAGAAAACCGAAGCAGTCATTGCAATAAGTAAATGTGGTAAAGATGATAAGGTCATGTACGCATCAAATCTCTTCAAAGAAGGAGCACTCGAATGGTGGAACACTGTGTTACAATCAAAAGGAAGAGTAATAGCCTATGCTATGACTTGGGAAGAATTTAAGGGTTTTGTGGAAAGAAAATTCTGTCCTGAGTATGAAAAAGAACAGATGGCGAATAAGTTTCTAAATCATCGGATGATGGGTGTGGATTGTCGTGGTTATACCTCGACATTCTTTGAATATGCTAGAGTGGTACCAACACTGGCTTCGCCAGAACCGGTACTCATTTCTCGCTATATTTGGGGGCTAATTAGTGAAATCCGCAATATTGTTAAAGCTGCGAGACCTCGCACTATTGATGATGCGGTAGAATTAGCTAATACTCTAACCGATGAACTGGTGCGCACAAGAGATGAAGATAGGAAAAAGGAACTAGCTCAGAAAATTACCCAAGGATTTCGTGTGGGTAATAATAACAGCTTCAAGAGAAAAGGAACAGGGCAATCTCTAGCTCCGTCATTCTGCAGGAAATGCAAAAAGAAACATTATGGAAGATGCGATATCACTTGCAATTTTTGCAAAACTGTAGGACATCGTGAAGAAAACTGCAAAAAGAAGACCGTAATCTGTTTTAACTGTGGAGAAGCGGGGCATTATAAAACAGAATGTCCTAAATTAGTTAAACCAGTAGACAACAAACCCAATGTCACACCCCGACCACGTAGAACATACAAAACGTGGCGGAAATGTCGGGGAGTGTTGTAACAGAATTAATCGTTTCAAATCCATGGCAATTAAAGTTTCGTTTTAATAATCAATTATGAGAGTTTACATTGTTTAAACAAGAAACAAAGGGTACATAACATAAGTTAACTAGTTATTGTCTCGTTTTAAGTTGCTAAGGCACGAGTCCATCCTAAATGTAGCATGTATCAACAATCATTGCAAAGCAGTACCTGAAACATGTGTAAAAACGAGGTCAGCAAAGAAATGCTGGCGAATACATTGGTTTTGTAGGAGTGTCGAAATCATGGCTAGTTTAGACGTTGCAATACTTTATTTAAAAACCTTGTTTTGAAAAGAGTATAATATTGCAACTTAATTTAACCAACTCAAATCAAGCTGTTTATAATTTGTAAAACCTCGTAGCCATGACTCTTAACCCAAAGACATTTGTTTTAGTAAATTATTTGAAAATCAATGATAAGTTCTGATGATATGTATAAATAAGAGGATAATGCATGATTAAATGAATAACCATGTAAATGAGTTTGTATAATATATGTTGTTTGTAAAACAATGTCTTGTGAAAAGTATGTTATTTGTATAAATGTTATATATCTCAAACTGAAATGATTCAAATAACGTTACAGTATGTAATACCATACAAGCACTTATATATAGGAAGTACCAGCGGCGTAACCACCATGCTTGCATCATATTACACACGCATCGTTACTTAATCACTTAATCAAACTAAACCAAATCGATAGATAGATAGTACATTAAATATACCTTCGTTGTTCAAAAGAATAGATTTAGATAGTATAGTACAAGTATACTTCGGATTTATAGATAACATATCAAAATACACTTTGGATGTGATAAATAACATATTAAACTATGTTTTTGTTCAGTAGATAACATATCAAAATACGCTTTGGATGTGATAAATAACATATTAAACTATGTTTTTGTTCAGTAGATAACATATCAAAATACGCTTTGGATGTGATAAATAACATATTAAACTATGTTTTTGTTTAGTAGATAACATATCAAAATACGCTTTGGATGTGATAAATAACATATTAAACTATGTTTTTGTTCAGTAGATAACATATCAAAATATGCTTTGGATGATTAACAAAATATATGTTGGTTTGTACAATACCACACATGAGAGTATATCAAAATATACTTTAATAGTGTGATTTAAGAATTCAATCAGACCTAGTGCATCAAGATACACCTTTGAGACTATAGAAATACCACAAAGGCAATTCCTATTTGGATGGAGCAACAAATTGGTTTCAGACATTCCATGCCAACAGGAATGGGGTGTCAAATCCTATAGCGCTATATCATACTAACAATCGGTCTGGTGAACATAAAATAAGTACAATTCAACAATTTATTTTATGTTCTTTGAGAAAATCAATGTTTAAATCATAGATAGTTATGTAATTTGTCAAATGATAAGTAATAACATGTATAATCAATTATACTTTTGGAAAACATGAAAGTAACAGATAGGTACACATGCTTCACCCCAAAACAGTTTGGAAAACAGTAAAATAGGGGAATAATGTACTCGCCTGAGATTGCTCAGATGTCTAAAGATAATCACCAAGTAATACTAGAGATCTCGGAATATCAAACGGCACCTAATATAGGTAACTACATTAATAAACCGGACCTAAATCGGAGGATCGGATAGAATGAGGGTTTGTAAACCAAACGAGTGTAGAGACTCGTGTCATATGGTTTAACAAAGCCTACATACTAAATGAGACCTAACATAATTGCTTACGACCCATCACGACCCGTTTAGGTAGCTTATGCTACTTTAACGCGTCGTGCGCGTGAAAAGCGTTCGGACCGCCTAACTAGTCCTATGACAAGTGTTATATGCCTAAATATGTTACATAATCAGTTATGTGACAAAAGTTTAGGTTACATATGCTTAATTACCAATTCTACATGAAAAGGGTATTCTGGTAATTTACCTAAGGCATATAAACTACCTATCATACAACTACTCAAACGATGTGACCATAAGGTATAACCTCGGAAGGTTATTCCCTACCTACTATGGTCACCTAATGTGTTTGGTCGGATCCTAATGATCGACCAAATGGGTCGGGTTCGAGGGTATAGGCGATTTATTAGATCGCCTACCCTACGACCCTAGACAACGTGGTAATCAGTGGGCATAGTCCCAAGGGACTATGACCAACGTGATTACACTCACGTTGCGAAGTTCAAACGAACTTCGCATTGACCATTACTGGTCAACGCTGAAAGTCAAAAAAAGTTTGACTTTCAGGCTCGAAAGACTCGAAAAGCAATAAAATAAGGAAAAGAACGAAAGAATACTTACGAAGGGTCCCCGAATGCTAACCTCGATTCAAAAATCTCAGGTATGAAACAATAGTTTCAACTTAGAGTTTCTCAAATCAAAGTTCTTGTAAGTTTTGCATTGGGGTGATGGGGTATATATAGTTTTCGGGTAACCGTTAGGATCGTTTCAAGGAAACCGTGCCTTAATCCAACCCGTACAAGTGTCGGGACCTTATGGTAACTAAAATTCCATCCTTATCACATGACTAGACAATTGGGAACATGTGGGTGAGGTTAAAACAGCTGCAGCCTGCTGTTTAGAAACTCTGAATCTGGTCAGCAGACCCCTAGCGCACCGTTACATAAAAAGGGTAGCGGTGCGCTAGCCACAACTTTCACAGAATTACACTTTTGGTCCCTGTTGTGTATTCAGCCCATTTTCGACACGTTTAAGGCCCGTTAACCCCATTTCAAAGCTCTAAAATGAAGTTAAAGTATAGGGAACTTAAAATGTGCTAAAAAATATCTCGGATGTCGGTTCGTTTAACCGTACAGTTGCGATGTTCGGTTAATTACGACGGAATGCGCATAAGCGCGAAAAAAACGATCCAAATGACGCGACGAATGGATTTTTGGCAAGCCAAACACTAAAGCATAATATAGTCATGCTTACATAAATTTTTGGATGTCCGGATGTATTCAGAACGTAAGTTATGCGTAAAAATGCAAACTTGTGCACTTTTTGACGCTTTTAGTCCCTGAGTGACACAAAAGTTTATTTTAGCATACCGAACACCTCAAAGCCTATTTCTAAGCTATGTAAAGGATATTTATGGTATGTTTAACTTATGGTCATGTTCCGGAATGTCTGTTACAGTTCAAATTGGCATACTTTCGCAGTTTGTCAACTTTAGTCCCTGTAAGCGATTAAACTTTGATTTCACCACACCAAACCTTCCAAAACTTATATCTAAGTTATGTAAAGGTTATTTAAGGTATGTTAAACCTATTTCACTATTCCTGAGTGTTTGTTGGATTAAACTGGTTATATCTACTCATCAGAGCGCGTATAACCCTCTAGAAAGCGATTTAAAGCTTGAAATTGAACGAGAATTGATATGTGCAAATGATACACATATTTTTACAAATCCCAAGTATGAAATATAATATTTCATTGGTTTGGTATTTGTTTGATGGTCGTGGAGGCACAGGTGTTACACCCAAGGCGACCGAAGGAGCTACTAAGAAGAATGTTAGAGCATTCCAGTTAACCACTCAAGAAGCCGAACTCATCCCAGATGTAATAGCTGGTACGTTCTTAGTTCACAACGTGTACGCAAAAGTATTATTTGACTCTGGTGCAAACCAAAGTTTTATCAATACTTTATTCTGTCAAGCTCTTAAGTTACCTTTAACCAATATTAGGCAGATTTTTACAGTTGAAACAGCAGACGAAAATTCAGTTAAAATAGATAAAGTTTTGCAAGAAGGAACACATAGAACTTTTAGGATATAAATTCTCTGCAAAACTATTGCCGATGAATTTGGCTGAATTTGATGTTGTATTAGGAATGGATTGGTTAGTAGCCAACCATGCTAGAATCCTTTGTGATCAGAATTCCATAGAAATTCAATCACCCACTGGAGAAGTGATTAGGATTACAGGAGATAAACCACGTAAGCCCATGAAGTTCATATCAGTAATGAAAGTTGCTAATTATGAACGAAAACAAGGAATAGTGTATATGATTTCGGTAATCATTAGCACTAAGAGTAAAGATCTTAAGGAAATACCAGTAGTCTCAGAATATCCTGATGTATTTCCAGAAGATTTACCAGGATTACCTCCAGATAGGAAAGTAGAATTTAGAATTCATCTAATTCCAGGAACTACACCGATAGCCAAGGCACCTTATCGGTTCCCACAGAAATGTTAGAACTGAAACAGCAATTAGATGAATTACTAAGTAAAGGATTCATACAACCTAGCTCATCCCCTTGGGGAGCGCCAGTGTTGTTTGTGAAGAAAAAGGATGGTTCAATGAGAATGTGTATCGATTATAGAGAATTGAATAAGGTTACAATTAAGAATCGATATCCATTACCTAGGATTGATGATCTTTTTGATCAACTTCAGGGGGCTAGATATTTTTCTAAGACAGATTTACGCTCCGGATACCATCAATTGAAGGTACAAGAAGAAGACATACCTAAAACTGCTTTCAGAACTAGGTATGGTCATTACGAGTTTACAGTCATGCCCTTTGGGTTAACAAATGCACCTTCAGCATTCATGGACATGATGAATAGGATCTGTAAACCGTACTTGGATAAATTTGTAATTGTCTTCATAGATGATATACTTATTTATTCCAAAAGTCAGGACGAACATTGTCAGCACTTGCATGCACTCTTAACTTTGTTAAGAAAAGAAAAGTTGTACGCCAAATTCTCGAAATGCGAATTTTGGCTAAAGGAAGTGCAATTTTTAGGACATATGGTAAATCATGAAGGTATTCATGTAGATCCTGCTAAGATAGAGGCAATTACCAATTGGAAGGTTCCACAAACAGCAATGGAAATAAGAAGTTTTATAGGTTTAGCTGGATATTATAGACGGTTTATTAAGGATTTTTCCAAGATAGCTGTACCATTAACTAAGCTAACCTGTAAAGCTACTAAGTTTGAATGGGGACCCAAACAAGAAGAAGCTTTTAGAATTTTGAAACAGAAATTAACCCATGCTCCAATCTTAGCCTTACCAGAAGGAACTGAAGATTTTGAAGTATATTGTGATGCTTCAAAATTAGGATTTGGATGTGTGCTTATGCAACGCAAGAAGGTAATTGCGTATGCATCAAGGCAATTGAAAAAGCACGAAGAAAACTATACGACTCATGATTTAGAATTTGGAGCCGTAATTTTTGCCCTTAAGATTTGGAGACATTATCTTTACGGAAGTAAATTTACTGTCTACACAGACCATAAAAGTTTAAGATATATATTTGGGAAAAAAGAGTTAAATATGAGGCAAAGGAGATGTATGGAAATCCTAAGTGACTACGACTGTGATATTCAGTATCATGAAGGAAAGGCGAATGTAGTTGCAGATGCCTTAAGTCGTAAGTATTATGAGAAACAAAGACGGGTTCGTGCTCTTAGATTAAATCTACAAATAGATTTAATGGAACAATTGAAGAATGTTCAAACTACAGCAATCAAGGATGATGCTGAAGGGATGAAAGGACGAATCAAGGAATTGGAACAAGGAGCAGATGGAATTTGGAGATTCCACAAAAGTAGAATTTGGGTACCTAAGCAGGGAGACTTAAGACTTAAGATTTTAGAAGAAACTCATAAATCTAGGTACACTATGCATCCAGGAAACAATAAGATGTACCAAGATTTAAGAAAGAATTTATGGTGGATAGGCATGAAGAAGGATATAGCTAGATATGTTTCTAAATGTCTTACTTGTTCACAAGTTAAGGCAGAACATCAGAAACCTTCAGGATTACTACAACAATTAGAAATGCCAGTATGGAAATGGGAACTTATAACAATGGATTTTGTTACTAAGTTACCCAAAACCAGAAAAGGTGCGATTTGGGTAATTGTGGACCGATTAACCAAATCTGCTCACTTTCTACCTATGAAAGAAACCTTTAGCATGGAAAGACTGGCTAAATTGTATGTAGATGAAGTTGTATCCTTACATGGAGTTCCACTCTCCATTGTATCAGATAGGGATAGTCGTTTTACTTCCCATTTCTGGAAAAGTTTCCAGCAAGCTATGGGAACTCGATTAAATTTGAGCACTGCATATCATCCCCAAACAGACGGACAAAGTGAAAGGACAATCCAAACTCTAGAAGACATGCTCCGAGCATGTGTAATAGTTTTTGGTGGAAGTTGGGATGATCATTTACCATTAATTGAATTCTCCTATAACAATAGTTATCATTCAAGCATTGAAACTGCCCCATTTGAAGCATTATATGGAAGAAAGTGTAGAACTCCAGTTTGTTGGGCAGAAATAGGAGAAAGTCAATTATCAGGTCCTGAAATAGTGCAAGAAACGACTGATAAGATCACCCAAATCAAAGAAAGACTGAAGATGGCTAGAGATCGCCAGAAAAGTTATGCAGACAATAGAAGTAAGCCGTTAGAATTCCAAGTTGGAGATAGAGTACTGTTGAAAGTTTCTCCTTGGAAATGAGTTGTTAGATTCGGTAAGAAAGGAAAGCTAAGTCCAAGATACGTAGGACCATTTCCAGTGATCCAACGTATAGGACCAGTAGCTTATCGTTTACAACTACCAGAAGAATTAGCTGGAGTACATGATGTATTTCATGTATCCAATCTCAAGAAGTGTTTAGCAGATGAATCTCTGGTAGTACCTCTTCAAGACATAGAGGTAAACGAAAAGTTAAAATTTGTGGAGAAACCTCTTCAGATAGAAGACAGAAAAGTGAAGTTTCTCAAGCACAAACGACTAGTGTTAGTTAAAGTAAAGTGGGATTCAAGGAGAGGACCTGAATACACTTGGGAGCTGGAATCAGAAATGAAGAGAAAGTATCATCAATTATTCCAATAAATCTCGAGGACGAGATTTTTATTAAGGTGGGGAGAATGTAACAACTCTCATCAAAAGTCATAATTATTAAATAAATTGTCCAATAGGAAACCCTAATTGAGACACCCAAGTGATTCTGAACAAACCCTAAAATTTTCATAATTTTTAGAATCAGGATTAGGGCCCCTAAAACTCAGGGGGGGTTAAACCCTATTGACGATTATCCACTTAAAACGTTGGCAGCAAGGAATTTTCGAAAACTGTCAAGTCAGCAAGGCTAGTCCCAACCGTGGCAACCCTATGCCTAAAAATAGGTCTCACGCGGCCCGCGTGAGGATAAGCTAAAACTAAAGCGGGCCGCGTAAGGGTTAAAATTTACCTATAAATAGAGGACAGTGGGACTTGAATTCAGAAAGAAAAACGACGTAAAAATTCCTTATACACTGCGAGTTACGTTCGAAATACTATACAAACACACACTGATCTCGAAATTCTGCCGCAAAACAGGGTATTAGCACGATCGCTGCTACGATTCATTTTCCGATCGATCAATGTACTCAACGGGTGTTTAAGTGCTGCCCACATTAGGGTGATGCTTTGTCATTAGTCGATTAATTCGACAGATGTTAAGCATAGCACTTTGTCACTCGTTGTGATGGTTGATCTCGTGAGTTATCGTAAATGCTGTATTGATTACTAACCCAGTTTTGTGTGCATTGTTATCTAAATTAGGTTAATCAGGCTAATTCATAGACTAGACTCTGTCCGTATTAAATCAGCAATGTGAGTCATTCTTCTTTTATCAAATTACTTTCCAAATCATGTTTATTTTCAAAGTTATAATTACGGGGATTAAGTCTTTGTAATCACCAAATTACAGCCGGTATGTGGGGTTTTGTATACATTACTTAATAATCGTCACCATTGGGGCAGCCAATTGGGGGATATGACCATAGTCACAGATTCGGTCGAGTGACAAATACCGTGGGTAGTTGGTTTGATAATAGAAACATTGTAATCGCTCTTAATACTGTAAATTATAACAAATGTGTCATTTTAGTAAATAGAATGATTCACTCAGTATTTTCCGCTAACAAAACCTTTTTCAAACATGTTTCAGGTGATCTGTTGTAATTCAGGAAAAGTGCTGAGGAGCATTCCAAGCTTAAGATAGTGGCTCATTATAAAATAAAGAAATATGTTTTGTAATATAAAGATTTCATAGTAAAATCATAATATTATAAATTATCGGGGTTTTATCCCGAATTGTGAAATAAAATAAATCGGGAAAATTTTAGCTTTAAACGATCCTGATGATAAACTTCCGCTGTTAAACTCAATTAAATAAATACCACGGGATTTTTGTCCCGCGGCTCCGGAAACGGGTCAAACCGGGTCGGGGGCCGTGACACGAATGGGACAATATGGTATTAACCATCTCTTTAATTGTCCTGTTCTTCCTTTCCGCCACACCATTTTGTTCTGGTGTGTAAGGAGTTGTGGTATGGTGTATTATTCCAATTGATTGGAAATACACCATATCAAAATACTCACCACCTCTATCGGTATGTATAGTTTTGATCAATTCACTTTGATGAAGCTCTACTTCTTGTTTATAGATTTTAAACTTTTCTAGAGCTTCGTCTTTTGCATGTAACATGTAAACATAACAGAATCTAGTAGCATCATCTATAAAGGTTACAACATACTTTTTGTTACCTAATGATGGTGTACCATGAAAATCACATAGATCACTAAGTATCAAATCTAACAGTTTACTTTCTCTAGTAACATGTTGCATAAAGGGTTTTCTAGTTATTTTATTCAACTTGCAGATATGGCATTTTTCATTTGTTAAATTTACTGCCGGAATTAAGCTCATTTTAGACATTTCCATAAGTCGTTTATAATGTACATGTCCTAATCTAGCATGCCATAATTCAGATTTAGACGAATTTACACTAGATACAGAATTAATCATACAAACAGAATTATCACTAAACGGCACTTCTAGATTTAACATAATCATACCATTACATAAGTAACCAAATCCAATAAAATAACCATGTCTTGACAAGATATACTTGTCACATTCTAACACTTGTTTGTACCCGCAATTATTTAATACAATACCGGATAACAAGTTTTTCCGAATGCCAGGTACATACAATACATTACTTAAACTTAGAGTTTTTCCAGAAGTAAATACTAGTACTACACTTCCAATTCCGTGGATTGGCTCGGTTGCAACATTTCCCATCTTTAAAACAGATCCATCTTCAATTAATGTAAGGTCCTTGAACCATCTTCGATCCTTACATACGTGACTTGTTGCTCCCGAGTCATACTACCAAGCAACAGAATCATCCTGCACATAAAATGCTTCAGAAATTAGTGAAACATAATTCACATCCGAATTATAATTAAAGTTTAATTTATGACCTTGTTGCTTTGGATCCTTAGAGGATCCACTAGTACCAGTTTCGTTCTTGGCTTTACCGACACGACAATCTCTCTTGAAGTGTCCTCGTTTACCACACTTCCAACAGCCTTGATCCTTAGTCTGTTTTGCATACTTCACAGCCTTGTTCTTCTTGTTAGGCCCACTTTGAAACTTATTTTTGAAACTAGCCCTTCTTCCACCATGTTAACAGAAGACCCACCAACGTGTTTATCTTTGTTAACATTTTCCATGGCCCGACAAGACTCCTCAATTCGAAAACAACTTCCAAGTTCAACTAGATTAATTTCCTCCTTCTTATGTTTTAAAGTATGTTTAAAATCTTTCCAAGAAGGAGGAAGTTTATCAATGATAGATGGAACAGAAATTGCTTCATCCATCTTTAAACCATGTTGTTCGAATTGACCCAGAATTCTTAGACATTCATTATATTGTTCCATGATGGGTCTATCATCAACCATTTTATAATTCATAAAATCACTGACTAAGAATTTCTTACTAGATGTGTCTTCAGCCATGTATTTGGCCTCTAGTAATTCCCACAGTTCTTTTGCAGATTCAACATTTTAATAAATATCGAAACGAGAGTCACACATACCATTCAGAATATGCCCACGACAGACGTAATCATCATTCAGCCACTTACCACGCTTCCTAGTTTGTTCCAGCGTCTCATCTGTCACTTCCTCGAGCATTGGGGTACTCAGAACGTACACCACTTTCAAAGTCGTCAACAGGAAATGCATCTTCTTTTGCCACGACGAAAGTCTTGCCCTTCAAACTTGTCCAATTTCGCAAATTTGTTCGTCATAGCCTTCGCAGATTCACCACTGCTTGTCATCTTCACTGAATTGTTTGATCTTTGTTGAGGAAATTCAAAATTACTTGGATAAATCTGAAGTCGTGTATTCACTTTCAGATCAAACAATTGGAGTGGCTACCAATCTTTGATCAGATAAAATCAGAATTGATTCTAGATTTCTGTATGGGAATTTGGTTGAGAGAATTTTGAGGGATTGATCACGAACTGGAATTCGTCTAGCGTTTTCAAATTCGTGAGAGAGCGTATTTGCAGTTTTCCACAACTGCTTGCAGTTTTCATTTTGAACAAAACCACCTTTAGTCCCTCATGTTTCAAAAGTGCATATTTGTCCCGAAATTGACTTTCTGATGCATATTTGGCCAGGGGCTCTGCCCCTTGGACCCCGCTTCTCTCGGGGGCGCTGCCCCCGAACCCCCGTTAGTCCCGATGACATACAAATTAGCGTGCACTCTTATTTGTATGTCACACGCAATCTCAAATTACACTAAAAAATATCCAACATATGGGAGATGTTCTATACGAGTTGGATAATGGATGTACGAAACTGGATCGACATTTGGTTGTGTATAAATATTAACCTGGTTATGTTATTTGGCATTTTTATATTATGTAACTTGAATTTGTTGTATTTATGACTTGAATGCATATAGTTTTCTTAGTTATGTATGTGTTGTGTGTATATTACTATCATGTTTGTTGCTAATCTCTAACCAAACGTATATATGTTAAATTAGTAAATATGTAACTTGATTGTTTTGTAGTTTGGTTTATTACATAAGTGCTTGATCTATTTTTTGGGGTTTTGTTTGAATGAGTGTTTGTTGGCTATAAGTATGTTTTGAATGTGTTATGTGTTTATCATAATGTTTTAGGAGTTTCATTTATTTCAAAATATTGTTTTGGGAAAAAATATTTACTAAAATGGATGATTTAATTTTTTTTAATCAAAATAGGTGTTTTCTCCTTTTTTTTGCACGACAACTTCGAATCACTGGCGGACAACTGGAGTATTATCATGCCATGAGCAGACGCATCCGATTGTATCCATCTCTACTAGACAATGATGCCCCATTATGAGAATCAAATCAAAACCTAATGGTCTTTAAGGCCTTATCTCAACTCAAGATGTTATTCTTAACCTTTAACTAAGCTATTATAGATTTTTTTGCTTACCCTTTTTTCCATCAACCTATTGCCATTTTGTTTTATTTTTTTCGTTAAAACATTATAGTTTTTTGCTTTTCATTTTAACTAACTTATTATTATAATTAATTCTTTTATTTTTATTTTTAATCAAACCATATAAAATACAACCAAAGGAATCACCGAAATACAAACAAGAAGTATAAAAAGTGTTGGATAAACATTAATACTTAATGATCTCAATATCAAATACAAAAAAAAAAAAAAATAATAATAATAAAATAAAATAAAATAAAAATGTCTAAGAAAGTCGGCTTGTTAGCATCTCAATATCAGATGCAAATTAACAAAAAAATGTTAAAACAACTAGACCCGCTTAAAAACATCTTGTTCGATTATAACCATGTTCAAACTCAAGAGGTGTATATTCAACTATCTTTATATAACTAATTATTTTTAGCGTTATCAAGCTACTAGTAATCTGTTAATTTTTTATTACCACAAAATGAGAATGACTGTAGGCGATGCAGAGGGATCTGGAGTCACATAACATGGTGAATCGTGAATCAGGAGCTCAACAGAAGGAATTCCAAGAACTGCTCCGATCATGGATGAAGTGTTACACCAGTGAAAGCTAGATTTGCCACCACCCAGGGACCCACATGCTACTTAGCTAGGTTGTCTCTAGTGTATTAGGCCACAGGGTATGGCTTAACGTCACCCCGCCACCTCAGCCACCATAGCGCCCTGGGGCGCCATCGACCACACCGCCGCGAGTAAAGGGCGGCGCCATTGTCCTTCCGCTAGCACGTTAACGAGCAAATTTGGCATTTTCGAAGTTGATGGTCTTTAAAGGGGGGCACTATAGTGTAAAGGAGGGCTTTATACCACACCTTATAAGTTAAAGGAAGGAGCTTTAAAGCCCCCTGTGTGACGTGACGGTGAGGTGACGTGATAAAGCCCCTAGGGACTTTATACCACACCCTCCAGCCTTAGTAACAAGCATATTCTATTCTATAAACATACATTTCTAAAGGTATAGTAATTTATTTTATTGCTTTCTTATTGGTTCAAGTGGACTCTATTAGCTTTCCTTTTTTGGGATATTGGATTTAAATAACCATAATTTTCACCAATTGCCTGATAACACTCCATAACTAATAGAACCCTAACCCAGTTAGTTTTGCTAACGTGGCATATGACATAGCAGCTGATGTGGCATTTTTTATGATGTGACAGCTGACATGCCAATTTTGATAACGTGGCGGCTGACAAGTTGAAAGTTGAGAGTGCTGGTGTACAAATCGAAAGTTGAGAGTGTTATCGACCAATTAGTGAAAGTTGGGGTTATTTAAATCTAATATCCATATTTTTTTTTTGTTTTTACTTTTCCCAAAATATGTAAAATATAGATTATATCTAAATAGTACATAATTCAATCATGGTTCTAGCTGTTGATCTGTTTGTTGTTTATGTCTTTTTACATTTTTTTGAAAACGTTAATTTCTTTCGCAATTTAATGAGGCACAAAGATACCGTTCAATGTAAAATTATTTTTATGATTTTTGATCGGTGAAAAGTACGTATTGATATTTTCTTTTGCATATTTCTTTCGGTTCTATGCCCAGTTCTGATGTCGTACCAAACCGAACGGATACCGACAAAAATCCCACGGCGTAGCGCGAGTATTTTTACTTGTTTTGTAAACAATAAACAAATATTGATTGTAATTATATTTTTATATTTATGAAACCTTTTTATTATTTCACCGATAAAAATATTTATTTATGCTACATGAACAAATTACCATAGTGGTTTTTCTTCGCACTTACATTGTTGCAAGCTATAGGTCATACATGCGTATAGCTTGATGGGGAATAATGAGAATACTAGGGCAAAAGTATCATCTCAGGAAGGTATCCGTGGAGGGCGGCCCAGTCAGGAACACAGGCCTGTCCTCGTCGGCTCTGATTTTTGGCTCCAAGATTTTAGTTGCTACCCGACTGGTTCCTCGATTTTGGTGAAGGATGACGTGAGGTCGAAGTCTTACTAAAAAAACCAAATACACTAATTAGATAGTGGTAAATGGGTATCGAACACAGTGAGTTTGTGTAAAATGTGTTTACTAAGTAGCTTGCAAATTACTAAAAATTAAAATTGCAGAAAAGTAATCTCAAGGTTTGATTTGTTTGGTTTATAAAGCTAAAATTAAATTGTGTTAACTAAGAAGTTTGTAAACAATTAAAAGAAAGAGTGTTCCTACTGGGTTTCAGGTTTTACGTGACAACAAATGCTAATGTTCAACTGGAAATAACTACATAGACATGACTCGTGTGTGTGCAATTGTTTGTGATAAAAGGGGACTAAGCACACGGATTCATAAGACACGAGGATGTCACCCGATGATCAATTAACATAGCCAACCCAAATCCCTCCCACTATATCTCAATTGCCAAGGGCACCAATGTCACACCCCAATATTTCCACACTTTACCGGTGGGCCCGGTAGGGGAGTAACGTGACGTGGTTGGCAACATCATAGTCAAACAACACAATATATGGATGCACAACGGAAGCAAAAGGATAAATATGTTATAATCCGAAATAATGTATCATCACAATATTACAACGGAAGTAAGGGATCCACTGGCGGATCGAAAATAAAATAACACTGCTCAACAGACTTTAGGCATCTAAGCTTGCGAAACTCTTTATTGATGCTAGGAGTAGCCAGCCAATTCCGATTAGTACCTGCACTTAGCCTTTTTGGAAAAATACGTCAGTTTACACTGGTAAATACAATCAACCGACTCATTTGAAAAGGTTTTTAAAAATGATTTATTTGAATGCACTTGGCACAAATAATATTTTATAACTTGGGATAATTATTTAAAGAGTAAACTTCCGTTTTGCTCCCTGTGGTTTGGTCAGTTTAACGGTTTTGCCCCAAACCTTTCAAAATAGCCATTTTGCTCCCTGATCTATGACGTCATTCTCCAGTTTGCTCCCCGGCCCTTAACCTCATCCATTTATGCAGTTAACCCATGTCACGTGCAAATCACCTGAGGGGCATTTATGTCTTTTCCCAACCCTGCCTTTAAAATCCCAACTTATACCCTGACTCTCTCTCTCTCCCCTGTCTCTCTCTCTCTCTCTGCAACCTCTTCTTCTCTCTACAGCCTCCGCCACCCACCTCCACCTCCTCCATTGTTAACCACCTCCGCCCATCCACCGACATCACCCACCACTTTCGCCACCGTCAGCCACACAACCACAATGCACATCTTCAAGAAACCCAACAAAATGTCCACCATAACATCCCTGTCACTAAACCACCGCCACAACCCCACCACCACTCCTTCAACCCACGACGGCAATCATCACCACCGCCAACTCTTTTCCTGCCGCCGTCAATCATCATCACCGCCAAAAATCACTTCCCTAGCCTCAAAAACACCGGAATCATCATCACCACCCCACCTACATCTGCCGCCGTCACCCACCACATCTGCCGCCATCGCCATCACCATCACCACCCCACCCACTACACATATCATCAAAACCCCCAAATTTCAAAACCCTAACTGGTATCATCACTTCCCTAGCCTCAAAAACACCGGAATCATCATCACCACCCCACCTACATCTGCCGCCGTCACCCACCACATCTGCCGCCATCGCCATCGCCATCACCATCACCACCCCACCCACTACATATATCATCAAAACCCCCAAATTTCAAACCCCTATTTCTCTCTCATTCTTTGTTTAATTCAGAAAATACCAACAAAATGTGTATACAAAAATAGAGAAAGGGACCGAATGAGCGAGAAATATGAGAGAGAGAGAGAGGAACGCGAAACGGTGGTGACGGTGGAGTCTGTCGATGATGGTGACGGCGAAGTCCGTTGAAATCTGGTTTTAGATCTGCTTTTAAAGGATTTTCGAGCAGTTAAGGAGGCCGCCGGAGCGTGTGGGGGTGGTGCAAGATAGTGGCGGTCAGGTGGAGGTGGTGGTCGGGTGGGCTGTTGCAAGGTGGTTCTCGGGTGGGGCTGGTACAACGTGATGGTAGTGGTGGTCAGTGGAAATGGTGGAAGGTGGTGGTGGTAGTTGTCGGGTGGAGATGGTGGAAGGGGGTGGTGGTTGCTGTTCAGTGGGTTGGGTGGTGTTTGATGGTGTGGGTGGTGGTTGTTACAGGGAGAGATACAGGTATTGAAGGGAGGGAGAGTTACAGGGATGGAAGGGAATGATTTCTTTTATTATATACATATAATTAATAAGAATACAGGGTTGGGAAAAGACATAAATGCCCCTCAGGTGATTTGCACGTGACATGGGTTAACTGCATAAATGGATGAGGTTAAGGTCCGGGGAGCAAACTGGAGAATGACGTCATAGATCAGGGAGCAAAAATGGCTATTTTGAAAGGTTTGGGGCAAAACCGTTAAACTGACTAAACCACAGGGAGCAAAACGGAAGTTTACTCTTATTTAAATATATAAACTTGTAAAGGATTTACATGTTTCTTATGCGTTCAGTAGCCCGGATCGATCCGGGTTAAAGATTAATGGACACACCACTTTATTTATGAGACACTGACAGGTGTACGCCTACACCTGTGTGCTAAGGTCGTGGCCATTTCGTAAAATGATGCCAGGGATATCCGGGACAACGGTCATTAACCCCCAAAGGCTTTAAGCAAACAAAACAAATTAAACGGAACATCTCAATACTTTAACCATCATACAATTAAAGATTCAATGCCCGACCAAGCCCAAGCCTGTATAGGGAAAATAAGTTAAAAGTATTTACCTGAGCTAAATATAAATTCAATCCCAGCCGTATCAAATCAGCAAGTACAGATAGCTTTTACTGGGCTCCTAAATCTGGAACGAAGGTTTTTAATAACCTATTAGAATCCAAACGGGTCTTTAATTAAGCCTTGACTTACACCGGTTAGTTTTCAAGAGGAAGATACGGTTCAAACGCATGATAAAGCGAAGACCAGAATAGAACGTGATTTAGACCCGACAAGTTTGAATACTTGTGTAATATGGGTGTTTCATACACATTCTGGATTTTGAGATAAAACCGATAAGGTTTGACCCGTTTCGGCTAATTTATGTAAACTAGTTACATAAATCGAACCGAACGCGAATAACGCATAACGGGTAACCGAATAGGTCACGAACAGGTTTCCTAAGTTAATATGCTTTAAATATGTTGTGATATCAATAGGATACCTTCCATTATGCCCAAAACGAGTTTAATTTCATATCAAGCCCCGTAGGGGTATTTTGGTCATTTTAAAGATTATAAAAGGGATTTAATAAACTCCTGTGATCCGGGTCTCAGTTAATCATTAAAATAGTTTATTTTTACCGGTTATAACATTTGATGTTAAGTCTTATGTAACAAAATGGTTTTAAACTCAAACTATGCGTATAATACGCGTATAAAGCCGTTTTAAGCGACGTACCGGTTAAAATAGGATTCTAAGTTTTCTGATCATTTAAACAGGCTCAAAACACTTCATTTATTATTTAAAATCAGTAGCAATTGGATTTGTAGCAAAAGAACTTGTAAAACTCATTTTATACCCGAAAAGGTATAATCGGTATTACCGAATTAAGGCACTAAACCTAGTTTATGATCAGTTTAAAAATAATTATAATCTTCAAAAATCCCAAAATATTATATTACATCAGTGGGTAAAAGGTTTGGTGTCAAAAATTGGGTTTAGATAGGTTTTACGCTAATCGCGCCGATTAATTAATAAAAAGCTTATCGTTTACGCTAATGCGCATATCTCCTACTCTAGACCTCAAACTGAGGTCAAATTTTGAGGGCAAGTTTATAAATCAGTAGCCGAGGTCTTCGTCTACTCACATTATCAAAATTCTTGTTTTACGGATAAAAGGGCATTATGGTCAATTTTAAGCACTTAACGGAAACGCGCGAATGAATCGGATAATCAACGAAACAAGTACAGAGGCTTATACTAGCATGTAACCCGGTCCTAACGAAGCTCTAAGGCATTTCTAATTCCATCTAAATCGGGTCAGAACTGAAGTCAACGCAAAAGTCAAAGTTTTGCGACTTTCGGTTCCGAACCGGTTCAAAACTGGAAGTTGTCGGGTCGAGCGGGCTTAGACATGCTCGTATACTTATTACCGAGTTATATGAATGATAAAACAGGTTACACGCCTTCTATATCGCTAATTACGCGTTTAATGGTTCTGTTGACTTTTTCGAAAGAAGTTTGACCCGTCATTTGACCTAGTTAGATCGGGAATCAGAGGGTGCCCTTTTAAGGGTTAATTGCCCACATAATTACCAACTTATAACAACTTTCATTTTGACAAAACGCTGGACCGTTTGTGTTTTATCGTTAAGTCAAACCGTAGTTACGACGGTTTGATTTTTAGGCTATAAACTAATCAAAACTTGATTAAGAAGGGTCAAGGGTACTTACACAAGTTCTATGAACGATTCAGAAAGCTTGGAAGATGGTCTTGAGTTCCAGAAATGCTCAGAGATGGAGTATGGAATGAATGTTCAAAGTTGTCAACATTAGGAGCTTTATAAATTGATCCAAACTCCTTTGATTGTTGACAAATGAGTCTAGAATTGATCAATGATGAATACATGTGTCATCTACGGTCTATATACCAGTATAGGAAGCCCATAGAATCAAAAACCTGAGTTTAAAGTCGGTTACAAGGTGAAAACAGCCACCTGTGGGTTTTTCTGTCGCTGGGCACTGCTTGCGCACCGTAAGTGTTTAAGTCTTGCGGTGCGCAAGACCTCTTACGGACCGTAAGGTCTATATTGTTGCGGTGCGCAAGACTGACATCAGGCTTCTCATTTTTGCACTTTTGATCCCTGGTCCTCCTAAACATTGCTTTCGCTTCAATTTTTGCATTTTGAGGCTTTAATATTAACACATGGGGGCTTTAATACTTATACCCACTTTGTAAAGTCCTCGGGTAACTTTGTGATCACCCGAAAAGCCCTAATTTTTAATGTTGACGATTCTAACCCTCACACACGAATTTTATCATAACTTTCTCATACGGTAACGAAACTTGGTGAAATTTTTATGGTGCATTCTAGTGAGCATAATTAATCGTTACAAGGCTTCGGGTTTGCTAAAAGGTCACTCAGAGGTATAACTTAACATGTTGACACATTTAACCCCTGTAGTTTGTAATCTCTCACTTTCTTTCACAATTCGCTTCGTATGATCCATGATCCATTCGTTTTAGGTTATAAACATCGTGTAGGGTTATTGTAAAGTGTAATTATTCATTGTTGACATTTTGAACCCTTATATTTACACAGTTTCATTGCTTGTCAACTTTAGTCCTTCAAGAATATTCCTACACACGTTCAACTTATGACACGTGTCCACACATTATAGGACGTGAATTTTCGAGGTGTTACAACCAAGAACGTATGGTTAAGAATAAAGTTTTAACAATATCTGTCACACCCGCATCAGAGGCGGAAGCGCGCGGTGTGACTTGATCGGTTTTCATTGCATACGATGTAAGTAAACAAACTATATGAAATAAAACATGCACGATGTTCATCCATTACCATAATAAAAGTTACAAGTCATAAGTTGTTTGATCACAAAGACAACATAAGTTAATAGGTTTTACAAAGTAGACTTGTCCAAAATAAAGTTTGTAAAAAATATAGGCTTTGTATCCAATGTCCCGTTCAAGGACGAGATTTATGGATCAAACCCTTCCAAAATATGGTTGACATCGACTTCTTGACCACCTTGAAACCTTGTGACTTTCCGCACCAAGATCCACTTAATTTCCTGAAATATATGTAATTTTAAAAACATCAACAAAAGTTGGCGAGTTCTTGTTTTTTAATTTCACATCAAATGAATCTTAAAAACATTTGAAAGTTTAAGTATCGAAAACTGGTATGTAAAGCGTCAATGAACTTGTTGATCATTAATGATGTGTAGCTAGGACAGTAATATGTGTGCCGACATAGGAAGCACTCAACCCATAGACGATTTAGAGCCGATTACCCTCGACTGGGACATAAAAGCACTCCAAGCGGTCTCACAATGGACCCGTGAGTGGGGATCGCCCGTACCTAATAGATCTACCCCTTTTGTTCCTTGGTCCTCAACATGATTAATGGTGCCTAAGTTTGGCACATGATCCATCTATTTCATTCCATAGCTTAACCATACCATAGTAAACGTGTATTTCCCCCCGAGAGTTATAAAACTGAAAACGTTTAAAAGAAAAGGGGGACATGAACTCACAAGTTTGCGTCCGTAATATATGCTAGCAAATTGGGGTATCCAAAAGCGGGTAACAACCTACAAGTGCTCTAACTCATTAGACACTTGGGTTTCTGTTAAATCGTGTATACGTTGCTCATCTTGAACGTTATTGTATTTGTATTTGTTATGTATTTGGAACCCTTGCGTATTTTAGATATGTTGGCACTTGTTTCGTATGTTCGTTTTAATATATATATATATATATATATTCATAATTTGTATAAACGGGCCTCGCCCTTCGTGAGTCTTCGTGCCTCGCACGAGCATAAGTGGGCCTAGCCCATGAAAGTCCTTGTGCCTCGCACAAGTGAGAATGGGCCTAGCCCATTTGAGTCTCCATGTCTCACATGGCACAAGTGGGCCTAGCCCATGAGTGTATTTGTGCCTTGCACAAATAAGAATGGGCCAAGCCCATTTGAGTCTCCGTGTCTCGCACGGTATAAGTGGGCCTAGCCCATAAGCGTCTCCGTGCTGCGCACGGGCGTAAGTTCGTCTTGCATTATATATATTCTTCAAATATATATATTTTTAAGTTTAGTGAACCTCGTTCACATTTACATGTATGTTCAGTTTGCTTGTGTATATTTGTTTCACAAATATATATGTATATCTTTTCAAGATATAATCGTTGAAATATTTATTTTTAACGTCGTATTTACGTTAATGTACATGTACGGTTTCTTTGTGAGTGTACACTTCAACAAGTGTATTTGAGTACATCACTATGTACTTGCATATTTTATACGTACACGTATACCATATTTATACTTGTATTTGTACATTCCATCATTGGTATTTATGTCGTATTTATACATATACATATACCGTGTATATACATGTACTTGTACATTCCATCATTGGTATTTATGTACGTATTTTATACGTATTTGTATACATGTATAGTTCTTCTATTTTTGCAATTCCACCAAGTGTATTTTAATACATATTTTATACGTATTTGTATACTTGCATAATTCTTGTGTTCCCATATGTTTACACTTAGTGAATTCTTACTTTATACTTTTCGGAATTGTAAGTGTTGAAATATATTTATATTTCCAATGTCTAAAAATATATTATTTTTGGAGTTTCGTCGTAGTAACCGAATGTATATATTTTCATGTTGAAAGTGACCAAATGTCGTCTGTGATATGTGCACGCTCCTTGTCGTGACGCCCGGGCGATCGTTGCAGATGATGACACATTTATTTCGTTAGAGTGTTTATTTTACATTTCGAGTCGGTTTTGGACATATCTTTTATCTTGTCAATATATATTGTTATATAATGGTTCGTCCGATGTCCGATTGTCCGTTGTTCGCATCTTGTTTAAGGGTAATACATAAGTACATTTCATATGTGTGTATTTTTGTGTAGTATTTTCCGATTTGGATATACATGAAGGCTATTGTCCGTTTTCATACATTTATGTATTTATAGTGCCTTTATGTGTGATGTATTTTTGTATATGGTTGGTATGTCCCTAACTCTAGTACATACACAAAATATACATGTATTTATACACATACACACATGATGGTGATCATATATATATATATATATATATAGGGTCAGGATTTAGAGAAAACGGTAGAAAGTGTGAGAACGGTGAGAACGCTTATGGATCGTCCGATTAAAACAATCTATGGACTAGATTGGCGCGGTGGCGTTTTCGTAAATAAGATCAATTTTATTACGTGGACGCGCCTCATTAAGGGTAAAAAGGTCTTTACACTTCTATACCAAAAACGCCATACTGATGAATAAAACGCCAAAACCAAAAATCACAGACAATCCTAAGTAAAAACGCCACTATATATAAAACGCCAAACTTAATTATTGTAAAATCCCGCCTAAAAAAACCGCCAAAACTATCCTATATATACAACATCTCAGACCTTCAATTAAAAAACACACACAAAAACCCAAACGCCATATTTGATACATCCCATTCGCCTTAGAAACGCCAAAAAAACCAAACATCAAATATCTTCTAAGCCAAAACGTTTTTTTTTTTAAATTCAGTTTGGTTGTCTGTAAGATTTCACTAAATGAAATGGATAAAAATCCGTAAGTGAGGATATTGTCCATTTCATTTAGTAAAATCTTATTGACTTATCCTCAATTTCCATCCAATTTATAACGCCAAAACAATCAAAAACATTATTGAGGTTTGTTGTCAATAAAGTTTAGCTGTGTGGGGTGGACAACATTGTCAGTTATCTTTCTTAACCAAGGATTAACAATGTTGCCCATCTCATACAACAAAACATTATTGATTTTAGCATGATCAAAATTTGAGGTTTAAGATGCTCTTATTTCGTGGCGTTCTATTTATCGGTAAAATGCCAAAAAAGTTAAAAAATCATTGTAAAATTCAAGATTGTTGCCTGAAAAGGGTCTAAACTCAATAACATTTTGCTGCATGAGATGGACAAATCTTCAAGAAAAAGATGCTGATGTCAGACTGTGTGCTTCCAAACAGCCACACAAAAAACTACTTGAAAAACAAAAAAACAAAATGAATCATACGAAAGTCGAACCAGCCAACATGATTCAAAAAAGAAGAAAGAGACTGGTGACAGTGAAGATTTGGAAGATCAATTGTTTATGTATGCTTTTTTTTACATTCCTTTTCAGTTGATTGTTATATAATAAAAACGCCAAAACAGGCAAATTGCGTGTTTAAACGATATCATCACGTTAAACGCCCCCAAAAAACTCCCAAACTATAATAAAATTACTTTGAAAAAGTATTATAAAAAACAAAAAAAAAAATAAATAAAAAATAAAAAGCAAACTTGAAAATGTAACTATAAACAGTAAATAAAAATCAGTAATACAGAAGAAAGGGAAATTTTATTATATTAGAATCTAAAACGCCAAACCTGAAAGATGTGACGTGTTATAGACTACAGAGATAAAGCTTATCAAAAACAATAATTACAAACAGTAACTGAAAAGACAAATACTTTATTATAATAATGCACCGCCTAACTTAGACACCAAAAACACATCCTATAAAATTATACGTCTCAGCAACTTCCATTTGATCAAACCAAAAAAACAAACGCCAATACTACTAAATACCACTCACTGTAAAACGCCAAAGAAAGCTAATATGCTTTCTTGGATATTCAGAATTGTTCTTCGTGAAAGTTTCACTGAATGAATTGTTATCAGAGGGGAGTAACTCAGATTTTGCTGCATGAAATGGACAAAAATTCAAGAAAAAGATGCTGATGCCATTCATATGGCATTTTGTATTTTTTGTTCTTGAAGAAGGTTTGGATGAGGAGAAGAGATCAATGATACTAAAGAGTGGGTTGATTATAAAGATGAAGATCAATATAAAGAAAAAGCGAAAAACCCACTCACACGTCATAGATCTATGTCCCCAAACATCCACAAAAAAGCCAGTTCAACAGACGAGCAGGCAAAAAAATCAAATCGATGGGTTTGTTAAGTTTTACATAAAACGCCATATAGTTGGTTAAAGAAGAGAGAGACTGATGATAGTGAAGATTGTTAAGAGAGATCCGATTAAGATTTTTAATTTATTTTCTTCGCTTGTATTTTTTTTCCTGTGGTTGAAATATAATCTAACAATAGTTGAACGCCAAGATACCACAAACGCCAAAATGTTTATAAAAAAATAATAGAACAAATGGGCCATGTTGTTTAAAACGCCTTGAAAAACGCCATTCAAATAGATTTCCTGACCCCTGGGTTCCTATGGCATAGGATTTGAATAAAACGCAAAAACGCCATAAACGCCAAAATCTTAATACAATGAAACCATTAAAACACCATTAATTATTGAATTTGGTTAACGCGGGCTTAAACCTTTTCATTAAAACTTTCTTAATTACGATTAAGGTCACTAATCACGTTTAGCTTTGTTAATCACCCCGTTAATCATACTTTAATCACGATTAGATTTTTAGAAAATTTCGTCATAGTTTCCCTTAAACTATGGCATTTTCCACGTTTTAAAAACGTATTTAATCCATGTTTAAGCCTCTTAATCACAATCAACTTTCATTCAAGTTTCAAAACCTAATTTTTGCATGTAACATTTCACACATGATTATCCTCATAATCCTTGAACTTTATATATATTTTCAACCACATTTCTAAGATAATATGGTAACACTTTTTAAATCTTTTTACAAGATTACTTAAACCATCATTTTTATCACACTTTAAAGTCTTGATCTTTTGTTTAAACACATTTGTTTAAGCTACTTTTTAAGATCCTCTTAGTGTAAATCATGGTATTTAACTTTTACTGTAAGGCCATATAATTGAATAGGTTTACGCTTATCTGTATCAAACGCAATGATAAGCTATTGGGCTTAGTTTTCTAGTGGGTTAGATAGTATTGGGATAAGCCATGTAGGCTAACTAAATGTTTTGGGCTTGTAGTGTGCATGTGGGCTTAACCCAGATTGTATTAGGTCACCCTATGTAACTATAAATAGGGTGAGCCTAGTTCATTTTAGGGTTGTTGTTCATATTTCAGTTCTTCTTGGTATTTTCGAGTTGTATGTTAAGTGTACCAGACGGTTCTTTAGAAACCGTGTGCATTTGGATGATAATAATCGACATTCATTCAATCTTCTACACTATTCTTGTTTTTCCGCAACTCGTTTAGGTGTCGTGATATCTGATTGTGTAGTTTTCTGGACTTACATTTATAAAAGCTATATTTGCTATAAATCATCTTCAAGTTTAAAGTAAAGTCCATGGATTATGTGGATGATAAAGGAGGTAAGTCAGGATCAGCGAAAAGGTTCAATTTAATTTCGTGTTCTAATTTTGATTTTGATTAGTCTTAAATATGATGATGGAATGGTTAAACAAAACAACAAAAATATTTTCATTTTCTTTAGTTTATCTTTTGTACATACGTTTTCGTTATTAGATAAATTTTGTGCATAAGATTTATGCACAAATTTAGGGGGATATCCAGAGATATCTGTGATATCCAGATATATCTGTGAATATATTAAAAAAATGAGAAAATGAGAAAATACAGAAACATATGAAAAACCAAAAAAAAAAAAAAAAAAAAAAAAAATCCAAAAAGAGTTTATTGTATCAATGGGAAATGAAATGAACTTTCACTATGTGGATTAAGGCTGACTCATGTAAGACCAATATTAAAATGGCCTGACTCTATAGCGATAGGCTGGTAGGCTTTATCCTGATGGCTGATGTCACACCCCAATTTTCCACGTGTCACCGGTGGGCCCGGTGGGGAGTATCGTGACGTAGTTGGTATCATAATAGACAAACAACACAATATATATGAATGCACAGCGGAAGCAAAGATAGATTCATTTCAACTTTAATAAAGTGTAATATTAAATATCACTAATAGTTGAAACGGATCCACAGGCGGATCAAAATAAAATAAGATATTGTTCAACAGTTTATTGGCGTCCAAGCTTGCGAGACTTATTGTGGACGCTCTAGAAGACAGCCAGCCTATTACGTGTAGTACCTGCACTTAACCTTTTGGAAAAATACGTCAGTTTACACTGGTAAATACAATTTAACTGACTCATTTTGAAAATGGTTAAAAATTGATTTGAATGCTCATGGCACAAAACATTTTATAACTTGGGATAATTATATATTATTATAATCTTGTGAACGAATTACATGTTACTTGTGCGTTCAGTAGCCCGGATCTTGTCCGGGTTAAAGATCAATAGACCCTCCACATTAGAGTTATACACTGACAGGTGTACGCCTACACCCCGTGCTCAGGTCGTGGCCATCTCGTAAGATGATGCCGAGGATATCCGGGACATGGTCATTAACCCCCCAAAGGCTTTAAGTGAACAAGACTGTTTAAACGAGCCGATCAAATTATTCAATTAACCATTCAAAGATGTAAGATTTGATGCTCGATCAAGCGGTATTCTATGTACCGTAACCCAAGCCTGTATAGGGAAAATAAGTTAAAAGTATTTACCTGAGTATAGTATAATTCTCAACAAGCAAAAAGGCAAGTAGCTTTTACCGGTGCTCCTAATCTGGAACGAAGGTTTATAATAACCTATTAGATTTCTAACGGGTCTTTATTTAAGCTTAAGCTTAGACCGGCTAGTTTAAAGGACGATACGGTTCAAACGCATGATTAAGCGAAGACCGGATAGAATGTGATTTAGACCCGACAAGTTTGAATACTTGTATAATATGGGTATACTAAATACATTCTGGATTTTGAGACAAAAATGATAATGTTTGACCCGTCTCGGTCAATTTATGCAAACTAGTTACATAAACCGAACCGAACGCGAAAAGAGCGTTACGGGTAACCGTAAGAGTCATATGCAAGTTCCCTGAGATAATATGGCTTAAATATGTTATAATATCAGTAAGTTATTTTCTATTATGCCCAAAATGGATTTAAACACAAATTAGGCCACATAAGGGCATTTTGGTCATTTAAAAGATTATAAAAGAGTTTATTTGTAAATCTGAGTTACGGGTCTGATTTATACAGTAAGTATACTTAATTTAACATGTTATAACAGTAGGGTATGACCCATATGTGAATCTTATCATTTAAAACCAAACTATGCACCTTAGGGGTATTTTGGTAATTTCACAAGGGCTAAAAATGTCAAAATTGGAAACCTGAGTTTATAAACTTGTACTTACTGTTATTTTATAAAAATATGCTAAGAACATCAGTAGGTATCAACCTTATATTTTTAATATGGTTATAGTACATACTATGCGTTAAAAACGCTTAAAAAGACGATTTGGAGCCGTTTCCGGGTTTGTAAAGGAAATCTGATATTTTTATAATTCCAGAATGCTCAAAATATTTTATTTATCAAATAAAATCAGTAGAAAAAGGTTTGGGGTCAAAAGGATTTATAAAACTCATTTTATGGCCAAAAAGGGCAAAATCGGTATTTACCGAATCTAACTTAGAGACCTATGTTATGATCAGCCAAAAATTAAATAAAAATCTTTAAAAATCCCAAAATATTATATAACATCAGTGGGTAAAAAGTTTGGTATCAAAAAGTGGGTTTAAATGGGTTATATGCTAATTACGCCATTTAAGTGACATAAAGCTTTCAAATTACGATAATGGGCATAACTCTTATTCTGGACCTCAAACTGATATCAAATTTTTGGTAACAAATGTTTCTACTCTTTCACTTTTTCAAAAATCACGTTTTATAGTAAAAAGGGCATAATAGTCAACTTTTAAGCATTAATCGGAAACATGCATATGGACCGGATAAGTGTTGAACCAAGTTGTAAAATCTCAGAGAGTTATACTTATATGAAAATTGGTCCAAAATATGCTCTTAGGAAGATCTCAAACATGCATGAACGGATCAGAACTGAAAGTCGAAGAAAAAGTCAATTTATGCGACTTTTGGTTCCGATTCGGGTTTAAACTGAAAATTGTCGAGATGAACATGTTGAGACATGTTCTTACATTAATTATCAAGTTATTTTAATGATCAAACAGGTTGCATGTACCCTACATAGCTAATCATGCTTAAATTTGCAAAAACACATTCTGTTGACTTTTTGAAACAAGCTTTGACTCGACAATTAACATGCTTAGAGTGGGGATCTGAATATACCCTTTTGAGGGTTTGTTACCCACATAAATACCAACTTGTAGGTACTTTCAATTTGAGAAAAGAATGAGCACATTTCCTTTAATCATGAAGTCAAACTAAATTTACGATGGATTGACTTTCGGTTAATAAACTAAGCTAGAATGGATTCGAGAAGGTTATAAATACTTACAAGAGTCCTAACAAAGCTTAGAGATCACTAGGAAGTTGCCTTGTCGTCCAGGAAGCTCCAGAAATGTTCTTGTGAATTTTGTGAATTGCAAGTGTTCAAAGTAGTGAGCTTCAAGACCCTTTTATGACCATTTTGATCTGATTTGATGATGCTACAGAGGTCTAGGAGTGTTGTGGGATGAAGATAAGTGCCCCTAGCTGCATGTAAGTTCATTGGTGAGGCTCTGGAGTCGACAACAGCTGTTAACAACTCGCAAAACCGACATAACTGGCAGCTGGTCGCTGCATCTGTCGCTGGCAGCTGGTAGGCGGGCCGCGACAGGTCCCTCGCGGGCCGCGTACAAGGGGTTTACCAGCTTAACAAGTTTCAGCAAATTAGAATTCAGTCCCTAACCTTTGTAACGTGGTTTTGGCGATTTATCTTGCACATTAGACCCAAAAATCTTATTTTTAAGGGCCTTGGGACTTTTACAAACATGGTAAAGTCCCCGGTTAACTTTGTGCTTACCCGAAAAGTCACGAATTCAACGTTAACGCAATTAACCCTTCGTGCAAGGTTTTGATCATATCTTTCTCATATGATAACGAAACTTGATGAAATTTTTACCACATATTCTAGTGTGTATATTTTATCATTACAAAGCTTCGGGTTTGCCAAAAGATCACTCAGAGGTATACTTTCAACATGTTGACACTTTTAGCCCCTGTAGTTTGTAATTCCTCACTTTCTTTCATTTTCCGCTTCGTATGACCCATGATTTATCCGTTTAAGATAATAAACATCATGTAGGGTTATTTTAGAGCCTATTTATCAATTGTTGACACTTTGGACCCTTATATTCACATAGTTTCACTGTTTGTCAACTTTAGTCCTTCTAAAGTATGTTTTCACATATTCAAGGCCCATGACACGTGTCAATACATTATTGGACGTAAATTTTCGAGGTGTTACATCCTCACCCCCTTAAAAGAAATCTCGACCCCGAGATTTACTGAAACAAATGAGGGTATTTTTCTTTCATCGTGGATTCTACCTCCCACGTGTATTCGGGACCTCTACGGGCATCCCATTTGACCTTAACAATAGGTACGTGCTTCCTTCGAAGCTTCTTTACTTGTCGATCTTCAATCGATAATGGCTTTTCCACAAATTTTAAACTTTCATCAATATGTACATCCGTATGCGGTATAACCAGTGATTCATCAGCGAAACACTTCTTCAAATTACAGATGTGGAACACATTATGGATAGCACTACGTTCTTCAGGAAAGTTTAACTTATAAGCAACTGACCCGACACGTTCGATAATCTCGAAAGGTCCTATGTATCTCGGCCTTAGCTTGCCTTTCTTACCAAATCGCATCACCCCCTTCCAGGGTGATACCTTAAGCAACACTTTATCACCTACTTCGAAGTGAAAATCCTTACGCTTTGGATCCGCATAACTTTTCTGCCTATCCCTGGCAGCTTTCAAACGATCGCGAATCTGGACAATCTTGTCCGTTGTCTCAAAAACTATCTCTGGTCCTGATAGTTGGACATCTCCAATTTCCGCCCAACAAATGGGCGATCTACACTTTCTACCGTATAAGGCCTCAAAAGGCGCAGCTTTTATGCTGGTGTGGTAGCTATTGTTGTAGGAGAATTCAATTAATGGTAGGTTCTTATCCCAACTACCACCCAAATCGATCGCACATGCACGTAGCATGTCTTCCAACGTTTGAATAGTACGCTCGCTCTGACCGTCAGTCTGAGGATGATAAGCCGTACTAAAATTTAAACGCGTACCCAAAGATTGTTGGAAACTTTTTCCAAAAATGAGAGGTGTATCTTGTATCTCTATCCGAGATAATAGACACAGGTATACCATGCAAAGCTACAATCTTATCAACGTATAACTGTGCTAACATATCGGAGCTATAAGTCTCCTTGATGGGTAGAAAATGTGCTGACTTCGTCAGTCTATCCACTATGACCCATATAGTATCGTTTCCCTTTCTCGTCTTTGGCAGTTTGGTGATGAAATCCATCGTAACCATCTCCCACTTCCATGTGGGAATTTCAGGTTGTTGTAATAAACCTGACGGCTTCTGGTGTTCCGCTTTGACTTGCGCACAAGTCAAACATTTAGCTACATAAGCAGCTACAGACTTTTTCAAACCAATCCACCAGTAATTTGCTTTTAGATCCTGGTACATCTTATCAGCTCCAGGATGAACAGAATATTTGGAACTGTGGGCTTCCTGGAGGATAACATCTCGAAGTCCTCCAAAAACTGGAACCCATATTCGTCCATTCAATCTTAGCATTCCGTCCTTGTCATGGGATAACTGCTCCTCAGTTACTCCCAGTTTTTCTTCAGGATAGTTAGCTTCCAACACAGCTTCCTTCTGTGCAGCTAACACCCTTTCGTTCAAACTATTCCTGATTTCGATGCGCTTGGCATTGATTCTTATTGGCTTCACTCTTTCTTTTCTGCTTAAGGCGTCAGCAACTACATTTGCCTTGCCTGGATGGTATTTTATCTCACAATCATAATCATTTAGGGTTTCCATCCAGCGTCTTTGTCGCATGTTCAAGTCCTTCTGATTGAATAAATGTTGAAGGCTCTTGTGATCCGAATAGATTACAGACTTGGTTCCATATAAGTAATGCCTCCATAATTTCAATGCAAATACAACGGCACCCAGCTCCAAGTCATGGGTGGTGTAGTTCTTCTCGTGTACTTTTAGATGTCGTGAAGCGTAGGCAATAACCTTGCCTTTCTGCATGAGTACACAGCCCATACCAGTGTGTGATGCATCACAGTACACCACAAATTCTTCTATACCATCGGGCAATGTTAATACTGGTGCATTGCTCAACTTTTTCTTCAGAATGTCAAAGGATTCCTGCTGCTTAGGGCCCCAATCAAACTTAACTTTCTTACGCGTCAACGAAGTTAGGGGCGCATCAATCCTTGAAAAGTTTTCGATAAAACGCCTATAATATCCTGCTAAACCCAGAAAACTGTGAATCTCAGTAGGTGTCTTTGGCTCTTGCCAATTCATAACTGCTTCTACCTTAGCGGGATCCACTTGGATACCACGCTCACTTACCACATGTCCAAGGAATTGGACTTCTCGAAGCCAAAATTCGCACTTCGAAAATTTGGCGTAGAGTTTCTCTTGATGTAGAAGTTTGAGAATACAACGAAGGTGTTTCTCGTGGTCAGCTTGGCTCTTCGAATAGATGAGAATGTCATCAATAAAGACGATAACAAATTTACCCAGATAAGGCTTCCAGACGCGATTCATGAGATCCATGAATGCGGCTGGCGCATTAGTGAGCCCGAAAGGCATCACTAGGAACTCGTAATGTCAATAACGAGTCCTAAACGCTGTTTTGTGCACGTCTTCATCCTTGACCTTCAACTGATGATAACCTGACCTCAAGTCGATCTTAGAGAAATAGCTTGCCCCTTGCAATTGATCGAACAGATCGTCGATCCTGGGCAAAGGATACCTATTCTTGATAGTGACTTTATTAAGCTCACGGTAATCGATGCACAGACGCATCGATCCATCCTTCTTCTTGACAAACAAAATCGGCGCTCCCCAAGGGGACGAACTAGGTCTAATAAAACCTTTAGCTAACAGATCATCTAACTGCGTCCTTAACTCCTTCATCTCCGTTGGTGCTAACCTATAAGGTGCTCTCGCTACTGGTGCTGCACCCGGGATGATGTCAATTCAGAATTCCACTTGCCTATCTGGTGGTAAACCAGGTAGTTCTTCAGGAAAAACTTCGGGATATTCCGCAATGACAGGGATGTCTTCAATCTTGGGCTTTGGCTCTTCAATAGTAACTTGTGCCATATAAATGACACAACCCTTCTGTAGACATCTGGATGCCTTGAGCATGGACACTTGCTCAGGCAATCCATGCTGAGTATCCCCTTGAATAGTAAGTGACTCTCCAGACGGAGTCTTGACTACTACTTGCTTTCTATTGCACACAATCTGGGCTTGGTTATGCGATAACCAATCCATACCTATAACTATATCAAAGCCGGCTAGCTTAAAGGGAAGTAAGGATAAAGGAAAAGAATGATTCCTAATGGATATAACATATCCATCTAAAACAGTTGAGGCGGTTTCTATGGTTCCATCAGCTAATTCCACCTCATATTTCACGCTTAAGGGTTTTACAGGCAATTTCAACAACTCACAAAACTTATTATCTACAAAGGACTTATCTGCTCCAGAATCAAACAATACTCTAGAAAAAACATCATTTACGAGAAAAGTACCTGTAATCACGTTGTCATCCTGAACAACTTCCTTAGCATCCATCTTGAAGACCCTCGCGTTGGTCTTCTTCCCATCTTCGGCTTTTTTGGCGTACTTTGGGCAATTAGACTTAATGTGCCCTTTCTCGTTGCAACCGTAACATGTTGCATCCTTCAGCTTCTTACACTCCAAAGTCTTATGATCAGTAGACTTGCAAATCCCACAGGATCTCACGTGAGACTGTGATCTCGACTCCAAACGACACTTCCCAAAGTGGTTCTTCTTACAAGTTTTACATTTGGGCTTATCCCCCGATTATTGCCCATCTCTCTTAGATCCCGACCCTTTCCTGTGGTCGTTATTTCCTCGGTGTCTCTTTTCTGATCTTCGTGAGGTATCGTCCTCACGCTTTCTCTTATTCTCTTCTGAGTTCCTGAGTGCTCTCAACCTGACTACGTCCATGGTGAGAGATAGAGATAGATCAGCTACTGATCTGAAAGTTGTAGGCCTCGATGCCTTAACACTTGCTTTAATTTCAGGGGCTAAACCCCCGATGAAACGGGCAATCCTTTTCGGTTCTGGGGTTACCAAGTACGGAACCAACCGAGATAGAGTATTGAAAGTGGTGAGGTATGCCTGGTAGTCTAAATTTTTCATCACCAAGGATAAGAAATCAGATTCGATCCTTTCAATTTCATGCTGCGGGCAAAAATTTTCCTTGATAAGGGCAACGAACTGATCCCATGACATACTGTAGAGTGGGATCTTTCCGGCAGCTTGTATGAGAGACTTCCACCACGCCAGCGCGTCTCCTTTGAACGATTGGGACACGTATTTCACTACATCTCTTTCAGCACACCCGCTGATATCTACTACTGTATCCATTTCGTCCAACCAGGTCATGCAGTCGACCGCTCCTTTCTCCCCAGTAAAGTCTCTGGGTTTACATGAGACGAAGTATTTATACGTACAGGACTTACTATGCGGTTCCTGTTTCTGCTTGATCTTCTTTATCGGGACACTGTTTTGGTTAGAGGAGTGGTGATCCTCATCATCCCTATTAAGCTCATCTTTCTTAGGTCCAACTTTCTTAGAGGGCGGCTTGCTATGTGCCTCCGAGTGGACTTTCGGTTTGGAACGTGGTGCAGATCGGGTCCTACTCCGGGTCCCGCTCGATTCACTATACTGTCTATTTAGCGCTTCGATAACAACATCATTCACTAATGCTTTCAACTCCGCACCCGTTACTAATATTTTAGTATTATCAGGGTTTTCTGCTGGACGACTGTTTAATTCTTCAGACTTAGCCATGTAGTCTAAATTGCTACATAAAATAAGGACAAGGTCTATTTAGAAGTCTAAACAGTATTATCGTTCTTGACGATTTATTAACCATGGTAAATAAAAGCCATATTAGTTAATTTAATAATTTCATTCAGGATTTTTACTAGTAATCTTTTTAGAATGAAATATAATTTTGGCATAATAAGCCTAGTCACGTAGACAAATTTCTAAATTACAAATTTAGATCTTATAGGATTAAAGTTTGAATAATTAAGACAAATCAATCCTTTTCTTGGCAGGGAGTTTATAAACTACAGCTACCTTTTTTGTTTTACATGACATTAATTATAACCCGTAGGCATTATGTCACAAACAAATATATATAAAAATATAATCTTGGATAATTTATTAAAAGGGTGGCGTGTGTGATTTTACGGATCACACTAGCCAAGAATGTTAACATGTTTACAGATGTTAACAGAGATTTGAATCTTTTTAAACAGGTTCTACCATTTTGGCTAGATTTATGACAACATATCAGCTAGGTTTTACCTTTTAAGATCCTTATTATTTTATTAAAATGGTATATCAAAATAATAAATGTTATTTTTCATTTATTTATACACTATGTTTATGCACATAATTAAAAATGAAAACCTTAAATTAACCATTCAAAATAAAATTTAAATCAGTATGAGTTTGCCCTAAACGGGTCTTTTACATAAACAACATGCCCACACAGGGGCCAAATAACAAAACAAACAAACCCACGCAGGGGTCAAATAAAAAGATATGCCCACGCAGGGGCAGAACAGAAAGAAATACCCACGCGGGGGTAGAGTACTGAAATAAATATATGTCCACGCAGGGACATGAGTACCACACTAAGATAACCAAACAAACAAAGGATTCAGTGACCCTTCTTGCTTTTACCCTTGATTAGATCCACCATCTTCTTAAACATTCCCCGGTTACGCCTCCGATCATGCCGCAACTCATCCCGCATCTCTTGCCGCACCTCTTGTATCTCATGAAGGATTTCTTGCATTTGGGGCGGTGACATCGCCGGCGCCTGAGGTGGTTACTAATAATGCTGAGGTTGAGGAGGCGGCGGTTGATAATGCGGTGGTTGAGGAGGCTGTGACTGCTGATACCCATATGATGGGTACCCATAGGTCGAGGGTCCCGTAGCCCAGGGACCTCCGTAGGGACCTTCTTGGTGGAAAGTGTTGGAGTTTGCTGCTATCCAATAGGGATCCTCTGTAAAGTTATACCCCGTGTGAATCTGTTGCTCGGGGTTGAATGCTGCAGCACCGGTGTAAGTGGGGATTGGGTCTCCAAAACCCAATGGTGGCTGTGGCGCGACTGGCGCAGATGCTACTTCAGAGACGGGGTGTGAAGATTCACCCATCTCTGTTTCTTCGTGGACCGGTGAGTACCGGCTGCCACCTGAATGTGGAGGGGTGCTGATGCGTATTCCCCCTCGTGCGGATATTCGCGCTGTCGTTCTCCTTCGCCTCGGGGGCAAGGGAGGCTGAAGCCGAGGCGGTGCTGCCGGCGGAGTGACCGCGACTAGACGGGAATCCTCGAAAGGATTCTGTTGCTGCTGCTGCTGCTGTAGCTGATGCAGGGGAGAGTTGGGCTGAAGCTGGTGCAGGAGAGAGTGATGTGGCTGGTGCAAGGGAGACTAGGAGTAAAATCCCAGTCATACTGTTTGAACATCTCCTCATAACTGTTGGGACCATTGTAAGGTGATCCCATAAATGGTGACCCATCTGAAATCTCGATGGGGTGGTTCGGTGTTCCGGACGGTGGCATTGCAGGATCAGTATCCTCATCGATGTCCATCGGGTTGCCACCAGAAAAGTGGTCTTCTGGTCCAAGTGGGTTAAAACCCACTGCTGCTGCTAAGTAGTCATCAGGGTTGAACTGACCCTGGAAGACAGGTGATGGTTGGTTAAAAGGTGAATTGTGTCCTATTAAGGGAATGTAGGACTGTTGTGAGTTGTGGGGCTCATTCTCCAAATGAGGCCCAAAGGAGTGCGGGATTGAAGGAGAGGTACTCAGTGAGACTGAGCGCCTAGCAGGTTCGGTAAAAGACCTCCAAAGGTCTTGAGCATCAGTGTTGTGAGGATTCGAAGGTGTTCGCCGGTGCTCCTTGTCCGGCCTCGTGGTCGTTTGGAGCTACATGTGCTCCTTGTCCTCGGCCTCTACCTCTCATACGTGGCGGCATTCTGGTGATCCTGTCAAAAACAACAAGTGATACAACAAAAATATATGTAAGACAAAGTTAGAAAATAAAACAAAAATTTGGAAATTTCCTAAGTTCTTTGTCTAGACTCGAGAATCGAGGAATGTGCAATTGTGTAACTGAGATTAAACACAAAAGACTAGTGTTTAATTCACTCATAGTTGGCTCTGATACCAACCTGTCACACCCCAATTTTCCACGTGTCACCGGTGGGCCCGGTGGGGAGTATCGTGACGTAGTTGGTATCATCATAGACAAACAACACAATATATATGAATGCACAGTGGAAGCAAAGATAGATTCATTTCAACTTTAATAAAGTGTAATATTAAATATCACTAACAGTTGAAACGGATCCACAGGCGGATCAAAATAAAATAAGATATTGTTCAACAGTTTATTGTCGTCCAAGCTTGCGAGACTTATTGTGGACGCTCTAGAAGACAGCCAGCCTATTACGTGTAGTACCTGCACTTAACCTTTTGGGAAAATACGTCAGTTTACACTGGTAAATACAATTTAACTGACTCATTTTGAAAATGGTTAAAAATTGATTTGAATGCTCATGGCACAAAACATTTTATAACTTGGGATAATTATATATTATTATAATCTTGTGAACGAATTACATGTTACTTGTGCGTTCAGTAGCCCGGATCTTGTCCGGGTTAAAGATCAATAGACCCTCCACATTAGAGTTATACACTGACAGGTGTACGCCTACACCCCGTGCTCAGGTCGTGGCCATCTCGTAAGATGATGCCGAGGATATCCGGGACATGGTCATTAACCCCGCAAAGGCTTTAAGTGAACAAGACTGTTTAAACGAGCCGATCAAATTATTCAATTAACCATTCAAAGATGTAAGATTTGATGCTCGATCAAGCGGTATTCTATGTACCGTAACCCCAGCCTGTATAGGGAAAATAAGTTAAAAGTATTTACCTGAGTATAGTATAATTCTCAACAAGCAAAAAGGCAAGTAGCTTTTACCGGTGCTCCTAATCTGGAACGAAGGTTTATAATAACCTATTAGATTTCTAACGGGTCTTTATTTAAGCTTAAGCTTAGACCGGCTAGTTTAAAGGACGATACGGTTCAAACGCACGATTAAGCGAAGACCAGATAGAATGTGATTTAGACCCGACAAGTTTGAATACTTGTATAATATGGGTATACTAAATACATTCTGGATTTTGAGACAAAAATGATAATGTTTGACCCGTCTCGGTCAATTTATGCAAACTAGTTACATAAACCGAACCGAACGCGAAAAGAGCGTTACGGGTAACCGTAAGAGTCATATGCAAGTTCCCTGAGATAATATGGCTTAAATATGTTATAATATCAGTAAGTTATTTTCTATTATGCCCAAAACGGATTTAAACACAAATTAGGCCTCATAAGGGCATTTTGGTCATTTAAAAGATTATAAAAGAGTTTATTTGTAAATCTGAGTTACGGGTCTGATTTATACAGTAAGTATACTTAATTTAACATGTTATAACAGTAGGGTATGACCCATATGTGAATCTTATCATTTAAAACCAAACTATGCACCTTAGGGGTATTTTGGTAATTTCACAAGGGCTAAAAATGTCAAAATTGGAAACCTGAGTTTATAAACTTGTACTTACTGTTATTTTATAAAAATATGCTAAGAACATCAGTATGTATCAACCTTATATTTTTAATATGGTTATAGTACATATTATGCGTTAAAAACGCTTAAAAAGGCGATTTGGAGCCGTTTCCGGGTTTGTAAAAGAAATCTAATATTTTTATAATTACAGAATGCTCAAAATATTTTATTTATCAAATAAAATCAGTAGAAAAAGGTTTGGGGTCAAAAGGATTTATAAAACTCATTTTATGGCCAAAAAGGGCAAAATCGGTATTTACCGAATCTAACTTAGAGACCTATGTTATGATCAGCCAAAAATTAAATAAAAATTTTATAAATCCCCAAATATTATATAACATCAGTGGGTAAAAAGTTTGGTATCAAAAAGTGGGTTTAAATGGGTTATATGCTAATTACGCCATTTAAGTGACACAAAGCTTTCAAATTACGATAATGGGCATAACTCTTATTCTGGACCTCAAACTGATATCAAATTTTTGGTGCAAGTTTATAAATCAGTAACAAATGTTTCTACTCTTTCACTTTTTCAAAAATCACGTTTTATAGTAAAAAGGGCATAATAGTCAACTTTTAAGCATTAATCGGAAACATGCATATGGACCGGATAAGTGTTGAACCAAGTAGTAAAATCTCAGAGAGTTATACTTATATGAAAATTGGTCCAAAATATGCTCTAAGGCAGATCTCAAACATGCATGAACGGATCAGAACTGAAAGTCAAAGAAAAAGTCAATTTATGCGACTTTCGGTTCCTATTCGGGTTTAAACTGAAAATTGTCGAGATGAACATGTTGAGACATGTTCTTACATTAATTATCAAGTTATTTTAATGATCAAACAGGTTGCATGTACCCTACATAGCTAATCATGCTTAAATTTGCAAAAACACATTCTGTTGACTTTTTGAAACAAGCTTTGACTCGACAATTAACATGCTTAGAGTGGGAATCTGAAAATACCCTTTTGAGGGTTTGTTACCCACATAAATACCAACTTGTAGGTACTTTCAATTTGAGAAAAGACTGAGCACATTTCGTTTAATCACGAAGTCAAACTAACTTTACGATGGATTGACTTTCGGTTAATAAACTAAGCTAGAATGGATTCGAGAAGGTTATAAATACTTACAAGAGTCCTAACAAAGCTTAGAGATCACTAGGAAGTTGCCTTGTCGTCCAGGAAGCTCCAGAAATGTTCTTGTGAATTTTGTGAATTGCAAGTGTTCAAAGTAGTGAGCTTCAAGACCCTTTTATGACCATTTTGATCTGATTTGATGATGCCACAGAGGTCTAGGAGTGTTGCGGGATGAAGACAAGTGCCCCTAGCTGCATGTAAGTTCATTGGTGAGGCTCTGGAGTCGACAACAGCTGTTAACAACTCGCAAAACCGACATAACTGGCAGCTGGTCGCTGCATCTGTCGCTGGCAGCTGGTAGGCGGGCCGCGACAGGTCCCTCGCGGGCCACGTACAAGGGGTTTACCAGCTTAACAAGTTTCGGCAAATTACAATTCAGTCCCTGACCTTTGTAACGTGGTTTTGGCGATTTATCTTGCACATTAGACCCAAAAATCTTATTTTTAAGGGCCTTGGGACTTTTACAAACATGGTAAAGTCCTCGGTTAACTTTGTGCTTACCCGAAAAGTCACGAATTCAACGTTAACGCAATTAACCCTTCGTGCACGGTTTTGATCATATCTTTCTCATATGATAACGAAACTTGATGAAATTTTTACCACATATTCTAGTGAGTATATTTTATCATTACAAAGCTTCGGGTTTGCCAAAAGATCACTCAGAGGTATACTTTCAACATGTTGACACTTTTAGCCCCTGTAGTTTGTAATTCCTCACTTTCTTTCATTTTCCGCTTCGTATGACCCATGATTTTTCCGTTTAAGATTATAAACATCATGTAGGGTTATTTTAGAGCCTATTTATCAATTGTTGACACTTTGGACCCTTATATTCACATAGTTTCACTGTTTGTCAACTTTAGTCCCTCTAAAGTATGTTTTCACATATTCAAGGCCCATGACACGTGTCAATACATTATTGGACGTAAATTTTTGAGGTGTTACAACTGAACACTTTGGATTGTTCTGTGCAGAACATTAAATTACTCTACGATCTCAGGAAAGAACGTCACTTGGAATTAGGACAATTCTATTTGAATGCGTGTGTGACGTCCCGATACACACAATTTTGTTCAAGTTCTGAAATCTTTTCTGACCAACCCATGTATCTCCTCTGTTTTGTATGTGCAAAGACCTGAATGTGCTAGGCAATGTCAGCTTCTATTTTGCGTAAGCAAAGACCTAGCTATACGTTGTCGCGCTATAGATCAATTACACCCGAAAGAGGCCCTCCAGTGCCCAAAAGAAACCCAAAAAACCTAAATCAAATTGAGAAAATTCATTTGATATGTATATTATATCCATCTCTTCAAATGATCTATTCTGTTCTCTTCTCAACCAAGTCCCAGTCAAGGTTTCAGAATCCTAGAACAGGCTTGTTGTAACACCTCGGAAATTCATGTCCAGTAAAATAAAGACACATGTCATGTAATGCAAACGTGCTATGGAAACGCATCCAGATAAAGATGTACGTTAGGATTTAAAAGAAAATGTCGACATGTTAAATTATACCTCTGAGCGACCTATTAATAAATCCCTAACCAGGATATATTTTATCAACATCTGAATTATGTTTATAAATCTGGCCATCCTAAATAATAAATTGGTTACAACCTTAGACATGGACTCAATGTGAAATTCTTGGTATTTTCGTCAACTTAAACCTCCCACAAGAGTACAAGATGTGTAAGTACATGCCTAGACATGCAATGGCTGAAAACATGGTCCCCATTCTGATTAAAATGCATGAGATTCGGAGATGTAAGTGTTGCATGGTCACAGCCTCAATTAAAACAAAGTTTTGTCCTCTGGCGGAGGCTTGCGCACCTCAACACCAAAAGCCTTACGGTGCGCAAGGAGGCTTGCGCACCTCAACACCCAGAACGTTACGGTGCGCAAGGACTGCATCTGGGCATTTTTCAGGACATCTGCCTGTATAACTGGTTGCACCGCCTCATTTAAGTGGTATTCGAAAATCAGGGACTCTCTAGGTGGTTTTTAGCATCTTAGGTACACCTGGGATGATCTTACAACACCTATAGACTATTTTGGCAATATCTAAAGCTTATTGGGTTCACTATATAAGAAAACTAGTTCTTGTGTTTTGACACACATTTGCAACATTCACTTGTGGGAGTTGCTCTGGAGCTTCCATCAGTTAGAAGAGGATTATCAAGTGTAGAAAAGTTTGCTAGGACCTTAAGTAAGCCTCTAATTACTTGTTTAGTCATTAAATTTAGCTTAATTACTCTAAAGTCAAACTTATCATAAAGTTAGTTTGACTTTCGTTTTAATTACATGTGGCTTAACCACTGATCAAATTGAAAGTGGTTATAAGACCACATTAGTGTAGGTGATTAACCCTTAAAAGGGCACCTCCTAATTATCTCATTTGACTGGTCAATTGTCGGGTCAAAGTAGTTTGACAAAAAGTCAAACTGGACAGAATTTACAAAAATAATTCTAATTAATAAATAAGAGGTTCTAAATTATATTCTAACATTCTAATGACTTGGTAATCAATATTAAAACATGTTTTATCAGTCCTAACCCGATAATTAATAGTCTAAGGTCAGTTTATAACCGAAAGTCGCAAAAGCTTTACTTTTTCTTTGACTTTCAGTTCTGACCCGTTTAAGCTTAATTCTCCTATGTTCTAAGCTTCCATTAGGACCACATTACTTAGTAGTATAACCCCCTGGAGTTATATTGCATAGTGACTAGTGGTTTGAATTATATGCACTTAATCGTAATTATGCTTCATAATGCCATAAACGCCCTTTTTACATTCAACCGAGATTTTTAACAATGTGAGTGAACTAAAACCTTTGCTACTAATATTTAGACATGTCCCGAAAATTTGAATTCAGTTTGTGGTCCAGAATAGGAGTTATGCTCAATAGCGTAATTAAGGAACTTTTTAGTAATTAAATAGCTCAATTAGCATGAAGCCTATCAAAACCCGATTTTGACATCAAACTTCTTACCTACTGATGTAAAATAATAATTTGGGATTTTTTAAAGATTTTTAATTATTTTTAGGCTGAGCATAACATAGGATTATGGCTTGATTTCGGTAATTGTCGGTTTTACCCTTTTCATACATAAAATGAGTTTTACATAACTATTTAGTGTCAAACCTTTTGCTACTGATTCCTTTTGATAAATAAAGTATTTTGAACTTTATAAACTGAACAAAAACTCAGATTTACTATTTTAACCCAAATAACCCTTTAAACCGACTTTTAAGCATTATTAGCACCTAGTATGGGTTAAAAACTATATTTGACATATAAAACTTATTACCCACTGATGTTTTAAGTTAATTTATATAATTATACAGTAAACTAAAGTTTGTAAACTCAGAAGTCTATTTTGACCTTTAAGGCCTATGTAAAATGACCAAAATGCCCCTACGGGACATAGTTTGGCTATATAAGATAATTTTCACATATATAATGTGTCCTACTGTTATAACTTATAAAAATACATATTTTTACTGATTTAACCAGACCTAAAACTCAGTTGTACAATTAAACTCTTTTATGGGCATTAAAATTTACCAAAATGCCCTTATGGGACTTATTTTGGTTTAAATTACTTTTTGGGCATATATGTTAACATCTTACTGATGTATTAACATAATTTGAGCATAATAATGATTAAGACCTGTATATAATTTATTTGGTTACCCGTTACGCGTTTACGCGTTCGGATCGACTTATGTGACTAGTTTACATACAATAGCCGAAACTGGCTTAACCTTATCATTAAATTCTCAATTTCCAGAATGTGTTTAGTTTACCCATATTTTTACAAGAGTCAGTTAATTGTATTTACCAGTGTAAACTGACGTATTTTCTTAAAGACTGATTGACAGGTACCTCTCGAAATAGGCTGGAGCTATAGGGGTGTCTTTAGAGGATCTTGCAAGTCCATAAGATGCCTGCAGTCTGTTATTTTGTTTCTTTGTATTTATTTATGATCCACCTGTGGATCTTATTACATTCCAGTTTGTACATTCATGAACTCGAACACTCAGACAATATGGTTTGTCATAATTTATTCACCAAGCCTTCCGCAGTGCTATATTATTGTGTATATTGACTATGATGATATCAACTACGTCACGATACTCCCCGCCGGGCCCACCGGTAATATGTGGAAATATCGGGGTGTGACAGGTTGGTATCAGAGCCAACATTGAGTGAATTAAACACTAACCTTTTGTGTTTGATCTTAATGACACAATAAGCACATTCCTTAGACTCTCGAGTCTAGGCAAATGACCTAGGATTTTACTCTTAACCTTCCTTTTATTGTTTTATTATATTTACTTGTTTTGACAGGAAAATGCCACCAAGACTAAGAGGACGAGGCAAGGGACCCATGCATGGAGGACCCTCTAGTAGCTCCGGACCCTCTCACAAGCGTACACCATCTGACTCGCTTTCCGGCTCCGACTCCAAGGATTTGAGTCATAGCTTTCAACCAGCAAGACATTCTGTCTCGCTGGGGTCCTCACCATCAGGCCCTCCTTATTTTGGGATGCCCATTCCGATCGAACCCCATCATTCTCCTCTTTCGTTGGGAACTCATCAATCCAACCAATCATACCATTCTTATCAATCTCATCCTTTTCACCAATCAGATTCCACTTACTCACCTTCACAATTCAAACCCAACGCTTATGTTAATGACTTTTTGGGCTACAACCCTTAGGGACCTGAGGATCACTTTTCTCAGGAAATGGAGATGGATGACGACCCAGACCCGGATTTGCAAACAGGAACACCAGGCCACCCGATTAGTATCTCTAGCGGTTCCCCATTTATGGGATCACCGTACAATGGGCCCGACTCATTCCAGGAGAAGATGGGTCAGTATGACTGGTACTTTACACCATCATACCATAACTCCCCTATCCAACCTCCCTTGGATGAACCACAGCTTAGGGCTGTTACCCCACCACCCTTGCCAGTTGAGGATCCACCTCAACAACCTCCCGAGCCGCCAAGGCGAAGGAGAAATGCTAGGATATCGGTACGTGGGGGACCACAGTTTGCATCTCCTCGTGGCTCAAGTTCGTATCCTCCTATCCCAGAAGATCCTCAGTTGGGTGAATCATCACGCACGGTGACGGAAGCTAACCTTCCGCCGGTTTCACACGCACCACTACAGCCACCGTTGGGTTTTAACAACCCGATCCCAACATACCCAGGATCATCCGGGTATAACCCATCTGGTTATCCATCTGATTATGGAGCTCATGACCCGTATCTTACAGCTGCCCAATACCATCATCTTTACCCTTCTTCTTACCCTCCATTGTATCCCACTGGATACCCAACGCAAGATTCGTGATGTGTCTTAAATCATACACATTTTATACATCAAATTCCTTACATTTTAATCTGTTTGAATATGATTTTCTCGCGATAATGGTACTTATTTGATTATATGTTATATTTACAAGAAACTGTGAAATATAAGTGGATTATACGAGAAAACGGTACAAGATCGGTAAAGGGGGCAAAAGCGGCAAATATAACGGAGTTCGATTGAAGAAGAAATGAAGAAAAGAACATAAATACGCGCCAGAAACAGTCAGAACTTCATCTGGACATATCCGGAGCTAGGAAATGAGTTACGGGAACCATAATATATGCTTTTGGGGTAGCTCGACGAGAGGAACCCAAAAATAGAGTTTGTTTTTGGAAAGAGCTTGCGCACCGCAACAATGAGAATGTTACGGTGCGCAAGGGTTTGTCGGCAGAGAATTTCTGGTCGCGAATGGAACAGTTGGAGAAAGTTGGTTACAAAAGTGCTTGCGCACCGCAACAACCATAACGTTACGGTGCGCAAGCAATGCTCAGATGCTCAAAATTTCAAGTATAAATAGCCCTTCATTCTACTTGTAAAAACACACCTTCCAAGCTCGGAAACAACACGCAAAAGCCTGCTATCAGGCAACATTAGGCAGCTGGAAGTGTCGAGGAAGTCCCTCGGAGCTCTCGGGAAGTTTAGAAGCCTGCAGTTCGAGTTCTAATCGACCCGAGTTCGGTAAATACTCGTTTTTCAAGCTTTGTTTAAGTGTGTTATTGTATAATATGTGTAGTTAAACTTGTATACTACCTGGGTTATGATGAACTGATGATTGTAATGTATATTTGACATAATTTCAGTTATTTGATGTGATTTACATAACTTTATCTTGGAAATAATCTTGTTATTGCATGTTGGCATATTTTGATTAATTATTTGTTGATAAATTCACAAGGTTTAAACATAAACTTAGAATTTAATTTAATTCAGTTATCTTTTGATTCTTGGGTTAAATATTGTGTTAAGTACTTGACCAATTCTAATAATAATTCAAATCAAAATACTAAAACTTGCATCCTCACCTTATGACTTGAAAGATATTAAGGTGAGCTAGGGTATTAGCTAATCATTGGTGGGGTAAATTGGGTAATCGATAATACGAACTTGTTTATTACATCATGATTAATGATTTCCTGTGATTTTAATTTTCAAAGATTTGTTTGCTTTGCGGGTTTTTAAAGATCTTCTCACAACTTAGTTTATGAGGTTCCAAAGGTCGGATTCTCGTAGGATTTGGTATCGATAGCTCGAGACCAGTTCGTTCTAGCACTTCACATTTAGTCTTAATCTTTTGTTTAATACATCTCTAAAGGGGGGTTAATCAAGGGAAAAAGATATTTAACTGTTATTATTGTCAAATTAACATTGCATGATTCTAGGAATTCAAAACCCAGGTAGTCCGTTTAACAGTATATATTTGTAAAACTTTGTTTCTGTGATTGTTATACTTTGTCTGTATTTATTTCACTGTGTGTTTGTTTATTTGTTTTACTTTTCGTTTCCTGTCTTCTTTTCCGGAATTAATTAAATTATTATTTAAAAATCAAAAATCAATTAAAATCAAATTTCCAAATTTAACTTTATAGTCGATAGAGGTTTTTTTATCTAAAGGCTGCCCATAGTGTCCACGGATTGATATCCGGTCTTGCCATCTACACTACACCGCGACCGGTGCACTTGCCGATTGTGTGTGGTTTAGCTAGCAATTCCATTCAAAACTTGTTTTGAAAATAAAACGAAATATCATATGCTCGGACATGTAGTAACTGGAAGGGTTAAGTACCGTTAAATTGGGAACTCCTGTCTAGGCTGGCATTCGTACAAATCCAATTATAAGGACCCGTTGCCTACCTGGGGACAATCCCAATGAGAGTACCGACACCTATTAGGCCAAAGCATGTCCAAATTTTAAGCATCTGAATAAACAACCTCACATCAAGCTTTTTACATACCAAGGCTTTTGAATAAAACGATTCATACAACATTAAAGTCTTTCAAACGAAAAGCAGGTTGTGACCGCACATCAAGTGTTTGGCGCCGTTGTCGGGGACACTGGCAAACTTTAGAGAAGTACCCGAGTCGTCTATTTAGTTTTTTTACTTGTTTTCATAGATTAAAGTTTGTTTGTTTGTTTGTTTGTTTTATGTATTTTTAAAATGTGTTTGATCTGTGGAGGGCCTCATTATACCAAATATTGTCCAAATTCATCAGAGTATTCCACAGATTACTCTTCTAACTTATATTCACACCACAACCATATCAAAACTATTATTCTTCACCATATCAACCATGCAACGAGAGCAAGTACCCACCTTATTTTCCGACATTTGTGGAATCATGTCAAGTCGTCGATCAGACAACATCTTTACTGAAGCAAGACTGCGAAGTACTAGAACAAATGTTAGAAAAGATGAAAAACAACGATCTAATCGCTCAGATAACATCTTTACTGAAGCAAAACTGCGAAGTACTAGATCAAATGTTAGAAAAGATGAAAAACAACGATCAAATCATAAATCCTTTTTGTGGGAACTGCGCTGGACCGCACAAGTCTAAAGATTGTTCGAACTCTTTACGATGGTCAATGCCTTCGGTTACAAAGGGGATATATTGGGCCGACAAGGATAATTTGACTTTAAATCAAGACATGAATGACGAGTCGGTAGATGCCACAGAGCTTACCAATATGGAGACAACATTGAAGGATGCTAAGGGTATTGGTGAAGATAATAAGGTACAACAGGAAGAGAAAATTGTTAAACTAATAATTGATTTTTCCTGTGATGATGCGGAGATAGATGCGAAGCTGGCTGAATATAGGAGACTAATAAAAGAAGAGATGGAAGAGGAGCTACCCGGTCATCCAGAGTTGTCAGATAGAGAACCGGAGACAAAAATGGACACTGAAATCCCACCTCCGGTTCAGCAAGTCGTTAATTCCAACCATTGGTGTCCTACACCATGGAATATCGATGATGACTTCTGGAGTGATGACGATGAGGGGGTAGTAGAAGAGATTGACTTGGAGGTGCCTCAATACTCAGCAGCTCTAATTGGAGAAGTTGAAGAAAAGCCAATTGACAAGATGGAGGATGAAAAAGACCATGAACCATCTTGGGAAGAAGAGTTTGGTGATGAGTTGGTAGGTTTGCCAACTATTGAAAATGAAGAATTTGACCCAATCGGTGATCTTGCCTATTTAGAGAAATTACTTGAAGGTGAACCGATCATGGAAATCAAACAAATACCAAACGAAGAAGAAGAGAAAGTGGCTGAGGAGTTTGAAAGTTGGCCCATGGAAAAGCTAGAAGCTGGATTACCACCACAATTAAAAACACGGGAGAAGACACGAAGAAACTTGGACCAACATGTCTTGAGGATGCAAAGATGGTGCAAACGGAAGCTCAAGTGCAGAGACAACCATTATCCTCCTTATATGACACGAATCAGGTTTGGTCCAGGTAAATTTAAGTATTGGTGGCGTGACCCATTTGAAAATGTTAAAAGGTTTAAAAGTTCCAAATTTTCAAATAACAAGAAGAGGGTGAAATTGAATAACCTAGACTGGGGTTGGATAAAGGAGAAGCCTCCTGATTGAGGTTTTGGGATGACACATAGTTATGTAGTTGGTATGTTTTTTTTCGTAGTGTTTATTTTATCTTTATCTTTTGTGTGGTTTGAATTAGTTTTTGTCTTTGAGTCAGTTTTACGCCTAGGTCTGTTTGTTTTGTCATGTGCAGGTTTGCTTAATCCGCCCGTACTCAATCTCCATTCGGGTGGAAATCTCGGAACTGCAATCTTGTGAAAAAGCAACCAAGGTGTAAAAAGCGACCGCGAAAGAAATGCTATACGGTCATATTCAAGTTTGGATTAGGAACATGCATAGCTGGCACAGATTATCATCATAACCAGCTAAGTCCTTTCCAAATTTGTCTTTAGTATTTTATTTCTTAATTATCTTAGTGTTTTTGAGTCAGTTTCCTTCCTACATTGAGGGCAATGTAGAATTTAAGTGTGGGGATGGGAAACTATCGTTAAAAAAAAAATTTGCTCTACTTGTCCCGATCCTTTAAACGCATTTAAAAATTGAACATTTTGCAAAACGTCTGTCAAAAACAATTTAAATGTTGAATTTACAAAATCTGAAAATACATATTTCTTTAAGTTGCGGGATAGTAGGTTGTTTAAATCAAGTTTTTGTGAAAAATTTTACGAGATACTTAACATAATTTTTCTAACTATAAAGTAAATTAACTATACAATAACAAAACCTACCCTTACATTACCACATGACAGTAAGATTTGAGCCTAGAAGTGTTTAATACATAAACACTACTTTCGTTTCATGTGTGTTTACCGACTTGTTGCATTACTTTAGAACTTGTACGTTTTGATACATTTCAAAACCTTTGGTTTAATTATTGATACAAAATCTCAAGAGGAATTAGGATCACCATTTCTTTGTAAAAATTCACCTTTCTCCTTTAGACACCACTTTGTACCTATTACCTTCTGTTGTTACCCTTTGTAAACCGGAACATTTATTATTGTATTATACAGTTAAAAAAAATTGAAAAAAAAATGAAAAAAATGAAAAAATGAAAAAAAAAATAGAATAAAGTTATGGTCAAAAGACCAAAACATTGTATATTCTTATTATGTATTTTTCCGGTTTATCGTAAGATCTCTTGTTAACCCTTACCTACCCAACTTCAGTCCTCTACATTTGTATCAATTTTTAACAATAAGGTAGAGATTTGATTGACGTATAAGCTTATAGTAGTCATGCTTCACAGTCTGGTTTTGAGAGTTCACTTGAAATTATACATATATATTATCCGAGAGAAGAGTGAATTCAGTGAGTGGTATTGTTTTTGCATAATTAATTACTTAAAAGTAAGAAAATTTTGATTAAGTATTTTCGGTTTATCGTTTCATTTTCTTGATTGATCAACCTTTTGAACGTTGTAAGTCTTGTGAAACTTCGGTGTTTAAAGATTTTGTAATTCGTATTTAAATTTGTTCGAAACGTGCGTTATTGTTTAACTTTTTAAGTTTGACATGTTGTTTAGGATTTTGCTTAGGGACAATCAAAAGGTTAAGTGTGGGGATATTTGATGTGTCTTAAATCATACACATTTTATACATCAAATTCCTTACATTTTAATCTGTTTGAATATGATTTTCTCGCGATAATGGTACTTATTTGATTATATGTTATATTTACAGGAAACTGTGAAATATATGTGGATTATACGAGAAAACGGTACAAGATCAGTAAAGGGGGCAAAAGCGGCGAATATAACGGAGTTCGATTGAAGAAGAAATGAAGAAAAGAACATAAATACGCGCCAGAAACAGTCAGAACTTCATCTGAACATATCCGGAGCTAGGAAATGAGTTACGGGAACCATAATATATGCTTTTGGGGTAGCTCGAAGAGAGGAATCCAAAAATAAAGTTTGTTTTTGGAAAGAGCTTACGCACCGCAACAATGAGAATGTTACGGTGCGCAAGGGTTTGTCGGCATAGACTTTCTGGTCGCGAATGGAGCAGTTGGAGAAAGTTGGTTACAAAAGTGCTTAAGCACCGCAACAACCATAACGTTACGGTGCGCAAGCAATGCTCAGATGCTCAAAATTTCAAGTATAAATAGCGCTTCATTCTACTTGTAAAAACACACCTTCCAAGCTCGGAAACAACACGCAAAAGCCTGCTATCAGGCAACATTAGGCAGCTGGAAGTGTCAAGGAAGTCCCTCGGAGCTCTCGGGAAGTTTAGAAGCCTTCGGTTCGAGTTCTAATCGACCCGAGTTCGGTAAATACTCATTTTTCAAGCTTTGTTTAAGTGTGTTATTGTATAATATGTGTAGTTAAACTTGTATACTACCTGGGTTATGATGTACTGATGATTGTAATGTATATTTGACATAATTTCAGTTATTTGATGTGATTTACATAACTTTATCTTGGAAATAATCTTGTTATTGCATGTTGGCATATTTTGATTAATTATTTGTTGACAAATTCACAAGGTTTAAACATAAACTTAGAATTTAATTTAATTCTGTTATCTTTTGATTCTTGGGTTAAATATTGTGTTAAGTACTTGACCAATTCTAATAATAATTCAAATCAAAATAATAAAACTTGCATCCTCACCTTATGACTTGAAAGATATTAAGGTGAGCTAGGGTATTAGCTAATCATTGGTGGGGTAAATTGGGTAATCGACAATACGAACTTGTTTATTACATCATGATTAATGATTTCCTGTGATTTTAATTTTCAAAGATTTGTTTGCTTTGCGGGTTTTTAAAGATCTTCTCACAACTTAGTTTATGAGGTTCCAAAGGTCGGATTCTCGTAGGATTTGGTATCGATAGCTCGAGACCAGTTCGTTCTAGCACTTCACATTTAGTCTTAATCTTTTGTTTAATACATCTCTAAAGGGGGGTTAATCAAGGGAAAAAGATATTTAACTGTTATTTTGTTGTCAAATTAACATTGCATGATTCTAGGAATTCAAAACCCAGGTAGTCCGTTTAACAGTATATATTTGTAAAACTTTGTTTCTATGATTGTTATACTTTGTCTGTATTTATTTCACTGTGTGTTTGTTTATTTGTTTTACTTTTCGTTTCCTGTCTTCTTTTCCGGAATTAATTAAATTTTTATTTAAAAATCAAAAATCAATTTAAATCAAATTTCCAAATTTAACTTTATAGTCGATAGAGGTTTATTATCTAAAGGCTGCCCATAGTGTCCACGGATTGATATCCGGTCTTGCCATCTACACTACACCGCGACCGGTGCACTTGCCGATTGTGTGTGGTTTAGCTAGCAATTCCATTCAAAACTTGTTTTGAAAATAAAACTAAATATCATATGTTCGGACATGTTGTAACAGGAAGGGTTAAGTACCGTTAAATTGGGAACTCCTGTCTAGGCTGGCATTCGTACAAATCCAATTATAAGGACCGTTGCCTACCTGGGGACAATCCCAATGAGAGTACCGACACCTATTAGGCCAAAGCATGTCCAACTTTTAAGCATCTGAATAAACAACCTCACATCAAGCTTTTTTACATACCAAGGCTTTTGAATAAAACGATTCATACAACATTAAAGTCTTTCAAACGAAAAGCAGGTTGTGACCGCACATCAATTTGCAATACCCACCATACCAACAACCTCTTCCATATCAGCAGCAACAAACTCAAGAGATTCTAGAGAGGTTGGACAGGGTTGAGCATGTGGCTCATGAAAACAAGAAGAAACACAATGGTTTTGTCAAAGGCCTTATGAGCTTTCTCAAGGGCAAGAAGAAATAGGGTGATGTTGGGTTGTTTTGCTTGTCATGTAATAAAGTCCCTACGAGGACGTTTGTTTGTTTGTTTTTCATGTACCAAGTCCTTGCGTGGACTTATTTCCGTTTTAGTAGCCCCTGCGTGGGCAATGTTTTCAGTAGCCCCTGCGAGGGAAATATTTTCAGTAACCCCTGCGTGGGTAATTTGTGATGTTTTCTCAAGTCCCTTTTCGGGCAACGGTGTAATCGTTTCGTGATTTTAATGAAGTTATTTTGGTTTTAAATATGTATTTTACTATATCATGCTACTTCATTTAAAATTTTATTTAATCCGCCTAAGAAACTCTTAGAGGTATAACCTAGTCAAAATATTAAATGGCTATTATGGTATAACCTTTTTAAGATATGACTCTCTGTTAACATCTGAATACATGTTAACAATCCTGCATTGTGCGGTACAAGGAATCACACAATCTTCCTAATATATTTGGATTTTTCCAAGCCACTATTTTTAGCCTATATGATCATCATGAATCATGGCTAATAAACATCAATATGATGTATACACCATAACATCCATTAGAGATGTATGCTTATAAGCAAAGGTGTAATAATGACAGTGAAAGTTCTATTTGTAAACTTCTTGTCAAAAAGGAGATGAACTATGTTCGACCCTTAAATGATCACTGATCCAAAGGATCGTTGATTATGATTTAATCGTTCCTGTGACAAGCTTTCTAAGCTATTTAAATGTCCTTCGAGACGAACTTTGTGTGATATGATTATCCCTTTGATTATAATAATTTTTTTTTGGTCTATATGGTTTAATAATACCATGACCATCTAATCATCAATATGATGATTTAATGCATAATTTAAATATATCATCTATGTTTGATATAGTATTCAGAAATGGCTGGCTCGGATGAAGCAAACAGTCATCCTACAGAAGGCAACAACACCAGGATTAATATCACTGTTGCTGACCTGCAAGCAATGATCACCACAGCAGTTTCTCAAGCGGTAGATGCCAAGTTTAAAGAGCCTAGGGTCATTAGGTCTCAAACTCATTCAAAATCTCATTCTCAACCCCATACTAATAAGAAAAGTGAGTCTCAGCACTCATCTAACCCGGGTAGTGAACCCAAGAGGCAGATAGTCCTCAAGCCGACTCCTAGGTACAACAAGGGATGTACCTACAAGTACTTTGTCTCCTGTAAACCGAGGGATTTTACAGGAGAGAAAGATGCAATCGATTGCATGAAATGGTTAGATGAGATGGAAACTGTAATAGACATTAGCGGGTGTGCTAAGGAGGATGTGGTTATGTTTGTATCACAATCCTTCAAGGGTGATGCCCTCACATGGTGGAAAGCTTTAGTGCAGTCTATTGGGAAGGTTCACTTGTATAATCTTTCTTGGGAGAAGTTTGTAGATCTTGTAAAGGACACTTACTGCCCTCAACACGAGGTTGAGAGGATTGAATCAGATTTCCTCACCTTAGTGATGAAGGATCTGGACTGTAGATCCTATGTGACTAGTTTCAACTCAATGTCAAGGTTGGTACCATATTTAGTCACTCCTGAACCCAAACGCATCGCGTGTTTCATTGGTGGCTTGGCCCCTGCAGTAAAGGGAAATGTTAAGGCCTCGAAGCCAGCCACTTATAGATCCGCTGTGGATCTATCCTTATCCCTCACTCTGGATGTTGTGAGAGCGAGGGCGAAAAAGGGTACCGATGAAGGGAAAAGGAAAAGAGAGGAAGACAAGTCTCCTCAGTCGAAGAAAAAGGGTAAAGGGAACTCTGGATCCAAAAAGGGGCAGTCGAATGACAAGCCCAGGTGTAAAACTTGCAACAAAAGGCACTTTGGGAAGTGCAACCAGGACCCACAAGCCAAACCATGTGGGATCTGTAAGAAGAAGGGGCACAATTCTGTTGAGTGCCGAAATATAAAGGATGCAACTTGCTATGGTTGCAATGAAAAGGGGCACATTAAAACCAATTGCCCCAAGAATGCAAAGAAGCCCGAAGAGGCAAAGAAGAACAACGCAAGAGTCTTTCAGATGCAAGCGAGGGAAGCGGTGAATGACGAGAACGTCATAACAGGTACCTTCCTCGTCAATAATAATTATGCTAGAGTCTTATTTGATTCCGGTGCTGATAAGTCTTTTGTAGACCATAAGTTCTGTAAGTTATTGAATCTGCCTATTAAGTCTCTAGACATAAAATACGAGGTAGAGCTTGCTGATGGTACCTTAGAAACAACTTCAACTCTTCTTGATGGATGCTCTATATCCATCAAGAATCATTCTATCCCGCTTTCCCTCTTGCCAATGAAATTGGCTGGGTTTGATATAGTTTTAGGCATGGATTGGTTGTCGTATAACCAAGCCCAAATTGCCTGTGATAAAAAGCTAATTATTATCAAAACCCCTTCGGGCGAACCAGTCACTATTCAAGGAGACACACATTATGGATTGCCTAGCAGTGTATCTATTCTCAAATTAGCGCAGTGTATGAAAAGTGGATGTGTCATTTACATGGCACAAGTATCTGTGAATGATCCTAAGCCTAAAATTGAAGATATTCCGATTATCTCGGAATATCCTGATGTCTTTCCTGATGAGTTACCTGGATTACCTTCTGAGAGACAAGTAGAATTCAGGATAGACATTCTCCCAGGATCAGCGCCTATAGCACGAGCTCCGTATCGTCTAGGACCTACAGAACTGAAAGAGCTCAGAACTCAATTGGATGAACTATTGGAGAAAGGCTTCATACAACCTAGTTCTTCCCCCTGGGGAGCTCCAATACTGTTCGTGAAAAAGAAGGACGGATCAATGCGTTTATGCATTGATTATCGGGAATTGAATAAGGTAACGATCAAGAATCGTTATCCCTTGCCCAGGATCGACGACTTGTTCGATCAACTCCAAGGGGCAAGCTACTTCTCAAAAATTGATTTAAGATCTGGGTATCATCAACTCAAAGTTAGGACTGAAGATGTACCAAAAACGGCCTTCAGAACGAGATATGGACATTTCGAGTTCTTAGTGATGCCTTTCGGGCTCACTAATGCGCCAGCAGCATTCATGGACCTCATGAATAGAGTCTGCAAGCCATATTTAGATAAGTTTGTCATTGTCTTCATAGATGACATACTTATTGTTATCGGTGAAATTCTGAGCCCATATTCTGACACTATATCTTGATTTCATGTTAGCTGTTTATGATCAGGATACCGGGCCAGGATATTGGTAACATCCTGAGGCAGTATCGATCAGGATACCAGACCAGGATATTGGTAACATCCTGATGCAGTATCCTGGCAGTTACTAACGATTTTCTTTGGTTGCAAGGTACCAACGTTAAAGGACTTGATCTACCTGAAGATTCGCTCAAGGTGGTTGAAAATTGGACGTTGATGGTGGAAGAATGGGTCTTGTAACGGTCAGAATAGAAGAAAGGCATATTCCGCGAGAATATCGGATGTTGGTCAATGCTATTGACGTTGTAACGGTCATATGAGCTGAAGACCCGGTTTTATAGTTAATATGCACGTGGAAAACAAGTTAAAAGAGTCCCCCAACGTTCAGAATGGAATATTCCCTGCATCCCGGAATAATAGGAGAGTTAGTTTGTTACTTGTAACTATAAATAGAAGGCCAGATCGATAGGAATGCACACTTGACTCTCTACTCTCGAACTCACACTTCTTTTTTTCTTTCTATCACGCACAAACACTCAACACTTGTAATCATTGTACCACTTAGCATTGATCTGCGCCATATCCTGCATTGTATCCTGATATTTGAAGTAATAGAAGAACAAGGCAGCTGCGATTGTCAGCTCCCGAGGTTTTGTGCCGGCGATCTAGATTGATCAAGGGCTTTCCTCGTATATCACGTGTCAACCTTTACTTTTTTGCTCATTGTTTGATCATAGATACAGCTCTATATCCTGAGCCGAATCCTGAAACTGTTTTTACAATTAACTTGGTTAACATATTTTTTGACACTCATTTCTAGCACACTACCTCACTTAACTAATTTGATCACTTAATTGCTTCGGTAATTTTTTACCAAAACAATTTGGCGCCCACCGTGGGGCAAGTGGTGCTATTTCTACTAAAAGCTTTTGCAAAATCATTACTTGGTTTTCTATTTTCAAAACTTTTTGCTACACTATTTTCAATGGCCTCGAGATCAAACATGAGCTCTTCCACCGTGTCTGCTACAACCTCTACAACAATTGGTTCGATGCTTCCACCACCTCCTCCGAGAACGCAAGCCTCTTCACAAGGAACTGAAATTCATGTGGCTCGGGATGCTATTCCCACTCAGAATATTCAGGGATCTGGTCCTGTTTTGGCCTCTAATGAAGAAATTCTAACTTTATTTGGAAGTGTACAGGAACAAATGAGGCAGCAGCAGGAGACCAACCTAATGCTGATAAGAGAGATACAACTCTAGAAATCCAGCTCAAGCAGGCCCACTGAGGATACTGTCACTCCCTTGCAACCAAGAGCTTTAAAATTCAGTTCTGCAGTATATGTTGAGGATAACAGGGGGAATATTGTGCCTAGCCATTCCCGGAGTCATATTCCTGAGATACCCTCTTTGACCAGGATGTCGACTGTGAGGGATCCAGGATATGCTCCAGGATGCGCCCCAGGATATAGCCAGAATCACCAAGCTGGTAACTTGTCTGTTAACACCAGTATCCCTGTTACTAATAATCTTGGATCATTGCAGGATGCAGGTGTGACATCAGTGATAACCAGAGAGCTTCAAAAGTTGAAGGATATGATATCAAGTGTGCCTGGGATAGTGCAGCCTATACCGGAAGTATCCCGGGATAGTCACAACATATCCCGCTTTGCTCACCCCATTTGTGATGCAGAAATCCCAAAGAGATTCCAGACTCCTAACATGAAGCTGTATGGTGGGACGACGGATCCTGAGGAGCATATTTCCCAGTATAGGGAGAGGATGGAAATTAACCCTATTCGCCGGATCTTAAAGAAGCATGCTTATGCAAGGGATTCGGCTCCACTTTAACAGGATCAACCTTGAAATGGCTTCTAAATGTTCCACCTCATTCAATTACATCATTTGCTCATTTAGTTAATTTGTTTAACAGTCAGTTTTCTTGCAGTAGAAGCTTTGAAAAACTAACAAGTGACCTCTACAGGATAACACAGGGACCTCAAGAATCCCTAAGGGATTATGTGAACAAATTCAGCAGGGAATCCTTGGATATCCCACACCTTGATGTTGCTACAGCAGTCCAAGCATTCAAGATGGGACTACAAAGGGATTCCCAGTTTTATCAGGATCTTGTGAAGAATCCTTGCAGGAACTTGGACGAAGCTTGAAACAGGGCTTTGCGATATATCAGGCTTAAAGATGATAAGAAAATGCAAGAGAGGATGAATGCATCCTCAACATATGAGTCAACAAACAAGAAAATAGAATCTTCACATAAACCATACCGCTCTAGGCCGTATGATAAAAATGAAAACAAAAGAGTGAACGTTGTCCAAGACGAGGATCCTGAGGAATATCCTGAGTTGTCAGAATATTGTTTTTCTGTTAATATACCTGAACTAATGTATGCTATGCAGGGTTTGGGAGACAAAGCCAGGTGGCCTTGAAAGAACCAATAGGAAGCTGATTGGAAGGATAAATCCAAGTGGTGTGCCTTCCATGAGGATTTTGGACATGTTACGGAAGATTGCATAGCCCTAAGGAAGGAAATAAGCTATCTGCTAAGCAAAGGATATCTGAAAGATCTTCTAGGAAGAAAGAAGAATAAGGGTCAGGATACTGAGAACGATCCTGAACGAGCAGCATCACCTCCTGCAGATGCCAAGATAATTAACTTTATTTCAGGAGGATCCGACATTTATGGGACTTCGTATTATGCGGCCAAGAGATATGCAAAGGAAGCTAAGGCCGAAAGGGGAGATAAACCAGCCAGGATGACTACCCTCACAACTGATAAAGTGATCACTTTCGACAGTGATGACAGGGATACTGTCCAAGATCCTCACCATGATGCTCTCGTAATAACTTTATATATTGCTAACCATTTTGTGCACAGGATACTGGTGGACAATGGCAGCTCCGTCAACATAATTCAGCTGGACACGTTGAAGAGGATGAATGTATCCCCGATGGATATTACTTCGAAGTCCACTGTGCTTGTTGGTTTCAGTGGAGAAGCCAGGAATACCGTAGGGGAGATAAAGTTACCTGTGTATGTTGAAGGGGTCAACTCAATACAACGCTTCTGTGTCATGGACTCCTTACCCTGCTACAATGTCATATTGGGTAGGCCATAGATCCATGATATGAAAGCTGTGCCATCAACCTATCATCAGTGTATCAAGATCCCTACTCCTTGGGGGGTTGTCAAGGTGGAAAGTGATCAATAGGAGGCAAAGGAATGTTACTCATCCTCGATGAAATCCTCAACCAAGCCTAATGCAGCATAGCAATTAAAGATGCGGGCCCAGGATATCGTGGAGGCTTCAGAGCAAGATGTAAAGAAAATTATCCTGGATCAGGATAATCCAGATATCTCAGTCTTTCAAGCCTATCCGGAAAAAGAGAAGGAAATTTGCTCCAGAACGAAACGTAATTATTCAAGAAGAGGTTGAAAGACTATTGAAGTCCAAGATGATCATGGAAGTCAAATTTCCCAAGTGGCTAGCAAATGTGGTCGTGATTTAAAAGAAAAATGGGAAATGGAGAGTCTGTGTAGATTACACAGACTTGAATAAGGCTTGTCCTAAAGACCCATTTCCTCTTCCTCATATTGATGCAATGGTGGATGCTACTGCCGGGCATGAGATGTTAACATTCATGGACGCATCCTCAGGATTTCAGCAGATTCAAATGGAACCTTCAGATCAGGAGGATACGGTCTTCATGACACCGACAGGTATTTATTGCTATACTGCTATGCCTTTCGGTTTGAAAAATGCAGGTGCAACATATCAGAGATTGGTGAACATGATGTTCAAAGATAAGCTGGGGGACACCATGGAGGTATATATTGACGATATGGTGGTGAAATCTAAAAAGGCCGAGGATCACCTCCAGGATATCAAGGGAGCATTTGATATCCTGGATCAATACAACATGAAGCTAAATCCTGCCAAGTGCCATTTTGGAGTGGGGGCAGGAAAATTTCAGGATACATGGTGACTGAAAGGGGTATAGAGGCAAGCCCGGAGTAGATTAAAGCTATATTGGATATCAAATTATCTTCCGACATGAAAGATGTAAAAGACTGACGGGGCGAGTAGCGGCATTAAACAGATTTATCTCAAGATTCCCACAAAAATGTAAAGAATTCTACGATATCCTGAAGAAGAATAAGAGGTTTGAGTGGGGAGAAAAGCATGAAGCAGCCTTACAGGAATTAAAGCAATATCTTTCAACCGCACCTCTGATGATGAAGCCCGAGGATGGTGAACCATTATCCCTATATCATGCAGTATCAGGGAATGCAGTAAGTGCTGTTTTGGTTAAGGATCACGAAGGTCAGCAGTATCTCGTTTATTATGTCAGTAAAAGTTTATTACATGCCGAAACTAGGTATTCCCACTTTGAGAAAATGATATTAGCCCTAGTTATGGCATCAACGAAACTTAGACATTATTTTGAAACACATAGGATTCATGTTAAAACCAACTATCCTGTTAAAAATGTGCTTAGGAAACCCGAGATGTCAGGTAGGATGGCTAAGTGGTCAGTAAAATTAAGTGCTTATGATCTAGTATATGAACCTAGAAATGCAATAAAGTCTCAGGCTTTAGCTGACTTTGTGGCTGATTTCAGTAGTGATATTCAAAACGAAGTAGACCTAGAAGTACAACAACTAGGAGAAACCTTAGAATCCTGGACATTATATACTGATGGTGCATCTAATGTGAGAGGTCTAGGATTGGGTATACTACTAAAATCGCCACAGGGGGACATATTACCCCAGGCTATTAGATGTGAGTTTCCTGCCACTAATAATGAAGCAGAATATGAAGCCTTAATTGAAGGATTAGAATTGGCTAAGAGCATGAGTATCAAGAGTCTACAAGTGTTTGTTGATTCCATGTTAATCACTAGTCATTTTAATGGATCTTATGCAGTAAAAGGTGAAACATTGGCTGAATACCTTGAAATTGTCAAAAAAATAGCAGGATATTTCGATGTTTTTACAATTGAACAGGTACCAAGAGAGGACAATGCTGAAGCTGGTGCCTTGGCAAATCTGGGATCATCAGTCAGGATACCAGAAGGAACCCAAATACCAATATTACATATCCTGTATCCTACGACGGATCCTAGGTAGTAAGTGTTCAGGATCCTGGTGCTGAATATCCTGAAGAGGATCCTAGATCCTGGACGGCTCCAATCACAAGATATCTTAAGGAAGGACACATCCCCAAGGATGAAAATCCTAAGGCATTTAGGATGAATTTATCACGATTTACTATTATAAATAATGTTTTATATAAGAAATCTCTTGCAGATCCATATCTGAGGTGCTTGGAGGATCCCGAGACCAAAGAAGTGCTTCAGGATATCCACGAAGGGGATTGTGGTAATCACACTGGGGGCAGGTCATTGTTCTCAAAAGTATTAAGAAAAGGATATTATTGGCCTACGATGAGAAAAGATGCTGCAGAATATGCTCGAAAATGTGATGCATGCCAAAGAGACAACAACATACTACATCAGCCTGCAGAGCCATTATATCCTATTGTATCTCCTTGGCCATTCATGAAATGGGGGATGGATATAGTAGGAAAATTGCCAAAAGCTCCAGGAGGAAAAGTCTTCATTCTGGCAATGACTGATTATTTCTCTAAGTGGGTTGAAGCTGAAGCATTTGTTCAAGTCAGAGATCAGGAAGTGGTATCCTTCATAAAGAGGAATATCCTGACCAGATTTGGGGTACCAGCTGAGATAGTTTGTGACAATGGCTCTCAATTCATCAGCAAAAGAACTACTGACTTTTGCAAGAGTTGGGGAATTAAGATGATTACGTCAACACAAGTGCATCCTCAAGCAAATGGACAAGCAGAATCCTCGAACAAGATAATCGTCAACAATTTAAAGAAGAGGTTAGGTGCCAAAAAAGGAAAATGGGCAGAGGAACTACTATTTGTCCTATGGGCTGATAGAATAACTGTGAAGAATGCTACTGGGCAAACCCCATTTTCTTCGGTATTTGGGGCAGAAGTAGTGATCCCGACAGAAATGGTGATACCGACAGCTAGATCAAGCCTACGAGATCCTGAATCAAATCCTGAAATCTTATGTCAAGAACTGGATACTATTGATGAGACAAAAGATGCCGCAAAGCTAAGGATGGCGGCATATCAACAGAGGATATCCAGAGTATATAACAAGAATATAAGGACTAGAAGGTTCCAAGTCGGAGATTGGGTGTTGAGGAAAGCATTCTAGAATACAACCAACCCCGTCGATGGAAAATTAGCTCCAAAATGGGAAGGACCCTATGAGGTTGAATTAGAATCTGGGAAAGGAGCATACCGACTCAAGAATATGGAAGGGGATATGCTACCAAGATCTTGGAATGCTGTACACCTAAAGCTCTTTTCAAGTGAGTTTAGAATTTAATTTCTAACTCAGGATGGTGTGAATCCTATCTCTTTTAATATATTTGATATTATTATTTTGAACCCAATACTGACTTAAGCATCGGAGGGGTGTTAGCCAGGCTAACACCCACCTTAGCTTATAGTGGTTTTGCAGAATATACTTCGGGATATAGCTCCAGGATACACACTCAGGATACTTTGAAAGATTAGAGGATTGGCCCCCTCTCTCACGTTTAAGGGATCCTGATCCCTTCACAGGTTTAAAGGTATTCACCTTTCTCACGAATTGGGTTTAAACACCCTGCCTGGAGCACAAGTTATCCAGGGATAGTTCAAGGTGGCGGGACCAGTTCATGTAAAAGTGGCTGACAATTTCGTTACTGTTGGCTATACCCTGGATCCTAAAGGTATATGAGGATTGATCACCCTCTCTTGCAAAAGGGTATTTTCATACTCTCTAAGGTTTAAAGGTTTTCACCTTTCTAAGTCTTGGAGTTTATACACTCCCGCCTGTAGCGCATGAAAATTCGGGATTTTCGCCAGAATACTTATGGGTTTATCCCAGTACATTAAGGATTTATCTCCAGTATATTTTAGGGTTTATCCCCTGTAATATAAGAATTATTCAAACAGTTGCAGCTGATGTCCAGAAAATTTCTAAGTATTCGAAGACATTATGCACAGGGGACATTCCTACTGAGGCAATTGTGTAAAGCTCAAAGGATCAAGCTCGGACCTAGTACACTAAGTGTCTCAGACTGGGGACATCTTCGTTGGAAAAAAATTGCAAAAGGATTGAAGTTTGAGAATAGGGTTACACTCTATTCATGGTATGATCTTTCCTTTGTTAACGTTATTTAAATCATTTGAGTTTTTGAAACTATGTTTGACAAAAGCTTAAGCATCCTGATTAGGATATATTCTCAGGATATATTCTCAAAATGTATTTTCAAAATATGTTTCAGGATATTTGATTAGAATATTTGAGACATGATACTTGGATTAAAAACTGAAACTGTGTTCTAGTCAAACAGGTGTTCTCAAAACCAACTTTGTAAAATAAAAATGAACTGTCCTCTTTCTCTGAAAACTTTATTTGAATTGTTTGAGTTATAAAAACCTTATTTGACGGAAGTCTTAATAGGATATTTGCGAGTATACTGATCAAGATATTTTCATAAAAAGTAATAATTGCACTAAGTTTGGAACATTGGAATTCAGACTAAGCATTGCATAACAAATAACAACATGTAAGGCTAAAAGGTTAGTTTATTATTAATTGTATTCTTGGTTTCATCTCAAAAAGAGACCCATCCACCAAGAACACAATTAAGTTTTTAAAGCATATTTACATAAACAGTTGAAGGTTTCGTCTTGAAAACACGAGATCCCTCCACCTCCAACTGTTAAATTGTTCTAAAGCTTGCAGGAAATTAAAATTGTTCTAAGTACATGACGACCAGATGATTCAGACCCTACAAAGCAAAGTACAGGTATCGTTAAAGACAAACTAACCAGGATACAGGTTCAGTATATGTGTACGGGATACAGGATTTGGATATTTACCTTATTAAGGAAGGAGGTCATGGGCTCGATGGATTCCATGAAGCCAAGATCATCATAAGAGAAACCTTCGGCAACAACAGTGGAGGGCTTAGAGTAGGTGGCAACAAATGATTCTTTTTTTACCAGGACAGGCTTGGAGTAACTGTCAAGCTCCTCAAGATTGAAGACAACAGGGACCTTAGCAGAGTCTACAGAAAAAGGGAGTAGTTTCAATCTTATCATATTATATGCTGATTAACCAAACATATGCATGAATGTTCAAAACAGATATCCTTACCGGACGTATTGGAATGACTGAAAAATATGTCTGTTGGAATTAGGATATCCAACAGTTATATTTTTGGGGACAATTGTTATGGGTGAAATTCTGAGCCCATATTCTGACACTATATCTAGATTTCATGTTAGCTGTTTATGATCAGGATACCGGGCCAGGATATTGGTAACATCCTGAGGCAGTATCGATCAGGATACCAGACCAGGATATTGGTAACATCCCGACGCAGTATCCTGGCAGTTACTAACGATTTTCTTTGGTTGCAAGGTACCAACATTAAAGGACTTGATCTACCAGAAGATTCGCTCAAGGTGGTTGAAAAATGGACGTTGATGGTGGAAGAATGGGTCTTGTAACGGTCAGAATAGAAGAAAGGCATATTCCGTGAGAATATCGGATGTTGGTAAATGCTATTGATGTTGTAACGGTCATATGAGCTGAAGACCCGGTTTTATAGTTAATATGCACGTGGAAAACAAGTTAAAAGAGTCCCCCAACGTTCAGAATGGAATATTCTCTGCATCCCGGAATAATAGGAGAGTTAGTTTCTTTCTTGTAACTATAAATAGAAGGCCAGATCGATAGGAACGCACACTTGACTCTCTACTCTCGAACTCACACTTCTTTTTTCTTTCTATCATGCACAAACACTCAACACTTGTAATCGTTGTACCACTTAGCATTGATCTGCGCCATATCCTGCATTGTATCCTGATATTTGAAGTAATAGAAGAACAAGGCAGCTGCGATTGTCAGCTCCCGAGGTTTTGTGCCGGCGATCTAGATTGATCAAGGGCTTTCCTCGTATATCACGTGTCAACCTTTACTTTTTTGCTCATTGTTTGATCATAGATACAGCTCTATATCCTGATTCGTATCCTGAAACTGTTTTTACAATTAACTTGGTTAATATATTTTTTGACACTCATTTCTAGCACACTACCTCACTTAACTAATTTGATCACTTAATTGCTTCGGTAATTTTTGACCAAAACACTTATCTACTCTCGTAATCAAATAGATCACGAGAAGCATCTTCGATGCATTCTAGGATTACTTCGACAGGAGAAACTATATGCAAAATTCTCCAAATGCGAGTTTTGGCTTCGCGAAGTCCAATTTCTTGGACATGTTGTCAATGAGCAAGGTATCCAAGTAGATCCCACTAAGGTAGAAGCCGTAATGAATTGGGAAGGACCCAAGACTCCAACCGAAATACGTAGCTTTCTGGGTTTAGCTGGGTATTATAGAAAATTCATTGAGAACTTCTCAAGAATAGCAGCGCCATTAACTTCGTTGACCCGTAAGAAAGTTAAGTTTGATTGGGGTCCAAAATAACAAGAATCCTTTGAGATTCTTAAGGAGAAATTGAGCAATGCTCCGGTGCTAACTCTACCTGATGTAATTGAAGAGTTTGTTGTATACTGTGATGCTTCACACACCGGTATGGGTTGTGTGCTCATGCAGCGAGGCAAGGTGATTGCCTATGCATCACGACAACTAAAAGTGCATGAGAAAAATTACACCACCCACGATTTGGAGTTGGGTGCCGTTGTATTCACACTTAAGTTATGGAGACATTACTTGTATGGAACTAAATGTGTGATCTATTAAGATCACAAAAGTCTCCAACATTTGTTTAATCAAAAGGAGCTTAATATGAGACAACGCCATTGGATGGAAACCTTAAATGACTATGATTGGGAGATTCGCTACCATCCTGGTAAAGCGAATGTGGTCGCAGATCCTCTAAGCCGAAAGGAAAAAGTTAAACCAATTAGGATCAATGCCAAGAGCATTAAGTTGAGGAATAATCTGAATGAAAGAATATTAGCTGCACAAAAGGATGCTGTTTTGGAGGATAATCTTCCAAATGAAAAGTTAGGTATAACTATTGAACAATTAACACCTGGGAAGGATGGAATTCTCAGGATGAACGGAAGAATTTGGGTTCGTATTCAGGGAGGACTTCGAGAGGTAATCCTCCAGGAAGCCTACAACTCCAAGTACTCAGTTCACCCGGGAGGTGACAAAATGTATCATGATTTGAAAGCTAACTATTGGTGGATAGGTATGAAGAAATCTATTGCCACCCATGTAGCTAAGTGCCTGACTTGTGCTCAGATCAAAGCTGAACATCAAAAGCCATCAGGTCTGCTTCAACAACCAGAACTTCCCACATGGAAGTGGGAGATGGTGACCATGGATTTCATAACCAAATTACCTAAAACCAGGCATAGAAACGATACAATATGGGCTATTGTTGATAGACTAACTAAGTCAGCACACTTCTTACCCATCAAGGAAACTCATAGCTCCGATAAGTTAGCCCAGTTGTATGTAGATAAGATTGTAGCTCTACATGGAGTACCAGTAGCTATTATCTCTGATAGAGATACTAGATACACCTCTCATTTTTGGAAAAGTTTCCAACAATCCTTGGGCACACGTTTAAATTTTAGTACTGCTTACCATCCACAGACGGATGGACAGAGTGAGCGTACAATTCAAACATTGAAGACATGCTGCGAGCATGTGTCATTGATTTAGGAGGTAGTTGGGATGATCATCTACCTTTAATCGAGTTCTCCTATAATAATAGCTACCATACAAGTATTCAGGCTGCGCCTTTTGAGGCATTATATGGTAGGAAATGCAGAACGCCTGTCTGTTGGGCAGAAGTAGGAGAAGCTCAGTTGTCAGGACCTGAGATAGTCCTTGAAACAACGGACAAGATTGTCCAGATTCGTGATCGCTTAAAAGCTGCCAGGGATAGGCAGAAAAGCTATGCTAATGGGAAGCGAAGGTCTCTAAAGGTTGAAATAGGCGATAAACTTTTACTGAAAGTATCACCCTGGAAAGGTGTGATGCGTTTTGGTAAAAAGGGTAAGTTGAGCCCTAGGTATATTGGACCATTCGAGATTATCGAATGTGTCGGCAGTGTAGCTTATAAGCTGAACTTGCCTGAGGAGCTGAGTGGGATTCATAATGTGTTTCACATTTGTAATCTCAAGAAATGCCTAGCCGATGAATCTCTAGCAATGTCTCATAAGGACGTGCAAATTGATGAAAGTTTGAGGTTTGTTGAAAGACCTATAGCGATTGAGGATCGACAGGTTAAAAAGCTCCGAAGAAAGCATGTACCTATAGTAAAGGTCAAATGGGAAGCCCGTAGAGGTCCTGAGTATACGTGGGAAGTCGAATCCACTATGCGACAAAAGTACCCTCACTTACTCTAGTAAATCTCGGGGTCGAGATTTCTTTTAAGGGGGTGAGGATGTAACACCTCGGAAATTCATGTCCAGTAAAATAAAGACACATGTCATGTAATGCAAAAGTGCTATGGAAACGGATCCAGATAATGATGTACATTAGGATTTAAAAGAAAATGTCGACATGTTAAATTATACCTCTGAGCGACCTATTAATAAATCCCTAACCAGGATATATTTTATCAACATCTGAATTATGTTTATAAATATGGCCATCCTAAATAATAAATTGGTTACAACCTTAGACATGGACCCAATGTGAATTTCTTGGTATTTCCGTCAACTTAAACCTCCCACAAGAGTACAAGATGTGTAAGTACATGCCTAGACATGCAATGGCTGAAAACATGGTCCCCATTCTGATTAAAATGCATGAGATTCGGAGATGTAAGTGTTGCATGGTCACAACCTCAATTAAAACAAAGTTTTGTCCTCTGGTGGAGGCTTGCGCACCTCAACACCAAAAGCCTTACGGTGCGCAAGGATGCTTGCGCACCTCAACACCCAGAACGTTACGGTGCGCAGGGCCTGCATCTGGGCGTTTTTCAGGACAGCTGCCTGTATAACCGGTTGCACCGCCTCATTTAAGTGGTATTCGAAAATCAAGGACTCTCTAGGTGGTTTTTAGCATCTTAGGTACACCTGGGATGATCTTACAACACCTATAGACTATTTTGGCAAGATCTAAAGCTAATTGGGTTCACTATATAAGAAAACTAGTTCTTGTGTTTTGACACACATTTGCAACATTCACTTGTGGGACTTGCTCTGGAGCTTCCATCAGTTAGAAGAGGATTATCAAGTGTAGAAAAGTTTGCTAGGACCTTAAGTAAGCCTCTAATTACTTGTTTAGTCATTAAATTTAGCTTAATTACTCTAAAGTCAAACTTATCGTAAAATTAGTTTGACTTTCGTTTTAATTACATGTGGCTTAACCACTGATCAAATTGAAAGTGGTTATAAGACCACATTAGTGTAGGTGATTAACCCTTAAAAGGGCACCTCCTAATTATCTCGTTTGACTGGTCAATTGTTGGGTCAAAGTAGTTTGACAAAAAGTCAAACTGGACAGAATTTACAAAAATAATTCTAATTAATAAATCAGAGGTTCTAAATTATATTCTAACATTCTAATGACTTGGTAATCAATATTAAAACATGTTTTATCAGTCCTAACCCGATAATTAATAGTCTAAGGTCAGTTTATAACCGAAAGTCGCAAAAGCTTGACTTTTGCTTTGACTTTCAGTTCTGACCCGTTTAAGCTTAATTCTCCTATGTTCTAAGCTTCCATTAGGACCACATTACTTAGTAGTATAACCCCCTGGAGTTATATTGCATAGTGACTAGTGGTTTGAATTATATGCACTTAATAGTAATTATGCTTCATAATGCCATAAACGCCCTTTTTACATTCAACCGAGATTTTTAGCAATGTGATTGAACTAAAACCTTTGCTACTAATATTTAGATATGTCCCGAAAATTTGACTTCAGTTTGTGGTCCAGAATAGGAGTTATGCTCAATAGCGTAATTAAGGAACTTTTTAGTAATTAAATAGCTCAATTAGCATGAAGCCTATCAAAACCCGATTTTTGACATCAAACTTCTTACCTACTGATGTAAAATAATAATTTGGGATTTTTTAAAGATTTTTAATTATTTTTAGGCTGAGCATAACATAGGATTATGGCTTGATTTCGGTAATTGTCGTTTTTACCCTTTTCATACATAAAATGAGTTTTACATAACTATTTAGTGTCAAACCTTTTGCTACTGATTCCTTATGATAAATAAAGTATTTTGAACTTTATAAACTGATCAAAAACTCAGATTTACTATTTTAACCCAAATAACCCTTTAAACCGACTTTTAAGCATTATTAGCACCTAGTATGGGTTAAAAACTATATTTGACATATAAAACTTATTACCCACTGATGTTTTAAGTTAATTTATATAATTATACAGTAAACTAAAGTTTGTAAACTCAGAAGTCTATTTTGACCTTTAAGGCCTATGTAAAATTACCAAAATGCCCCTACGGGACATAGTTTGGCTATATAAGATAATTTTCACATATATAATGTGTCCTACTGTTATAACTTATAAAAATACATATTTTTACTGATTTAACCAGACCTAAAACTCAGTTGTACAATTAAACTCTTTTATGGGCATTAAAATTTACCAAAATGCCCTTATGGGACTTATTTTGGTTTAAATTACTTTTTGGGCATATATGTTAACATCTTACTGATGTATTAACATAATTTGAGCATAATAATGATTAAGACCTGTATATAATTTATTTGGTTACCCGTTACGCGTTTACGCGTTCGGATCGGCTTATGTGACTAGTTTACATACAATAGCCGAAACAGGCTTAACCTTATCATTAAATTCTCAATTTCCAGAATGTGTTTAGTTTACCCATATTTTTACAAGTATCCAAGCTTGTCGGGTCTAAACCACATTCTGTTCCGGTCTCCGCTTAATCTAGCATTTAGACCCGTAGGGTTTTTCTCTAGCTAGTCGGTCTAAGTCCTTGTCTTAATTAAAGACCCGTTAGCATCCTAATAGGTTAATAAACCTTCTATACAGATTAAATAGCTTCCAGTAGAAGGTTCCTTCAAAAAGCTTTAAGATTTTTACTGCTAGCATCAGGTAAATACCTTTAACTTATTTTCCCTATACGGGCTTGGGATATGGTATTATAATAATACCACTTGGTCGGGTATGAAATCATTTAATCGGATTGTGATTAATAAATTGTATAACCCGTTTTAATTTGTCTTGTTTGATAACATAAGCATTGGGGGTTAACGACCGTGTCCTGGATATCCTCGACTCATTTTATTTGAAAATGGCCACGACCTATGCACGGGGTGTAGGCATACACCTGACAGATGCAAATGCTAAATATAAACCCACATGTTGGGGATAACTCCTTTGTGGGTTCTATAAGTGGTGAGTCGGTTAATCACGACCGGCTTCTAACCGGCCCCAATTGTATGACAAACATATAAATCTGCATACAAGATTATATTTAAATAATTGTCCCAAGTTATAAAAGATTTACGCCATGTGCACCTAAATCAATTTTCTTAAACATTTTCAAAAGAGTCAGTTAATTGTATTTACCAGTGTAAACTGACGTATTTTCTTAATGACTGATTGACAGGTACCTCTCGAAATAGGCTGGAGCTATAGGGTGTCTTTAGAGGATCTTGCAAGTCCATAAGATGCCTACAGTCTGTTATTTTGTTTCTTTGTATTTATTTATGATCCGCCTGTGGATCTTATTACATTCCAGTTTGTACATTCTTGAACTCGAACACTCAGACAATATGGTTTGTAATAGTTTATTCACCAAGCCTTCCGCTGTGCTATATTATTGTGTATATTGACTATGATGATATCAACTACGTCACGATACTCCCCGCCGGGCCCACCGGTAATATGTGGAAATATCAGGGTGTGACACTTGTGAAAATATGTGGTAGAGAAACTGCATGCATGATAGTGTGTTCTGATTAAAATTCTAGGATTTGACTGTGATTTATTTGGGTGATCAAATTAAATAAATTAAAACATGATAAATCAGCTGCATACCGTTATATGGAAAAGGCCTAAGGAGATAAGTTTAAGTGGACATACATATTGGGAATCGCTCAGATCATCCATAGTAAATCAGTGCTGATAAGTGTAGTCTGGCCCGAAACATTGTGATTTGATCCCATTGCAGATTGTAATTGTATATTAGTTTCTTTGTGTTTCAGTTTATATTGTTAGATTTTAAAAATCAAAAATCCAAAAATAAAATGTTTATTTGTTTTATTAAAATTTGTTAACCGTTCTAGAAGGTTTGATTGATCATCACAAGTTGAAAGAAATTTGAATTGTGAAATCTGAGTACAAATACTTGGATGTACCAAGTGTTCATGTGGTATTTCCCTCTGTTGTTTGGAAATGTTTGCTTATGAATTTCTGAGCATGTGCAAAAATTGATTTAAATCAAGAAACATAGGTTGTTGAAGATTGAGATACTGTTGGCTGCTGACATAGAATGAAGCATCACAACAACACGATGTGCCTGAGTCAGAAGAACCAGATACGTGTCATCATCTGACAATGTGTAACAACCCGATTTTTGAAGTCAAAGTACAAGTCAAAGTCAAAGTCAAAGTCGTAGGAAGAAAAGATTGCTAATCAGATCTAACATTTCTTGCTTGATTATTACTTGTACTCGTGGACCTCGATAATCGATAATCTACTTAAACACTAATCTACATCGCTATCGCATCGCAACTCGAATTACAGGTTATGGACATTGTTTTACGTGTGGGTGCTTTTATGTGCTACTTGTGCATGTTTATATTTGTTTTGAGGTGATTATTCGAAAACGCAATCACAACCCTATCGCAACGCAATCACATCGCGGACTTGAATAACAAGTTTTACTTTTATGGTTATTAGTAGTTATGTTATTTGTGTAACTAATGTGTAATACTATCGCATCGCTTACTCGCAACGCAACGCTGAACGCACAAAATAAAAAGTCAGAAACCAACTTTGCAAAAGCCATCTGATCGGATGGCCATCCGATCGGGAGGCCCTCCGATCCATTACACCACACCACCCTTCCCCTCTCTCCCCTATAAATACTCACCTGTCACATCATTGTTCGTGATGTGACAACTCTCCTCCGACCCTTTGCCTTCTCAACCACATTTCTCTCGATTTCTCGCGATTCTTGTAAGTTCCTACTCCAAATCTTGTACTTCATTTATCTATACACACTTTTTCATCATTTTCTCCAACAAATCTCAACTTTTCACCATGAAATCTATGAATTTGGGCTATTTTAGGGTGATGTCATCACGGGTTCTTATGAACACCAAAGTGTGACCTCATTCTACCAAGAAAAACTCAGATCCAACAGATTTCTACAACGATTAAACACTAATTTCACCTAAATCTAAACATAATCAAAGTGTTTCAAGCTTTCCTTCAAACTTTCTTCACTTTTCACCCTAGAACGATGGAATCCGAGCTCGGTCAGGCCTTCTACTCATCCTCTAGTAAAGTGTCGGTCTGAGAATGGATTACTATCAAAGAGACAACCGATTCAAGGGTTGGACATGGAACACTGTCATGAACAGCTGGTTCGGATCGAACGGGGTGATTCCCGTCCGATCGGATGAGTTGGACCTGATGGGGTTTCTGTTGTTTAACACGTTGTCATACCGTCTCGATAAAATCTTTTAACTTAGCTAAACTTTACGAGGTTTTTTTTACCCAAAACAGTCGCCCAAACGAACGGCCATCCGATCGGATAGCCATCCGATCGAACGGCTATTCGACCAGGTGGCTTGGGGTTTTTAAACACTTAATCAATTTTTGTACCAGTTCCAACGATTCACCATCAGACCGAACAGCCATCCGTCCGGATGACCATCCGGCCGGATGACCTGAATTGTAGGAACACTTCTCCTTTTACAAAATGCTACAACGAAAACTTCAAAGTTCACATCATATACAAACACATCCATCCCAAACGGACAACCCTCCGACCGAATGGTCATCCGTCCGGACGGTCATCCGATCAGATCACAATCCGTCCGCAACTCTTCGACGCACCGTTTTTACGCACCGTTCAACACTTATACTGTCGTTATCTGATCAGGCTAACTCTCCAGCGCTCCTTCAATCCAAGACTGTGTTTATTCATTAAACACGATCTGTGAGTATACTCAATCCCTTTTTGCTTTAAGCACTTTTGGGTGTTACTACGTTACCTATATCAAATCACATCGATCACACAACGCAAACACTTTATATACGCTAACCGCTCTCGCATGTTATACGTGTTACTCGATGAATGCCTGTATGTTATGTTTACACAGTGATTGTTGCCTGACACCTTAGCAACGATAGTACTATAGTTTGGACTCAGCACCTGTTGTGGACAGGGGTTGTTAAGGGCTTTCTTCACGTGTTACAGTGGTGATATGTGTTGCGCATTCTACAACTCGCAGTCATGTCTGTGCATATTTCATTGTCGATAGCTTACTTGCTTCACATTTCTACGTGTTACATGCTGGTTATGCGTAAATCGCTTTCGCTACTATTATACTATTAAACTTGTATGCTCACCTTTACACTATGTGTATTAAATTTTAGTTTAACGTATGTGACAGGTGCTTAGGATGCTTGCCATGTTTGCTGAACTCTATGGAATCAAGCTAGGAGAGTCTAGAAACAAACTAAATAAAAATCTGAGTTGTCGGAACAATTTATTTGTCTTTTAGATAACTATGTCTGTAATAACTATTTTATTTGATATGTTATGGTATGGGACGTAACGTTAAATATCTGGTAATATTAGTTGGTATGGATTTCTGCTGGACAATCTGTTTCGCTCAGTGCCGCGCCCCGATGATTCCGCCATCGGTTGGGGTGTAACACAATGATAGTACATTTGAAGAAGTACATGTGAACCTACTTGTAAGAGGAAGGATTGATAAAGAAAAGAGCTGCTGAGAATCCTCCTCTCGCATTCTTTTCAACAAGATTTTCAAGCAAAGCTGATCATGATCAAGAAGAAGAAAAAGCCCAAGTTTGAAGATGAAAATATAAAGTATCTTCCCACAGAGACATAAGAAAGACAACAGTTTGATAAAGACAACATAAACCTAGGGGGATATTGTAAGGCCATATAATTGAATAGGTTTACGCTTATCTTTATCAAACGCAATGATAAGCTATTGGGCTTAGTTTCCTAGTGGGTTAGATAGTATTGGGATAAGCCATGTGGGCTAATTAAATGTTTTGGGCTTGTAGTGTGCATGTGGGCTTGGCTCAGATTGTATTAGGTCACCCTATGTAACTATAACTAGGGTGAGCCTAGTTCATTTTAGGGTTGCTGTTCATATTTCAGTTCTTCTTGGTATTTTCGAGTTGTATATTAAGCGTACCAGACGGTTCTTTAGAAACCGTGTGCACTTTGATAATAATAATCGACATTCTTTCAATCTTCTACATCTATTCTTGTTTTTCCGCAACTCGATTAGGTGTCGTGATATCTGATTGTGTAGTTTTCTGGACTTACATTTATAAAAGCTATATTTGCCATAAATCATCTTCAAGTTTAAAGTAAAGTCCATGGATTATGTGGATGTTGATCTTGTTAGGATCTAAACATCAAAATGTTTAGATCATCATTTCTAGCCTAGATTATACAAGATCATCCATTTAATCATCCTACTTTAACATAATCATCAAGAGTATATAAGCTAACTCGCACTAAACAACATAATCAACACATAATATATAATTATTATACACTACAAGAAAAATGACCATTTGGGACTAAATTATGAGGGACTGATTTATCAGTCTCGGATACATAGTATCTGGGACTAATTTATTAGTTACTAATTGTATTAGAGACTGATTTTTTTGTGACTGATGTCCGTGACTAATAATCAGTCCTTAATACTTGGACCATTTATCTGGGACTGAATTTTAGTCACAAATATGTTTGTCTAAAAATAAATTTTGGGGGGAAACTTATTGGTTACTGAAATTCAGTCCTAAATAACTGCCCCATTATTAAAAATGACGCCATTTTATTGGTCACTAATATTCAGTCACTAATATATTGACACCGAGGGACTAAACTATGAGGGACTAATCTATCAGTCTCGGATACGTAGTATCTGGGACTAATTTATTAGTTACTAATTGTATTAGAGGTTGATTTTGTTGTGACTGATGTCCGTGACTAATAATCAGTCCTAAATAACTGCCCCCATTAATAAAAATGGCGCCATTTTATTGGTCACTAATATTCAGTCACTAATATATTGACTCCGAGGGACTAAACTATGAGGGACTAATCTATCAGTCTCGGATACGTAGTATCTGGGACTAATTTATTAGTTACTAATTGTATTTGAGGTTGATTTTTTTGTGACTGATATCCGTGACTAATAATCAGTCCTTAATAACTGCCTCATTAATAAAAATGGCGCCATTTTATTGGTCACTAATATTCAGTCACTAATATATTGACACCGAGGGACTAAACTATGAGGGACTAATCTATCAGTCTCGGATACGTAGTATCTGGGACTAATTTATTAGTTACTAATTGTATTAGAGGTTGATTTTTTTGTGACTGATGTCCGTGACTAATAATCAGACCTAAATACTTGGACCATTTATCTGGGACTGAATTTTAGTCACAAATATGTTTGTCTAAAAATAAATTTTGGGGGGAAACTTATTGGTTACTGAAATTCAGTCCTAAATAACTGACCCATTAATAAAAATGGCGCCATTTTATTGGTCACTAATATTCAGTCACTAATATATTGACACCGATGGACTAAACTATGAGGGACTAATCTATCAGTCTCGGATACGTAGTATCTGGGACTAATTTATTAGTTACTAATTGTATTAGAGGTTTATTTTTTGTGACTGATGTCCGTGACTAATAATTCTCATGCGTCGAACCTCGTAATTAAGTGTGCCCCAAAATTACGTGTTTCGTCGCATGGTCCACATAGCACTTCTAGTTAAGTGAGGAAACAAATAAGATTGAAGCATTGTTTAAATCAAATAAGCATTAATGTAAAACAACATTTATTGAAACACCTAATGATTTTGCTAGTCTAGTAATGTAAGACTCTCCCATGAGACTTCTCAAGGGATTTGCTAGTCTAGTAATCTTGATCAAAAGCCTTCCAAATGGGTCAATTTAGGTTGCTTTTAAAATTATATGGGTTGGTTTGGATAAGATATTTTAACTAAATTGGTCACAATGGGTCACTTGAAATTCCATCTTGTTATTTTCTGGTCAAAGCGGGTCGACAACATTAAAGAAATGGGTCGATGTGGGTAAGTGTCTTAAAGGAACGGGGCAGGTTTCGGATCGGAATGGGTTCATTTCAAATTGAGTTTCGGGCCAAGACGAGGTTCGTACACACTACAAAAGAACTACACAAACATGGATATTCTTGTTGACCAATCATATTCTTTCTTTATGACGATGTCTCAAACTGGAAGCAATGATTAGTAAGCAGCCATCTTATATATCAATTATGTAATCGGTTTCAATTAATGGTCAATAACACAAATTTGTTACTCCTCAAGTCTATTTTCTTTACATATGGAATATTTATACTTAATCAAATTTGTTGCCCAAACCCTTTCTTAGGCCATGTGTAGTCATAACCCCCTTTGTGAGCGCTCCCCAACTTTTTTTGCCTCATAACCCCCTCCGTAGTGGTGTCCGGGGGGTTATGAGGGGGTTATGGCGCCCCACTACGCATACCCTTAGCAAAAATCATAAATCTCTAAAAAAAAAAGGATTTGTTTTTGGGGTGTGATAAATACACCCAAAATATAGATTAGTATACCCATTAGTCAAAGTTGGTAATAATTAATCACTTTATTTTATTATAAAAGTCAAACGTAATAATTATGATTTTTAAGTTATTTACTTTATTACATTATTTTATTATAAAAGTTAAAAGTAATAATTATGTTTTTTATATTATTTTATTTTATAATACTTTTTTTTCTGTTTTATATTTGGCACAAACTATCTACACACCAAGTGTGTAGATAGCCACCATCCAAAAGTTGTTTTTTGTCTTATATGTACACCCATGCAGTGTCGAGCTATGACCAAAGCGTGACGTTTTGGTCCGTCAACTAGACAAAGACTGACGGGTCTGTTGACCGGACCAAAATGCCGAGCTTTGGCCGCGTTAACCAGACCAAAGACTGACACCCGATCAGTCTTTTGTCTGGTTGACAGGACCAAAACGCGGTCAAAGCTCGGCGTTTTGGTCCGGTCAACAGACCCGTCGGACACCCGTCAGTCTTTTGTCGGGTTGATCGGACCAAAACGTCGCGCTTTGACCACAGCTCGACACTGCAGGGTATGCATATAGTACAAAAAACACCTTTTTGGTGTGTAGATAGTGACTTGGGTGTGCCAATAGGTACACCCTTTATAGGCATATTTTGTTATACTATTATTAGTATTAATAGCAATATTAATAAATAAATAATCAAGACACTTTATAAATCACAAAAATGAAAAAGTTCATCATAAATAAATAAAAGTTCATCTAATAAAAAAGTAAACGTGCAAACATTAAAACAATTAATCGCCTAGCACTACTACAAAAACAACTTTTTGAAGCGTTTGAATTTTTTTTTGAAGCGGTTTGAATGAAAGACGCTTCAAAAGGCAAAAAAGAATTAAATTATTATCATAACCCTAATATAACCGCTGCTAATCTAAAATTCCTATTTAACTAAAAATAATTCAATAAATAATATTTTTATATTAAAACGCTTCTAAAAATCTCAAAAATTCTATTAATACAAGACCCACATATACCCTTTTGTTTAAACGATTTAAATTATCTTCAATAAATCGTTTAGAATTAATTAATTATATTGAAAAACTCATTTAAATTTCAAATACCCCGAAACGTGGATGGATATACCAGAAAGAAATTTGGTTACATAATTATATATTTATATATGTATTAAAATTAAATAAGTGTTTTGTTTTGTATTAATTTTCATGTCCTCTGACAAGTTTCGACACTATATTTTACTACTATAGTGAATTGAAAATTATACGATCAATTATTTTTAATAAGTTACTATAAAAGTTGAAAACTATTATGTGAATTTAACAATTAAGAAAAAAATTAATCAAGTTCTAAATCCAAGCCAAACACAAAATTTTGATTTTCAAACTTAAAAAAAAAAATGTAAATGACGTGGGCATAGGATGGGGTGTGGTAGGGTGGGGTTAAGGAGGGATTTATTTGTTTAAGGCAATTTGTTTGACTACTTTTCCTTGGTAACAGAGCCAGTATGGATCTTTTGATTTACTATGTTAAAAAAAGGTTGACTTATGGGTGTATTTAACAACACCCTTTGTTTTTTTTTTTTTAAAATAAAACAAAATGGGTGAATTAAAAAAAGCAATATTCTAGCACTAACTGATTGGTCTATTCAAACTCACTCGGATCGCCATGCTATCATCATCATCCATTGATCAAAACCAATCCAACGGTCACAAAACCCACCCATCTCCACACATTAAATTACCAAACACCCTCTTTCTCTTGACTAACACAGACAACACAAAGCACCCTCAGTCTCTCTCTCGACCTGTTAGAGCCGGAGCCGGAACCGGCGCTCCGGCGAGCCATCTGATCGATGATTCGACTTCATCTACAACCGACACCCACCCCCTTTTTTTCGAGCAGCAACGAACGACCACCACCAACGTCTGGTGGTGGTGAGCGACGGTGAGACGGAGAGAAAGCTGAGAGATTGAGAGTGAAAGAGAGACCGGAGGAGGGCGGTGACGGCGGCAGACAGCGCCGTCGTCTGTGGAGGAGCGTCGAAGGAGACAGCGGCGGTGGTTTGGTGTCGATTAACTTATCCAGTAAGCCGTTTCCTTTTTCTTCTTAACCCTTCTTTTTCTTCGAGATTCGTCTATCTCCGGCCACTGTTCGTTCTTTCAGGTGTAAATCTGATGATTGATGATGATGAATGACGATGATGACGGTCACGGCGGCGCTACGGCGGCCGCACCAGCAGCGATTCGGGGTTTGGGTTGTTTCGGCACGACAATGGTGGTTATGTGGTCACTGGTCAAACTCGGTTCTGATTTGGTTCGGGTATGGGTTCTCAGCTCGGGTGTCAGTTTAGTCTCGGGTTCACATTGGGTTAGTTCGCGCGCAGTGCAGATTCGGTTTGGTTCAGTCTAAGCGGGTCAAAGTTCGAGTTTGGGTCATTTAACTTACTTTGTTGGTGTTTGTTTGATTAATGTTTTGAAGTATTAAAGTTTAGAATTAATATGCTATAATGTTGAGAATGTCATTGTATTTAAGACTCTTGTTAGTCCTAAAAAGTAAATATATTACCAAATGTGCATGCATACTATCGACTATCAAATGTAGTATCAAAGACTATTTTTTAGTCTTCAAAAAACTCATAACCAGAAACAGTTATAGCATCGGCGACTATTATTTAGTTACGAAATTAACATATTAGGGATTGATTATCAGTCTCTAAAAAACATATTCGGGATTGAAAAAGTTCTTAAAAGATACAAAATTTCAGTCTCTAAAAAACATATTCGCGATTAAATAATGACATCTAAGATTATTATTTTAGTCCTAAAAGATAAATTGAATATGTTATCAGGGACTAATTCTCAGTCTCCAAAAGAACATATTATTAGGGACTGATTCTTAGTCTCTAAAAGAACATATTCAGGACTGAAAAAGTTCTTAAAAGCTACATATTTTCAGTCCCTAAAAACATATTCGAAACTAAATAAGATGACATCTAAGATTATTTTTCAGTCCCTAAAAAATATATTAAGGAATGAAATGGCATGTTATCAGGGACTAATTCTCAGTCTCTACAACGTCTATTAGAGACTGAATTGTCATGGAACCCAAATCTAAGTAAATGTATTTGGGACAAAATATACAAGGTTCAAGTACTGATTTTCAGTCCTGAAAGGCCTAGTATCAAGGACTGATGTTCAGTCACCGACGAAATGTATTCGAGACTGAAATGATGTTGTACCACAACGTATATTGAGGACTGATTTTATATGTATAGGAGACTGAATATCAGTCTCTATTGGTGTCATACAATCGGGACTGAAATTTAGTTACTAATGAAAGTATCTAGGACTAGACAATTAGGACTGGCTCGGGACTGGCAAATCAGTCCCTAATAACCATTAGGGACTGATTTAGGAGTTTTAGAGACTGATTTTTCAGTCTCAGATTGCGATCTTTTTTGTAGTGTTTTTAAGTTGAGATTAGTGTTTTAATCTTTGATTTAAGTTAGGTTCAAGATGATTAACATGTACTTTCATAATCTATATATCTTAAGAAGCTTAAAAATAGCATGGGATGATCTTATAACTTTGCAAGAGATTAGTGAGTTATTTGATGAAGAAGATGATGATGTTGAAGCTCTAAAATGCCAAGAACAAGTCCCCTAATGCATCTCCATGCTTGAAACACCCTTAGATCACTTTGAAATGAAGTTGTATAGCTAGAAAAATGGTGTTTAATGGTGGTTGAATGGTGGCTAGTGGTGGTGTTGTTTGGCCAAATTCAAAGGGGAAAAAGAAGAAGGGTTTTGGTTATTTTTCTTGTGTTGTGAAGAATGAAAGTTGAAGATGAAGATATTATGTTATAACATTCAATTATTGTTAGTCAAAATAAATCTTCACATACCATACTATCATCATCAAAATCTAGTGTAGGTTGAGGTGTGGGGACCACATGGGGGGGGGGGGGTAAAGTGGAAACATTTATAAAATATCTTTTATAAATTATAACATGTGATAAATTTGTTAATTGTTGTAGATATTTTGGTAATTAAAAAAATCTTGCATCATTAAGACACTAATCATGTTTAGGGCATTAAACTAGTCTTAACTAGTTCATTAGATTTGTTGGTATTAATTTTGGATGGTAAAACTGACACTAGTTCGCTTGTCGGTTTGAAATCGGGTAATATATGAAAGTTGTGATATAATACCGGGAGCGATGGTTTTAATTTACCATTGATGCTTTGGCGTTTATTTAAGGTGTTTACGACGCCAAATGATAGTTTACTAGTTCGCTAGATTCCTAGTTTAGGCATTTGGATGATGGAAATATCACTTGTTCGCCTATCGGCTCGAATTCAGACAAGTTGTGAAAGTTGCAGCGCAATACTAGAAGTTCATATATTGGATATCCCATTGATATCCCCAAGCTTATTTAGGATGTATAATATTATTTACAAGTCTTACGGACCTTAAAATGCTAAATTTTTAGTGTTGCGAACATTTATTATTGTTATAGTTTGACGCAGATCGAAAACTTTATAGTTATATGCATTTTCCGGAAAGTTAAAGTGTTTTAGCATTTTGTGCTCCTAATTAGGGTTTTTTATTTATATTTCAACTATAAAATGCTTTCATGCCATTCGTTGCTCATTCGAACAATTTTCAGAACTAGCCGGTATGAATAGTGTGTTCAGGTGAATCGTGTTTTCAACATTTTGCCAACATATTTGGACATAGTTTGTTGTTTTCTCGCGACGCGACGAATGTATCAATTTTGTTTGAAATATTTAACCATGTTCTATGATTTGTAGACTTTACGTGACCTAATCATGCATCAGTTAAGTCATAACGAACGCAATTAAATGTATAATTAGATTGTTAAGTTGTACGGAATTACCATTATTTTTGCCGGTTGTCACATTATCAACAAATCACAAACAATCACACAGACACCATAATAAAACTAAACATAATATGATTAGATTACTATTCTAGAAATACAAGAACATTAACATAAGTGTCACAAAGAAACCTTACATCCGGAAAGAACACAAAGAAAATTAGCCACTCATCGTTCGATTGATCATGCAAGCATCAAATCCGTAATCCATCAACGAGAAAGCTTCAATCTCCCCTTAGAAATCACACAAACTATTGTTCTTAACCCTAAAATTCGCCCAGAAAACGTTTTGGTTCGAATACAAGTGAAAAGATAACCAAAAGTCACTCCACACCAACCATTATAAGAAAAACAAGAATTTACGCCTGGCCTCCACTGTAAGCTACGATGGCTACCGTAGCTTATGGTGGCCTTCAAAAGGCTACGATGGAGATCCTCTGAGCTACGGTGTCTACTTTTTGAATCAGAGACTACCGTAGCTTACGGTAGCTGCCTTAAGCTATAGTAGGGCCTAGTTATGCTTTTCTTGCTTTCTTCCTCCACTTTTATTCTATTCCCTTTCCGCTCTCAACCATGCTTCCTTTTTAGATGCGTCTTTTACACTTCTTACACTTGCCATAACAAACACACCGTAGTCATCCAATTCCTTAAACTAACACACTTAAACATACGGTTTTCATTATATTTATATTAATTAAGGGTTCTTCTACGGTCCACCTGTCAAAGGATATGGGTGTTACCTATGTAGAAAAATATTAAACTTTCCCTGTATATAAAAAACCAACAAAAAGACATTAAAAAAACAATCCATATTTTTCTATATCTCTCAAACCCGAATTTTTAGCCCACTAGAAAAACTAAAAAAATATTGCGCTAGCCATGGATTGTTTTGGAACTTCCACCTGAACTCATCAAGTTTTGAGGAAGAAGAAATTCAAACGGATTGGTAAGGATTTGAGTTTTTAACATTAATCGTATATACCAAGAAATGGCATGAAAGGATGTTGAACGAGCTTTTGGACTGTTAAAAGGTCGGTGGCACATAATTGAACAACCGGCACGTTAAACACATCCTTTACGCATCAGAAGGATAATGTACACTTGTGTTATTTTACAGAATATGATTATGACAAAAGGTGTGGTTATATCTCCTTGTCAAGAGCAAGATATCAATAATGAAAAACACTTTATAAAATCACCAGTCGGCACAAATTGGCCTTAATCAACGTACAAAGACAGTCGGCACAGATTACCGACAAGAATCTAGCAAAACACAAAACACTAGTAAACCATCATGCTATGCAGATCATGCTATGCAGATCATCCTGTGATGATCTGCTTTAAAAGATGATCAAAACAATATCACAAAACTCTCAAACAGACTAAGAAAACCCTAATTTGAATGTTTTATAGAGAGAGAGAGAGAGAGAGAAGGTAGATATATGAAAATGGGGAGATGTGTGAATCATGAATCCCAATGCTCCCTTTTCCTTTAATAAATCCGGACAAGCTTAAGCCCCACGCGACACACAAGCAGCCCGAGCAACTCTCAGCCTAACAAGAATCCAAAAGCCCATGAAATAAAAAACATAAGACCGGGATTAAATAGAAGAAATATAAAATATAATAAACATATTGAATTGAAATATAAAGAAATATAAAATAAATTAGATATATATTTCAACACCCCCCTCAATTCAATATGCAAAACAATTAAAAAGACCCAGTTTTTTTTTTCACAAACCTTGTCATGAGCTTGAATGAGCAATCCTTTTGTGAAAACATCTGCAGTTTGATCTTCAGACGAGACACCAGCAGTCTTAATAACACCCTTTGAAATTTTTTCTCTTAAAAAAAAGATCAATTTCAAAATGTTTTGTACGTTCGTGAAAAACAGGATTAGCCGCTATTGATATAGCTGCAGTATTGTCACAAAATAGAGAAACAGGAAGTTTGACATCAACTTTAAGTTCAGTTAAAATGTTAAGAAGCCAAATAATTTAACATGGCACAACACACATAGCGCGATATTGTGCCTCAGTAGAAGATCTAGATATGGTTGACTGCTTTTTTGCTTTTCCATGAAATAAGAGAATTTCCTAAGAAAACAATAAAACCAGTGATGGATTTCCTAGAGTTAACACATTTACCCCAGTCAGAATCTGCAAATGCTTTAAGATCTAAACAATTCCTCTTTTTTAAACAAGATACCTTTCCCAGGAGAACCCTTAAGGTATCTTAAAAGTCTCAAAGCAGTTTTGAAATGAACATTAGTAGGACTATGCATATATTGACTTAGATAATGCACAGAATAAGCTATACCAGGTCTAGTATGAGAAAGATATATTAATCTTCCCACTAATTTTTGATAAACATAAATATCAAGTAAAACATAAATGAGTTAAAACATGATTTGCTTCAATGGGGCTGTTCACAGGTTTACACCCAGTCAAACCAAACTCAACAAGTAAGTCAAGACAATATTTCCTTTGAGATAAACATAAACCATCTTTGGTTTTTAAAACCTCAATTCCAAGAAAATATTTTAACATTCCCAAATTTTTAATCAAAAATTTAGATTTAGGAAGAGATTTTATTTTAGCAATTTCAGTTGAACAATTACCAGTTATGACTATATTATCCATATAAATAAGTAAAATAATAAACACAGATTTACTTGCTTTAACAAACATGGAGTGGTCACACTTACTTTGTTCAAAACCAAGATCAAATAAAATATTAACAAGCTTTTCATTCCACATGCGGAGAGCTTGTTTAAGCCCATAAAGAGACTTCTTAAGTCTACAAACCTTATTAACATGATTGGAATTATAACCATCAGGAAAAGTCATATAGACTTCTTCATTCAAAATTCCATATAAAAAAGCATTATTTACATCAAGTTGATGTAAATCCCAACCATTATTAACAGCAATAGTTAGAACACATCTAACAGTAACCATTTTCACAACAGGTGAAAAGGTTTCAAAAAAATCTATACCCTTCTTTTGACTAAAACCCTTAGCCACAAGTCTAGCATTGTACCTCTCTATTTCGCCTGAGGTTTTATACTTGATTTTATATATCCATTTACACCCTATAGCTTTTCTGTTAGGAGGCAAATCAACAATTTCCCAAGTATCATTTCTGTGTAAGGCTTCTAACTCATCATTCATAGCAATAATCCAATTGTTATTAGATTTAGCTTCAAAATAGTTTTTAGGTTCACAATTTTTATTAAGCACAGAAGCAAAACACATATTATCAGGATCAAGATTAGCATAATTCAACACCTTTACGAGACCATATTTGACTTTACCATCAACAATAAAGTCATCAAGTCTAGAAGGAAATTTTATATTCCTAGAAGATTTTCTTAAAACACTGCTAGGTTGTCCTGAATTATCTCCCTCAGAATTGCTAATGTTTTCCTCATCTTCTAAATCATGCCCAACCCTACAAGTTTCTACCTCAACACTACTTGGTTGCTGTGTATTAGCCCTACCTAAAGTATTGTCAGAGTCATTAACAGGTTGCTGAGAATCATGACTAAAGGATAAAGGATTCATGCTTGTGTTATCATCATTGGGAGTAGAGTCAGGATTAGAATTTTGGGTGTCATTTTGATCATATAAATAAAAAAAATTCAAGGTATTAACTTCAAAATCTGGATCAAGTAAAGTTTTCTTTTCTTTAAAAGGAAAAACCGATTCATAAAATCTGACATCCCTAGAATAAAACATTACCCTTTGATCTAGGCTCCATAGTTTATACCCTTTTTTTCTCATTAGAATATCCAACCAAAACACACTTTTCACATGACTATTAAACTTATCAGAATTGTTTAAAACAGTGCTAAAACAAAGACACCCAACAATCCTAAGTTGACTCAAAACAGGAGCAAAACCAAACACAATAGCATAAGGAGACCTACCATTTAAGACAGAAGAGTCTTGTTAATCAAATAGGTAGTTGTTAGAATACATTCAGACCATAATTTAAGAGGAACACCAGCTTGAAACAATAAAGCTCTAGCAACATTTTTAAAAGGTGCCTGTGTTTCCTTTCAACTATCCCATTTTGCTGACGGGTATGAATACACAAAGTTTGATGAAGAATACCATTATTGTAACATAAATCTTTCATTTGTTTGTTTATAAACTCGGTACCATTATCACTCCTGAAAATTTTATTGTGTTTACTGAACTGAGTTTTAAGCATATTAAAAACCCCTTAATATTATAAAAAATATCATCTTTATTTTTCATAAGATAGACCCAAACAACACGTGTTTAATCATCAACAACAGTAAGGAAGTATCTAAAACCTTCCCTACTTTGAACCTTTTAGGGACCCCATACATCAAGATGTTTAAGATCACCTAACGACTTAGTCTTATGTTCACTTAAAGGGAAAGGTTCCCTATGCTGTTTAGCCCTATGACATGTTTCACATGGTTCAAGTTGAGCATCTTTTTTAATATCTAGTTTATCTTTTAAAACATGCAACACAGGTTCAGCAGGATGTCCTAATCTAGCATGCCAAAGATTAACATCAAGACTTGCATTACACACCTTGTCAGAACTAGTAGAACTACCACAGAAATAAAGACCATCAAGTTGATTACCAGTCACCTAGACTTTCTTTATTTGAGAATCCTGAATATAACAATTATGTTCATCAAAAGAAACAATAAATTGCAATCCTTGGCAAGTTTATGAACAGAAACAAGATTGACACAATAATCAGGAACAACAAACACATCATACAAGATAACCTTATCACTTAGCTTTACATCACCAATCTTAGTTACTAAAGCACTTGTTCCATTGGGATGTTTAACTTTAATATTGTAATCCGTAACATCCATCTGATTTATGAGATTAGTATCATCCATAATCATGTGTTGATTTTCCCCAGAATCAATAATCTACCCAACCTTTTTCCCATTATTAACAAAGTTGGAAAAACAATAAGCAGGTTTAAAATCACAAGTAGGCTTAGTAAAAACATCAGCATAACTGTTAAAATAAACATAATTAACACCTACCAGCAAAATTACTGCTTTGAGGTTTACTTTTGGACTTATCATTCAACAAGCTAAGTAACCGAGCAATCTATTCATTAGTCAAACTATTCACAGTAGAAGATGAAGCAGTTTCAGAAGCATCAACAACCACATTATTACTAACCCTGCCTCCCTTATTACCTTTGGTTTTAGACTTCATCCAAGAAGGGTAACCAACAAGCTCAAAACATCTCTCAACAGTATGTCCAGTCTTGTTACAATGAGAGCATTTTAGGTTTGGGTTAGGAGTTCTAACATTTTTCTTTTTAGAATCAAAATATTGACTGGTTTTAACAGCAAAACCAACAGGATTATTAGTTACCTTTTCTAGAAAAATTACTTGAATTTCTATGTGATTTTTCTCTGGAAATGACAGAAAAGGCATCCTTCACAGAAGGAAGAACTTCCCTAGTTAACAAAGAAGTTCTTACAGATTGGCATGTACTGTCAAGACCTATTAAGAACTGCATCGGTTTAATCAGATGATTGAAATCATTAACTGTTTGGCTGCATCACAAGTACAAGTAGAAAGTGACAGAATTTGATCTAATTGTTTCCACATGCAATTTAGCTTATGATAATACTCAGAAACAACCATGCCATTTTGAGAAAAAGAATTAATTTTTGTGATACAAATTAAAGACCACAGAACCATCAACCTTTTCATATGTTTCCTTTAATTCTTTCCACACAACAGATGCTAACTTAGAATATACATGACCCAAATATAATTCCTCAGACACATAATTCAAAATCTATGTAAGAACAATAGAATTACATCGATCCCACCGTCTTCCTAACACTTCATTAGTAGTAGATCTAGCACAAGAACCATCAATAAATCCAAATTTATTTTTAATTTGTAAAGCAAGATTAATAGCATTAGGCCAAACATTGTAATTATCAGTGCCTTTAAGTTTTATATTAAAAATAGTCAAGTTAGCCGAATCACTAGGATGAAGGTATAATGGATCACCAGTATCTATTTTACAAACAAGAGTGCCACTAGTAGAAGTAACAAGCGAATCACTACCCTTATCAGTCATGATAAAATCAATCCATAAAAATAAACAAAATCAATAACACACACGGCGAAGCCAAGACAATGAGTCAGATCAAAGGTTCGTCACTCAAAGGTGCCTCTGCAAACTATGTCAAGGGAGCTACACTCAACACAAATAACCAAAAAATAAGAAACACAAGAAAAACAAATAACACCAACAACTAAGAATGCAACATAGTGTACCCTCTCTGTATCCCAATAATCAAAACGGTTTTACTAAACCCGACATCAATATGCCTAGGCACATAGACTCTGTGATGCAAAAAAAAAAGACAAGAAAGAGATAGAATACTCTCATAGTAGGTGCGTATAACTCCAACAAATCAGACTTGTAACCTTCACTTAGGGTTACAAGCACCTGATTAGAAGATAAACACCAAAGTTCTGTTGGTTTGCCCTTTAAAAGAGACCAACGAGAACCCCTTCAAAGACACAAGAAAATCCTAGAGATTAGGGTTTCAATCTTTAGAGAGGCACAAACTCCAAGAAGATAAGCACCACCATATTTGGAATCGGCAGAACCCACCAGAACTACTAAGACTCCAACAATCACCATAAACCTTCACAGATCTACCCGGATCAGATAGAAAACCCTTGAACACAGCGGAAGATGAAAACCCCAAGAGTACCTAGTGCTTTGATACCATGTCAAGAACAAGATATTAAAAATGAAAAACACTTTATGAAATCAACAGTTGGCACAAATTGGCCTTAATCAACATACAAAGACAGTCGGCACATATTACCGACAAGAATCTAGCAAAACTCGAAACACCAGTATACCCTCAGGCTATCCAGATCATCAACAGGATGATCTGCTTCAAAATATGATCAAAACAAGATCACAAAACTCTCGAACAGACTAAGAAAACCCTAATATGAATGTTCTAGAGAGAGAGAGAGAGAGAGAGAGAGAGGGGGCAGATATATGAAGATGGGGAGATGTATGAATCATGAATCCCAATGCTCCCTTTCCCTTTAATAAAATTGGACAAGCTTAATCCCTACGCGACACACAAGCAGCCCGAGTAACTCTCAGCCCAACAAGAATCCAAAAGCCCATGAAATAAAAACAAAAAACCAGGATTAAATAGAAGAAATATGCCAATGACCTTGTGGTCTAGTGGTGGAAAGAACTTGAGTTCTCTATAGAGACTCCGGTTCGATCCCCACTCACTACAAGTGAGGTAAGGGTGGGTTTACACCCCAGTGTGGTTACCATCCTCAGGTTGCGGGTTCGATTCCTGGCAGCCCCGAGTTACCTTTGGCCGGGCCTCGGTTTGGTATGCTTGTCGCAGACGCCTACGGCGCCGTCTCGAACCCGGGCCGCGCGCAATACCCGTGTTGAGACAAACCGGTGAGCAGCCGTTCAAAAAAAAAAAAAATAGAAGAAATATAAAATATAATAAACATATTGAATTGAAATATAAAGAAATATAAAATAAATTAGATATATATTTCAACACCCCTAAACACGAAATGGTCCTCCAATGGATGAAGAAGTAGATGGGAACGTTATTTAAGAGATATGATCCCAACAAACTAACAATAGCCTTACGGGCTGTTTATTTACATCTTAATGGGGCTCTTAATGGTTTAGACCTCTTACTGGTTCAACACTTAATGGTTCAGACTGTTTGTTTCGCGAGCAGATGTTTGAAAATTTAGACATTTACCTCTGAATGATTAAGATTTATACTGGGTCTGAATGATTAAGACCTCTAATCTGAATTTGTCAGACATTTGCCTCTAAACGGTTAAGCATTATACTGGCTCTTAATGGTTCAGACCTCTTACTGGTTCAGCACTTAATATCTTAGACCTTTTACTGATTCAGCACTTAACCATTCAGAAGTTGCCAAACGGCCCCAAAGAGTTAGTTAATTAATGTGGTGGGAAGTTAATTCAATAGTTGGAAGATATTTTACTTACTCTTGTTAGTTAATTAGTTAATTAATATATATTATAAGTCTCAGTAATAGTAATATGTATGTATCATAAGCCAAAAAAAGAATATGGAAGGAATCATATTTGCAAATCTTCCTACTTTCTCCACATGTTTAGGTTTTATAGACTATAAATAGCCTACTTTTCCATGTGTAACTAATCTTTGGAGTAACGCAAACATATTGAACACAACGAAAGAAATTCAATAGCAATTATAAAAAAATGGATAAAGATTACATTCAAATTATTGCAGTATATTGCATGTTTGTTATGGCTCTAATTGTGAGGAACCATGCTGTTGTAGTCAATATAAAAACTAAAGGTGCCAAGGGTGATGGCATAACTGATGATAGCCCGGTAATAACGTTGTACATCTTTTATCGTTGTGTGTTTATTCTTCATGTTTCGTGTTTGTTTACAATTGTTATCGAGTTGAATGTAGGCGATATTGAGTGCATGGAAAGACGTATGTGGAGGACCCCCACCAAGCACGTTGTTGATTCCACCAGGGACTTATATGTCACTTGCTATTATGTTGGTCGGTCCATGCAAGGGTCCGATTGAGATCAATGCCAAAGGAGCCACCTTAAAGGCCCCACCCGAGCTTGCAAAGTTCTCAAAAGACAGTTGGATCTACATCAGGAATGTTGATAAGTTGACCATGATAGGTGGTACTTTTGATGGTCAAGGCAAACAAACATGGATGGGTACAAAATGCGATGAAACGATGGCATGCCCAGTACCAGTCGTAAGTGTGTCTTTAAAACCAGAGCTGACTCAACCTTTTCGGGGGCCTAAAGCGGATTCTAAAATCAGGGTCCTATTCTTAAAATAGATATTTTTCTTCGGATCCTAATTACACATGGAAATACGATGACACGTACATTTTGTACATTTAGCTTATTTTTTTATATAGTCGAGCCGCCTAGTTAATTAGTTAAAGTTTGTAAATTTTGAAGTTAATAGTCTAACTTTTTCTCTGTTACTTTGTTAGAATCTCAGATTGAGTAACCTCAAGAATTTAGTGTTGAAAGACTTGACGTCTATTAACAGCAAAAACTTCCACCTAGCTTTAAGGGGTTCTGATAACAGCAGGTTGGAAAATCTTATCATTGATGCACCAGGAAACAGTGTCAACACAGACGGGATTCATATCGCTAAGTTAAATGGGCTCAACATCACGAACTCAAAGATAGGAACAGGTGACGATTGTATTTCTTTTGGAGAAGGAAGCAGGAATATACATATCGAGAGAGTGTCGTGTGGACCAGGACATGGCTTTAGTATTGGAAGTTTGGGAAAATTTCCAAATGAAGAGCCTGTAGAAGGCGTCTTTCTAAAGAACTGCACCATCACTGGCACCACGAATGGAGTTAGGATCAAAACTTGGCCTAATTCTTACCCTGGAATCGTTAGGGACATCCATTTTGAAGATATCATCATGAATGGTGCCCAAAATCCCGTATTGATCGATCAAGAATATTGTCCAAATAAAGCATGCAAGGTATATCTGCTTATTGCATGTTAAAATAAATAGTTTGCTATTGCAATAATTTTTTTTTGAATTTGTAGATTGTTTAGAAATGTGGTGAGTATTTCTAAGCATCTCTTTGAAAGTTGTTGTACAAATAGGCAGTTTGCTACAACTATAAGTGAACTCAAGAAAATCTAAACAAAGGCTTTTTTTTGGTTCGCTGGTGTGACAAGCGAACTTTGCTCGAGTCTATTGGTCAAGCGAGGGAACTTCACCATATTTTGTCTTTATCCAAGTTCGCTTCCCACACCAACGACACATTGTCAGATTTTCATCAAGTTCACTCCTAGTGATGGCGAAATGCCTAGCTATTTGTACACCTTTCCGAAAATGCCTAGAAGTACTCCACATCTCTAAACCACCTACAATTCCATAAAATTCTATAACGAACGTCAAAATTTTCATTCGAAACAACGCATTTATTACTTATGTAATACGACCCACACACTCCCAAATCAGCTTGTATTATATTATATTAAAGTGCAATAAACAGATAGTTGATATTTTAATTCTTGTGATTAACAGAAAGGTGCCCCATCAAAAGTGAAGTTAACAAATGTGAGCTTTAGGAGGATCAGGGGAACATCTGCAACTAAAGTCGCGGTGAAGCTAGTTTGCAGCGCACAGGTGCCATGCGAAAACGTGGAGGTGGCTGATATCCACTTGACATTCAATGGAGGACCAGCAACCTCTGAGTGTTCTAACGCCAAGCCTAAAGTCGTCGGTCAAAATGTCCCTGGTGTTTGTTAAGCCTAAATCTACCATAATTATCATACAACCATTTGATCTGGATCATCAAGTTGATATGGATATCAATTCGTAGAAAATAGTTTGTGCAAAATTTCAGAAATTATATGGATATCAATTCATACATAAGTATGTTTATATGCCGTTCTTATGTAATTTTTTCTATCGTTAATGAAATACATCTATACATACTCAACGAGGATTTATGTGTGTGTATTAGTTTATTATCACAAACTGGGATTGATTATGCTTATTAAAAGCTCCTAATTAGTTTAAGGCATTAGATCAATTGACCTCCTTGTTAGCCAACGAGTATACGCAAACAAAGTGGTATATTTATCGAATTTTGTAAGAACACATAGCAAATTAGAGATCGCATCGACAACACTTAAATATCATTGCCTTGTTTTTATATATTCTAGGTTTATGCCCCGCCCGCGTTGCTGGACGGTAGCCGAATATTTCTTAATTTGATAAGATGTACGCATGTGTTTCGGATACTTGTACATACTACTTATAACATAATCTTTAAAAAAATTACATCAAGACGTAGATAAAAATACGGTCGTCGAAGAGTTTTTTTTTTAAACTAAATTTAGGAATTTTAGAGTGTAACTTTATTAAAGTTCAGGAGTAGCAACATTTATCTACCAATAGAAAACGCTACTAATCCCCCAGGTTGGTTCGTCATGATAGGAAGGGGAAAAGGCTAAAAGATGAAATACTTAAAGGAATAAAAGTAGATGAACTAAAATGTATACAATATAGTTAAAGAACAGGGACTAAACACGCATTTACACAAAGTTAACTAATGAAAGGAAAGTTTAAAAAAAATAGAGGGGCTAAAGACGTATATTAACGAAGTTAAAGGTTTAGAAATAAAATACAATATATTTAAAACAAAAAAGCCACAACCAATGGAGAAGTGTCAGGCAATTGTCTAGCACTATTCCCGACCATGCTCTTTAAAGTCCAGGAGTAGTAGCGTTTGTCAACCAACAGGAAATGGTTACTATTCCCCCAGGTTAGTTTGTCACGATAGCAAGAGGAAAAGACAAAAAGATGAAATACTAAAAGGAATAAAAGTCGAGTGACTAAACGTGTATACTATCAAAGTTAAAATAGAGGGACTAATAATGCATTTACACAAAGTTAACCAATAAAAATAAAGCTTTTTAAACAAAATTAACCAATTAAAATAAAGCTCTTTAATAATAGAAGGGTTAAAGACGCGTATTCTCAAAGTTTAAGGTTTAAAAGTAAAATACAAAACATTTTATTTTAAAAAAGTACGGCCAATGGGAAGTATCAGATAGTAATATATAATATGATTAAAAGTATATGTAATGTAATGTAATATAATATAATATTATATACTATCTTAAAACACAAAGTCGGTGGCCTTTGCCACCGACATTCCACCGTCCAATTTTACTTTTCTGCCCTTCGTCCAACTTTTACTGTTTGTGTTGATTGTGCATAGTTTGACTATTTCTGTTACGAACAAGAACCCAGGTCTACCATCATGCTCCCAACGGCACCAACACCGACTTTCGCAACCCCTTAGGGCTGTTAGATGGGATTCTCCGGGACGCGTCAGCACCGGAACGCCATCAACACCGATCTACCCTAGAGTCGCCGGAACGCCGGATGGTAGGGGCGGACCTGCCATAGTGGGAGTTTGTCTAAAGCTTGATTCAACATACATATACACAAACACAGTCTTCACACGCCGGAAAACTTTCCATGCCCACCCAAATACTGTCTTCACAGACCGCCTCCTGCAAATGATGGCTTCGTCATCATCGTCGACAGTCTAGGCGATGAGCCACTGTTGAGGGCGTTTTCTCCACCTACCACCGCATCCACCAATGGGTTCTACCGCCACCACCGCCGCTGAGAGGCGGTTTCACCACGATACCCATAACCACTTTATCCAGGTACTACAGCCACCACCACCACCTCCACTCTCCGGTCTTTCATATTTGTGCTTTCATTGGATTGATGTGCTAAAAGTTTGGGTTTTTTAGAGAGAAAAATAGGGTTTTCAAAGAGAGATAGAAGCTAGAGATTCAAAGAAAAAATTCTTGGAACTTGGTGAGCAATTGTGGTAGGTAAAGGGAGACGGTGGTAATTCAAGAGAGAGAGTGAATGGTGGCAGTTTTGTTTGATGGTTTTAAAAATCCAGCTATACATATAACCTAATAATATATATTTAAAAATCCTACTAAAAATTATAAATTCTCAAAATTTGGAATCGTAATTCATTACTGTTATCAGAATTATACAAAGTACTGTTTTAAAAGCATTGTCACACCCCCAAAATCCACCATGCGGAGTATCACTGCTTAGAGGCGTGACGTGACCAGGATCGAGCCACCAATCATATTGAACAACGTAATTAAGTAAGTAAAACCAACCTCAATACAATTGGTGACCATAAGACGGTAACCAACTCTAAGTTAACAGCGGAAGCATAAAACGTAAGTCCAAAACATAGGTTCGTAGTTCATAAGTTTAAAGACCAAAACATAAGTTCCATAAGTTTATAAAGTTTAATTATTAAGCATGGGACATAACAATCCATATCCCACAACAACCTTCTCCTCGTGCAAGCTCCATAGGCATCTAGCGACCTGTAAGGCATGTAACAACGAGTCAACAACAAAGTTGAGTGAGTTCACGGTTGGTTGATTAGTTTTAAGTTGTTTCTGAAAAACGTGGTTTGACTTTCGTTGGCTTATTTGCCGTGGGGGTTACCCCATAGTTTAAAGTATGTTTAACCAGTTCCTTTTATTACCCAAACCAGATCCATAATCAGTGGGGGGCTTCCCCATGTAAACTACTAGACCGTTAAGATATCGACAACTGAAGAACAATAGTTGTGCCCTACATCAGAGTCTATCATCGCTGACAGTTTGCCATAGTCCATTAATACACGCCCGTCCGAACGGCACGGTGTGAGGTTTGTTAAACCTAATAGCGCTATTAACTAATGACCTGCTCGCCATTGGCCTCGGCGATTAAGTCGATATAAAATGAGGGACTTCATGATAGAGTTTTGTTTAGTAAGTTTTAAGGTTGTTGTCCTACCCAAGGAGGACGAACGTACGTATTCTACCCAAGGAGAATACGCAGAATTATTATTGGCATCCTACCTATGGAGGATGGCCGTACATATCCTACCTAAGGAGGATATGCAGGTTCCGTTTTAGTTTTCTTAACCCATTCCCAAACCACCGGGAATCCCATGTGTAACAATCCTCACATAACCCGACACCCTCATAATATTTCCGACATCCTAATATATGTTAGAATGTCCCAATGTGTCTTATAATACTCCTCGTATGTGAAAACCGAGCCCGAAATACGTTATAGTATTTAAAATAAATTAAAAACAAGAAATAGTAAGTTGAGGCGGGCCGCGTAGACCCACCCCCAACATTCACGCGGGCTGTATCAGGGTTGAAACCTAATATCGTTGATTTCTTAAGTTAAGGCGGGTCGCGTGAGACCACCTCATTAGTTGACGCGGGCCGCGAGTATCCTGAATTGTGGCGCAGCCCGGTGCAGCCACGTGGCCCCAACACCCGAATAAGCTAGTTGTCGAATCAGCTAAGCTACGCGTTGACCCATCTTTGACGCGGGCCGCGTAAGCCTTAGCTTACCTTTACGTGGGCCGCGTGAGGACCAATTTCAGCACCTATATAAGAAAGCAACGGGTTTTCGTTTTCCGTCGTTCATTTCTCAAATTTCAAATCACAATTTCTGTAATAGTGTTATTATCGCGGGTATTATACCCCCTAATTAGCGAAGTTCTGCTCCGTTGTAAGTATTATAACCCCTGGATACGTATTAGATATGCTGCCCGATTGATCTAGGGTTCCGTAACGGCTGTCGTGGTTTTGCCCGACGTAGTCGTTGGAATGCCGTCTCGGGGAGGGTACTACTAATGTTAAATTGGGTTATTATACTAACACATGTGCTTTTGTGTAAATTATAGATTATTCCCAGGAAATCTTTACTAAAAACCCTAAAACAACAATGTGAGTTGTTCCACTTTTTGTAAAGCTTTTTGATTGTTTTTAAAAAACCTTAAATATCTTTCCATGCGAATAACAGTTATTGAGTATTTGTAAGAATACAATTACAGTCGGTAAATTTGGGGTTTTGTATACAAAATTTGTTACCACCTGGTAACGGAGTAATATGACCATAAGTCGGAACGACATTACCGTGTGGTGGTAATTGATATAACTTGGAAACAAATGTAATTGCGGATGCGCCCTCAATACTGTGCACTGTGACTTTTTATTTTATCTTGATTAAACTGGGATTCACTCACCAGTATTTCCCACTGACAAATGTTTTTAAAACGTGTTTCAGGTAACAAAATGTGAAAGCCTAATAGAAGCCAGCTGGACAGCACTGAAGGCTTGGAAAAGTGGCAATAAAGTTACCTAAAATAAAATAGATATTTTTATTAAATAAAATAGGATTTGTTCCTATGAAAACGTGTGTACTATGAACTTGGGTTTTATCCCATTTATTTAAAGTTATGAAAAGAGTGGTATTTTACTCTGATTAAATATTTCCTAACTACGGTCCTGATGAAAATTTCCGCTGCCATATTAGACAAATACCACGATACCACCGAAACTGGCTCGCGGCCGCCCGTTCCCGGGAATCAGGGATCGGGGGTTGCGACAGAAGGTGGTATCAGAGCTAAGCCACTGATTCAGCCACAGAGGTGTTCTGCTGACATCAAAATGCAAAGTGTTAGGAAATAAATTACAGAAATGCGTGCATAACTGTAGTTATTTGTTATGTGTTATCTGACTATCTGTTAGTTTATAGTATGAGCGACCAAGGACCATCTGACGCGTATCGTCAATTGTCTGGTTCTCCTAGGAGCGAAGGTACCTCCTCTTCTCAGCCTACCCTCTATGGGTACTCTGCTGACACGGAAGAAGGAATCTTTGTGTTTAAGGCTCAATCCGAGGAACCATTTCCTCAAAAGAAAAGGGGATGGTTCAGTCAAGGGGCGCACGAGCGTAGAAAACGTATGAAAAAGTTACAAGAACAGAGGGTATTAGCAGCAACCAAGAGAGAGACCGATGCCTATGCCCAGGATATGATAAATAGGGGTATAGCCAACATCCACATATTAGCAACCACTGCAGCTGACCCTAATCTAGAGAAAATAATAGCACCCCAACCACAATTGTCTGACAAACCCATGGAGCTAGAAAACCCTGAAAACCAAGTAGAAATGCATGACTTCAACCCGGAGGAAATACCAATGGTAGCAGCACCAAACCCTCTAGACCCAAATTATGACCCCTGGTGGGACAATAATAGGGACAATGGGCCACATTACCAAATGCACGAAGACATGCCTATGCCAACTCTAGGAGACTACCCAGGTATGGACCCTTTAGATCCCTATTACCACGACGAATACATTAGGGAAATTTTAGAAGATCCTTACCATCTCCGAACTCATACACCTCCATATCAGGAACCCGCACCCCAGATTCCAAACTCAGTCCTAGAACCAGCACCCCCAATGAGTGCAGAAAACATCCAAGAACTTAGGACTTTCGGTGAGGAAATTTTAGAAAGCAGTGAGAGAATGCGACAGGTGGGAGAGCGTCTCGTCTGGAAATATGACGAACGCAATATGGATTTCTGGATGAATCCATATCAGTGAATGTGTGAAGGGAAGAAACGGTAGTAGTAATAATAATATAATAATATCATAAAATAAAAATAAAATATGTGTGTACGGATGCCTACTATTATTAGTGTAATTTTCTTTCAGTTGGTATTGTAATTTTTAATTAAGTACTAGTGTGTAATATACGCATAGTATATGAATAGAGTAAGTCGCAATGATCGATGCTTTTGATTAAATTGCGTGTCTTGTGATTGACTATATTAAATATTATTTTGTGATATTAATACGGGGTAAATGTTTAAAATTCAGATGGCCGACGAAGGACATCAAGATAATCTGAATAACGATAACCAGAGTAACATTAACGTGGTTAATGAGAATCCAAGCGACAATAACCATGGAAACCAAATGGATAATAGTGTTGTTCAACATATAGTGGCACAAGGAATTATAGATGCAATGCCATTTATTATTAAAATGGTTCAAGAAGCGAATAATAAAAGTAAACATGGCAGTAAGCGACCAATTGAACCAGAACACAGTGTGAACAATGGCCCTGTACTTCAAATGCCCGTTCCCAAAAGAAGAAGAATCGTGCCTTACGGTTGTTCTTACAAGGAATTCTGGTCCTGTAAACCAATAGAATTCTCGGGCAATGAAGAACCTATTGCAGCCCTACGCTTGATAGAAAAGACTGAGGCTGTTCTAAAAATAAGTAAATGTGCGGAAGAGGACAAGATAATGTTTGCTTCCAATCTATTCAAGAATTCAGCCTTAGAATGGTGGAACACTATCCTCCAGTTTAGAGGAAGTGATAAGGTTTATAATATGGAATGGGAAGAATTTAGGAATATGGTAGAAATGAAATTTTGCCCTCCTAATGAAAAAGAGCAAATAACAAACAAATTCCTAAATCTTAGAATGAATGGAGTAGATAGTAAAGGGTACACTACTACATTCTTTGTATATGCTAGGATAGTACCAACCCTTGCATCACCCGAACCGGTATTAATCTCCCGTTACATCTGGGGATTAATTGGAGAAATTAGACATGTAGTCAAGGAAGCTAGACCCCAAAACATAGAAGAAGCTGTAGAACTAGCCAATAGCTTGACTGATGAACTAGTTCGTACTAGAGAAGAAGATCAGAGGAGAAACCTAACTCAAAGGCTTACCCAAGAATTCCGTTATGGGAATTTCAACCGTAGGAACGTAGGTTCTACCTCTGCACCATACTGCAGAATCTGCAAGAAGAATCATTCTGGAAAATGCTCCACTTACTGTAATTTCTGCAAAGCACCAGGACATAAGGAAGAGACCTGCAGAGGGAAACCAACAAATGGACTATGCTTCAACTATGGAGAAAAAGGTCACATCAAGCCAAACTGTCCAAAATTGGCTCCAGCTGCAAACAACAAGAACACTAAAAATGCTAGAGCATTTGTTCTAACTGCAGAAGAAGCCAAGATGATTCCAGACGTTATAGCTGGTACGTTTTTAGTTAATGATATCTTTGCTAAAGTATTATTTGACTCTGGTGCAAACCAAAGTTTTATTAATACTTCGTTTTGCAAAATTCTAAACCAGTCATTAACTAAACTACCACAAGAATGTCTAGTAGAGACAGCTAATGGAGAAACTATTAGGATTTCTGAAATCTTGCAGGAAGCAAGAATAGAAATTTTAAACCAAACGTTTAGGGCAAACCTTTATCCAATGAACCTGGCAGGATTTGATGTTGTCTTAGGAATGGATTGGTTAATAGCCAATAAAGCCAGTATTTTATGTGATCAAAAGTCAATTCAAGTAAATTCACCTAAAGGTAAAACGATCACAAATAAAGGAAATAAGCCGTTTAGATCCACAAAATTCATCTCTGTGATGAAAACTGCAAGTTCTATAAGAAAAGGTTCTATAGTGTATTTGATTTCTATAATCATTAACACTAAAGGAAAAGAACTAAAGGACATTCCAGTAGTGTCTCAGTTTTCAGACGTCTTTCCAGAAGAATTACCAGGACTACCTCCAAAAAGAGAAGTTGAATTCAGAATTCACCTACTACCAGGAACAGCACCAATTGCCAAAGCACCTTACCGTTTGGCACCCGCCGAAATGCAGGAACTAAAGAAACAATTAGATGAATTGCTAGAAAAGGGATTCATACAACCAAGCTCATCGCCATGGGGAGCGCCAATCTTATTTGTTAAAAAGAAGGACGGATCAATGCGTATGTGTATTAACTATCGTGAATTAAACAAGGTTATAATTAAGAATCGGTACCCATTACCGAGAATTGATGATCTGTTTGATCAACTGCAAGGAGCTCGATTTTTCTCAAAAATCGATTTGAGGTCAGGATATCATCAATTAAAGGTACAGGAAGAGGATATTCCTAAAACCGCATTCAGAACAAGGTATGGTCATTATGAATTTACTGTCATGCCATTTGGTTTAACCAATGCCCCAGCTGCATTTATGGACATGATGAACCGAATATGTAAGCCATATTTGGATAAATTCATAATTGTATTTATAGATGATATTCTAATTTACTCTAAGAGTAAAGAGGATCATGCAAAGCATTTGTACGCACTTTTGAGTTTACTACGAAAGGAAAAGCTTTATGCTAAATTCTTTAAGTGCGAATTTTGGTTAGAACAGGTACAATTCCTTGGACACCTAGTCAATCATGAAGGAATTCATGTAGATCCAACAAAGATTGAGGCAATTACCCAATGGAAAACCCCTGAGTCACCAACCGAGGTTAGAAGTTTCTTAGGATTAGCCGGTTATTATAGAAGATTTATTAAAGATTTCTCTAGAATAGCCATTCCTATAACCAAGTTAACCTGTAAATCCATTAAGTTTGAATGGGGACCAAAACAAGAAGAAGCATTTAGAATTCTTAAGCAAAGATTAACCCATACACCCATACTAGCGTTACCAGAAGGAACGGAAGATTTCGTAGTTTATTGTGACGCTTCTAAGTTAGGTTATGGATGTGTGTTAATGCAACGTCAAAAAGTTATAGCTTATGCATTCAGACAACTTAAGAATCATGAAAAGAATTATTCAACCCATGATTTAGAACTAGGAGCTATAATTTTTGCTCTTAAGATTTGGAGACATTATCTTTATGGTAGTAAGTTTACCATATTCACTGATCACAAAAGTTTAAGGTATGTTTTCGGGCAAAAAGAGTTGAATATGAGACAAAGACGTTGGATGGAATTGCTTAGTGATTATGATTGTGATATCCAGTATCATGAAGGAAAAACAAATGTAGTGGCAGATGCTTTAAGCCAAAAGTATCATGAAAAACCAAGAAGAGTATGTTCTCTTAAATTAAATCTAAAAGTAGATTTAAATGATCAAATTAGAAAAGCACAAGAGTCAGTAATCAAGGAAGATACTGAAAAACTAAAAGGTATGTTAAAAGAATTAGAACAAGGAACAGATGGAATTTGGAGATTCCATAAAAAGAGAATGTGGATACCTAAATTAGGAAACCTACGTCATCATATACTAGAAGAAGCCCATAAGTCTAAATATACGATGCATCCAGGGAGTGATAAAATGTATCAGGATTTAAGGAAAAATTTCTGGTGGATAGGAATGAAAAAGGACATAGCCGCCTATGTTTCTAAATGTTTAACTTGCTCAGAAGTTAAAGCTGAACACCAGAAACCCTCAGGTTTGTTACAGCAATTAGAAATGTCAGTGTGGAAGTGGGAATTAATAACAATGGATTTTGTTACTAAATGACCCAAAACCAAGAAAGGTAATGATACAATCTGGGTGATTGTAGATAGGCTAACCAAGTCAGCCCATTTGCTACCAATGAAGGAAACTTTTAGTGTGGAACAATTAGCTAAATTGTGTGTAAATGAAATCGTTTCTTTACATGGAATACCGTTATCAATTGTTTCTGATAGGGATAGACGATTTACCTCTCATTTTTGGTCAATTTTCCAAAAGGCAATGGGAACTATATTAAAACTGAGTATAGCTTATCATCCTCAAACGGACGGACAAAGCAAAAGGACAATTCAGACGATAGAAGACATGCTTAGAGCATGTGTAATTGATTTCTGAGGTAATTGGGACGATCACTTACCTTTAATAGAATTTTCTTATAATAATAGTTATCACACAAGTATCTGCTGCACCATTCGAAGCACTTTACGGACGAAAGTGCCGAACCCCAGTCTGTTGGGCAGAAATTGGGGAAAAGCAACTATCTGGACCAGAGATAGTGCAAGAAACAACTGACAAAATCATTCAAGTCAAGGAACGACTGAAAGCCGCATGTGATCGACAAAAGAGCTATGCCGATAACCGACGCAAGCCATTGGAATTTCAATTAGGGGATAAAGTATTGTTAAAAGTCTCTCCTTGGAAAGGAGTAGTAAGATTCATCAAACGAGGAAAGCTAAGTCCCAGGTATATTGGACCTTTTAAGATTATTAAAAGAATAGGAAGTGTAGCCTATCAGCTACAACTGCCAGAAGAAATGGCAGGAATACATGATGTATTTCATGTATCTAATCTCAAGAAGTGTTTAGCCGATGAATCATTAGTAGTACCTCTTAAGGATATAGAGGTAAATGAACAACTTAAGTTTGTAGAAAGGCCTCTATAGATTGAACACAGGAAAGTAAAGAACCTCAAGCATAAGAGACTAGTTCTGGTCAAAGTAAAGTGGGACTCCAAAAGAGGACCTGAGTATACATGGGAGCTTGAATCTGAAATGCAAAGGAAATATCCACACTTGTTCCAGTAGATCTTGAGGACGAGCTCTAAAATAAGGTAGGGAGAATGTAACAATCCTCACATGACATCCTAATATATGTTAGAATGTCCCAATGTGTCTTATAATACTCCTCGTATGTGAAAACCGAGCCCGAAATACGTTATAGTATTTAAAATAAATTAAAAACAAGAAATAGTAAGTAGAGGCGGGCCGCGTAGACCCACCCCCAACATTCACGCGGGCGGTATCAGGGTTGAAACCTGATATCGTTGATTTCTTAAGTTAAGGCGGGCCGCGTGAGACCACCTCATTAGTTGACGCGGGCCGCGAGTATCCTGAATTATGGCCCAACACCCGGATAAATTAGTTGTCGAATCAGCTAAGCTACACGTTGACCCATCTTTGACGTGGGCCACGTAAACCTTAGCTTACCTTTACGCGGGCCGCGTGAGGACCAGTTTCAGCACCTATATAAGAAAGCAACGGGTTTTCGTTTTTCGTCGTTCATTTCTCAAATCTCAAATAACAATTTCTGTAATAGTGTTATTATCGCGGGTATTATAACCCCTAATTAGCAAAGTTCTGCTCCGTTGTAAGTATTATAACCCCTGGATACGTATTAGATACGCTGCCCGATTGATCTAGGGTTCCGTAACGGCTGTCGTGGTTCTGCCCGACGTAGTCGTTGGAATGCCGTCTCGGGGAGGGTATTACTAATGTTAAATTGGGTTATTATACTAACACATGTGCTTTTGTGTAAATTATAGATTATTCCTAGGAAATCCTTACTAAAAACCCTAAAACGGCAATGTGAGTTGATCCACTTTTTGTAAACCTTTTTAATTGTTTTTACAAAACCTTAAATATCTTTCCATGCGAATAACAGTTATTGAGTATTTGTTAGAATACAATTACAGTCGGTAAATTTGGGGTTTTTGTCACGGCCCTCGACCCGGTTTGACCCGTTTCAGGAGCCGCGGGACAGAAATTCCGTGGTATTTAATTAACAGCGGAAGTTTCTTCAGGATCTTTTAAAACTGAAATATTTCCCGATTATTTTATTTCACAATTCGGGATAAAACCCGATAGTTTACAATCTTGAGAATTCACCAGGAAATCTTTTATTTTACAAAACATGTTTCTTTATTTTTATACCGAGCCACTTCCTTAAGCTGATAGTGCTTCACGGCACTTTTCCTGGATCACAACAGATCACCTGAAACATGTTTGAAAAATGTTTTGTCAGCGGGAAATACTGAGTGAATCATTCTATTTACATAAACGACCTGTTTGTTATAATTTACAGTATTAAGAGCGATTACAATGTCTCTATCTTTTAAATTAACTGATCCAGTTGCCACTTGACCGGACTTGTGACTGTGGACATATCACTTGCTGGGTCCGTTCACCCACAGGTGATAAATAATTAGTAGCTATGTGCACATCCCCCCACATACTGGCAGTAATTTCAGATTACATAGACTTAATCCCTGTAATTATAACCTTTGAAAATAAACATACTTTTGTAAAGTAATTTGATAAAAAGAGAATGACTCACATTGCAGATTTAACAGAGCTTAATCTACTGATTAGCCTTGATAACCTAGTTTAATAACAGGCACACAATTTGGTTAGTAACTTAATACAGCATTTACGATAACTCACGAGATTAAAACCTTCACAACGAATGACAAAGTGCGATACTTAAACATCCATCGATTTAACGACAAATGACAAAGCATAAACCCTAATGTGGGCAGCACTTAAACATCCATTGGATAGTTTAATCGATCGGACATTGAATCGTATCAGCGATCGAGTTATTACCCTGATTGCGGCGTCGATTAGTGCACCGTGTGTGTTAATTGTATTATACAGAACGTATCTCAGTACATGCAGCGAAGTTTTACGTCGTTTGAACACCAAAATTCGATTGCCAATGTCTGCTATTTATAGTTAAAATTTCACTTTCCTTACGGACCGTAAGCCTCACAATGTTGCGGTCCGTAAGGGTGCTTACGGACCGTAAGACTCACAATGTTACGGTCCGTAAGGGTTGAAAATAGGTTATAGGGTAGCCACGGTTGGGACTAGCTTTGCTGACTTGACTGCTTTGTAAATTCTATTTTGTACAACGAGATTTTTAGGATAATCGTAAATAGGGTTTACCCCCCTGAGTTTTAGGGGCCCTGATCCTGATTCCGATTGTTCTGAAAATTTTAGGGTTTGTGCAGAATCACTTGGGTGTCTTAATTAGGGTTTCTTATTGGTTAAAATAATATAATAATTAGGACTTTTGATGAGAGTTGTTACATTCTTCCCACCTTAATAAAAATCTCGTCCTCGAGATTTACTGGAATAAGTGAGGATACTTTTGCTTCATTTCGGATTCCAGCTCCCAAGTGTATTCAACTCCTCTCTTTGAATCCCATCTGACTTTGACTAAAACTAGTCGTTTGTGTTTGAGAAACTTGATCTTTCGATCCTCAATTTGAAGAGGTTTCTCAACAAATTTCAGCTTTTCGTTTACCTCTATATCTCTAAGAGGTACTACCAGTGATTCATCTGATAAGCATTTCTTGAGATTGGATACATGAAATACATCATGTACTCCAGATAATTCTTCTGGTAGTCGTAAACGATAAGAGACTGGTCCTATACGTTGGATCACTGAAAATGGTCCTACGTACCTTGGACTTAGCTTTCCTTTCTTTCCGAATCTAACTACTCCTTTCCAAGGAGAAACTTTTAATAGTACTTTGTCTCCTACTTGGAATTCTAATGGCTTGCATCTATTGTCTGCATAACTCTTCTGGCGATCTCGAGCCGTCTTTAGCCTTTCCTTGATTTGTGTAATCTTATCAGTCGTCTCTTGCACTATTTCAGGACCTGATAATTGACTTTCTCCTATTTCTGCCCAACAGACTGGAGTTCTGCACTTTCTTCCATATAGTGCCTCGAATGGAGCAGTTTCAATACTTGAATGATAGCTATTGTTATAGGAGAATTCAATTAATGGTAAATGATCATCCCAATTTCCACCAAAATCTATTACACATGCTCGGAGCATGTCTTCTAGAGTTTGGATTGTCCTTTCACTTTGTCCATCTGTTTGGGGATGATATGCAGTGCTTAGATTTAGTCGAGTTCCCATAGCTTGCTGGAAACTTTTCCAGAAATGAGAAGTAAAACGACTATCCCTATCCGAAACAATGGAGAGTGGAACTCCATGTAAAGATACAACTTCATCTACATACAATTTTGCCAACCTTTCCATACTAAAGGTTTCTTTCATTGGTAGAAAGTGAGCTGATTTGGTTAATCGATCCACAATTACCCAAATCGCATCATTACCTTTTCTTGTTTTAGGTAACTTGGTAACAAAATCCATTGTTATAAGTTCCCATTTCCATACAAGCATTTCTAATTGTTGTAGTAGACCTGAAGGTTTCTGGTGTTCTGCCTTAACTTGTGAACAAGTGAGACATTTAGAAACATATCGTGCTATATCCTTTTTCATTCCTATCCACCAAAAATTCTTTCTTAAATCTTGGTACATCTTATTGTTTCCTGGATGCATAGTATACCTAGATTTATGAGCTTCTTCTAAAATCTTAGGTCTTAAGTTTCCCTGCTTAGGTACCCAAATTCTACTTTTGTGAAATCTCCAAATTCCATCTACTCCTTGTTCTAATTCCTTGATTCGTCCTTTCATTCCTTCAGCATCATCCTTGATTGCTGTAGTTTGAACATTCTTCAATTGTTCCATTAAATCTATTTGTAGATTTAATCTGAGAGCACGAACCCGTCATTGTTTCTCATAATACTTACGACTTAAGGCATCTGCAACTACATTTGCCTTTCCTTCGTGATACTAAATATCACTGTCGTAGTGACTTAGAATTTCCATCCATCTCCTTTGCCTCATGTTTAACTCTTTTTGCCCAAATACATATCTTAAACTTTTGTGGTCTGTGTAGACAATAAATTTACTTCCGTAAAGATAATGTCTCCAAATCTTAAGGGCAAAAATTACGGCTCCTAATTCTAAATCATGAGTCGTATAGTTTTCTTCGTGCTTTTTCAATTGCCTTGAAGCATATGCAATCACCTTTTTGCGTTGCATGAGCACACATCCATATCCTAGTTTTGAAGCATCACAATATACTTCAAAATCTTCAGTTCCTTCTGGTAAGGCTAAGATTGGTGCATTTGTTAATTTCTGCTTCAATATTCTAAAGGCTTCTTCTTGCTTAGGTCCCCATTCAAACTTAACCGCTTTACAGGTTAGCTTAGTTAATGGTACGGCTATTTTGGAAAAATCCTTAATAAACCGTCTATAGTACCCAGCTAAACCTATAAAACTTCTAATTTCCATTGCTGTTAGTGGAACCTTCCATTTGGTAATTGCCTCTATCTTAGCAGGATCTACGTGAATACCTTCGTGATTCACCATATGTCCTAAGAATTGCACTTCTTGCAACCAAAATTCACACTTCGAGAATTTGGCATAAAGCTTTTCTTTTCTTAACAAAGTTAAGAGTGCATGAAGGTGTTTGCAGTGTTCTGTCTGACTTTTGGAATAAATAAGTATATCGTCTATGAAAACAATTACAAATTTATCCAAATATGGTTTACAGATTCTATTCATCATGTCCATGAATGCAGCAGGTGCATTCGTTAACCCAAAGGGCATGACTGTAAACTCATAATGACCATACCTAGTTCTGAAAGCAGTTTTAGGTATCTTCTTGTACCTTCAATTGATGATATCCGGAGCGTAAATCTATCTTAGAAAAATATCTAGCCCCCTGCAGTTGATCAAACAGATCACTAATCCTTTTTTTTTGAACGACTAAATATTACATCCCTGTTAGTAGTTAGTGGGAGTCGAACCCCTGACCTCTTAGTTAGAACCTTACCACCCTTGTTAGCACCACTGGGCTACAGATCATCAATCCTAGGTAATGGATATCGATTTTTAATTGTAACTTTATTCAGTTCTCTATAATCGATACACATTCTCATTGAACCATCCTTCTTCTTTACAAACAACAATGGCGCTCCCCAAGGGGATGAGCTAGGTTGTATGAAACCTTTACTTAGTAATTCATCTAATTGCTTTTTCAGTTCTAACATTTCTGTGGGTGCTAACCGATAAGGTGCCTTGGCTATCGGTGTAGTTCCTGGAATTAGATGAATCCTAAATTCTACTTCCCTATCCGGAGGTAATCCCGGTAAATCTTCTGGGAATATATCTGGATATTCTGAGACTACAGGAATTTCCTTAAGTTCTTTAACCTTAGTACTAATGATTACTGAAATCATATATACTATTCCTTGTTTTCGTTCATAATTAGCAACTTTCATTACTGATATGAACTTCATGGGCTTACGTGGTTTATCTCCTGTAATCCTAATCACTTCTCCGGTGGGTGATTGAATTTCTATGGAATTCTGATCACAAAGGATTTTAGCATGGTTGGCTATTAACCAATCCATTCCTAATACAACATCAAATTCAGCTAAATTCATCGGCAATAGTTTTGCAGAGAATTTATGTCCTAAAAGTTCTATGTTTTCTTCCTGCAAAACTTTATCTCTTTTAACTGAATTTCCGTCTGCCGTTTCAACTGTAAAAATCTGCCTAATATTGATTAAAGGTAAATTAAGAGCTTGGTAGAATGAAGTATTTATAAAACTTTGGTTTGCACCAGAGTCAAATAATACTTTGGCGTAAATGTTGTGAACTAAGAACGTACCCGCGATCACATCTGGGATGAGTTCTGCTTCTTGAGTGGTCAGCTGAAATGCCCTGGCATTCTTCTTAATATTTCCGTCTGTCGCCTTAGTTTTGTTGTCTGCTGGTTTGATTAATTTAGGACATTCTGTTTTGAAATGTCTTGCCTCTCCACAATTGTAACAAATTATGGATTTATTCCTGCAATTTTCTTCACGATGCCCTATAGTTTTGCAAAAATTGCAATATACTTTGCATTTTCCAAAATGTTTCTTTTTGCAATTTTGACAGAACGGCAAAGTTGAAGATTGCCCTGTTCCTCTTCTCTTGAAGCTGTTATTATTACCCATACGAAATCCTTGGGTAATTTTCTGAGCCAGGTCCTTCTTTCTGTTTTCATCTTGTGTGCGTACCAGTTCATCGGTTAGGGTATTAGCTAATTCCACAGCATCGTCAATAGTACGAGGTCTCGCAGCTTTAACGATGTTGCGGATTTCACTAATCAGTCCCCAAATGTAGCGAGAAATGAGTACCGGTTCTGGCGAAGCCAATGTTGGTACCACTCTAGCATATTCAAAGAATGTCGAAGTATAACCACGACAATCTACACCTATCATCCGATGATTTAGAAACTTATTCGTCATATGTTCCTTTTCATATTCGGGACAAAATTTTCTTTCAACAAAACCCTTAAATTCTTCCCAAGTCATGGCATAAGCTATCATTCTTCCTTTTGATTGTAACACAGTGTTCCACCATTCAAGTGCTCCTTCCTTAAAGAGATTTGATGCATACATGACCTGATCATCTTTAGCACATTTACTTATTGCAATGACTGCTTCGGTTTTCTCTAACCAACGCAGTGATGCAGTTGCTCCTTCATTGCCTGCAAATTCAGTGGGTTTACAAGCAAGGAATTCTTTGAAAGTGCAACCAGGCGTTGTAGTTTTCATTTTCTTAGGAAATGGAGCTTGATGTGGTTCCCCATTATGATTAACATTATCATTGCCTCCGTTTACACTATTACTGAAGTTATCTTCAGAAATACGTTTACTAGGAACAATTTGTTGTGGTTCGATTGGATTCTTTATAGCAGCAACAAATGCTGGAATAGCATTGGCTATCCCTTGAGCAACAATATTTTCGATATCTTGTCTAGTCATATATTGATCTCCTGGATGTTGCTCAGACTGATTAACCTCATTTACTGGTTCGTTACCATTGTTCGCCATCTGATAATAAATTTTATATAAATAATTAGTATAATTATAAATATAATAAAACAGTTTGCACATAATCACATTAACATATATAACCAAAAATTATTGAATTCACAGGTTTCATTTCTATATATATTATATTATGCCTCGTACACACGATTATCATACAACGTTTTATTGTTAAGTTATTACACATACTGGTTATTATGATTATTTATTAACACATATTCCTGCAAACTCCCATTATCTGGTCAGCTAATTTCTTAAAAACGACGCTCCCTTTCGTCATATTTCCAAGTAATCCTTTCTCCAATATCCCTAATCCTATTTCCTGTATCAATTAACTCTTCACCCCAAAGACGAAGTTCCGTCAGATTCTGCGGGCTCATAGTTGGGTATAGTGGAGGTTCTGGTTCAACTTGTGGGAAAAAGGTATCAGGGTTGTTTAAAAGGTTTTGGTATTGCCAATCAGTTGTCCACCATTCATCTAATTCTACTGGTAGTGGTTGAGGTTGGACAATAGGATCTGGAATAGCAGGTTCCAGATTGATTGGGATTGGAGGTTCTAGTGGGTAGCTGAAAAGATCTTCTTCAGTAAATATAAGGTTTGGATTAGCTGCTTCAAGGTTTCCATCTGCAGGTCCGATGAGGTCACTCATTACTAATTTATGATCTAAAACTTCCCAGGGAGTCATTTTCTGTTTCTGGCTAGAACTTTCTCCGATTTCTCTTTCTGTTTGCTTAAAACTCTTTTCAGCTTCTATTTCTACTTGATTAATATTTTCCTCAATTTCTACCCCTTTTCCTTTGTCTTTTGATTCTTCAGTGGTAGCAACCTTTCTTGTTGCTGGCTTTTTCCTTCGTACTCGCCTCCAGCCCACAAATCTGCTTCTTTTCTTGGGTTTAGGTTTTGCCAGTGGTTTGGATTGAAATTCCATGGGTTCTTCTTTATCAGTGAAGTAACCGGTGAATTCCTTTGAAACTTCTATCTTAACAGGATAGAGGTTAAGATTTTCTAAACCGTCTGATATCTCATTCATGCTGTTTAGTATATATGCAAAATACATACCAAATGTTAAAATAAAATAACAAAATTTTAGAGATAACCCGTAAATATTATTGCATACATAAAACAACTGACAAGTAAATTATACTATGATTTACTGTAACTTATTTATTTACTAAATAAGATTTCTGGAAATAAAAGTGCTAAAACTTTTGTGTATTTAGAGATTTGCATTTTCTGCTACTGTGGCTAGCATATAAAGATTTGCCCATTTCTCAACTAATTTGTCCTCCCAAGGTGATTTATTGATTAACTCCTGGGTTTCTTGTTTAACTTTCTTCTCTCGGTTTTTCCTTACTTCCTCCTGACTTTTCCTAATAATCAAACTTCTTTTATTAGGAGAAAGTGGTTCCTCGTAATGTGCCTTACGGACAAATATTCCTTCTTCAGGAATTACATAAGGTTTTGTTTGGGATGAACTTCCCTTCTCGTTGGATGACCTATCTAGTTTAAGATAGATGTTTGACAGCTTTTGTTTACCCATACTGTAATTAACAAATAATCAGTTAATAAAACACATAATCACATAATTGGAAATCAGTAAAATTAAGTATTTCTAAATACTTAATAGGCTTAAATCAGTGGCTCTGATACCACCTTATTTCTGTCACGGCCCCCGACCCGGTTTGACCCGTTTCAGGAGCCGCGGGACAGAAATCCCGTGGTATTTAATTAACAGCGGAAGTTTCTTCAGGATCTTTTAAAACTAAAATATTTCCCGATTATTTTATTTCACAATTCGGGATAAAACCCGATAATTTACAATCTTGAGATTTCACCAGGAAATCTTTTATTTTACAAAACATGTTTCTTTATTTTTATACTAAGCCACTTCCTTAAGCTGATAGTGCTCCACGGCACTTTTCTTGGATCACAACAGATCACCTGAAACATGTTTGAAAAAGGTTTTGTCAGCGGGAAATACTGAGTGAATCATTCTATTTACATAAACGACCTGTTTGTTATAATTTACAGTATTAAGAGCGATTACATTGTCTCTATCTTTTAAATTAACTGATCCAGTTGCCACTTGACCGGACTTGTGACTGTGGACATATCACTTGCTGGGTCCGTTCACCCACAAGTGATAAATAATTAGTAGCTATGTGCACATCCCCCCACATACTGGCAGTAATTTCAGATTACATAGACTTAATCCCTGTAATTATAACCTTTGAAAATAAACATACTTTTGTAAAGTAATTTGATAAAAAGAGAATGACTCACATTGCAGATTTAACAGAGCTTATTCTACTGATTAGCCTTGATAACCTAGTTTAATAACATGCACACAATTTGGTTAGTAACTTAATACAGCATTTACGATAACTCACGAGATTAAAACCTTCACAACGAATGACAAAGTGCGATACTTAAACATCCATCGATTTAACGACAAATGACAAAGCATAAACCCTAATGTGGGCAGCACTTAAACATCCATTGGATAGTTTAATCGATCGGACATTGAATCGTATCAGCGATCGAGTTATTACCCTGATTGCGGCGTCGATTAGTGCACCGTGTGTGTTAATTGTAGTATACAGAACGTATCTCAGTACATGCAGCGAAGTTTTACGTCGTTTGAACACCAAAATTCGATTGCCAATGTATGTTATTTATAGTTAAAATTTCACTTTGCTTACAGACCGTAAGCCTCACAATGTTGCGGTCTGTAAGGGAGCTTACGGACCGTAAGACTCACAATGTTACGGTCCGTAAGGGTTGAAAATAGGTTATAGGGTAGCCACGGTTGGGACTAGCTTTGCTGACTTGACTGCTTTGTAAATTCTATTTTTGACAACGAGATTTTTAGGATAATCGTAAATAGGGTTTACCCCCCCCCCTGAGTTTTAGGGGCCCTGATCCTGATTCCGATTTTTCTGAAAATTTTAGGGTTTGTGCAGAATCACTTGGGTGTCTTAATTAGGGTTTCTTATTGGATAAAATTATATAATAATTAGGACTTTTGATGAGAGTTGTTACAGTTTTGTATACAAAATTTGTTACCACCTGGTAAAGGAGTAATATGACCATAAGTCGGAACGACATTACCGTGTGGTGGTAAATGGTAATTGATAAAACTTGGAAACAAATGTAATTGCGGATGCGCCCTCAATACTATGCACTGTGACTTTTTATTTAATCTTGATTAAACTGGGATTCACTCAACAGTATTTCCCACTGACAAATGTTTTTAAAACGCGTTTCAGGTAACAAAATGTGAAAGCCTAATAGAAGCCAGCTGGACAGCACTGAAGGTTTGGAAAAGTGGCAATAAAGTTACCTAAAATAAAATAGATGTTTTTATTAAATAAAATAAGATTTATTCCTATGAAAACGTGTGTACTATGAACTTGGGTTTTATCCCATTTATTTAAAGTTATGAAAAGAGTGGTATTTTACTCTGATTAAATATTTCCTAACTACGTTCCTGATGAAAATTTCCGCTGCCATATTAGACAAATACCACGATACCACCGAAACTGGCTCGCGGCCGCCCATTCCCGGGAATCAGGGATCGGGGGTTGCGACACCATGCCTTGTAGAAAGTGTGAACTCACCTCGGTTGCTCGGTTTGACTCTCAAAAATAGCTAACAGTCAAGGTCGGTCAATCACGTCCTAATATGATTACCAGTTAGTCATTTAGTGGTTTCAAATAGAGCACAAAGTTCCTACACGTATCTACTACATAACATGCATTCATTTTAATAGTTCACGCTCATATAAACATTCTACCTATAGCTACTCAAGAACAAGCATACGATATTGCACATATTACTTTCATTGACATATAACATGTTAGATCATCCTCAGATAAGATACTTGACATTTAGACACGCAAATTACTACTTATGCCGTTTCAGCTTTAATATTCAAAACTGGGCTATTTTCGGGCATTTTAATAAAATAGTTAACTTATTCCAAAAATTCCCAATTTTTTACAGAATATCTTAAAATATCCAAATATTATTGTGTAAAAATAACGGGATCCAATTCATTACCAATATTTTATAAAAATTCATTTTCCGGACTGAAATCAGATTCATCTTTTTCTGACTGCAGTCCACGGACTAATTTATTTAAAATTCATCGTAAGTTTGATTTACGAAATTCCAGTGGGAGAATTACAAATACATCAGTGGTCATCTACAGTACAAATTTCATGAGCTAATTCTACACAGAATTCAAGTTATGACAGAAAACAGAACACATATTTTCAGCAGTAAAAATGCAGCTTGAGCTGCTGTCCAAAACAGCTCTTTAAAAATAGTAAACGAAGTCCAAAAATTATGATTCCAGTACCATTAGAACCGTATTTCGAAATAGCCTGTTATAGACTCAAGAAAATCAATTTTTCATTAAATATTGACCTGCTTACAGCCAACTGAAGTTGGCTGTAAAAGCTTGGACAGAAGCTGGTTTCAGCTTTTAGCTTTCTAACTTGTGTTCGATTGATTCCGGTAACATGTTTAGTAATCACAACGACATCCAACATCAATATTAACAAGCAAATCATCAGGTAATCAACAAGAATCAAAACAACTTCATATTAACATCACTTCATCACATTTCAACAACATTTCATCATTAGGTTAGCTCTATGTTCAAAACTTTGTTTATGATCCTTTAGTGTTCATGGATTCTCATCATAAAATAACTATTAACCACTCTAAATAACATGAAAAATGACGGATCTAAGTTCTTACCACTAGTTCAAGACTAGGGAAGTTCAAGTGAAGAAATGTGGTGGATAAAAGAAGATGAAAGTGGTCCTTCAACTTCCGAACACACTGAGCTTCGTTGTATACCTTCTAACACCTATGGATGCTCTTAGAATGCTTGAAAGTGACCAAGTGATGGTGGTGGTGGTGCTCTTGGGTTCAGCCAAGATCAAGAAGGGAGGGATGAGGAGTTTGAGTGTGGAAGTTGTTGATGGATAATGAGAAGTGAAGAACAAGAAGTTAAACTTATAACCCTACACCAATTCTTTAACCATTAGGTCTTGTGTCTCAATAGTGCAATGCAAATCAATTAAACAATTAAATAAAATCAAGTGGATGTCCTTCTTGTCTCCTAACCGATTTGGGGGGGTTGGTCTAGTTGGGTTTCAATTGTTTAGTTACTAATCTAGTTAGAAATCAAGTGCTTAGTTAGTGCATTATGGTGTGTTATTAAATATATAGTGTGTTAGGGTGTTCGGGGACCCTAACTAGCTCAGAAAAATAAAAACAATGTGTTTGACAATATTTTTGTGTTCCGGGTAAAGTCCGGTTGTTCGGTTTGATACTGTTCCGTTAAAGTGCTTAATTAATCCGTAAAGTGTCCTATATATATATTATTGTAACATTTTAATTCTCAACACTCAGGAAAACATACCGGACTATTTAGTAACTTTTATGTACACTACTAGTATGTTAATAAGCACATGTAAGTATAACACAGTAATCAGAAAGCTGTTAAGTGATTCAGCACAGTCATCAAGCACTTTAATTATCATTAATAAAACGTACGGATACATGGAATTATGAGGGTTGTCACATTCTCCCCCTGTTAAGAAAATTTCATCCCGAAATTTAGCTCGTGGTTACTGAGGAAGCTAGTTATGTTGCGTTGATTTCCTGGTTTTCCTGGGGTGTCACATCATCTCCCCGTTGGTTTGGAATTTCGTCCCAAAATTCTGCAGTAGCTTCAATCTCAGTAGTGGTTGCGTTTTTCTTAAACAGCTGGGGGTACTTGAGTTTCATTTGGTCTTCTCGTTCCCAAGTATACTCTGGGCCATGACGGGAATTCCAACGAACTCGGACGAGAGGTATCCTGGTACGCTTGAGAATCTTAACATCTTGATCAGTAATCTGTACTGGTTCCTCGACGAATCGCAGCTGGTCGTCAATAGTGAGTTCCTTTAAGGGAACTATGAGGGTCTCATCTGACAGACAATTCTTCAGATTCGACACATGGAAAACATTGTGAACTCCACTGAGTTCTGCCGGTAGGTTCAACTTGTATGCCACCTTGCCAATCTTCTCGATGATTTTGAACGGTCCGACATAACGCGGATTGAGTTTGCCTCGTTTTCCAAAACGAACTACACCTTTCCAAGGGGAGACTTTGAGTAGCACTCGATCCCCAACCTGGAACTCGAGTGGTTTTGTGCGCTTATCAGCATAGCTTTTCTGACGGTCCCGTGCTGTCGCCATTCGTTGTCGTATCTGAGCAATCCTTTCGGTTGTATCTACTACGAGTTCTGGGCCAGTGATTTTACTGTCGCCAACTTTGGCCCAACAAAGAGGTGATCGGCACTTCCGTCCGTATAATGCCTCAAACGGAGCGGCCTGGATGCTGGTGTGGTAATTGTTATTGCACGAAAACTCCACTAACGGGAGGTGTTTTTCCCAGCCATTACCAAAATCGATTACACATGCCCTAAGCATGTCTTCAAGGGTTTGGATGGTGATTTCAGATTGCCCATCCGTCTGTGGATGATAGGCCGTGCTCATGTCTAATCGAGAACCAAAGGACTTGTGCATAGTTTGCCACAATTCAGATGTAAAACGTGAGTCACGATCAGAAATGATGGAGGTTTGCACTCCGTGCCTTGATACTACTTCCTTCAAGTAGATGTCTGCTAGGGTAGAAAACTTATCTGTTTCCTTGATGGCCAGAAAGTGTGCAGACTTGGTCAGCCGATCCACGATCACCCAAATGGTATCATTTCCGCGTTGGGACCTAGGCAGACCAGTAACGAAATCCATGGAAATCTGCTCCCATTTCCATTCGGGATCTCTGGTTGTTGAAGTAGGCCTGAGGGTTTCTGATATTCGGTCTTGACCCTAGCACAAGTCAAGCATTTGCTGACGTAGGTTGCTATGTGGGCTTTCATACCAGGCCACCAATATGTAGTCTTGAGATCATGGTACATCTTATCCGAACCAGGATGTACTGAATAACGAGACTTGTGCGCTTCGTCCATCACAAGCTCGCGTAAGTTTCCATAAAGTGGAACCCAGATGCGCCCTGTTACGTAGTAAGCGTCGTCTTCCTTTTGTGCTAGCCGCTGCCTCGATCCTCGTAAGGACTCAGCCCTGATATTTTCTGTTTTCAATGCTTCGACCTGAGCATCACGAATTTGAGCAGGAAGACTAGATTGGATGGTAAGTTGTAACGCTCGCACACGTTTAGGCATTGTATCCTTCCGACTGAGGGCATCGGCCACAACATTGGCTTTGCCCGGATGGTACTAGATCGAATATTCGTAATCATTCAAGAGCTCGACCCATCGACGTTGTCGCATGTTTAACTCCTTTTGCTTGAAGATATGCTCGAGACTCCTGTGATCGGTGTAAATGGTGCACTTGGTACCGTACAGGTAATGCCTCCATATCTTAAGCGCGAAAACGACTGCTCCTAATTCCAACTCGTGCGTAGTGTAGTTCCTTTCGTGAACCTTAAGTTGGCGTGATGCGTAGGTAATAACCTTGTCACGTTGCATCAACACGCAACCAAGTCCTTGGATGGAAGCGTCACAATAAACCACAAAATCATTTGTGCCTTCAGGCAATGAGAGGATAGGCGCGCTACAAAGTCTATCTTTTAAGGGTTGAAATGCGGACTCCTGTGCATCACCCCAACGATAGGTGACGCCTTTCTGAGTTAGTGAAGTGAGAGGTTGCGCAATCTTTGAGAAATCCTTAATAAACCTTCTGTAATATCCTGCCAAACCCAAGAATTGGCGGATTTCTGTTGGTGTACGGGGTGCAGGCCAGTTCTTGATCGAGTCAACCTTGGATGGATCAACATGAATCCCATCCTTGTTTACCACATAGCCTAGAAAGTGGACTTCGTGAAGCCAGAAGTCACATTTCGAAAATTTGGCATACAACTGCTCTGTTCGAAGAAGTTCCAAAATAAGCCTCAGGTGTTGCTCGTGTTCCTCCTGACTCTTAGAATAGATCAGGATGTCGTCGATGAAGACTATGACAAATTTATCCAGGTAAGGTTGGCACACTCGGTTCATGAGATCCATGAAGACCGCAGGTGCATTCGTTAATCCGAAAGGCATAAATAGAAACTCGTAATGGCCGTAACGAGTTCTGAATGCTGTTTTGGAGATGTCCTCCTCTCGGACTCTCAGCTGATGGTATCCCGATCTCAAATCAATCTTAGAGTAAAAGCTCGATCCTTGCAGCTGGTCGAACAAGTCGTCAATACGTGGAAGAGGATAACGATTCTTCACGGTCACCTTGTTAAGTTCGCGATTGTCAATACACATTCTGAGAGTACCGTCTTTCTTCTTCACAAACAAGACTGGAGCTCCCTAGGGCGAAGAGCTAGGACGTATAAAACCCTTTTCCAAGAGTTCTTGTAATTGCGTAGACAGTTCTTCAAGTTCTGATGGAGCTAGACGATAAGGTGCTTGAGCTATGGGCGCTGCTCTAGAAGCTAGCTCGATTTGAAACTCAACTTGGTGATGAGGCGGAAGACCAGGCAATTCCTCAGGAAATACCTCGGGAAAGTCACGTACAATAGGAATGTCTTCAATTCTCTTCTCTTCCATTGATGTGTCAGTAACGAGTGCTAGAATGGCAGTGTGGCCCTTTCGCAAACACTTCTGGGCCTTAAGGAAAGAGATAATGCCTACGACAGCACCACTCTTGTCGCCATGAATCGCGAGGGGTTCTTTACCAGAACGAGGGATGCAGACGATTTTCTCCTTGCAAATAATCTCCGCTTGATGATGATATAGCCAATCCATCCCAATAACGACGTCGAAACTACCAAGTGTGATAGGAATAAGATCGATAGAGAAAGTCTGACCAGCTAAAACGAGGTTACAACCTTTAACTATGTGTGTGGCTTCAAGACTTTTACCGTTTGCTAGTTCTACAGTGTGTTTGGCGTTCAAAAGTGTTGGAGTGCACTTAAGCATTTGGCTAGCTTTTAAGGACACATAACTAGTATCGGCGCCCGAATCAAATAAAACAGTAACAAGGAAGTCATCCAGAAGAAACTTACCCATCACCACGTTGGGAACGTTCCTTGCATCACCCTGACCTAGCACGAAAACACGTCCCCTGGCTCCATTGCCATTATTGTTACCCCCGTTATTGCCTCCATTGTTGCCTCCATTGTTGTTACCGTTTCCCTGGTTGTTGTTGTTATGGTTCTGGTTCAGCTGAGGACAGTTCCTCTTAAAGTGGCCTTCAGCGCCACACTGAAAACATCCTTTATTGCCCTGTTGTTGCTGCTGCTGGTGGTTCTGTGGAGCTTGTTGTTGTTGTTGGCTATTCTGATTTGCTGGTCGTGCGCTCCTGCAATCCTTAGCTTCATGACCAAACTTGTTACACCTCAGACAACGACCCTTGTTGCACTGCCCGCTATGATGCTTGTGGCACCGGTTGCACTTGGGGTGGTTCCCTCGGTATCCACCCTGTCCTTGACTACCGGAAGATTGCTGACCAGGACTCTGGTAGTCATCAGTCTTTCGCAGCTGAGACTAAACTGAAGTAGAACCCTTACTAGAATTCCCATCCCATTTTTACTTGTTATCATTGGGAGCGTCAGTAGTAGTAGCACTAATACGCTTGGGTAGTTTGTTCTGTTCAACTGCTTGATCGGTGAGACGATGGGCCAACTTAATGATTTACTGAATGGTACCCAGGTTAGCTGAAGTCACGTGACTCTGAATCTCTGGTACAAGACCCTTGAGGTACAGCTCAATACGTTTGATGGGAGGGTCTACCATAGTAGGACACAAGATGGCCAGCTCATTTGACCTCTTCGTATACGCCTCAATCTCAGACCCCGTCATCTTCAGGTTGAAAAATTCCACCTCTAGCTTGTGGATGTCGTCACGACTACAGTACTCTTCTTTGATCAGTTCTTTGAAACCGTTCCATGGGGTGGCATTAGCAACCACCAGCCCTAGTAGTTGAACCTGTGCTTTCCACCAGGTTAACACAGCACCTTCGAGTGTTCCAGTAGCATATTTCACCCTACGATCTTCAGGGCATTCACACATCTAAAAAAACAGACTCCAGCTTCTCGAACCAGTGAAGAAGGCCTACAGCTCCTTCTGTGCCGCTGAAAGTACTAGGTCGGCAATCCATGAATGTTTTGAACGTACATACAGGAGGCTGAGCATGTTGACCTGTTGCACGAGAATAAAAGACAAGGTTAAGCACGAGGGTTGGTTTGCGAAGGTAGGATCTAAACGTCCTAAGATGGGTTGATATGGCAGGTTATACCTCCTGCAGGGACAGCTGCGAGTGCCTCAACAACCCGTTCATTGATCAAAGCCGTCAACTAGTCTTGAGTTAGGTTGATACGTCCTCCGCGTCCGCTCATGATCTTCACAACGAAGCAACGTAAGTGAGAAATGTGTCGCGAAAGTGCGTAAGCGTGGGATAACAGGAGAGAGTAAGCACACAAGGTTCAAATATCAGTTATCAAGTTAACTAGTGCACAGTGTGAACTATCTAACCGACAATATAAACATAAATCATACCACCTATTGTGTCGAGTCTTGCACGTGGAGTGAAGCGTCATTGTGGATTGTTGAGCACTGTACAGGTTATAGTCTGGTTTTTATCAAAAAGCTTTTCCCTTTTTAAAACCAAGTTCACTATAACCAATGGCTCTGATACCAATCTGTCACATCCCCAAAATCCACCATGCGGAGTATCACTGCTTGGAGGCGTGACGTGACCAGGATCGAGCCACCAATCATATTGAACAACGTAGTTAAGTAAGTAAAACCAACCTCAATACAATTGGTGACCATAAGACGGTAACTAACTCTAAGTTAACAGCGGAAGCATAAAACGTAAGTCCAAAACATAGGTTCATAGTTCATAAGTTTAAAGACCAAAACATAAGTTCCATAAGTTTATAAAGTTTAATTATTAAGCATGGGATATAACAATCCATATCCCACAACAACCTTCTCCTCCTGCAAGCTCCATAGGCATCTAGCGACCTGTAAGACATGTAACAACGAGTCAACAACAAAGTTGAGTGAGTTCACGGTTGGTTGATTAGTTTTAAGTTGTTTCTGAAAAACGTGGTTTGACTTTCGTTGGCTTATTTGCCGTGGGGGTTACCCCATAGTTGAAAGTATGTTTAACCAGTTCCTTTTATTACCCAAACCATATCCATAATCAGTGGGGGGCTTCCCCATGTAAACCACTAGACCGTTAAGATATCGACAACTGACGAACAATAGTTGTGCCCTACATCAGTGTCTATCATCACTGACAGTTTGCCATAGTCCATTAATACACGCCCGTCCGAACGTCATGGTGTGAGGTTTGTTAAACCTAATAGCGCTATTAACTAATGACCCGCTCGCCATTGGCCTCGGCGATTAAGTCGATATAAAATGAGGGACTTCATGATAGAGATTTGTCTAGTAAGTTTTAAGGTTGTTTTCCTACCCAAGGAGGACGAACGTACGTATTCTACCCAAGGAGAATACGCAGAATTATTATTGGCATCCTACCTATGGAGGATGACCGTACATATCCTACCTAAGGAGGATATGCAGGTTCCGTTTTAGTTTTCTTAACCCATTCCCAAACCACCGGGAATCCCATGTGTAACAATCCTCACATAACCCGACACCCTCATAATATTTCTGACATCCTAATATATGTTAGAATGTCCCAATGTGTCTTATAATACTCCTCGTATGTGAAAACCGAAACCGAAATACGTTATAGTATTTAAAATAAATTAAAAACAAGAAATAGTAAGTTGAGGCGGGCCGCGTAGACCCACCCGCAACATTCACGCGGGCGGTATCAGGGTTGAAACCTGATATCGTTGATTTCTTAAGTTAAGGCGGGCCGCGTGAGACCACCTCATTAGTTGACGCGGGCCGCGAGTATCCTAAATTGTGGTGCAGCCCGGTGCAGCCACGTGGCCCAACACCCGGATAAGCTAGTTGTCGAATCAGCTAAGCTACGCGTTGACCCAGCTTTGACGCAGGCCGCGTAAGCCTTAGCTTACCTTTACGCGGGCCGCGTGAGGACCAGTTTTAGCACCTATATAAGAAAGCAACGGGTTTTTGTTTTCCATCGTTCATTTCTCAAATCTCAAATCACAATTGTTTCAATTGGGTTTCAATTGTTTAGTTACTAATCTAGTTAGAAATCAAGTACTTAGTTAGTGCATTATGGTGTGTTATTAAATATATAGTGTGTTAGGGTGTTCGGGGACCCTAACTAGCTCAGAAAAATAAAAACAATGTGTTTGACAATATTTTTGTGTTCCGGGTAAAGTCCGGTTGTTCGGTTTGATACTGTTCCGTTAAAGTGCTTAATTAATCCGTAAAGTGTCCTATATATATATATTCTTATAACATTTTAATTCTCAACACTCAGGAAAACATACCGGACTATTTAGTAACTTTTCTGTACACTACTAGTATGTTAATAAGCACATGTAAGTATAACACAGTAATCAGAAAGCAGTTAAGTGATTCAGCACAGTCATCAAGCACTTTAATTATCATTAATAAATCGTACGGATACATGGAATTATGAGGGTTGTCACAAGCATGTATCCTTAGTTTGACTTTGTAGTTTCTCTTTTGATAACAAAATGAAAAAAAAATATACCTGTACATATTACAGACATACAATATTTCTTATTTTTATGTTATCGAAAATAGAATATTTAGGTTATTTTATAAGATATGTTAAAATAATGTTTTTATTATGTGAGATCATCGTGACTTTCGAGACATGTATAGATTTTTTAAATTTGATTGAAATCCTATACTAACAAATATGAACCACTAAGTGTGATTATTTGTTAAATTTGATTAAAATCCTATATTAACAAATGCGAACCACTAAGTGTAATTATTTGCAAAAAAAAAAAAAAAAAAAAAAAACTAAGTAATTATTGTACCATATTAATGTCACGGATGTAACGTGTGTGAAAAGTCATGTTATGCATGGACATTAAATGTTAATGTCATCATCGTAACTCGTGTAACGTAGTCGTAAACACGTCGTTGCCGCCGCAACGCTTGGCATGGTAAAAATTCTAGTAAGTTCTTAAAGTACAATTTTATCCATACAATTTGTTAAATAATATATTAATTTCAATAAACATATTTCTTAAGGTGGAGGGTGTTGTCCCAGATTTCATCGTTTTTTCAATTTTCCTCAAAAGTAAACTATTTTAATTTAAATTAATTTTTGAAATACAAGATTTTAACTAAAATAAAGGTTACGTAACTAAAATAAGGGTAATTTTCGTCCTTTATGTTTTGTATCGGATTGCAATCGATACTCTCTAACTTCAGTAATTATAGTCACAGTCCTTTATTTGTAAAACTTATTACACCCTAGGTCCTTTAGCGTTAACTATGTTACAATTTTTAGTTAAGTCCTGTCACCTACTTATGAAATGACCAGTCTACACGTGTCCATTATAATTATAAATTTAAAATACAATATTATATATAATAATAAGTATCTCTCTTTCTCACCAATCACTCCACCGTTACCACCGCCACCACCACTATCGTCACCGTCACCGTCGACACCACCTCTTATTCTCTGTCTAAACCCACCATTTTCCTTCTCAATTTTAAACAAAAAGAATTACAGATCTTCCTAACCCCTTTAAAACCGGATCTTCCTACAGAACCTCTGGATCTTGATAACTTTCTTCAACAGACCTGAACTTACAGGCTTGGATCGAAAAAAGATGGGGAGAAGGAGATTGGAATCAAACGGGAGAAAGAGAAAACTTCAACAGGCCTGAACTTACATTAACCAGCCGGAATCAAATCATGAACTTAAAAAGTCATATCAAATCAAATAAATGAGTTCTCCAGCCGGAATTAAATCATTAACCACCATTATGAAGATGTTGCTTAGGATTTACAAAAAGGAATCTATTTAATGGAGTAAATATACGGGTTAACTCGTTGAAATCGTTGCTGATTTTCTAAGTTCAAAGAAATCAGATTTCAATAAAAAAAACTTCAACTTCTTTGTTCATTCATCAAAAACATAACTTCATCTTCATTGTGTTAGCCGGAAATTGAAGGTACAACACCACTCCATATCATACTCAGACCATAGATCTAGCATGGCCGCTATCGCTTCATTAGTGATTTCCGGTGGTATATTTTCAATCGGAGGTGGGCGATGGTTGTAGTAGATCTGGTTCAATCACTGACAGGGTGATAAACAACACTGATATGAACATAAACCAACTGCTTTATTTAATATTTATAGAATAAAATGAAGGGTGAGGCATTTGATGAGAGTTGTAAGGAGTCTGAATCTTTGGTTTCATCAGCCTGTACCGAAGAAACCAAATCCGCAACAATGAGTGTGAGTCCATTGTTGTTCGTGAATGTTTTGAATCATCATAGAAGACGTGTCGGGTTCTTCTGCTAGTGGTCGGGCTTACAATGCTCACACAGGGTGATAAACAACGCTGATATAAACACAAACCAACTGCTTTATCTTGAGTCGTCGGGAAAACCTTTCCTCAGGGGAGGGGTGAGTAGTATGAGTTTGAGTCCATTGTGGTTCGTGAATGTTTCGAATCATCATAGAAGACGTGTCGGGTTATTCTGGTAGCTATTCGGAATGTTTCGAATCATCATTAAAATTAACAATGCGGTCTTGATTGAAGACGTAATTGCAAGACTGTTTGTCGGGCTTCCAATGCTCACACAGGGTGAAAAACAACCCTTGATGTTGAAACCGGTTTTACCTCATGAAAAGGAAAGGAACAATTTTTTTTAGAAAAGCGTTGGGATTTAAGGGTTTATGAGTCAAAGTTAACATTCAGATTTAGAAAGCAGATGATTTGTACTTGGTTTATTCTCTTTAATCTGTTAGAACGATTCTTGTTTTGTCACTTACATGCGTTTAATTCCCAACAAACTTGTTTTGTCACGTACATTTCGTAAGAAACTTTTCGTGCACTGAACCTTCACCTCCAATCATTTCCTGGTCAAATCACACACTATAAAGTTTAAACTTATCGTGTGTTGCAGTTTGGAAAGATGACCGAATAGAGATCTGAATAACAAACTGTGGAGAACTTGTTTGCGTTATCCACCAACAATCCGTTCATTATCTGTTGTTGTCTAAAACAATATCAATTAACGTTCAGTTGTGTACATAAATTCATCACCGGTTTCTACAACACAAGCACATACACAGGCGGAATGTTCTCGAAATTGAAGGAAAAGAAAAAATGGTTGCTGATGTTTTTCACTATCAGGATTTTGTTGGTTTGTTTGAGAACCTGATTCCAATGTCCTACTACTACAATCCTTCCTACATTATTGAAAATTACTATATCACCCCCACCATATACATCAATTTGTCACTTTCAAAATTCAAATCAAAACTAACACGAAGTATCTCGAAGGTATCTTATTCATATTAATCCACCACGAAGGAGGAGACTCAACTGTCGACATATACCAACGGTTCTGCGAAAAAAACATCATCTGTTCATCATTGTTCTTGAAGATGAAGATGAAGAAACGAGGGTTTATTCTCTTTAATATATTAGAACGATCCTTGTCTTGAGAACCTGATTCTGTATACGTTGAAATACAAGAATACAACGTTCATGTATCACAAGGAATGACCGATCTAAGGTAGAGAACCTGATTCAGATACACAAATCTTCGATTTCGACAAATCTTTCAAGGTCTTAAGTGATGGGTAATTGGTTAAAAGACGTAGAAGAGTTTGTGTAGAGATCTTTACGTACAAATTTGCATCATCCTTGCATTAGACACAATTTGATGGAATTTGTGGATCAACAGAAATAACTGAAATAACTCGCCATTCTCTTGCACCTGTATACATTGATTGTGGATTTAACTTGGAAGAATTTTGGATTTCGGTTGGTTCAGAGATCTATATCTAGTTATATTCCTACATCTATATCTTTTGTTCACTGACAAACTATGTGACATGTGTCTGGTCCATACTCCTATACGGATCGTTCTAATAGATTAACGAGAATAAACCATTTTTTTTCCAAATTTTAACCATAGTATACGGGCCGTATACAGGCTATCGTATACATTGTATACGATCGATTAAATTTTTTCACCTGCTGTATAAGGCCGTATAATAGTATACGGCCCGTATTAACATGGTAAAAAATGAACTGGTAATTTTTTTCACATGGCGTATACGGGCCGTATAATAGTATACGACCCGTATTCTTATGGTAAAAAATGGTTTATTCTCTTTAATCTATTAGAACGATCCAAAAAACCAAGAACAAAGTCAAATGTGATCAAACTTGGACATTAGACGTCAATTGGTTACAGAAACCACTAACAGACATGTCGTGCATTGTTTAAATCAGAATCAACTTCTCAAAACAAGGATCGCTCTAATAGATTAAAAGAATAAACCCTCATTCGGTCATCTTTCCAAACTACAACACACGATAAGTTTACACTTTATAGTGTGTGATTTGACCAGTGGATAATTTCTTATCCATACTATTCTTCATAGCCATATTACCACTCACAAGTTGTTGATCTTTGGGTGGTGATTTACTCCCCGAACTATTTGCTTCATCCACTAGAACTATTTGTGTATGCATTCTTTAACTTTGAGTGAAAGAGTCTGTTTAACTACAGCACAAGCACATACACCGGTTTCCAGGTAGGGGTTAGAATATTTCATTCTGCTGTGAACTTGTTCTCTATGAAATGTCTCACTTAACAAGAGACTCAACTAAAAGTTAACTAGACCCCTCAAGTTGTCATTCATAGGAGAGTTGATGCAATTTTCCAAGCATTTTAGAGAGACCTTTAAGTACGGATCCTACTGCTGCATTTGGAACAAGAAGTAAACTTATCGTAATGAAGCAATGAAGATTGAATATGCAAACCGCATCCGTTTTGTATATGGAAACATTGGCTATGGGAAATACAAACCCGTCATGTCTTCTATGATGATTCGAAACATTCCGAATAACTAGCAGAAGAACCCGACACGTCTTCTGCTAGTTACTCTTTTCTTTGATTTCAACAAATCTTTCAAGGTCTTAAGTGATGGACAATTGGTTAAAAGATGTAAAAGAGTTTGTGTAGAGATCTTTACATAACTTGGTGTAAATCATTCATGTCCATGTTTTTCCTTGTACTTTCTACGTCAGATGTTAGCTCGGAAGTTCTATTACATAAAGTAAACCGAAGGCTTGGAATATTGGTCCACTTGTACCTCCATTCCCTAGAGAGAATACTTGTCCTTGCTGCCTCTTCGGTTGGATGGTTTCTAATACAGGCTCTTTTACGTCGACGTCGTCGCTGGGGTTTTTTCTCTTCCGGTTACCAGGCCTATCATCTCCGTCTACGTTTGGTTTCCTCAACGAAGAACCATCAAGCTCAACTGAGATAACGGACATCCATCAAGTTCAAAAAGAAAACTTGTGTTTCCCATAGTCACAAAAGATTGCGGTTTGTATTTCGCATAGCCACCGTTTCCGTAGTAATAAAACGGTTGCGGGTTTATATTTCGCATAGCCACCGTTTCCGTAGTAAACACGGTTGCGGTTTGCACATTCAACACTAGTAGAAGAACCTGACACGACTTCATGTTACGGAGAATGTTCTAGAAATTGAAGGAAAAGGAAAAGATTTGTTGAAATCGAATTTGACAACTATGACAATTTATTAAAAGTAGCAATCACCTCCAATCATTTCCTGGTCAAATCACACAATATAAAGTTTAAAGTTATCGTGTGTTATAGTTTGGAAAGATGGCCGAATAGAGATCTGAATAACAAACTGTGGAGAACTTGTTTGTGTCGTGCACTGAACCTTCAGTTGTGTACGCAAATTCACCACCGGTTTCTACAGCACAAGCACATACACCGGTTTCCAAGTAGGGTTTAGAATGTTTGAAGGAAATGTTGGTTAACTTGCATGATAGAAGATACATATCGTCCTATTCAAGTTGAGCTTCCTGATGCAATTTGTTGGAATTTGTGGATTTTGGTTGGTTCAGATCTCGGAAGTACTGTACAACAGAAAATACAGCTTCGGTTTCATCAACCGGCTTTGAAAACCCGACGGAATCTACGAAGAAACTGTTGGAATTTGTGGATTTCGGTTGGTTCAGAAACTTAACAAGAGAAGCAACTAAAAAAAATACAACTGATTACTCGGTCGAATAATGGCCAATAATACGTTCATTATTTTCACAGTGGTGCCAATGTCCTACTACTACAATCCTTCCAACGGCGTGTTCCGATCAATGTTCCGATCTGAATAAATTTAAGCGGCGTGTTCCGATCAATGTTGTTAAAGATGATGAAGAGTTTAGAAACCCTAGAATGATGGTGTTTTTACTGGAAAAAACGTGATACTTGAAAAAACATCCTTATATACGGGCCGTATACAGTTATACGGCCCGTATACATTTGGTAACATCAAAAACCTACCAAAATAATTCCATTGAGCCGTATACGTTTTACAAATCGTATAAACATGTATACGGCTCGTATAACTATATACGGGTCGTATATAGTAAAATCAAAAAAACATTCTCTGCGCATTTTCCTATTCAAAAACATTCTATACGGGCCGTATACACTAGGGATGTGAAAATAAGATATAGGGGGTGTGGGAACAAGGGGAGCCTTTAGTAATTGCATATGACTTAATAGAAAAAAAAACTAACGTCTGTTAGTGCAAAGGACGTGACTTGCAAAGACTTCTACAATAAAGGACTGCGACTGTAATTATTGAAATTAAAGGGTATCGATTGCAATCAGATACAAACATAAAGGAAGAAAAAATTAATTTACCCTTAAAATAAATATATTCTATAGTTTTAGGTCCTTATTAAAAGGGCTATTGGATTTTAATAATCCTAAGTTTCACCAGTTGGCCGATAATAATACAAACTTTAAAAATTCCCTATAATAATCCCAACTTGTAAAACTTTGGCCGCCATTGATCATTTTCTAACATATGTGCACTTGAATCAATTAAGGAGTCTCTAGGTGTAATTGAATCTATTGAGGAGATCAAATTCTTATATGTTTGAACATGATCAATGATGGCCAAACTTTTACTAGTTGGGATTATTGGAGGAAATTTTTAAAGTTGAGATTATTATCGGCCAACTGGTGAAACTCATCATCATCATCATACTCAGTATATCCCACCAATAGCAAAAGCTAAGGTAGGGTCTGAGGAGGGAGGGATGTAGACAGCCTTACCTCTACCCCGTAGGAATAGAGAGGCTGCTTCCAATGAGACCCCCGGCTCGATTGTGGTTTTGCATCAAGCCTTGGACATAAGGCACATAACACTCAGCAATTGAGACAAACGCCAATTGGTGCATGTACCCCCTTGTCTTTCGGCTATCAACGCCACCACATGATGCATGATTAACCATCCCCTCTTTTAACGTTATTTTCACGAAATTAGTAAAATAACGTTAAAATTAGTGCACTTTTGCTTTTGCCCCCCGAGCGCCCACACATATATACATTATATGTGCATACCGCAAGCGGGGCCACAACTGGTGAAACTAAAGATTATTAAAATCCAATAACCCTTATTAAAATTAAACCTAACTTTAAGTTTTATTATAAATTAAAACCAAATTTTGAGGTCTCCAATTTAATATTAAAACAAACATAAAAGGCTTGTTTGTAAATTCATACAAAACTCTAAATCTCCTTCTTCTTCTTCCTAAAAAGAAAAAGGCTCCAAAATACACACAAAAGAAAAAAAACGAAAAGAAAAAACAAATGCTCTCCACATCACTGAGAATTGGTGTCAGGTCCCCGCTGCCCGGTGTTTTTATGGCTCACCGGGTTCGAGGGGCGGTGTTCCTGGACGAGGCCAGGCTTCGCCAACTTACGTAAAAACATTTTTCAAATGTACGTAAAAACTATTTATGCCTTCTGTTTTTACATACTTTTAAAAATTAGATTTACGTGTGACGTTTAATGGAGCACGAGTCGGCGATCAGGGGCGTAAAAAACTTTTTTTACGCACGTTGTCAAAACATTTTTTTTACATAGTGGTGTTCTCATACTCAGTTCGCGTAAATGTTTACACACATTGTCAAACTTTTTCTACGCACATTGTCAAAACTTTTTTTACGCACGTTAGCAAACTTTTTTTACGCATGTTGTCAAAACTTTTTTTACGTACGTTGTCAAATGTTTTGTAAAAAGTTATAGTTCAAAGTCATCAAACGTTAATGAATGAAATAGAAATTCTCAATAAACTTATAAGACAAATATAACTTGCATTTTATAAAGAAAATTATATAGAATTAGGGAAAATAGAGCAAAAATAAATAGATATCATTTTCGATAATTTTTAATTTTCTAATATACATACAAGACAAATATAGCTTGCATTTTATAAAAAAAAAACATTATGTCATAATATTGGAAAATGTAACAAAAAGAAATAGATATTATTTTCGATAGTTTTGTATTTTCTAAATTAAGTAATATTTTTGGTGTTTGAATTTAAAACCTAAGATATTTTTTCCTAATTTTAAATATAAAAAGTATAAAAGAAATGAAATGAGAGAGATATTGTTATGTCAAACATATAAATGATGATGCGATGTGTTTAGAGATAAGAGAGATGTCATGTGACATTGAGAGAGAAAGACTAAAATACCCTTTTGAATTAAATTGATTATAGTTGATGTGTTAAAATTCTATTGGATGAGAGGTGTTCTTATGGTTCTCGCAACTGGTAGTGGTTCCTCCTTGAACCAAATCCTGTATATACTTTTCTTAATAATTTATGTTTTAAAAATCTATTTAATATATTAAATTATGATAAATAGCATATACATGATCATCACTGTAATTATATTTGATATATTTATACATGTAAATACATTATAGTAATAATCTTAAAAAATAATTTTATATTTCATAGCATATAAATATGAATAATGACATCAAAATATATATTTAAACAGAAAAGTTTATTTTTCATATAATACAAAAAAAAGAATGAAACATTACTAAACTATAGTTAAAAGAAAAAAATATAAAACTTAAAAGTTTTCGGGTATATATTTCGGGTAAATGAGTATATAGTTTCGGATAATCTGGTCAGGTATCATCTAATCTCATACCCGACCATACATGGGAATTTTTTTTTCATACCCATACCCGACCCAATACCTGTTGGGTATCGGATATATCTATCCCAAATGCTTCGGATTTCGGGTACGGGCTCGGGTATTTTTGTGTCACACCCCAAAATTTCCACGTATTACCGGTGGGCCCGGTGGGGACTATCGTGACGTAGTTGATATCATCATAGTCAAACAACACAAATTATAAATGCACAGCGGAAGCAAAAGATAGATTTATTCCAACTAAATAAGTTGTAATATTAAGTATCACAAAATAGTTGAAACAGATCCACAGGCGGATCGAAAAAAAAAGAAAATTGTTCAACAGACTTTGACATCTAGAGCTTGCGAGACTTGATTATTGATGCCTGGAGTAGCCAGCCTATTCCGTATAGTACCTGCACCTAGCCTTTTTGGAAAATACGTCAGTTTACACTGGTAAATACAACTTAACTGACTCGTTTTGAAAAGAGTTTAAGAATTGATTTGAATGCACTTCGGCAAAAATATCTTTTATAACTTGGGACAATTATGTAAAAATAATCTTGTATACAGTTTTACTTATTTGTCGTCCATCAGGGCCGGTTTGTAGGGCCAGCCTAGATTAACTGACACGCCACAGGTATAATGCCCACAAGGATTATTTCCTTAAAGTGGATTACCAGCTTTTACATAATGCATCTGTCAGGTGTACGCCTACACCCCGTGCTTAGGTCGTGGCCATTTCTTTGAATGATGCCAAGGATATCCGGGACATGGTCATTTAACCCCCAAAGGCCATACACCAAATAACACAGAATAAAACGGGTTATGTAAATACACAAATCAGAATACGATTTAAATGACTACATACCCGACCAAGCGGTATTATTATAATACCGTATCCCAAGCCCGTAGAGGGAAAATAAGTTAAGAGTATTTACCTGAGCAAAGTATAAATCAAATACAGCAAGTGCACGTAGCTTTTACTGGGCTCCTAATCTGGAACGAAGGTTTTTAGTAACCTTTTAGAATCCTAACGGGTCTTTAATTAAGCCGAGACTTAGACCAGTTAGTTTTCAAAAGGAAGACACGGTTCAAACGCATGATTAAGCGAAGACCGGTTTAGAATGTGGTTTTGACCCGATAAGCTTGTATGCTTGTTTAATATGGGTAGCTCAAACACATTCTGGATTTTGAGACAAAACGATATGGTTTGACCCGTCTCGGCTAATATATGCAAACTAGCCACATAAGCCGATTCGAAAGCGAAAAGTGCGTAACGGGTAACCAAAAGTGTCATACACAGGTTTCCTAAGTTAATATGCCTTAAATATGTTGTGACATCAGTAAGATATCTTCTATTATGCCCCAAATGAATTTAAACTCAAACTATGCCCCGTAGGGGCATTTTGGTCATTTTAAAGGTTATAAAAGAGTTTAAATAATAATCTGAGTTACAGGCCTGATGAAATTAGTAAAAATACTTAAGTTAATAAGTTGTAACAGTAGGGTATTACACATATGTGAAATTTATCATTTAAAACCAAACTATGCACCTTAGGGGCATTTTGGTAATTTCACTTAGGCTTAAAAGGTCAAAACTGGAAATCTGAGTTTAAAACTTTTGCTTACTGTAAAAATATAAAAATTTACTGAGATTATCAGTAGGCATCAAACCTTATATGTTTAAAATAGTTTTAATACATACTATGCGTTAAAAACGCTTAAAAAGGCGATTTGGAGCCATTTCCGGGTTTGCAAAGGAAAGCTGATATTTTTTATTATTCCAGAAGGCCCAAAAATTTTATTTATCATATAAAATCAGTAGCAAAAGGTTTGGGGTCAAAAGAATTTGTAAAACTCATTTTATAGCCCAAAAGGGCAAAACCGGCAATTACCGAATCAAGCTTAGAACTCTAAGTTATGCTCAGCCTAAAAATAAATAAAAATCTTAAAAAGTCCCAAAATATTATTTTACATCAGTGGGTAAAAATTTTGGTATCAAAAATTGGGTTTAGATAAGCTATACGCTAATTACGTCGTTTAATTAATAAAAAAACTTTTCATTTACGCTAATGAGCATAACTCCTAATCTAGACCTCAAACTGATATCAAATTTTAGGTGCAAGTTTATAATTCAGTAACTAAGGTTTCTACTCTTTTACATTTTCAAAAATCACGTTTTAGGGTCATATGGGCATAATAGTCAAATATAAGCATTTAACGGAAACATGCATGTGAATCGAATAACTAATGAACCAAGTTGTATAATCACAGAGGGTTATACTAACATGAAAGCTGGTCCTAATAGGGCTCTAAGGCATTTCTAAAACATGCTACAATGGGTCAGAATCGAAAGTCAAAGCAAAAGTAAAATTATGAGACTTTCGGTTCCGAACCGAGCCTAAACTGAAAATTGTCGGGTTGAACATGTTTAGACATGTTCTTACATTAATTACCAAGTTATATTAATGATAAAACAGGTTGCATGTCTTCTACATTGGTATTTATGTGTTAATTTGAAAATAAGCTTTCTGTTGACTTTTTAAGATTAACTTTGACCCGACAATTGACCTAGTTAGAGTGGGAATCAGAGAGTACCCTTTTAAGGGTTTATTATCCACATAATTACCAACTCATAGGTATTTTTAATTCGAGATTTGACTGAACAATTATTGATTAATCTCGAAGTCAAACCTTAATTACGACAGTTTGACTTTAAGCTAAATAACTAAGCTAAACTGAATTAGGAAGGGTTAAGGACACTTACAAGGGTCCTATTCACGATTAGTAAGCCTAAGGAAACTTGTTGCTGATCAGAGGAGCTCCAGAAGTGAGTCTTGAGTGTGTTGCAAATGAACAAGGAATGTTGCAACAAGAGGTCTCCTTATATAGTAACTTTGATGTCACAAGATCACACCAACTAAGTCTATAAATGTTGTAAGATGTTCCCAGGTGTCCCTATGATGCCAAAACCAGTTGCCAAGTTCCTGATTTCGAAAACCACTCTCTTAAGGCGGTGCAACAGGCTGAACAGGCATTTGTCCATTTTCTGCTGCCAGCGACTGTTTTACGGATCATAAGTAAGAAGCCTTGCGGACCGTAAGCACCTCTTACGGACCGTAAGCTCTTAGCTTTGCGGTCCGTAACCGACCTTCAACTGAAATGCCCAGTTACCAGCCTTACGGACCGTAAGCCCTTGGCCATGCGGTCCGCATCCGCTTTTAATTTAAAGTCGCCTAGCTCCACCATCTTGCGGATCGTAAGGGCTCACCTTTGCGGTCCGTAAGTCTTCATCAGAAGACAAAAACTTGTAAATTTTAAGATCTTGACCATGCAACTTTGGAATTTCCGAATCACCTGCTTCCTTTTCAGTGTAGGGACCATGTAACCCGACTTTTGCATGGCTTTGCCATGCACTTACACATCTTGGAATCTTATGGAGAGTCTTGTCATGTATTTGAACAAAGTTTGATTCGTTTGAACAAGAATTTTAATTATAAACTTTGTTGTAACATTATTTAGATACCCAAATCTTTATAACTGAATTTATTCATTATAGGAATAACCGGCTCTAACTAGATCAGATGCTTATCATATTGATTAGGGTCTTGGGATTTATAATTTGGTCGCTCAGAGGTGTTTATTAACATGTCGACACTTTTTAAATCCTACCATACATCTTTTAATTTTGAATCGGTTTCCTGACATGTTTATCTTACATGACACGTGTCTTTATTCTATTGGGTATGATTTTACGAGGTGTTACATCCTCACACCCTTAAAAGAAATGTCGACCTCGAGATTTACTGGAACAAATGAGGGTACTTTTCTTTCATGGTAGACTCTACCTCCCACGTATATTCGGGACCTCTGCGGGTATCCCATTTAACCTTTACGATAGGTACATGCTTCCTCCGAAGCTTTTTAACCCGTCGATCCTCAATCGACAAAGGGTTTTCCACAAATTTCAAGCTCTCATCTATGTGCACATCTGTATGTGGTATGACTAGCGATTCATCTGCTAGACATTTCTTCAGATTGCAGATGTGGAATACATTGTGAATACCACTTTGCTCTTCAGGCAAGTTCAACTTATAAGCCACTGACCCAACACATTCGATAATCTTGAATGGTCCTATATACCTCGGGCTTAACTTACCTTTCTTACCAAATTGCATCACCCCCTTCCAGGGTGATACCTTAAGCAAAACTTTATCACCAACCTCAAACTTTAGGGGTTTTCGCCTTTTATTAGCGTAACTTTTCTGCCTATCCCTGGCAGCTTTCAGGCGGTCGCGAATCTGGACAATCTTGTCCGGCGTTTCAAAGACTATGTCAGGTCCTGATAATTGAATTTCCCCTACTTCTGCCCAACAAATAGGCGTTCTGCATTTCCTACCCTATAATGCCTCAAAAGGCGCACCCTTAATGCTCGTATGATAGCTATTGTTATAGGAGAATTCGATTAATGGCAGGTGGTTATCCCAACTACCACCTAAGTCAATCACACATGCACGAAGCATGTCTTCCAAAGTTTGGATTGTATGCTCACTCTGTCCGTCCGTCTGAGGATGGTAAGCCGTACTAAAATTTAAGCGCGTGCCCAAAGATTGTTGGAAACTTTTCCAAAAATGTGATGTGTATCTGGTATCTCTATCAGAGATAATTGACACTGGTACGCCATGCAGAGATAGAATCTTATCTACGTACAATTGGGCTAACATGTCGGAGCTATAAGTCTCCTTAATGGGTAGGAAATGTGCTGACTTAGTCAGTCTATCTACTATCACCCATATAGTATCATTTCCTTTCTTTGTCTTTGGTAACTTGGTGATGAAATCCATTGTCACCATCTCCCACTTCCATGTGGGAAGTTCAGGCTGTTGTAGCAAACCTGACGGTTTCTGATGTTCAGCTTTGACTTGCGCACACGTCAAACATTTAGCCACATAGGCAGCTATAGACTTTTTCAAGCCTATCCACCAATAGTTCGCCTTCAGATCATGGTACATCTTATCAGCTCCAGGATGAACAGAATATTTGGAACTGTGGGCTTCCTGGAGGATAACATCCCGAAGTCCTCCATAAACTGGAACCCAAATTCTTCCATTTAATCTCAGGATTCCGTCCTTGCCATAGGATAACTGTTCTTTAGTTGCTCCTAGCTTTTCATCAGGATAGTTAGCTTCCAATACAGCTTTCTTCTGCGCAGCTAACAACCTTTCATTCAAACTATTCTTTATCTCAATGCTCTTGGCATTGATGCTTATAGGCTTCATTCTTTCCTTCCTACTTAAGGCATCGGCGACTACATTCGCCTTGCCAGGATGGTATCTTATCTCACAATCATAATCATTCAAAGTTTCCATCCATCGTCGCTGCCTCATATTCAAGTCCTTCTGATTAAACAAGTGTTGAAGGCTCTTGTGATCAGAATAAATCACACACTTAGTCCCATACAAGTAATGCCTCCAAAGTTTTAGTGCAAATACAACAGCACCCAGCTCCAAGTCATGGGTGGTGTAGTTCTTCTCATGCACCTTTAACTGGCACGAAGCATAGGCAATGACCTTGCCTTTTTGCATAAGCACACATCCCATCCCGGTGTGTGATGAATCACAATATACCACAAATTCATCTATCCCCTCAGGCAATGTTAATACTGGAGCATTGCTCAACTTTTGCTTAAGGATGTCAAAGGATTCCTGCTGCTTAGGACCCCAGTCAAACTTAATATTCTTACGTGTCAACGAAGTTAGGGGTGCAGCAATCCTTGAGAAGTTTTCTATAAATCGCCTATAATATCCTGCTAAACTTAGAAAGCTACGAATCTCTGTAGGTGTCTTTGGCTCTTGCCAATTCATGACAGCTTCAACCTTAGCGGGATCTACTTGGATACCACGCTCACTAACAACATATCCAAGGAATTGGACTTCACGAAGCCAGAATTCACACTTTGAAAACTTGGCATAGAGCTTCTCCTGCTGAAGCAGTTCCAGAACGCATCGAAGATGCTTCTCGTGGTCAGCTTGATTCTTTGAATAAATCAGAATGTCGTCAATGAAGATGATAACAAATTTGTCCAAGTATGGCTTGCAGACGCGGTTCATGAGATACATGAACGCTGCAGGTGAATTAGTGAGCCCGAAAGGCATCACTAGGAACTCGTAATGGCCATAACGAGTCCTAAATGCAGTTTTGTGTACATCTTCATCTTTAACCTTCAGTTGATGATAGCCTGATCTCAAATCAATCTTAGAGAAGTAGCTTGCCCCTTGTAATTGATCGAACATATCGTCGATCCTGGGCAAAGGATATCTATTCTTGATAGTGACCTTATTAAGCTCGCGATAATCGATGCATAGACGCATCGATCCATCCTTCTTCTTTACAAACAGGATAGGTGCTCCCCATGGAGACGAACTAGTTCTAATAAAACCTTTGGATAGCAAATCATCTAGCTGTGTCCTCAATTCCTTCATCTCTGTTGGTGCCAATCTATAAGGCGCTCTCGCAATAGGCGCTGCTCCAGGGATTATGTCAATTCTGAATTCTACTTGCCTATCTGGTGGTAAACCAGGTAGTTCTTCAGGAAATACTTCAGGGTACTTAGAAATGACGGGAATATCTTCGACCTTGGGCTTCTGTTCATCAAAAGTCACATGTGCCATATAAATGACACAACCCTTCTTCAAACATCTAGATGCCTTGAGCATAGACACTTGCTCAGGCAGTCCATATTGGGTATCTCCCTGAATGGTAATTGGCTTACCAGACGGAGTCTTGATCACCACTTGCTTCTTATTGCACACTATCTGGGCTTGGTTATGAGATAACCAATCCATGCCTATAACTATGTCAAAACCGGCTAATTTCAAAGGAAGTAGGGACAATGGAAAAGAGTGGTTCCTAATGGATATGAAACATCCATCTAACACGGTTGACGCGGTTTCTAAGGTACCATCAGCTAATTCCACCTCATATTTCACACTTAGGGTTTTAACAGGTAAATTCAGCAATTTACAGAACTTATTATCTACAAACAACTTATCAGCTCTTGAATCAAATAGCACTCTTGCATAAACATCATTTATGAGGAAGGTACCTGTGATCACATTGTCTTCCTGGACGGCTTCTCGTGCATCCATTCGGAAGACCCTTGCATTGGTCTTCTTGACCTCTTCAGGCTTCTTGGCGTATTTAGGGCAGTTGGTCTTGATATGCCCTTTCTCATTTCAATTGTAGCATGTTGCGTCTTTTATCTTCTTGCACTCTATCGTCTTGTGCTCTTTAGACTTGCATAACCCACATGCAGGCGATCCCGATTGAGACTTGGTCTCAAGCCTGCATTTTCCAAAGTTGCGTTTTTGGCAAGTCGTGCACTTTGGCTTTTCCTCTGTTCGTTGACTATTCTTTCCAGACCCAAACTTCTTGGAATCAGTGTTTCCTTTGTGCTTCTTCTTCGATCCTCGTGAGTTATCATCCTCACGCTTTCTCTTACCTTCTTCAGAATTCTTTAGCGATCTTAACCTGGCCGCATCTAAGGTGAGGGACAACGATAGATCAGCTGCCGACCTAAAAGTAGCAGGTCTTGAAGCCTTAACACTGGCTTTGATTTCTGGGGCTAAACCCCTAATGAAGCGAGCAATCCTTTTGGGTTCTGGTGTCACAAGGTAAGGAACCAATGTTGACATCGTGTTGAAGCTTGTAAGATAAGCTTGGCAATCTAGGTTTTTCATAACCAACGATAAGAAATCAGACTCAATCCTTTCAACCTCATGCTGAGGGCAGTAATTCTCCTTAATGAGAGCACCAAACTGATCCCATGTCAGATTGTAGAGTGGGATCTTCCCAGCAGCTTGAATGAGAGACTTCCACCATGTTAGTGCCTCTCCCTTGAATGATTGGGATACATACTTCACTACATCTCTTTCAGCACATCCGCTGATATCAACCACGGTGTCCATTTCATCCAACCAGATCATACAATCAATTGCCCCTTTTTCTCCAGTGAAATCCCGGGGTTTGCAGGAAACAAAGTACTTATAAGTACAGGATTTTGTACGTGGTTTATCATCAAACACTATCCTTCTAGATGGAACACTGTGTTAATTGGATGAGTGTCGATCATCATCTTTCTTTGGTTCATCCTTCTTAGAGGGTGGCTTGCTGATGAGGTTCTACTGTGCGTCCCACTACAGCTGTATCAATCAGTGTATGGAGCTCTTCCCTGGTTATATTAATCCTAGTATTCTCATTATTCTCCAGGGGATGACTGTTTATTTCTTCCGACCTAGCCATGTAGCTTTAATTGCTACATAAAAGAAAATTAATGACAAGGTTTATTTAGAAGTCTATACAGTACTATCGTTCTTGACGATTTATTAACCATGGTCTTTAATAACTATTTTTGGTCAATTTGTTAAGTATGCATATATTCAGGATCTTTATTATAATCCCTTATTATAATTTAATAATAGCACAAAAGGCCTAGTCACGTAGACAAGTTTAATTTATAAGCCCAGATTTTATGGAATCGAGGCATTAAGGTTTGAATCAAAGTTCGTTACCTTTTCTTGATAGGGAGTTGTAGGCTACCACTGTCTTTAGTCTCAGATGATGTTAACTATAGCCCGTAGGCATTTCATCTTTAGAGGGATGATTATTTTAATAATGAAAATTGGAGTAATCCAATTTAAGGATGACTTATGTGATTTTATCGAATCACTACCATCAATTTTAACATGCCTTCAGATGTTAACAAGGTTTTGAATCTTTTGAATAGGTTTTACCATCTTGGCCATGTCTGCAATGACATTTAGGCTAGGTTTTACCTTTAAGATTCTTTTTAATAATTAACGCAGAACAATCCTAAATTGAGATGTTAACAAGGATCTGAATCTAATTGAGGAACTACCATCTTGGCCCTGTCTTAAGATGACACATGAGCTAGGTCTTTTCCTTTTTAGATTTTGCCATTTTATTATAATGGTAGATCTTATAAAAGGAATGATATTTTAAATCCAACCGTTCCAATAAAATTTAAACAAATACATGGTTGCCCTAAACGGGACTTCTAACTGAAATGACTTGCCCATGCAGGGGCTAATCAGAAAATAACATGGAAACAAATAAAAGACAAATAAAACGAATTAGGATTAGTCCTATGTTCTTTTTCTAGACTCGAGAATGTGCAACTGTGTAACTGAGATTAAACACAAAAGGCTAGTGTTTAATTCACTCAGTGTTGGCTCTGATACCAACCTGTCACACCCCAATATTTCCACGTATTATCGGTGGGCCCGGTGGGGAGTATCGTGACGTAGTTGATATCATCATAGTCAAACAACACAAATTATAAATGCACAGCGGAAGCAAAAGATAGATTTATTCCAACTAAATAAATTGTAATATTAAGTATCACAAAATAGTTGAAACAGATCCACAGGAGGATCGAATAAAAAGGAAAACTGTTCAACAGACTTTGACATCTAGAGCTTGCGAGACTTGATTATTGATGCCTGGAGTAGCCAGTCTATTCCGTATAGTACCTGCACTTAGCCTTTTTGGAAAATACGTCAGTTTACACTGGTAAATACAACTTAACTGACTCGTTTTGAAAAGAGTTTAAGAATTGATTTGAATGCACTTCAGCAAAAATATCTTTTATAACTTGGGACAATTATCTAAAAATAATCTTGTATACAGTTTTACTTATTTGTCGTCCATCAGGGCCGGTTTGTAGGGCCGGTCTAGATTAACTGACACGCCACAGGTATAATGCCCACAAGGATTATTTCCTTAAAGTGGATTACCAGTTTTTACATAATGCATCTGTCAGGTGTACGCCTACACCCCATGCTTAGGTCGTGGCCATTTCTTTGAATGATGCCAAGGATATCCGAGACATGGTCATTTAATCCCCAAAGTCCATACACCAAATAATATAGAATAAAACGGGTTATGTAAATACACAAATCACAATACGATTTAAATGGCTACATACCCGACCAAGCGGTATTATTATAATACCGTATCCCAATCCCGTATAGGGAAAATAGGTTAAGAGTATTTACCTGAGCAAAGTATAAATCAAATACAGCAAGTGCACGTAGCTTTTACTGGGCTCCTAATCTGGAACGAAGGTTTTTAATAACCTATTAGAATACTAACGGGTCTTTAATTAAGCCGAGACTTAGACCGTTAGTTTTCAAAAGGAAGACACGGTTCAAACGCATGATTCAGCGAAGACCGGTTTAGAATGTGGTTTTGACCCGACAAGCTTGTATGCTTGTTTAATATGGGAAGCTCAAACACATTCTGGATTTTGAGACAAAACGATATGGTTTGACCCGTCTCGGCTAATATATGCAAACTGGTCACATAAGCCGATCCGAACGTGAAAACTGCGTAACGGGTAACCAAAAGTTTCATAAACATGTTTCCTAAGTTAATATGCCTTAAATATGTTGTGACATCAGTAAGATATTTTCTATTATGCCCCAAATGAATTTAAACTCAAACTATGCCCCGTAGGGGCATTTTGGTCATTTTAAAGGTTATAAAAGAGTTTAAATAATAATCTGAGTTATAGGTCTGACGTAATCAGTAAAAATACTTAAGTTAACAAGATGTAACAGTAGGGTATTACACATATGTGAAATTTATCATTTAAAACCAAACTATGCACCTTAGGGGCATTTTGGTAATTTCACTTAGGCTTAAAAGGTCAAAACTGGAAATCTGAGTTTAAAACTTTTGCTTACTGTAAAAATATAAAAATTTACTGAGATTATCAGTAGGCATCAAACCTTATATGTTTAAAATAGTTTTAATACATACTATGCGTTAAAAACGCTTAAAAAGGCGATTTGGAGCCATTTCCGGGTTTTCAAAGGAAAGCTGATATTTTTTATTATTCCAGAAGGCTCAAAATATTTTATTTATCATATAAAATCAGTAGCAAAAGGTTTCGGGTCAAAAGGATTTGTAAAACTCATTTTATAGCCCAAAAGGGCAAAACCGGCAACTACCGAATCAAGCTTAGAACTCTAAGTTATGCTCAGCCTAAAATTAAATAAAAATCTTCAAAAGTCCCTAAATATTATTTTACATCAGTGGGTAAAAAGTTTGGTATAAAAAATTGGGTTTAGATAAGCTATACGCTAATTACGTCGTTTAATTAATAAAAAACTTTTCGTTTACGCTAATGAGCATAACTCCTAATCTAGACCTCAAAATGATATCAAATGTTAGGTGCAAGTTTATAATTCAGTAACTAAGGTTTCTACTCTTTTACATTTTCAAAAATCACGTTTTAGGGTTATATGGGCATAATAGTCAAATATAAGCATTTAACGGAAACATGCATGTGAATCGGATAACTAATGAACCAATTTGTATTATCACAGAGGGTTATACTAACATGAAACCTGGTCCTAATAGGGCTCTAAAGCATTTCTAAAACATGCTACAATGGGTCAGAATCGAAAGTCAAAGCAAAAGTCAAATTATGCGACTTTCGGTTCCGAACCGAGCCTAAACTTAAAATTGTCGGGTTGACATGTTAATAAATGTTCTTACATTAATTACCAAGTTATATTAATGATAAAACAGGTTGCATGTCTTCTACATTGCTACTTATGTGTTAATTTGAAAATAAGCTTTCTGTTGACTTTTTAAGATTAACTTTGACCTGACAATTGACCTAGTTATAGTGGGAATCAGAGAGTACCCTTTTAAGGGTTTATTATCCACATAATTACCAACTCATAGGTATTTTTAATTCGAGATTTGACTGAACAATTAATGATTAATCTCGAAGTCAAACCTTAATTACGACAGTTTGACTTTAAGCTAAATAACTAAGCTAAACTGAATTAGGAAGGGTTAAGGACACTTACAAGTGTCCTATGCACGATTAGTAAGCCTAAGGAAACTTGTTGCTGATCAGAGGAGCTCCAGAAGTGAGTCTTGAGTGTGTTGCAAATGAACAAGGAATGTTGCAACAAGAGGTCTCCTTATATAGTAACTTTGATGTCACAAGATCACACCAACTAAGTCTATAAATGTTGTAAGATGTTCCCAGGTGTCCCTATGATGCCAAAACCAGTTGCCAAGTTCCTGATTTCGAAAACCACTCTCTTAAGGCGGTGTAACAGGCTGAACACGCATATGTCCATTTTCTGCTGCCAGCGACTGTCTTAAAGTTGCCCAGCTCCGCCATCTTACGGATCGTAAGGGCTCACCTTTGCGGTCCGTAAGTCTTCATCAGAAGACAAAAACTTGTAAATTTTAAGATCTTGACCATGCAACTTTGGAATTTCCGAATCACCTGCTTCCTTTTCAGTGTAGGGACCATGTAACCCGACTTTTGCATGGTTTTGCCATGCACTTACACATCTTGGAATCTTATGGGGAGTCTTGTCATGTATTTGAACAAAGTTTGATTCTTTTGAACAAGAATTTTAATTATAAACTTTGTTGTAACGTTATTTAGACACCCAAATCTTTATAACTGAATTTATTCATTATAGGAATAACCGGCTCTAACTAGATCAGATGTTTATCATATTGATTAGGGTCTTGGGGTTTATAATTTGGTCGCTCAGAGGTGTTTATTAACATGTCGACGCTTTTTAAATCCTACCATACATCTTTTAATTTTGACTCGGTTTCCTGACACGTTTATCTTACATGACACGTGTCTTTATTCTATTGGGTATGATTTTACGAGGTGTTACATTTTGTCTTCCGTTGATAATATATATTGAAAACTAATTTATTTTTTTTATTAAAGCTTATACTTTTTATTAAGTTTGTCAGTTCAGAATTTATCTAATATATACTTAAATAAAACTAAGGATAATTCTAAGAATAAATGCATTGTTAGATAAGGATAATCTATATATATAATAAACAAAACCATTGGGGGACACTTGTCACCCCTTGGTTAAGCCACATCAGCCATCCATGTGGCATATCTCTTAAGCAAGTATTGGAGAAGCTTATAATGTATGTTTCAATTTCTCTCTCTCAATCAAAAAACCCTAATCTAAGCCTCTAATTCAGCTCTCAAGATTAATCCTTGCCACATTCATCTATCGTTCATCTACATCGATTTCTTCTTCACATCAAGGATTGAGAAGCTTATTTTGTACGTTTCATTCATATTCTCTCTCTCATTCAATCATTAACACAACCGATTACCCCCAAAACCCTAAACGGCGATTTGGCTTCTCACATCTTCAATCGATCCTATTAATCCATCCGATATCAATCTTCGTTATTCATCATTTGATTGAATGTTGTTATAATCAAGAATCGTCACCGCCTATGACCCGCTTTATCTTCTGAGCAAGCCCCTAAGACACCACTGATTCACCAGCCTCTTCCTCTTCCAAAGCTTAATCTCTCTTCTCTATGGATCTCAGTCAACAATCGACGGTAAGTTCTTCATTTTTCGGTCTTTATTGCTTGATTTTGCTCTTTGGGTATTGTTCTTGATCCAATATTACGGTTGTTGATTCGCGTTTCACAGGATTTAGGGTTTCGTGTTAACCAGGTAATTTTCTGGTCTGACTCATTTGTGTTTCATTCGGATCCAACAGTTGCTCTCTAACCCTAAAATTTATTGGCCTTTAATCAATATTAAGATTTTGATTTGTGTTTTTTTTTTGTGCAGGACTCAAGCCGCTTAATCTATCTGAACGAACGAATGAGGGAGAAAGCTCTTGAAAAGGTTACTTTTCTAGCCTAATACAATGCTATTTAGAAGATTTAATTATTGGGTTATTTAAATTTGTTGTATAAATAACATATTGACTTGACTTTCGTAGTAGGTTAGAAGTCAGTTTGGATTTTAGTAGGGGAAATGTTCAGGTACACAATGTTTTTAGGTGAGTCTTCAAGAACTGTTATTTCACCGCATGTGAATTTGTCTGGTGTGAAAAAGTAGTCGACTTATGTATTGGGTCCTTCTACATAAACAATGTTATTTTTATCATCGTTTTTACTAATATTTAACCGACCTGTATTGAGTCCTTCTACATAAAAATTATGTATCCGCCACTTAACCTCCGTACCTACATTTAGCTTTATAGAAGATTGTATGAGTGTAAAATCTTTCTGATTAAGTTCTTAACAAAATTTATATACATTTTAAGAATGAACTGATTTATTGGTACTCAAGTCTCAAATAGATAATGTTATGACATGTTTCTATATCAACAAGTAGGACATATGATACAAACAGAAAATCTCTGGTCCTAAATTGGTAACATCTCTATCTACTTTAATTTTTAATAGAGTGTACTTTATACCCCATTACATGTAATATGTAATTTTTAATTGTCAGAAGTATTTATATATATTTTTTTTTGCATATTTTTAATACTCCACCCATTGTAATATGATGATGGTGTATGGAAAGAAATGTTTTGTTTAGAAAATCACACAAAAGTTATTAGGATAAGGGAAGTATGGAACAATTTACATCTATTTAGGTTCAATGTTGAATTGTGACTTCGATTATAACATGGGCTGGCTGTTGATGTTATTCTGTTGTTTTTATGTGTAAATTATTGCGTTGTACCCACCAGAAGCCATCATTATCTTTATTATTTTCAAGCGTGTTTGGGTATTCATGTTAATATTTACTTTCAGAAAAAGTCAAATTCAAGGGATACATTCAAAGTGGACCAAAATTCAGAGCCCGTTTTCATCTCAGATTATGGTAATAGTTCCTATACTAACTTTAATGATACACAAAATCAAATTTATTGTTGTTTCAAGTGAAGTAATGAAATAAATACGTGTTTCAGGATTGTTCAGACAACTTCAAAGATCAAAAGAATTTTGGTATGTACCTAAAATGCAGACGAATCGACAGAAAGATGGTGGATACCTCGGGTAAAGGTTCCTCCGGAAGGACTTTCAGATGAATCAAGAAAATGGTATTGTGACTTCGATTATAACATGGGCTGGCTGTTGATGTTATTCTGTTGTTTTTATGTGTAAATTATTGCGTTGTACCCACCAGAAGCCATCATTATCTTTATTATTTTCAAGCGTGTTTGGGTATTCATGTTAATATTTACTTTCAGAAAGTCAAATTCAAGGGATACATTCAAAGTGGACCAAAATTCAGAGCCCGTTTTCATCTCAGATTATGGTAATAGTTCCTATACTAACTTTAATGATACACAAAATCAAATTTATTGTTGTTTCAAGTGAAGTAATGAAATAAATACGTGTTTCAGGATTGTTCAGACAACTTCAAAGATCAAAAGAATTTTAGTATGTACCTAAAATGCAGACGAATCGACAGAAAGATGGTGGATACCTCGGGTAAAGGTTCCTCCGGAAGGACTTTCAGATGAATCAAGAAAATGGTGTGAATATCAAAAGGATATTTGCAACCAAGTTCTTAAAGCTTCCATGACCATAAATGCGCAAGTTCATTGAGAAATGGATTGATTCCATGCCAAAGGTAATTTTGTATATTTTAAAAAATTGTTCTTTTTGTTAGGTATGAATTTTGACGCAGTTTCATTTATTAGTAGCATGTTTTTTTTTTTTTTTTTTTTTAAGAAATAGAATAAAATTGCATTTTGAAAATGTGGAACAGGGTATACCGTAAACATTGGTACTTCAGTTTAATTTGCCCTTGATGTGTTGCTTAATTGCCATACTGTACTAAGTTCCGAGTAAGTATTTTTCTTCGGATTACTTTCAGTTTGTGCACATACAGGTCCCAATTTATATGACACACCATGCATCAATAATTTTATCTTTATATTTTTCTTTAAGAACTAAGCATCGTCGTTATATTTATCTTTATAATTTTATCTATAATGAATAAAATATAAAGTAATTTTTTTTCTGTTTCAGGTAATCTAATTAGAAATAATCTAACTAGAAATATTTTTCTTTAAGAACTAAGCATCGTCGTTAAATCAAGTCCAAAGTAAAATAAGGTTGATGCATTGGAGTTCATTCATCTTCTTCAACCATATTAATGGCAGAACACAAATAATCGACTTATTTAATCAAGACAAGTATATATGGGCTTTCAGTTATTTCTTACTATTTTGCATCCCAATTTTTTTCTTTTGACACTAATTTTTTTACTAATGAAATGTCTTTATACTAATGAATTTGTGTGTTGCCATGCTGGGCGTATGGTAGGAACACAAGTTCAATTTGGTTATTGTTCTAAACCACCTTTTACTTTAATTAATGGAAGAAGAGTTATTTTGAAGGAAGCGTCGTTTTTTATGATTTCTTTTAATTAGAATTTGATATTTTGAATAAAAGTAAAATATTAAGTTTTGTTATAGAAAGATCAAATATAAGTTTTGATTTTAAAGGGATTTCAAATATAGGCCAACCATCGTGTTTCCTCATCTCCGTTTCACATTTACAACTTTCGGCATGTGTAGAATGGGTGTCGGTTGCTTTTTGTATAGTTATATAATTATACTATTATTTTTTTATGAAATGAAATGATTTAGGAGAGTTTATGAATTGTAAGAATTTAGTCCTTTGACCCATTACATGACCTATGTATTTAGTTTGATACTCTTGATGCTCTAAATAACTATTTTGTAGTAATGCATAGTACTTTAGTTGGTGATCTCAGCTCCATAAGGCAATTCACCTATGTTTGTCGTAGGAGTAAAGTAAAGATGAGTCTTGATCTCCTAAAGTGGGGATTGCAAAAAAGATGAGTCAGAGGTCCCTCTCCCACTGAAAAGTATCTCCTCTTAAGCCATTTAGCAATGGTAGCATATCTTTATTTTATAAGATTTAGTTTGATTTTTTATATTTCGTCACCTAACTAGGTTTCTGGAAATGAAACCAATGATAAATTTGAGTATGAAGCTTCAAAAAAATTTTATTTACAAATGTTATTTTTTGCATGTTCCTGCTGTGAAAAAGGCACCAAGTGTAAAATATAGGTTAAATGGAAGGGATTTAGCACTGTTCTAATGTATGTATTTGTACACAACATTTCATTTTAAAGTAAATAATATGGTTTTGGCTGAAGCCCGCGTATTACGCGGGCATTAACCTAGTTCTAAGAATAAATGCATTGTTAGAGTTTAATGATATTTAAAATTACAAATGTAGGATGGCATGATACTTGTAAGAATGATCTGAAGATGTGTTACCGTAAATGACGTTAGTCAAACATGTTTAGTGAATGAAAATCTTAAGTACATAAGCAAGCTCTTATTAGCTATTAGTAACAGAATTCTCTATTCACTTTGATGTTTTCTTTTACCACAATAATCATCATTTATTCATGATATCTTAGGTTAAAGTATCTCACAGGTTAAAGTATATCACAGGTTTCGCTTACTAATTAGTAAAATAGAGCAGTTACAAAAATTATGCAAAGAGTGTAAGGTTTGTTTAAAAAATGTAAATGTTTGGCAATTAAAATGACATTCAGGTAAAAACCTACCAAAGCAAAAGTTCATAAAATACTATTGTGTGGTTCTAAGCAGTTCGGGATGCATGTAAAACCAATTTTATACGTCTGTTTAAACAACCATGTTATTTAATGCAGCTGGATCTTCGATTTGAATTAAAAAAACGTGGATAATCATAACCAAAATGTGAATAATGATTATCAAAAAATGAACAATGGGAATAATCATAATATTATGGTTAATGAGAGAACCGACATGTTTAGATTTTGGATGATTGGATACAGGGACGGATCCGGCTCACATTTGTGGGTTCCCAGAAACAAAATAGTAAGAATTAAAGAGAATTTACCAAAAGGAACCCATTAGAATATTGGATACAGGGACGGATCCCTCGCATCGTCTTAACTCCTAATAATTAAATATTGTGGATTCGGATTTTGATAGTGTTTAAACTATGTCTTATATATATAGTGGAAGTTTCTATGCAAAAACACTAAATATTGCGATAACACGCATAACAAAATAAGTTACCCATTTTTACAATCCTAAAAACCTAAAAGGTAAATGAAAATATTACAAATGTAAAATTTATTGTTTCTCACACTAGAATTCAAAACAAAATATAAAAAATTTTCATTTTTTATATAACCAACACATATGTATGTTATGTGTAGGTTAAACTACCTACATGTATCTAGACTATGTGTGGGTAAAAATATATATTTTTATGTATATATAATACACATATGAATTTAAGAAATATAATTATTGCGAGAACAACTTTAAATGACTAGATTTTGGGAATTAAGGTTCATATTTTTAAAATTTTCTATTTCTTACATTTATATATATATATATATATATATATATATATATATATAGGATGAGGATCATTACAGAACACTAACTATTGCGAGAACAAAAAGAACAACTCTAAAATACTAAATTTTGGGATTTAAAGTTCATATTTTTTAAATTTTATGTTTCCTACATTTATATGTGTATTATATATAGATAAAAAAACCAACGATTTTAACCTACACATAGCCTACATACATGTTGGTAATTTAACCTACACATAACCTACATATGTGTAGGTTATACAAAAAGTGAAAATTTCCATATTTTATTTTGAATTCTAGTGTAAGAAACAATAAATCTTATATTTGTAACATTTTCATTTACTTTTTAGGTTTTTAGGATAGAAAAAATGGGTGATTCATTGTGTTCTGCGTGTTCTCACAATATTTAGTGTTCTGCATAGAACCTTCCCCTATATATATATATATATATATATATATATATAGGGAAAGGTTAACATACTTCATGTAGGCGACGCGCGTAATAGTCGGATCAGTGCCCTAATCACGCATAAGACACAAAATAACGCATGGGGTCCATTTTTTGGTGATAATCACGCATGGGGGGTGATAATCACGCATGGAAAGTATAATCACGCACGTTATGATGGTAAAAAAAAATAATCACACAAGTTATGTTGTTTGTCGCGTACGTTAATGTAGGTTAAGGCTTTTTGTACATTATACTTTCTATATATATATATATATATATATATATATATTAATCATATACTTTTACCTACACATAGGCTACATACACGTAGAATTGCAAAAATGGTTGATTCATTTTGTTATACGTGTTTTCGTAATATTTAGTGTTCTGCATTGAACCTTCCCACATATAGGTATATAGGGGAGAGTTCAATTAAAAACTCACAGTTAAAGTGAGAACTCGAAAACTCCTTATTAATGAAGGAAATAATACTTTTAATGAATGAGAGGCAAAATTGGAAAAAAAATATAACTTTTCAAACATTTTTATCTTCTTCATGTGTTATTATTATTTTTTTAATAAATTGCACCGTAAGATTAGAAATTTTCTTATCTTTCATTCGAGTATATTCGAGCATATTTTTTCGAAATAGAAAAAGATTTAACGTGTGATACTTTTTTCAATACTACGTTTATAGTATTACACATATGCAATACTACTTATCCTTAAGGTTTAGGTTTGGTTTTAGTTTAGCTTTGGATTAGGTGTTTGGGGGTTTAGGTTTCGGGTAAGTTTTTTTTTTGGGTGGGTGGGTGGGGAGGAGGGGGGGGGGGGGGGGTTGGGGTGGGTGGGTTTAGGTTTTTGTGGGGTGGGGATGGGGGTTGGCGGTTTTAGGTATTTCGTAGTGTTGCACATGTGTAATACTAATTTAATTTTTTTTTAAACAAGTTTTTTTGTATCTTAAAAATGCTAGATTTACAGGCAAAAAATGTTGAAAAAAATATTTGGTGTGTTTTTGGGTTTTTTTTTGAGTTGTCATGATAAAAGGAGTTTTCGTTTGAACCCTCCCCTTATATGTGTGTGTGTGTGTGTCTGAGAGAGAGAGAGAAAGAGAGAGAGAGAGAGAGAGAGAGAGAGAGGGGGGGGGGGGTTATTTTGAGGGGTTGATGTTAGTCTACAAAGAGTGTTTTATTTAAAAAGTGTGACACGTAACGTGGGTCATTAGATTAGGGTAATGAATGAATGAGATTAAATGAGTGACAAAATTGTGATATTTGTTTTAGTTAGATTGATTGATTTATTAGCCTAAATGTATAAAGCTAAATTCAGAGGGTTTTAAATTTAGAAACTCACATGTAAATCGGATGCAAGTTCCCCGACCATGCCCTTTTTAAACGTCAATAACTTTTTCATCTAAGTAGTGTGAGAAGCAATGTCGGTTATTAGATAAGAGTAATGAATGAATGAGATTAAGTGAGTGGCAAAATTTTATTATGTAGTTTAGTTAGATTGATTAATATATTGGACTAAGGGTATAAAGGTAATTTAGAAACCCACATGTAAAATGCTAATAACTTTTTTTCATACGTTTTTTTAAATAACACCATAATAACAAACGTTTTTTTATCTTTAATACGAGTACTATATTTCTATTTACATATAAAAAATACGTTTCAACTATGTGTTTCTAGTCTATTATGGCTTTGTATATATTATACAATAATGTTTTATTTGTAGCAGATACATGATGTTTTATTTTGTAAGTAACAAAATGTTCATTATACGATGTTTTATTTGTAGCAGTTATATGATGTTTTATTTTGTAGTCATCAGATGATAGTGATAAATGGTCTTTTATTTGAATGTAACAAAGAGTGCATGGTATTCTATTTCACAAGTAATTGCATTATATTTACCATAGTTGAAGAATTGTCTAATTTACTCTTATAACATTACCCTAATTATTAAGAATTATCATATATCACACTTCTTAAAATATTTGGACTTTATAGTTAAACCCTTACCAATCTTGAGAGCTATAATATACTAATAATTGTGAGAACCAATGAAAAAACCATTCAAAGTCAATTTTTTATACTACCATTATTATTATTATTAAAATACAACGTTAAAAAAGATTTTTTCGCTCCACTAAATTTATCTTTCGTCTCAAAACCACTCTTAGTAATTTTCTTACACATGTGAAAATATACACATGAATTCATCTCTCAACTCTAGTTAAATAATTTGTTAATTAAAAAAAATACAATCATGTTTAGAACAATTCTCTAACATACCAGAACATGTATATATATAGGAACAAGATTAGGAGAAAACGACTCAAAGTGTGAGAACGATTCTCAGCCACAAGATCTTAGTGGTTTCTGGCTGAGATTGATGCGGTGACATATTTTGTAAATATTAGGGGACTTGGAACTACCAGGAGGGGTAAAATAGGAAGATCAATGTCACACCCTCAAATTCCACAAACAGAGTATTACCGCGAGGCGTGTGACTGACCAGGATCATACCACCAATCATACTGAACATTTAAATAAAATAAAGTAAAACCATATCAAACCAAACGTTTAAAGTTCACCAAACCAAAATCCAAAACCAAGTTTAAAAGTCAGCGGAAGCATAAAGTAATAAAACCCATAAATAGTTTAAAACATAAAGTTTAATGTTAGGAACCCCATAGTTGGTTCCTTGCCATAATGACCACTCCGCGTGCAAGCCCCTTCCATGTACCTAACGACCTGCAAAGCATGTGGTAACGTGTCAACAAAAAGGTTGGCGAGTTCATAGTTGGTTGTTCGTTTTAGTGTTGTTCCAAAAACCCATAAGTTGTTAACTTTCCTTGTTGTTTATAAAAACATGTCATGGGGAGCTACCCCACTGTTTTAAACCACTAGACCCGTTACCTTACTGACTACTGACTGTAGTTATGTTTAGTGCCCCGTGTCAATGTCTATCGTCATTGACTAAGTGCCCAAGTACATTAGTCCACGCCCGTCCTCTGCGGCACGGTGTGAGGCTTGTCAAACCTAATAGCGTTATTTAACTAATGACCCGTTCGCCATTGGCCCGACGACTAAGTCGATACAAAAATGGAGGACTTAAGATAGAGTTGTTGTCTAGTAAGCTTAAGACATGAATTATAATGGTTGTCACCATTCCCAAGGAGGGTGGTGGTACGTATTCTACCCAAGGAGAATACGCAGATTGTATCCCACCTAAGGGGGATAGTTGTTGTTTAACCCATTCCCAAACCACCGGGAATCCCATGCTTTGACGAAAGTGTGAACTCACCTTTGGTTGCTCGGTTGGTCTCTTAAAATTGGTTAACAGTCAAGGTAGGTCAATCACGTCCTAGTATGATTACCATTTAGTTCATTAGTGTGTTCAAATAAGGCACGAAACTCCTACACGCATCTACCACATAACATGTACTCACTTTGACAGTTTACGCACATAAACATATCCCACCTATAACTACTCATGAACAAGCACACAATACTTCACATAACACTTTGGTTGACATATAAAAAGTTGGATCATTATCAGATAGCATAACCGACAACTAGACACGCAAATCACCACTTATGCTGTTTCAGCTTTAACATCCAAAACTGGGCTATTTTCGGGTATTTTTATAAAATAGTTATCTTGTTCCTAAAATTCTCAGAAATTTACAGAATGTTCTAAACAGTCCACGTCACATTGTGTAAAAATCTCGGGATCCAATTCGTTACCAATTATTTTATAAAAATCATTTACCAGGATGCAGTCAGATTCGTCACTTTCTGACTGCAGTCCACGGAAAAATTCATTTAAAATTCATCGTAAGTCCGATTGACGAAATTAAAGTTGGATATTTATGACAACACCTGTGCCCATCTACTGTATGAATTTTATGACCTAACTCTATCCAGATTACAAGTTATGACGAAAAAAATAACATGCATTTTCTGCAGAAAAAGCATAGCTTTTGCTGCTGTACAAAACAGGCCTTTAAAAATAGCAAACGACCTCAGAAAAATATGATTCCAGTGCCATTTGAAGCGTTTTTCAAAAGCGTATTCTTTAGACTTCAGAAAATAAATTTTTCGATTTATAACGGTCCGTTTATAGCCAACTGAATTTGGATGTTTTCGTTAATCAGCATCCTGTTTTTCGTTTAAACGATACCAAAACGTGTGTAAACGATCCCGACACTTCCTAATAATAACTAACAGCTGATTAACCATCCATTATCACCTAATCATATCAATAATTACAAAACCCTAGATATAAAACATCATGATTATCACAAAAAACGCAACCAATGATCATTTATGCACACATATCATCAATTAATTCAACAAATCGCATACTCAACCAAAATTAATCATGCAACAACAAAACCCTAGCATAACAACTCAATTTCACAGCCATGATTCCACCAAAATCACACCATGAATCGCATTCCAAATCAAGAATACTAACCTTGGAGCGAATAGAAGGGCTAACGAGGAAGAAAGAGGCACACAAGAAGCTGAACAGGAGCTAGTTTGCGCAAGGGGGGGGGGGGTCTTCCTGGCCGTCGCACTCTAGGGGGTGTTTAGGGTTTCTGTTTTGATTTTTCTTGTTCCCAAATCCAAGTACGTATAATTAAAACACAAGGGAAGTTGGGCTAATGGGCTACAAGAAACAAGAGGGTGTGGGTTTGGGCTTATGTTTCGCACAAGGGAAAAGGGTGGGGATTGGGCTTGTTGGTGGTGCAAAAAGGAGAGGGTGGTGGGCTTGGGTTGGGTTTATTATGTAGAGGTTTACACATATTTCTCAAAATATCAAATTAAAACGTTTCGCATCGTAAAACAATATATTACAGCACTTCGTTTCACAAAATAACGTATCCCAATATCTCAGTTTTGGTTTTCACATAATTCGCATTACACATTACCAAGCACACAGTCGTTCAAATAAAAATCAATCACCAAATTCAATTCATTTAACGTACATGAAATTACACAGTAAAAACGAAACGTTCAGGAATTTACACGAGTTGTCACATCATCCCCAAGTTGAAAGAAATTTCGTCCCGAAATTTAGCACATAGTCACTGGAGAAGCTAGTTGTGTTGTGCGTTTTCCTGGGGTATCACATCATTCCCCCGTTGGTTTGGAATTTCGTCCATAAATTCTGAAGTAGCTTCAGCACTGGACTCACCTTTCTTAAACAACTGGGGGTACTTGCATTTCATCTGGTCCTCTAGTTCCCAAGTGAACTCCGGGCCACAACGTGAGTTCCAACGAACCCGAACAATAGGTATTTTGGTCTGCTTGAGAGTCTTGATTTCCCGATCCATAATTTACACCAGTTCCTCGACGAAGCGCAATTAGTCGTCGATAGTGAGTTCCTTGAGAGGAACAATGAGGGTCTCATCTGATAAACATTTCTTCAGATTCGACACGTGGAAGACGTTGTGAACACCACTGAGTTCTTCGGGCAAATTCAGTTTGTAAGCCACCTTGCCGATTTTCTCAGTGATTTCAAAAGGTCCTATATATCGCGGATTAAGTTTGCCCCGTTTGCCAAAACGGACCACACCTTTCCATGGTGTGACTTTAAGTAGCACACGATTCCCAACTTGGAACTTGAGAGGTTTCCTACGCGTATCCGCGTAACTTTTCTGACGGTCACGAGCTGCCGTCATTCTCTGTCTGATTTGAGCAACCTTTTCTGTTGTGTCAACAACGAGTTCTGGGCTAGTGATTTGGCTATCGCCAACTTCTGCCCAGCACAGAGGTGATCGACATTTCCGCCCGTACAAAGCATCGAATGGAGCAGCTTTGATGTTGGTGTGGTAACTATTGTTGTTTGAGAACTCCACTAAAGGTAGGTGTCTTTCCCAGCTGTTACCAAAATCGATAACACACGCTCGAAGCATGTCATTTAGAGTCTGGATGGTGCATTCAGTCTGCCCATCCGTCTGAGGGTGATACGCTGTGCTCATGTCTAGACGTGAGCCAAAGGATTTGTGCATCGCCTACCACAACTCGGATGTGAAGCGTGAGTCTTGATCAGAGAAGATAGATGTTGGCACTCCCTGCCTAGAGACTACTTCCTTTAGATAGATGTCATCGAGCGTAGAAAACTTGTCAGTTTCCTTGATTTCCAGAAAGTGTGCAGACTTAGTTAGTCGATCCACGATCACCCAGATGGTGTCGTTTCCCCGCTGTGATCTAGGTAAGCCAGTGACGAAATCCATGGAAATTTGCTCCCATTTCCATGTTGGGATTTCGGGTTGCTGGAGTAGTCCTGATGGCTTCTGGTATTCAACCTTAACTATGGCATACGTCAAGCATTTGCTAACATAGGTCGCTATGTTAGCCTTCATACTAGGCCACCAGTATGTGGTTTTGAGATCGTGGTACATCTTATCAGAGCCAGGATGTACCGAGTAATGAGACTTGTGTGCCTCATCCATCACAAGCTCACGTAGATTACCATAAAATGGCACCCAGATATTCCCCGCTAAATAGTAAGCACCATCTTCCTTTAGTTCTAGCCGTTTCTCCAATCCCCCAAGGGACTCAGCTTTGAGGTTTTCTTCCTTCAATGCTTGAATTTGTGCATCACGAATCTGGGTAGGGAGACTGGAGTGAATTGTAAGTTGTAATGAATGTACATGCTTAGGTTTAGTTTCCTTACGACTGAGGGAATTGGCCACAACGTTGGCCTTGCCAGGATAATACTTGATCGCACACTCATAATCGTTCAGAAGTTTGACCCACCGACGTCGTTGCATGTTCAACTCCTTCTGATCAAAGATATGCTGGAAACTCCTGTGATCGGTGTAAATGGTGCATTTGGTACCGTACAAGTAATGTCTCTATATCTTGAGTGCAAACACTACTGCTCCCAACTCCAAATCGTGGGTAGTGTAGTTCTTTTCGTGGACCTTGAGCTGGCGTGATGCGTAAGCAATAACTTTTTCATTTTGCATCAACACATAACCAAGTCCATGGATTGACGCGTCACAATAAACCACGAAGTCTTCTGTGCGTTCAGGTAACGAAAGATTGGGGGCAATACAAAGTTTCTCCTTCAATTGTTGAAACGCGAATTCCTGAGCATCACCCCATCGGTAGGTGACACCGTTCTGAGTCAGAGTAGTGAGAGGTTGCGCAATCTTTGAGAAATCTTTGATAAACCTTCAGTAGTAACCCGCCAAATCCAAGAATTCACGGATTTCGGTTGGAGTACGAGGTGCAGGCTAGTTCTTGATATAGTCAATCTTGGATGGATCAACGTGAATCCCATCTTTATTGACTACGTGGCCTAGGAAGTGGACTTCACAAATCCAAAAGTCACACTTCGAAAACTTAGCGTAGAGCTGTTCTAATCGAAGAAGTTCCAGAATAAGTCGCAGATGGTGCTCGTGCTCCTCCTGACTTTTAGAATAGATCAAGATGTCGTCAATGAAACAATGACGAACTTATCCAAGTATGGCTTGCACACTCGTTTCATGAGATCCATGAAAACCGCAGGTGCGTTCATCAACCGAAAGGTCATAACCAGGAACTCGCAGCCATAACGAGTCCTGAATGCTGTCTTGGAGATGTCTTCGTCTCGGACTCTCAGCTGATGATAACCCGATCTCAGATCAATATTAGAATAGAAGCTCGACCCTTGTAATTGGTCGAACAGGTCATCGATGCGCGGGAGAGGGTAACGATTCTTCACGGTCACCTTGTTGAGTTCGCGGTAGTCTATGCACATACGGAAGGTACTGTCTTTCTTCTTCACAAACAAAACTGGGGCTCCCTAGGGCGAAGAACTAGGACGAATAAAACCCTTGTCCAAAAGTTCTTGTAGTTGCATGGACAACTCTTCCAATTTAGATGGGGCTAAACGATATGGCGCACGAGCTATAGGTGCCGCTCAAGAGGTTAGCTCGATTTGAAACTCAACCTGGCGATGAGGCGGTAGACCAGTTAATTCCTCGGGGAATACCTCAGGAAAGTCGTGTACGATCGGGATATCTTCAATCTTCTTCTCTTTCGATGAAGTATCGGTGACCAGGGCTAGAATGGCAGTGTGGCCCTTTCGCAGACACTTCTGGGCCTTAAGGAACAAGATGATGCCCATGACAGCACCACTCTTGTCGCCATATATAGTAAGAGGTTCATTGCTAGGATGGGGGATGCAGACAATCTTCTCCTTACAGAGTATTTCTGCTCGATGCTGGGATAAGCAGTCCATCCCAATGACAACGTTAAAACTACCGAGAACGATGGGGATGAGATCGATAGAGAAAGTCTGACCGGCTAGAGTGAGATTACAACCCCTGACAATGTGCGTGGCTTCAAGGTTTTTAACGTTTGCTATTTCTACGACATGCTCGGTGTTTAGAGGGGTCGGGGTACGCTTAAGCATCTGACTAACCCTTAAGGACACATAACTAGTATCGGCTCCCGAATCAAATAAGACTGAAACAAAGTAGTCTTCCAGTAGAAACTTACCCATCACAACATTGGGATCGTTCCTTGCTTCGCCTTGACCAATCACAAACACGCGTCCATTAGCATTATTGTTGTCGTTGTTGTACATGTCGTTGTTCCCACTGCCTTAGTTGTTGTTGTTGTTGTTACAATTCTGGTTCAACTGTGGGCAGTTCCTTTTAAAGTGGCCCTCTGCCCCACAATGGAAATACCCTTTGTTGTTGCCAAGTTGGTGGTGCTGCTGCTGGTTCTGTGGAGCTGGTTGTTGTTGTGGTCGGTTCTGATTTGCAGGATACTGATCCTACAATCCTTTGCTGCGTGGCCTAGCTTGTTGCACCTTTGACAGTTGGTCTTGTTACATGGTCCGATGTGGTGCATATTACAACGGTTGCACTTGGGGTGATTTCCCTTGTATCCACCCTGACTTTGATTGGCAGCGGGCTGCTAGTTAGGACTTTTGAAATCATCGGTCCTTCGCTGGTGGGACTGAGGCTGTGTAGAGCTCGATCCTTTGCTAGAGTTTCAATCCCACTTTAGCTTGTTGTGTAAGGACCTGCACAAAAATATCTTAAAACGCTGCGTAAGTAAAAACCCGAACCCCTAAAACCCTAATTTTATGAAAAATCAAGAAAAACAAATTTTATTATTCAGTCGCGGGCCGCGAAGAGATTAAGGTGAGTCTTCGCGGGGCGCAGCAGCTTTGAAGTCTCCGGATAACGATCAAGGCCATGTATCGCACACGTGGCAGGTCTAGGGTGTAACACGGCAGCCCTAGCCGTAGCTAGGGTGTCTCTCGCGGGCCGTGAAAGACAGCCCCCTAGGCTGTCGTGGGCTGCGAAAAAGTCAAATTTATGCAATAAATTGGACGTTGCATGGCCAGTCCAACCTGCTCGAAAATTTTCATCAAAACACTTTCTTTTGGCTTAAAATTGTACGTTCTAGGATCGAGACGTTGCTACGATAACGGGGTAATAACTCGATCACTGCTACGATACAATGTCCGATCGATTAAAACCAATCCGATGGATGTTTAAGTGCTGCCCGAATCTTGGTTTATACTTTGTCATTCGTCGTGAGGGTTTTGATCTCGTGAGCTATCGTGAAAGTTGTATTAAGTTACTGACCTAGTTTCGTTTGCATTTTATTTAACTAGGTTACCGGCTTAATCAGTAGGCTACCTGTGATCGTTTAAACCTGCAATGTGAGTCATTCTCTTTTTATCAAACTAGTTTACAAACTCTCAACTTATTTTCAATTATATTTTACAGTGATTAAGTCTTTGCAAGTCTTTAATTACTGGCAGTAAGTGGGGGTTTTGTATACATTACTACGGTTCTATCACTTTTAGGCGGGCGCACCTAATTCGTGATACTCGTCACTATTGGGTGACAAGACCCAATAGTGGTATGACCACAGTCATAGACCCGGTCGAGTGACAACTGGACCAGATAATTATAAGAAAGGGGCAAATGTGAAAACTCTTAATATTGTAATTTATAGCAATGTGTCGTTTTGTATAAAATAGAATCCACTCACGAGTATTTCCCGCTGATAAAATCTTTTTCAAACCTGTTTCAGGTGATTTAGTGTGATCAAGAAAAAGTGTCGCGTAGCACTCCAGCTTTAATGAAGTGGCTCAGTAAATAAATAAACATGTTTTCTGTAATCAGAAAATTTCCCAATTAAATTCCTCTACTGTAAAATACGGGGGTTGTCCAGATATTATTAATAAAATAATCCAGTGTTTTCCATTTTAAACGATTCTGTTAAAAGTTTCCGCTGCCAAGTAAGCACCAATACCACGGGTTTCTGTCCCACGGCTTCCGAACCGGTAAAATGGATCGAGGGTCGTGACAGAAAAAGGTGGTATCAGAGCCACTGGTTTAAGCTAATTAAGTATTTGAAAAATACTAAAATTTTAGATACAAATTTTTGTGCTTCTGTGAAAATTTATTTGCAATAATTTAAAATTTTAACTTGGAAATTTTGTGTTTCCTTATATCTGTGACTAACAACATGAATGAACTATCTGAGGCTCTTCAAAACCTCTCAATCCATTGCACGGAAATGGAAGCTACCGTAATCCAGGCCGGATACCAGACCGATGTAGATGAGCCACTAGTATTTCAAACCCAGGAAAAGCCCAAACCCAAGAAAAGAAGAAGACTTATGGATTGGAAAAGAGGAAGAAGGAAGAAATCTGCTGCACAAAAAGTAAAGAAAACTGTTGACCCCAAGGGAAAAGAAAAAGAAGTGGGAGAAAGTTCTGGCCAAGCTCCAACTTTACCACCCTGGGAGGAGCTAGATAGAAAATTGGCAAACTGTGATCTTTTCGGCCAAGTAGACGAAACCATTCTGAATTTTCCCGCACAATCGGAACTCCCTATCAATTTGGAACCTGCCATCCCAGACCCAATTGTAAACCCCCAACCTCTTTTAGGTCAAATGGAAGAATGGTGGACCAGCGACTGGCACTTCCAAAATTTTATGAATAATCCAAATGTGTACTTCCCACAGCTTGACCCAGAACCTGCTCCTTTTCCACCCATGAACCCAGAAAACGTCACAGAACTACGCAGGTACGGCGAGGAGCTGATGGATGCAGGAAACCGGATCCGGGCTGTAGGAGAAAGCCTCTCCTGGAAGTACGACGAACGGGAGTTTCGTTTTTGAAGGCTGTTAATCGTAGTGTAGTTAGTTTGTGTAATAATAATATGTGAAAAAATATAATATAATAATAATAATAAGAAAAATATAATATATAATATTGTATAATAATACTAAAATAAAACCTTTGTGAATATCGGGTTTGTATGAATGCATAATAGATATATATAAAAATATAAATGTCGCAATGTCGACGATTTTGGTAATATGTGTTGACTTGCTTGTGGTTGTGATTAATCTGTTGTGTTTAATTGCTATCCATTTTGTTATAATAATCCGTGTATATTATTAATAATTCAGATGGCAGACGCAGTAAACCAACCGGAAAATGAAGTTAACCAATCTGAACCGAATAATCAAGAAGGTTTTCTTAATCGAGAAGACATAGAAAATATAGTTGCACAGGGTATAGCTAATGCTATCCCAGCAATTGTTGCGGCTGCTAGAAATCCGTTAGAACCTTCCAAAACCCACAATAGCAAACGCACTCGCGACGATAACTTCAGTTATAGTGTAAACGGAGGCAACAGCAATAACGTAATTCAAGCCCCAGTACTTAAGAAAATGAAAGTGATGACGACTGGTTGCACTTACAAAGAATTCCTCGCCTGTAAGCCAGTCGAATTTGCAGGCAAGGAAGGAGCCACTGCTGCACTTCGTTGGTTAGAAAAGACCGAAGCCGTGATCAAAATAAGTAAATGTGCAGAAGAAGACCGGGTGATGTATGCATCCCACCTTTTCAAGGAAGAAGCATTGGAATGGTGGAACACGGTGCTACAAGCTAAAGGAAGTGACGTGGCCTATGCCATGAGTTGGGAGGAGTTTAAAGACTTGGTAGAAAGGAAATTTTGTTCTTCCTACGAAAAGGAACAGATAACAAACAAATTCCTGAACCACCGAATGGTGGATGTTAATTGTCGTGAGTATACTTCGACATTTTTCGAATATGCTAGAACTCTGGCTTCGCCAGAACCTGTACTTATTTCTCGCTACATTTGGGGACTGATTAGCGAGATTCGCGACATAGTTAACGATGCGAGACCTCGGACAATCGACATGCCATCGAACTAGCCAACACCTTGACTGACGGATTGGTGCGTACAAGAGAAGAGAACAGAAAGAAGGAATTGGCCCAAAAGATTACCCAAGGTTTCCGTGTGGGTAATAATAGTAATTTCAAGAGAAAGGGAACCGGGCAGTCCTCCACCGCTCCATTTTGAAGTAACTGTAAAAAGAACCACTTCGGAAATTGTAAAGAATATTGCAATTTCTTCAAAAGACCGGGGCATCGAGAAGAGGAATGCAGGAGGAAATCCATGGTCTGCTACAATTGCGGAGAAGCAGGGCACTTTAAGCCAAATTTCCCTAAATTGATCAAAGCAGCTGACAACAAAGCAAAGGCGACCGATGGAACTAATAAAAAGAATGCAAGGGCCTTTCAGCTGACAACGCAAGAGGCAGATCTGATACCGAACGTGATAGCTGGTACGTTCCTTGTGCATGACGTCTACGCAAAAGTATTATTTGACTCTGGTGCAAACCAAAGTTTTATAAATACTTCATTCTGCCAAGCTCTTAAGCAACCTTTAACCAAACTTAAGCAAGTTTATACGGTAGAAACAGCAGACGGAAACTCTGTCAGTATAGACGGAAACAGCAGACGGAAACTCTCGGGACATAAGTTCTCAGCAAACCTCTTACCTATGAATCTAGCCGGATTCGATGTTGTGTTAGGAATGGATTGGTTAGTAACCAACCATGCTCGAATCCTATGTGATTAGAATTCCTTAGAAATTCGTACTCCCATAGGAGAAATAATTCGGATTACAGGAGATAAACCACGCAAGACACTGAAATTCATTTCAGTAATGAAAGTCGCTAGTTATGAACGAAAGCAAGGTATAGTGTATATGATTTCCATAATCATTAACACTAAAGGCAAAGAACTTAAAGAAATTCCGGTAGTATCTGAATACCCCGATGTATTCCCAGAAGATCTACCTGGATTACCACCCGATAGGGAAGTTGAGTTTAGAATTCATATTATACCTGGAACTGCTCCAATAGCTAAGGCACCCTATCGGTTAGCACCAACAGAAATGTTAGAACTGAAAGCGCAGATAGATGAATTGTTAGGCAAATGATTCATACAACCTAGTTCATCCCCTTGGTGAGCACCGGTGTTGTTCGTTAAAAAGAAGGACGGTTCAATGCGAATGTGTATCAATTATAGGGAATTGAATAAATTTACTATTAAGAATCGATACCCATTACCTAGGATTGATGACCTTTTTTATCAACTTCAAGGGGCTAGATACTTCTCTAAGATAGATTTATTCTCCGGATACCATCAACTAAAAGTACAGGAAGAGGACATTCCTAAAACTGCTTTCAGGACTAGATACGGCCACTACGAGTTTACCGTCATGCCGTTTGGGCTGACAAATGCTCCTGCAGCATTCATGGATATGATGAATAGAATTTGTATGCCGTATTTGGATAAATTCGTAATTGTCTTCATCAACGATATACTTATTTATTCCAAAAGCCAGGACAAACATTATGAACACCTACATGCACTCTTAACTCTGTTAAGAAAAGAAAAATTGTACGCCAAATTCTCTAAATGTGAATTCTGGTTACAAGAGGTACAATTTTTAGGACACATGGTGAATCACGAAGGCATTCACGTAGATCCTTCCAAGGTAGAAGCGATCACAAGTTGGAAAGCCCCACAGTCAGCTACAGAAGTCGGAAGTTTTCTAGGATTTTCTAGATACTATAGGCGTTTCATCCAAGACTTCTCAAAGATAGCTGTTCCATTAACTAAGTTAACCTGTAAAACTGTTAAGTTTGAATGGGGACCTCAGCAAAAAGAAGCCTTTAGAATTCTAAAGCAAAGGTTAACAAACGCCCCAATTCTTGCCCTACCAGAGGGAACAAAAGATTTTGAAGTCTACTGCGATGCTTCTAAGCTAGGATTAGGATGCGTGCTAATGCAACGCAAAAAGGTGATTGCGTATGCATCAAGGCAATTGAAAAAGCACGAGGAAAACTACACGACTTAGAATTAGGTGCAATATTTTTTGCCCTTAAGATTTGGAGACATTATCTGTATGGTAGTAAGTTTACTGTCTTTAAAGACCATAAGAGCTTAAGATATATTTTTGGGCAAAAAGAATTGAACATGAGGCAAAGAAGATAGATAGAAATCCTAAGTGATTACGACTGTGATATTCAATATCACGAAGGAAAAGCAAATGTAGTAGCAGATGCCTTAAGTCGTAAGTATCATGAGAACCCAAGGCGAGTTCATGCTCTTAGATTAAATCTACAGTTAGATTTAATGGAACAATTGAAAAATAATCAAGAAACAAGAATCAAGGATGATGCTGAAGGAATGAAAGGCCGCATAAAGGAATTAGAGCAATGAAATGATGGAATTTGGAGATTCCACAAGAAAAGGATTTGGGTACCTAGACGAGGAAACTTAGGAGATAAGATATTAGAGGAAGCCCATAAATCTAGGTATACGATGCATCCTGGTAATAACAAGATGTATCAAGATTTGATGAATATTTTTTCGTGGATAGGGATGAAGAAGGACATAGCTAGTTACGTTTCTAAGTGTTTAAGTTGTTCACAAGTTAAGGCAGAACATCAGAAACCTTCAGGTTTACTTCAACAATTAGAAATGTCAGTATGGAAATGGGAACTAATAACCATGGATTTTGTTACTAAGCTACCCAAAACTAGGAAAGGTAATGATGCAATCTGGGTAGTCGTAGATAGGTTAAGCAAATCAGCTCATTTCCTACCAATGAAGGAAACCTTTAGTATGGAAAGACTAGCTAAGCTATACGTAGACAAAGTAGTGTCACTACATGGAGTTCCACTCTCCATAGTATCAGATAGGGATAGTCGTTTCACTTCGCATTTCTAGACAAGTTTCCAATAAGCAATGGGGACACGATTAAATTTAAGTACATCATATTATCCCCAAACAGATGGACAAAGTGACAGGATGATTCCAACCTTAGAAGACATGCTCAGGGCATGTGTTATAGACTTCGGTGGAAATTGGGACGACCACTTACCATTAATAGAATTCTCCTATAACAATAGTTATCACACAAGCTTCAATGTTGCCCCGTTCGAAGCACTTTATGGACGAAAGTGTCGAACTCCTGCATGTTGGCCAGAAATAGGAGAAAGTCAATTATCAGGTCCCGAAATTGTACAGGAAACCACCGACAAGATAACTCAAATCAAGGAAAGACTAAAGATAGCTTGAGACCGCCAGAAGAGCTACGCTGGCAATCGACGTAAGACATTAGAATTTCAAGTCGGAGATAAAGTACTGTTGAAAGTTTCTCCTTGGAAAGGGGTAGTTCGATTCGGTAAGAAAGGAAACTGAGTCCAAGGTATGTAGGACCATTTACAGTCCTCCAACGAAACGGACCAGCTGCATATCAATTACAACAACCAGAAGAATTAGCAGGTGTACATGATGTATTTCATGTATCTAATCTCAAGAAATGTTTATCTGATGAATCACTGGTAGTACCTCTTCAAGATATAGAGGTAAATGAAAAGTTAAACTTCGTTGAGAAACCTCTTCGAATAGAAGACAGAAAGGTCAAGTACCTTGATGTGTGTAAAATGCAACATATAAATTACATCAAATGAGGCATAAAACTAACCCTTTTTTAGTACTAATATTGGAAAAAGAGTGTTTTTGTCTTCCTTTTGTATTTTCAGGATTAAATGAGCTCAAAAACGCAAAAGAAGCAAAAAGACAGCTAAATCCAACATAAATACAAGAAAAGGAACAATAGTGGACTACCCGAACCCTCAACGGCACCTTCCAAAGCAAAATAGAGAAAACAGAAGGCTGAACACGCCCCGTGCTCAGCCAGCACGGGGCCGTGCCCAAGAAGCAGCAGAAAAGACAAACCTATAGAAGCTTCTATTGCCCACCACGGGCCGTGCTCAGCGGACACGGGGGCGTGCCGAAAGTACTGCAGGCGCATTAATTGTAATTGCGAATTACAATTAATGAAGAGAGAGAGTGTCAGACGGGCACGGGGCCGTGCCCAGCGAACACGGGGCCGTGCCCAGGCTTCTGTTCAGCCTATAAATAGGAGTGCTTGGTTTCATTGCAACTCATCCCTTGGCACACCACCTCTCTCACACTTCATCCACCACCCACCACCATCACAACACCATCATCCACCACCATCATCCATTGTCCATCATAGAGTGTGTGGGTCGTCTCGGGATCCAAGATTGATCGTAAGAGTTCTTGACAATCAAGGCCATGTTTGCCTAAGTCTCTTACATCACTTGGTGAAGACAAAGTGTCTAGTATAATACTTTTTATTTCTAATCTTTTGCACTTTTTATTTGGTTTTGTATTAATGACTTTAATAACTAGTTACTTATGTTGAAGGTGATCTTTCCTTATCGTTTGTCCGTGGTGTCTTGGCATTATTTTACTGTCTATATAAAATAAAGGATTTTCACCATTCATATCTCCACGGTCTATATGGAGGTATGTTGGCTACCTGGTAGGGGGTTAAGGGAACGGTTTGGTAAAGGTCTTGCCATTGTTCAGCGTTTAGAGGTCCTGCAATGGACCTGGGTCAAATTTAGTAGGACCTCCTTCAATACTTCACGGTATTGGATGGCGGGGGTCCAAACTCTTTGATCCCCTCATAAGTTAACTACTATTAATACTATAACCCGGCTATTTAGGACTGTATCCCTGCTGACTCAGACTACTTAGCCGAGGGTAACGTCACCGCCAAAAGCGGGGCCTACCACAATACTGCATTAATAACTTAATTCATTATCTTCCAATAATCCACCATTTTAGGATTGTATCCCTGCTGACTCAAACTACTGGGGTGAGGGTAACGTCGCCTTCAAAAGAGGGGCCTACTACAATAACTAAGATAATCTCTTAATTATGTGCAAAAGTGCGGAAATAATCAAAGGTTATACTAGATACGAGTCGGAACCAAGTGATTCATCTTGTCTATCTGTTTTTCTTTTATTTTTATTTTCAGCATTTTAGTTAGTTTTATTTTTCTTAGTTTAAAACATTTTTCTAAACTTTTGTTTTGGTTAGACGTTGAGGATAAACCGGTACTAAAAGCTCTTGTGTCCTTGGACGACCTCGGTATCTTACCAACGCTATACTACACTCAACGATGGGTGCACTTGCCCATATGTGTGTTTAGTGTTAGTGAAATATCGTGTTTTATAAATTTAAAACTTGGCTAAAATAAGTGTTAAAAAGGGCTTAAAATATACACCTAATATATACGACACTTAAACGCGCATCAAGTTTTTGGCGCCGTTGCCGGGGACACAAGGATTTTAAGAAAGTTAGGAATCAACGGCCTAATCATCTTTTATTTTTCTTTTTATTTTTTTAGGATTTTTCTTAGTTTTTCAGCTTCTGCAGAGCTCAGCACGGGCCGTGCCCGCTGAACACGCCCCCGTGCTCAATCATTGGAACTGGCAATCCTGTTTTACATCAGACAGTAAGCTGAACACGGGGCCGTGTCCACTCAACACGCCCCCGTGCCCAAGTTTCAGTTACTGAAAACAGAACCGTTAGATCCCGACGGTTGGTAATTTCTGACATAAACATGAGTGATAGTAATTATTTTTACTTGCGGCACTCTTATGGTAAGTGGTGTCAATTATGTGGCGGCGAACATGAAGAAGTAAAATGCTACTTCCTAAATTATAGGCCCCACTACATGGACCCACCATCTTCTCACAACCTTAAGAGGGGCGAAAGTAAAAATAAGCACTATTTCTCCCTCGAATGCGCCCAGCCAGATATTCTAGGGGAAATGCTCCTTAGCGAGTTATTTCAACTAGAAGAGCTAATTCTGAAATGAATAGAAGAGCTTGGGAAGGATTTTATTGATCCACCCCAAGACGATACCCATGAAGAAATGTTGGAACCGCATTCCGACAACCTCGTTGCTCCCGAAAATGCCTTCGTACCTAGCAAAGACTTGGACGATAGTCGTCCCTGTGTCGATTGTGCCGTGAAGGACTCTCCATCGACTTCGTTCGATGCATACATAGACCTGAGCGATTCGGCATATACCTTCTTTAACAAGAGCCCGGAAAAGGGTTGGACTTGTCCACCTAGAATGAAAATAGGAATTACCCTCACCGACAACCTCTTGCGTTCTCGCCTTAGTCTAGGACAATTAAGGTATATTAGGCACTTTGGGGTTGTTCCAACCAGTAAAGAACCACCCGATAGCGGGGAGATCCTTGAAATAGCAAAACTCCATAAAGCAGCCTCCAGACACGGGGCCGTGTCCAGGTCAACACGCCCCCGTGCTCACTAAAAAGATTCTCTGCTGATTTGGTCAGAATACGGACAAAATGTGTCAGGATTTCCCCTGAACACGGGGCCGTGTCCAGTCAACACGGGGCCGTGCCCAAGGCGCTGTCATTTTCTTTAAATGCAGCCTGATTCCTGCTCATTTTGACCACTTCAATTGACAGAGATCTCTGGGATTTTCACTCATACCATCCTAGGTAAGTGTTAAAAGAAGGTTCCAAGGGACCCTCTTGTCCCTTCCACTTTTATTCATTTCCTCCTCTTTCAAAAAATTTTTCAAAAGTTCCTCCATGGAAGCTTGGGAATCCCTTGATTCCAATCCTCCATGTGAAGTTTGTAAGATTATTTGCTAAAGATTCTGGGCTAAAGTTAGTTGTATAACTTTATTTTAAATTATCTGAGCTTAAAACCCAGGTAGAAATCATAAAAATAATTTAAAACTCCAAGACTCTTTAGCCAAAAATCCTGCAGACAAATGGACACGGGGCCGTGCTCAACGAGCACGGGGCCGTGCCCAGGGGCTCTGTTTTGTAAAAATTCAGCTTTCCTCGGTTTTCTTCGCAGAAAATGGCAAGCAGAACAAGCGGGTCATCTTCAAGGAATAACCGACAAGGGAGGAGATCTTCAACGGCAGAAGACTCTCTTGTAAACTATGTTTACGCTCTAAGGGAGGCTATTGATGAAATGACGGGAGTGGAAGAAGCATTGGTCGACCGTATCAACCATCTTACTGTAGGGCTGGAGGGCTGTCTCCATGAAGTAAACCTCTTGCACCAGAGGTTGAACCTTCTCGCCTCCCCGCCTTTGGTACCCATAATAACCCAAAGGGCGTGGAACATGGTGCCCGAAGTTGTCATTCCAGCCGAATGGTACGCCATGCACCAAGAGCCCCCGCGAAGAGTGGTGCAAGGAGTCCCGGTGAATGTTCCCCCTCAACCACCAGCAGCAGAAAACGAAGCCGCATTCTTCCTCCCTAGAGAGATCGAAGAATGGCTTTAAACAAAGTTTAGGGAAAAATTCGTTCGGCTAGAAGTCCTACTATATCGGGAAATCATTCTCGAAATTTTCTTAAAATAGTAGAACTCCTTTTTGATAACCTCGTGTACCTGCTGACCTATCTAGATAAGTTTTAATTCTAGTTTAATTTAGGATTATGTAAGTTCTCTCTATGGTGAAATGAAATGATGGTTTGGATGGTTTATAATGAGTAAAACACACTCATGATGGTAAAGGATGAAAAGGGGAACGAGAAAAATGATCCCATGCACAAGAACGAGGCAACCAGACAATTTTCTCCATTCCAGAAGGTTCAACACGGGCCGTGCCCAACCAACACGGCCCCGTGTCGAACCACCTGCAGAAAACACCCAGTACAGGTACCTGGACACGGGCCGTGTTCACCCAACACGCCCCCGTGTCCAGACTTCTGTTTCTCTTATTTCAATTTTGTTACTGGCACTTGAACACGGGGCCGTGCCCGGATAACACGGGGCCGTGTTCAGTGCCCAGTAACACAAATTTTTGCTTTTTAAACACTATTTTACACATCTAATCAACCTAAAAATTTATTTTTGGGACACATTGAGGACAATGTGTAATTTAAGTGTGGGGGGGATGCTAAAACCTTGAATTTTGCAAGTCCTAAATACAAGCCTTACACAAAACTCTATTGGAACCGCTAATCACCCCAAATTTTTTCAAAAATTTCATTTTTTTTTCTTGTCTAGGTTTAACTCGGGAAATTCAAGTTCTCAAAAAGGTTATATTTTTACAAATTTACAACCGATAGCGTAGTGATAAAAAAAGAACCAACATAAGAAAATAATGAAAAGGCATGACAAACTTATTTAAAATTTGATTATATATACTTGATCACATAAAAACCCATTCCCACAAAAGTGAGTTTTGAGCCTTTATTGAGCACACAATTTCATATCATTTGACTAAATGCTCATTTTTCGTTTCTTGTGTGAATAGCCGCTTGGTTCTTACGACTCTAGAACTTGCCATGACAATACATTCCCGGTCCTTATCAACTTAAACCCGAGTAAGTACATGATGGAGGCATTAGGACTAACCTTTTTCACTTCTACACCATTATTTTTCTTTTTCTTTTACCACCTACCCAAAAAAAAAAAAAAAAAAAAATCCCCCTAGTTAGCCCCTTTGAGCCTAAACCTTTTCGTTTCATCACCCAAACAAAAACCCTTTTCACCCACCAAAACCTTTTTCATTTTTAACCTTTTATTTTAGTAACAAGTTCGGTTCTTCGTAAAAAAAAAAAAAAAAAAAAAAAATTGAAGCAAAAAGAAAATAAACAAACAAAGTAATCAAAAATAACTTTGTTTGAATAAAAGCTTCATTAAAAATAAAAAGTTGCAAAAATACGAAAACCGACACTTGTTACGCTTTTAGCCCTTTTTCTACTAACCACTAACCCAACCACCTACCTTTAACCCTAACCAACCCTTAACCCACAAAGTCCTCTTGATATCTACAAAGGTATAAAAGTTAAAAAGGAGGAGGATTGATTTCTTGGCAAGCCTATGGTAGGAATAAGTTCCGTGCCGCTCTCGAGTGATTCACTAAAAATACACCTTCGGCCGAGTATGAGTGATTTCCCCGCGAGGTATGTGAACTTGTATATAAATAGAATTTTAAAAATGCATGTTATGCCCAAATAAGTAATTTCTTTTATGAACAGTTCTAAATAAATCATTACGAATAGGAGTGTAAATAAATAAAAATAAAACCCAAAAAGATCTTGGAAATCCCGACACTCTATGACAAGCCCCAAAACCTTCTCTTCTACCTATTCCATTTGGGAGTGTAAGCCACATATTAAAGAGTTTTGCTTGAGGACAAGCAAAAGTTCAAGTGTGGGGGTATTTGATGTGTGTAAAATGCAACATATAAATTACATCAAATGAGGCATAAAACTAACCCTTTTTTAGTACTAATATTGGAAAAAGAGTGTTTTTGTCTTCCTTTTGTATTTTCAGGATTAAATGAGCTCAAAAACGCAAAAGAAGCAAAAAGACAGCTAAATCCAACATAAATACAAGAAAAGGAACAATAGTGGACTGCCCGAACCCTCAACGGCACCTTCCAAAGCAAAATAGAGAAAACAGAAGGCTGAACACGCCCCGTGCTCAGCCAGCACGGGGCCGTGCCCAAGAAGCAGCAGAAAAGACAAACCTATAGAAGCTTCTATTGCCCACCACGGGCCGTGCTCACCGGACACGGGGGCGTGCCGAAAGTACTGCAGGCGCATTAATTGTAATTGCGAATTACAATTAATGAAGAGAGATAGTGTCAGACGGGCACGGGGCCATGCCCAACGAACACGGGGCCGTGCCCAGGCTTCTGTTCAGCCTATAAATAGGAGTGCTTGGTTTCATTGCAACTCATCCCTTGGCACACCACCTCTCTCACACTTCATCCACCACCCACCACCATCACAACACCATCATCCACCACCATCATCCATTGTCCATCATAGAGTGTGTGGGTCGTCTCGGGATCCAAGATTGATCGTAAGAGTTCTTGACAATCAAGGCCATGTTTGCCTAAGTCTCTTACATCACTTGGTGAAGACAAAGTGTCTAGTATAATACTTTTTATTTCTAATCTTTTGCACTTTTTATTTGGTTTTGTATTAATGACTTTAATAACTAGTTACTTATGTTGAAGGTGATCTTTCCTTATCGTTTGTCCGTGGTGTCTTGGCATTATTTTACTGTCTATATAAAATAAAGGATTTTCACCATTCATATCTCCACGGTCTATATGGAGGTATGTTGGCTACCTGGTAGGGGGTTAAGGGAACGGTTTGGTAAAGGTCTTGCCATTGTTCAGCGTTTAGAGGTCCTGCAATGGACCTGGGTCAAATTTAGTAGGACCTCCTTCAATACTTCACGGTATTGGATGGCGGGGGTCCAAACTCTTTGATCCCCTCATAAGTTAACTACTATTAATACTATAACCCGGTTATTTAGGACTGTATCCCTGCTGACTCAGACTACTTAGCCGAGGGTAACGTCACCGCCAAAAGCGGGGCCTACCACAATACTGCATTAATAACTTAATTCATTATCTTCCAATAATCCACCCTTTTAGGATTGTATCCCTGCTGACTCAAACTACTGGGGTGAGGGTAACGTCGCCTTCAAAAGAGGGGCCTACTACAATAACTAAGATATTCTCTTAATTATGTGCAAAAGTGCGGAAATAATCAAAGGTTATACTAGATACGAGTCGGAACCAAGTGATTCATCTTGTCTATCTGTTTTTCTTTTATTTTTATTTTCAGCATTTTAGTTAGTTTTATTTTTCTTAGTTTAAAACATTTTTCTAAACTTTTGTTTTGGTTAGACGTTGAGGATAAACCGGTACTAAAAGCTCTTGTGTCCTTGGACGACCTCGGTATCTTATCAACGCTATACTACACTCAACGATGGGTGCACTTGCCCATATGTGTGTTTAGTGTTAGTGAAATATCGTGTTTTATAAATTTAAAACTTGGCTAAAATAAGTGTTAAAAAGGGCTTAAAATATACACCTAATATATACGACACTTAAACGCGCATCATACCTCAAACACAAAAGATTGGTACTGGTCAAAGTAAAATGGAATTCAAAAAGAGAACCTGAATATACATGGGAGTTGGAATCGGAGATGAAAAGGAAATATCCTTACTTGTTCCAGTAAATCTCGAGGAAGAGATTTTAAATAAGGTGGGGAGGATGTAAGGACCTGCACAAAAATGTCTTAAAACGCTCCGCAAGTAAAAACCCGAACCCCTAAAACCCTGATTTTATGAAAAATCAAGAAAAACAAATTTTATTATTCGGTCGCGGGCTGCGAAGAGATTAAGGTGTGTCTTCGCGGGGCACGACAGCTTTGAAGTCTCCAGATAACGATCAAGGCCACGTGTCGCACACGTGGCAGGTCAAGGGTGTGACACGGCAACCCTAGCCGTAGCTAGGGTGGCTCTCGCGGGCCACGAAAGACAGCCCCCTAGGCTGTCGCGGGCCGCAAAAAAGTCAAATTTCTGCTATAAATTAGACATTGCATGGCCAGTCCAACATGCTCGAAAATTTTCATCAAAACACTTTCTTTCTGCTTAAAATCGTACGTTTTAGTATCGAGACGCTGCTACGATAATGGGGTAATAACTCGATCACTGCTACGATACAATGTCCGATCGATTAAAACCGATCCGATGGATGTTTAAGTGCTGCCCGAATCTTGGGCTATACTTTGTCATTCGTCGTGAGGGTTTTGATCTCGTGAGCTATCGTGAAAGTTGTATTAAGTTACTGACCTAGTTTCGTTTGCATTTTATTTAACTAGGTTACCGGATTAATCAGTAGGCTACATGTGATCGTTTAAACCTGCAATGTGAGTCATTCTCTTTTTATCAAACTAGTTTACAAACTCTCAAATTATTTTCAATTATATTTTATAGTGATTAATTCTTTGCAAGTCTTTAATTACTGGCAGTAAGTGGGGGTTTTGTATACATTACTACGGTTCTATCACTTTTAGGCGGGCGCACCTAATTTGTGATACTCGTCACTATTGGGTGACATGACCCAATAGTGGTATGACCATAGTCACAGATCCGGTCGAGTGACAAATGGACCAGATAATTATAACAAAGGGGCAAATGTGAAAACTCTTAATACTATAATTTATAGCAATATGTCTTTTTGTATAAAATAGAATGCACTTGCCAGTATTTTCCACCGATAAAATCTTTTTCAAACATGTTTCAGGTGATTTACTGTGATCAAGAAAAAGTGCTGCGAAGCACTCCAGCTTGAATGAAGTGGCTCAGTAAATAAATAAACATGTTTTCTGTAATCAGGAAATTTCCCAGTTAAATTCCTCTACTGGAAATACGGGGTTTGTCCCGATATAATTAATAAAATAATCCAGTGTTTTCCATTTTAAACGATCCTATTAAAAGTTTCCGCTGCTAAGTAACCACCAATACCACGGGTTTCTGTCCCACGGCTTCCGAACCGGTAAAACGGATCGAGGGCCGTGACATGTTATCACTTGGAGCATCAGTAGTAGCACTGATCCGCTTAGGCAGCCTGTTCTGCTCGATTGCCTGATCCGTGAGACGGTACGATAGTGTATGATCTGCTGGATCGTAGGAAGGTTCACTGCAGTAACCATGCTTTGTATCTCCGATACTAAACCTTTGATGTAGAGCTCGATGCGTTTGGAAGGTGGGTTCGCCATGTTGGGACAAAGTGCTGCTAGCTCATTCGACCTTTTTGTGTAGTCTTTAATCTCATATCTTACTATTTTGAGGTCGTAGAACTCCACCTCCAACTTATGAATATCATCCCTATAACAATATTCTTCCTGGATCAGCTCCTTAAAGTCGTTCCATTGGGTGGGGTTCGCAGCTGCCAACCCTAACATTTGCACCTGTGCGTTCCACCAAGAAAGCGCACCACCTTCAAGTGTTCCAGCCGCAAACTTCACTCGACTATTGACAGGGCATTCACACATTTCGAATACAGGCTCGATCTTCTCAAACCAATGTAGCAGGCCCATGGCTCCCTCTGTGCCGCTGAAAGTACTGGGTCGGCAATCCATGAAGGTCTTGAAGGTGGATGCTCGAGGCTGAGCAGGTTGACCTGTCGTGTAAGAAAGAAAGGAGATAAGGTTAGGAATGACAGAGCGTCACGAGAGTTGGATCTAACATCCTAGGATAGGTTGGAATGGCAGGCTTTACCTCCTGGTTGGGCTGCTGCTAAAGCCTCAGCAACCCGTACATTGATTAGGGCCGTCAGTTGAGCCTGAGTCAAGTTGAGGCTCCACTCATGATCTTCATAGTCAAGAAAAGGGTAAGCACATAGGGTTTCATGCAAACAGTCGAGTGTCGAAGAGAACACATTAGGGTTGATAAGGGTAACATGCTATTACGTTAACTAAGCATACCATGAGCAACACACCATACAATTGTAAGCTAACAAGTAGGCAACAGAAACACAAATCATACCATCTAAAGTTTTGAGTCTTGCACGTGGAACGAGGTGTCGTTGTGGATCGTTGAGCACTAAACAGGTTATAGTCTGGTTTTTGTCAAAAATTTGCTTCCCTTTTTAAAACCAAGTTCACTATAACCAATGGCTCTGATAGCAATCTGTCACACCCTCAAATTCCAAAAGCAGAGTATTACCGCGAGGCGTGTGACTGACCAGGATCATACCACCAATCATACTGAACATTTAAATAAAGTAAAGTAAAACCATAACAAACCAAACGTTTAAAGTCACCAAACCAAAATCCAAAACCATGTTTAAAAGTCAGCGGAAGCATAAAGTAATAAAACCCATAAATAGTTTAAAACATAAAGTTTAATGTTAGGAACTCCACAGTTGGTTCCTTGCCACAACAACCACTCCACATGCAAGCCCCTTCCATGTACCTAACGACCTGCAAAGCATGTGGTAACATGTCAACAAAAAGGTTGGCGAGTTCAGAGTTGGTTGTTCGTTTTAGTGTTGTTCCAAAAACCCATAAGTTGTTAACTTTCCTTGTTGTTTATAAAAACATGTCATGGAGAGCTACACCACTGTTTTAAACCACTAGACCCGTTACTGTACCGACTACTATCTGTAGTTATGTTTACTTCCTCGTGTCAATGTCTATCGTCAATGACTAAGTGCCCAAGTACATTAGTCCACACCCGTCCTCTGCGGCACTGTGTGAGGCTTGTCAAACCTAATTGCGCTATTTAACTAATGACCCGTTCGCCATTGGTCTGGCGATTAAGTCGATAAAAAAATGGAGGACTTAAGATAGAGTTGTTGTCTAGTAAGCTTAAGACATGAATTACAATGGTTGTCACCCTTCCTAAGGTGGTTGGAGGTACGTATTCTACCCAATGAGAATACGCAGATTGTATCCCACCTAAGGGGATAGTTGTTGTTTAACCCATTCCTAAACCACCGGGAATCCCATGCTTGGACAAAAGTGTGAACTCACCTTTGGTTGCTCGGTTGGTCTCTTAAAATTGGTTAACAGTCAAGGTAGGTCAATCACGTCCTAGTATGATTACCATTTAGTTCATTAGTGTGTTCAAATAAGGCACGAAACTCCTACACGCATCTACCACATAACATGCACTCACTTTGACAGTTTACGCACATATACATATCTCACCTATAACTACTCATGAACAAGCACACAATACTTCACATAACACTTTCGTTGACATATAACAAGTTGGATCACTATCAGATAGCATAACCGACAACTAGACATGCAAATCACCACTTATGCTGTTGCAGCTTTAACATCCAAAAATGGGTTGTTTTCGGGTATTTTTATAAAATAGTTATCTTTTTTCAAAAATTCTCATAAATTAAAGAATGTTCTAAACTGTCCACAACACACTGTGTAAAAATATCGGGACCTAATTCATTACCTGTTATTTTATAAAAATCATTTACCGGGCTGCAGTCAGATTCGTCACTTTCTGACTGCAGTCCACGGAAAAATTCATTTAAAATTCATCGTAAGTGCGATTGGCGAAATTCCATTGGAGATTTACGAAAACACCCGTTCCCATCTACTGTATGAATTTCATGACCTAAATCTATCCAGATTAGAAGTTATGACAAAAAAAATATGACATGCATTTTCTGCAGAAAAAGCGCAACTTTTGCTGCTATACAAAATAGGCCTTTAAAAATAGCAACCAACCTCAAAAAAATATGATTCTAGCCCCATTTGAAGTGCTTTTCGAAAAAAGTATAATTTAGACTTCAGAAAATCAATTTTTTGATTTATAACGGTCCGTTAACAGCCAACTGAAGTTGGCTGTTTTCGTTCATCAGCATCCCGTTTTTCGTTTAAACGATACCAAAACGTGTGTAAACAATCCCGACACTTCCTAATAATAACTACCAACTGATTAACCATCAATTATCACCTAATAATATCAAGAGTAAATTACAAGTTTTGTCCTTTATGTATGTCTCAAATTGCAGGCGCTGTCCTTTGTCTTTAAAATTGATGAGTTTTGTCCTTAATGTTTGCAAATCTTGCACGTTATGTCCTTTAGGGCAAACCCAGTTAATTTTTTTTGTTAAATCTGGTTACCCAAGGGCAAGTTGGTCTTGTTACCTATATAATCAAAATTATTTTAATAAAAAAAGAAAAATAAATTTAGAAAACCAATATTTATATCATGACCTCTTTCTCCCTCTGCCCCTTTCTCATTCCTCTCTCTCTTTTTCTGGATTTCAGCCAAGAACCCCATAGCCGCCACCTCCCTCACAGCGACCACCACCCCCACCGCCGTCCACCCTCACCCATAACCACCACACCCTATTTAAGCCCATTCTCTCTCTCTAGGAAACAACCATTCAGGTCACCACCACCGCCAACACTCCTGCACCACCGTCATCAGAGCACACAACCACATTATTCTTCTTCTCCGACACTCTTGCACCATCATCAGAACACCGCAACACCAGCGCTCTTGCACCACTCGTATAGCATCGTCAACCTCCATAATTTCGCCGCCATAAGAAACCCCAGCTTCGTAGATCAGAACGATGGTGGCGGTTAGGGTTGTGGGTTTTTCGCAGGTGGATAATCGGGTGTGGTGGAGTGGGTTGCAGGTGGATAATCGGGTGTGGTTGAGGTTGCAAACAGTGGAGACTGATGAAATCTGAACGGTAGTGGTGATTGCAAGTAGAATATCATTTGTAGGTTGCGTTTGATTCAAAAATCTGAATTGAGTAATTGTGTTTGTTGTTGTTCATCGAAAAGAAGATGATGTTTGATTGATTTAAGTGTTCGTTGAAAAATCTGAATTGAGTAATTATAGGTTGCGTTTGATTCAAAAATCTGAATTGCTTGTTTCAGTTTGATAACAGGGAAACGAAGTCGAAGATCTGTTTGATGGCGACAATTGTCTTCGATTGAGTTTGTATAAAAAGTATAAGTTGCAGGAAAGTTTCGAAATCTGCAGATGAGTATGAAGGTTGAAGATGACAAGTGGGGAGGGTCGGCGGCAGGTGAGGGTGGGAGGTGGTGGCGGCAGGTGGTGGTCTGCAACTTTTGAAGATGATGGGTATTTATTTTAAGTTAATACATAAATTTCCCTAAAAAATGAAATTACAAAAAATGCCCTCATGTGCCTTGCACATGATTAGATTTAACAAAAAAAAAATTAACTGGGTTTGCCCTAAAGGACATAACGTGCAAGATTTGCAAACATTAAGGACAAAACTCATCAATTTTAAAGACAAAGGACAGCGTCTGCAATTTGAGACACACATAAAGGACAAAACTTGTAATTTACTCTAATATCAATAATCACAAAACTCTAGATATAAAACATCATTATTTTCACAAAAAATGCAACCAATGATCATTTATGCACACATATCATCAATTAATTCAACACATCGCATACTCAACCGAAATTAATCATGCAACAACAAAACCCTAGAATAACGACTTAATATCATAGCCATGATTCCACCAAAATCACACCATGAATCGCAATCCAAATCAAGAATACTAACCTTGGAGCGAATAGAAGGGCTAACGAGGAAGCAAGAGGCGAACATGAAGCTGAACAGGAGCTAGTTTGCGCAAGGGGGGGGGGGGGGTTCTTCCAGGCCATCGCACTCTAGGGGGGTGTTTAGGGTCTGTTTTGATTTTTCTTGTTCCCAAATCTGTAACACCTCGCAAAATCAGGTCCAATACAGTGGTGACATGTGTCATAAAGCCTGATCATGTTAAAAGATAACTTTAAAGGACTAAAGTTGCCAAACAATGTAAAGATGTAAATAGAACGACCAAAAGTGTCAACATGCCAAACTTGTGCCTCTGAATGACCTCGTAAGATGTTCGCATTCCTTATTGAATAAATTGTCGGACACAAGAAGCCGTTTGTGCTTAAAATCAAAAGTTTACAAAACACAGGGGTTAAAAGTGTCAACATGTTAATTCTTACCTATGAGTGACCTTTTAACGTTCCCGAAGCTTTGTAATATATTATTATACTCTTAAGTTTCGGTTAGATCTTGTGATATAAATTGCAATTTCCAAGAAGAAGGGTTAAAACTGTCAAAGTGACAATTCTACTCTCGGGAGACCTTTACAACAATTCCAAAACATATGCATGCAAGGTTTTACTCCCAAGAACCTTTAAGACCTGATTATATGGGCCCCTCATGCAGAAAATGTCAGATATTCGAGTTATAAAAGTGCAGGGACCAAACTTGTAAATAAAAATAAAATTTTTTATCTGGTCACCACAGGCGTGTCGCGACAGGATCACCTACACCTGTCGCAACTCGCGGGAGACACCAAAATACAGCCAGCACTGGCAGCTGCCCAGCATGCAACCTGAAGATCTTTTTTCTGATTCTCTGCAATTCAGGAGCGTAAACAACTGCATGTTGTAGGTTTTTAAAAACCATTTGGACACATGTATGCATCAAATTACACCTGGGACACTTGGACCAATCTTAGCTTGTCCAATTCTCCTATAAAAGGGCCTCATGTCTTCACTTGTTCTTGTACACTTCAAAGAAATTCTCAAAGCAAACTCTCTAGCTTGATCTCTGGAGCATCCTAGTTCATAAGGAAGCTCTCTCAAGTTTAATCTTCCTGCTAAGGACCCTTGTAAGCGTTCTTAGCTTCTGTAGTTAAGCTTTTATTAGTTTCAGGACCGAAAGTCAAAGATAGTGTAATTTTGCTTTGACTTTTAAATTAATCAGTAACGGTCCAGCCATTATTCGAATTGAAAGTGGCTATGTGTTGGTAATTATGTAGGTGTTAATCCCTCAAAAGGGCACCTCCAAATTATCACTTTTACTTGGTTAATTGTCGGGTCAAAGTACTTAACAGAAAATTCAAACGAGTCAGTTTTTATTAAAAAATATTCATAACTGATAATGTAAAGGTTATAAAATACATTTTTTCACTTTAATTACTTGGTAAATATTATAAGAACATGTTTAGACATGTTCAACCCGACAATTCTGAGTATAGGCTCGGTTCGCAACCGAAAGTCGCAAAAGTAAACTTTTGCTTTGACTTTCAGTTCTGACCCGATTTAGCTTAGTTTAGTTATGCCTTAGGGTTCCTTTGTGACCATATTATATGTTAGTTTAACCCTCTAAGATTATACTACATGGTCCCATAGAAATCTGAGTTATTTGCATAATTCCGTTAATATGCTTAAATTGGACCATTATGCCCTTATATTCTAAAAACGAGATTTTTGAAAATGTGAGAGGACAAAAGGTTTTATTACTGACATTTAAGCATGTCACAAAAATTTGACACCCGTTTCTGGTCTCAAACAAAAGTTATACAAGATATCGTAAAATGAAACTTTTTGTTAATTAAATTTCATTTTTAGCATAAATCATATTTAAACCCAAATTTTTACACCAAACTCATTACCTACTGTTTTAATATTATTTTTAGGGATTTTTGGAATTTTTGGTCAAATTTTATACTGACCATAACATAGAGTTCTTGTATAAATCGGCAATTGACGATAATACCCTTTTTGTTAATAAAACGAGTTTAACATATGATTTGCATACAAAACCTTTTCCTACTCATGTCATATGTTAAATAAAATATTTCTAACAGTAAAGGCTGATCAAAACCTCAGGATTTCATAAACATCTCAAATATCGATAATTACCGACTTTTACGATAATTAGGTGCATAGTATGGCTTAAAACCATATTTAACACCTAAGACTTGTTACTTACTGATTTAAAAAATAAATTTTAATACTTTAACAGTAAGTATAAGTCTTGAACTCAGACTTCCAAATTTGACCCTAAGAGCATATGTGAAATGACCAAAATACCCCTACGGTGCATAGTTTGGCCATAAATGATAAACCTCACATATGTCTGATATCTTACTGATGTAACTTGATAAAATAAATAATTTTACTGAATGTTTTAGACTCGAACCTCAGTTTGCTATTAAATCTCTTTTATACACTTTAAAAGGACCAAATTACCCTTTCGGGACTTAATTTGGTTTTAAATTCATTTGGGGCATAATTATTGATATCTTACTGATATCATAAAATATTTAAGCATAATGGCTTATGGAATTGGTACATGGCTCATCCGGTTACCCGTTATGCGTATACGCGTTCGGTACGGTTTATGTAGTTATTTTACATAAATTAGCCGAAACGGGTCAAACCTAATCATTTTCACTTCAAAATTCAGAATGTATTTAGTTTACCCATTTTATACAAGTCTTCATACTTGTTGGGTCTAAATAACATTCCAATCCGGTCACCGCTTAATCTAGCTTTTTGTGCCTAAAATTTTCTTTAAAACTAACCGGTCTAAGTTACAACTTAAATAAGACCCGTTAGGAATCTAATAGGTTATTAAAAAACCTTCGTTCCAGATTAGGAGCCCAGTATAAGCTACCTACACTTGCTAAATAGAATATACGGCTGAGAATAAATTACATTTTAGCTCCGGTAAATACTTTTAACTTATTTTCCCTTATACGGGCTTGGGATATCGTAAATTTTTACCGCTTGGTCGGGTATTGAATATTTAATCGATTAGTGGTTAAATCATTTAGATAACCCGTTTTAATCTGTTTTGTTTAATACAAAGCATTTGGGGGTTAATATGACCGTGTCCTGGATATCCTCGGCTCATTCATTTGAAATGGCCATGACTTAAGCACGGGGTGTAGGCATACACCTGACATTTGCGTATGTAAAACGGTATCTCACTCGTGAGGAAACTTCTTGTGGGCTTATACTAGTGGTGTGTCTATTAATCTTGCTCGACTCTTCTAACCGGGCCCTGAACGTACGACAAACATATAAATCTCTATACAAGATTATTTTATATAGTGATCCCAAGTTATAAAAGAATATTTGTGCCTTGTGCATTCAAATCAATTTTCGTAAAAGTTTTCAAAAGAGTCAGTTAATTGTATTTACCAGTGTAAAGTGCCGTATTTTTCAAAAAGATTAAGTGCAGGTACTACGCGAAATGGGCTGGAAGCTCCTGAGTATTAGTTAAAGAGTCTTGCAAGCTCTTAATACTTAAAGTCTATCAAACAATATTTACTTTATGTTTTAAGATCCGCCTGTGGATCCACTCACAACCGTTTGTATAATATTTTACTATACTTTTCATTTCGGTTTGTATTGTTATTTTCTTCTAAGACTTCCGTTGTGCATTAAACTGTGATTATTTGACTATGATGATATCAATTACGTCACGATACTCCCCACTGGGCCCACCGGTAATACGTGGAAATATCGGGGTGTGATAGGTTGGTATCAGAGCTAACATTGAGTGAATTAAACACTAGCCTTTTGTGTTTAATCTCAATGACACAGTAGCACATTCCTTGACTTCCGAGTCTAGGCAAAAGACCTAGGATTAATCCTAATCTTAAATCGTTTTTGCTTTGTCTGTTTTTGTCTTGACATGATTATTTCAAACATGCCGCCTAGAGTAAGAGGACGTGGAGGACGAGGAAAGGCACCTATAATAGCTAGGAATGATCACGAGGCCAGACCATCTCACCGGCGCACACCATCAGTAACACTTAGTTCCAGCCCACACGAAGACTGGAGGACCTACCTGGAGCCCGCGAGATGCTCTGTCTCGCTTAGCTCCTCACCATCTTACCATGACTAGTTCGGGCTGCATCAGAAGGACGAGTCCCACAACTCTCAACACTCATTTATACCTTTGCAGCGATCAAACTCTCACCATTCCTTCCAGAACCCAACACCCTATTTTCCGAGCCGGTTCAACCCAATGAACCAGATTGAAGAACCAGAGGGACAAAACCCTTTGGGACCAGCTGACCACTTTCCTAAGTACCATGATATGGAGATGGACGAGGATCCAGATCCTAAAATTCCGCCTTCTTAGATGCCAACGCATCCCATTGTGATTTCCAGCGGATCATCCTTTCATGGTTCGCCTTACAGAGGCCCTGATATCTGGGCCGAAAGGTGGGGCTCATACAAGTGGGAGTTCACACCACCTCACAACCCACCTCACCAACAGGTTCCCTCAGAGGACCCACACTTTGAGGCGGTCACGCCACCGCCACCACCAGCGCCAGAGCAGCCACCGCCTACAGAACCTTCGAGGCGAAGAAGAAGTGCACGGATGTCCGTGCGTGGGGGTTTTCATTTCAGCACCCCCCAACACTCCGGCAACTACCCGCCGCTGTATGAAGACCCACAAATGGGTGGGCCTTCAAACGCCTTTTCTGAAGCCGACTCTGCACCAGTCGCACCTGCACCACCACCACCACCCATGGGTTATGAAAACCCAATTCCTGCTTACCCAGGTACAACTGGGTACAACCCGTATGAGCAGCAGGCTTACTCGGGTTATAACTATAATTCACCTGCCATTGACCCTTACGTCGAGGCAACAAACTTCAATGCTCTCTACCCCTTGCCTTTTCCACCTGTGTACCCATTTGGGTACCCTACTTATGGGTATCAATACCCACCGCCTTCTCAACCTCAGAAGTAGCAGCCGCCGCAACCTCAAATCCAGCAACCACCACAGCAACAAGAAATCATCCAAAGGTTGCATGAGGTGGAACAAAGGGTAGAAGAAGAGCGTAGAAGTCGTCGCGGTCTTCTAAAGGGTTTAGCAAACCTCATTAAGGGGAAAAAGAAGAAGGATTATTAGAAATCCTTATTTATTATTTTGTAATTTCATTTTCAATTAAGTCCTTGCGTGGACATTTCATTTATGTATTTCGTCCTTGTGTGGACTTGTCTTTCTTTATTTTAGTCCCTGCGTGGACAATCTTATTTCTTTAAAAGACCCGTTTAGGGCAATTATTGTAATTCTTAGGATTTAATTATGAGAAAATTTCCTTTTTACAATTACACTTGGCATTTTACATATACACATACATTATATCGCGAATCAAATATCATTTCAATTTATAATTGATCTGCCATTAAATATTAAAAGGAAATCTTAAAGGTATAACCTAGCCCATATTTCGTTTTAGACATGGCCATGATGGTAAAACCTTTTTAAGATTCAAATCATTGTTAACATCTGAAAACATGTTAGCATTCCTGGCAAATGTGATTTGATAAAGTCACACTAGTCATCCTTATCTTAGATTCTTCCAAATTCCTTATTTAGCCCGATGATCTAGAAAGTCATGGCTTACATCATCAATCTGATGATCATATTACAAACATCCATTAGTAATGAAGTGCCTACGGGCCATATTTATTGTCCAATAAGACAAATGACAGTTGTAGCCTATGACTCCCTATTAAAAAAAAGGTGATGAACTATGTTCAAACCTTAATGCCTCGATCCTATAAGATCATGGCTTTCAAAATAAAACTGTCCTCGTGACTAGGCCTTCTTGTGCCACTTTAATATTCTCAATAATTTATAACTGGGACTAATTATAAAGTAAAGTTTAAAGTGAACCTGATTAACAAATTAACCACTATGGTCTATGCTTACCATGGTTAATGAGTCATCAAAAATGAAAATTCCATAATAAATTTCTGAACAAATTATTGTCAATTGTTATATAGCAATCAAGCTTCAACATGTCTGAATCAGAAGAGGTTAATAGTCATCCAAGGGAGAGAAATGATAACACCAGAATAAATGTAGCTGGTGCAGATCTACAAGCATTGATAGACAATGTTGTTACTAGAGCCATTGACAGACAGTTCAAGGAACCAAGTAATACTCGCACAAAGACTCAATCTGTAGCTCATAGTAAGCCCCCTTCAAAAACACATGAGTCAAATAAGGACAATTCTCGTCACTCGTCGAATCAGAAGAGTCCCCATCCAAGCAAATTGTGCTCAATCAGGAGCCACGTGTCAAAACTTGCTCTTACAAATACTTCGTCTCTTGCAAGCCAAGGGATTTTACAGGAGAAAAGGGTGCCATTACTGTATGACATGGCTTGATGAGATGGATACTATAGTGGATATCAGTGGTTGCGCAGAACAGGATATTGTGAAGTTTGTTTCACAGTCATTTAAAGGGGAGGCATTGACTTGGTAGAGGTCGTTAATCCAAGCCACAGGGAAGATTCCACTGTATAACTTGTCATGGGAACAATTTGTTGCATTGATCAAGGAAAACTTATGTCCTCGGCATGAGGTAGAGAAAATCGAAACTGACTTCTTGACTCTAGTCATGAAGAATTTGGATTGTAAGGCATATGTGACAAGTTTCAACACCATGTCTCGATTGGTTCCCTATTTGGTCACACCAGAACCAAAGCGCATAGCGCGCTTTATTGGAAGCCTGGCACCAGAAATCAAGGGTAATGTGAAAGCTTCCAGACCTATCACATATAGGTCCGTGGTGGATCTGTCCTTATCTCTCACACTCGATGCGGTTAGAAATAAGTCTACTAAGACTTCCGAAGAGGGAAAGAGGAAACACGAAGATGAGAGCTCACGTCGCTCTGACAAGAAAATAAAAGGTAAATCTGAGCATAGGAAGAGTTATGGGTTTAAGAAGGACTCCCAGCAGTCAGGTGAGAAGCCTAAGTGTCACACCCCGATATTTTCACGTATTACCGGTGTGCCCGGTGGGGAGTATCGTGACATAGTTGATATCATCATAGTCAAACAACACAATTTTAAATGCACAGCGGAAGCAAAAGATAGATTTATTTCAACTGAATAAAATTGTAATAATAAGTATCACAATGTAGTTGAAAGAGATCCACAGGCGGATCAAATAAAAAGGGAAACATAGTTCATCAGACTTAATGCATCCAAGCTTGCGAGACTCTTAATGATGCTAAGGAGAGGCAAGCCAATTACTCTTAGTACCTGCACTTAATCTTTTTGGGAAAATACGTCAGTTTACACTGGTAAATACAATTAACTGACTCATTTTGAAAAGGTTTACAAAAATTGATTTGGATGCACGTGGCACAAAACTTTTATAACTTGGGATAATTATATATAATCTTGTAAAAGGATTACATGTTTCTTATACGTTCAGTAGCCCGGGTTGAATACTGGGTTAAAGATTAATTGACATACCACATGATATAGTCCCGCGGCGGGTTATTCCCGAAACTAGCGGTTATACCTTATTATTTATAAATACACTAACGGGTGTACGCCTACACCCGTGTGTTAAGGTCGTGGCCATTTCTTTGAATGATGCCAAGGATATCCGAGACATGGTCATTAACCCCCCAAAGGCTTTAAGCAAACAAACATTTTCAAACGGGATATTTCAATGATTTAACCTTCATATAATTAAAGATTCAATGCCCGACCAAGCGGTATTTTATATACCGTACTCCAAGCCCGTATAGGGAAAATAATTTAAAAGTATTTACCTTTGCAAGTATTAATCTCAAATAGCAAGTGCGTGTAGCTTTTACTGGGTCTCCTAGTCTGGAACAAAGGTTTATAATAACCTATTAAAATCCTAACGGGTCTTTAATTAAGCCTAAACTTAGTCCGGTTAGTCTATAAAGGAAGATACGGTTCTAACGCACGATTAAGCGAAGACCGGAATAGAATGTGATTTAGACCCGACAAGTTTGAAGACTTGTATAGTATGGGTAAACTAAACACATTCTGGATTTTGAGATGAAACTGATAAGGTTTGACCCGTTTCGGTCAATTTATGTAAACTAGTTACATAAACCGAACCGAACGCGCAAGATGCGTAACGGGTAACCATAAGAGTCATATACAGATTTCCTAAGTTATTATGCTTCAAATATGTTGTGACATCAGTAAGATATCTTCTATTATGCCCGAAATGGATTTAAACTAAAATTATGCCCGTAGGGGTATTTTGGTCATTTAAAAGGTTATAAAAGAGATTTAATATAAATCTGAGTTTCGGGTCTGATGTAATCAGTAAAAATACTTACTTTACTAAGTTATATCAGTAGGGTATAACCTATATGTGAAATTTATCATTTCTAACCATACTATGCACCGGAAGGGCATTTTGGTAATTTTGCCTAAGCCTAAAAGGTCAAAACTGGAAACCTGAGTTTAAAAAAAACTTTTACTTACTGTTAAAATATAATAATTTTCTTAAATTATCAGTAGGTATCAAACCTTACATGTTTAAAATAGTTCTAATACCTACTATGTGTTAAAAATGCTTAAAATGCGATTTTGAGCTATTTCCGGGTTTTTAAAGGAAAGCTGATATTTTTATATTTCCAGAAGGCTTAAAATATTCTATTTATCATTTAGAATCAGTAGCAAAAGGTTTGCGGTCAAAAGAATTTGTAAAACTCATTTTATAGCCTAAAAGGGTAAAACCGGCAACTACCGAATTAAGCTTAGAACTCTAGGTTATGTTCAGCCTAAAAATAAATAAAAATCTCCAAAAATCCCAAAATATTATTTTATATCAGTGGGTAAAAAGTTTGGTATAAAAAATCGGGTTTAGATGGGCTATATGCTAATTACGCCATTTAATTAATAAAAAGCTTTCTAATTACGCTAATGAGCATAACTCCTAATCTAGACCTCAAATTGATGTCAAATTTTAGGGACAAGTCTAATAATCAGTAACTAGGGTTTCTATTCTTTTACATTTTCAAAATTCATGTTTTAAGGTCATATGAGCATAATAGTCAATACTTAAGCATTTAACGGAAACTTGCATATGAATCGGATAACTATTGGACCAAGTTGTATAATCACAGAGGGTTATACTAATATGAAACCTGGTCCAAATAAGGCTCTAAGGCATTTCTAAAACATGCTACATTGGGTCAGAACTGAAAGTCAAAGCTGAAGTCAAACTATGCGACTTTCGGTTCCGAACCGAGCCTAAACTGAAAATTTTCGGGTTGAACATGTTTAGACATGTTCTTACATTAATTACTAAGTTATATTAATGATAAAACAGGTTGCATGGATCCTACATTGCTAATTATGCATTGATTTGAAAATATGCTTTCTGTTGACTTTTTAAAGTTAACTTTGACCCGACAATTGACATAGTTAGAGTAGAAATCAGAGAGTACCCTTTTAAGGGTTGATTACCCACATAATTACCAACTCATAGGTATTTTTAATTCGAGATTTGACTGAACAATTATTAATTTATCTCGAAGTCAAACCTTAATTACGACGGTTTGACTTTTAGCTAATTAACTAAGCTAAACTGAATTAGGAAGGTTATGGACACTTACAAAGAGTCCTAAGTACGTTTATGGATCCTAAGGAAGCTTGTTACTGATCAGAGGAGCTCCAGAGAATTCCTTGAAGTGAGTTGTAAATGAGTGACAAAATGTTGCAACTTGTTCTTCTTATATAGTGAGCTAAATTCCATAAGATCATCACACCTAGGTCTATAAATGTTGCAAGATGTTCCTAGGTGTCCCTATGATGCCAAAAACCAGTTGTAAGGCCCCTGATTTTCGAATTACACTCTTTTAAGGCGGTGTAACCTGTTTAACAGGCATATGTCCAAAATTCTACCCAGTTACGTGTCTTACGGACCGTAAGCCTTAGGCTTTGCAGACCATAAGCACCTCTTACGGACCGTAAGCTTTTGGCCTTGCGGTCCGTAACCGACCTTTAATTGTGTCGCTCAGTTGCAGTGCTTGCGGACCGTAAGCCTAAGGCCATACGGTCCGTATCCGATGACCAGAAGACAAAAATTTGTAAACTTTTAAGCTTTGACCATGCAATCTTTTATAACTCGAATCTTGGGTCTTTTTGCAACAGAATGGGACCATTTGACCAGACTTTGCATGGCCTTGCCATGCACTTACATATTTTGGCTTCTTTTGTGAAAGTTTGCATGTAAAATTTGTCGTATGGAACATAGGATCCATTTCTTGTGCCAATTTGAATTATACATTATCAAAATAATTCGGACTTGAATGTATCAGATGTTTATAATATAAATTTGGGTCTTGGGATTTATAACGAGGTCGTTCAGAGGTATTAATTAACATGTTGACACTTTTAAATCCTGCCATCCATCTTTAACTTTATCCTAGTTCATGACGTGTTTGCTTTACGTGACACGTGTCTTAATTTTATTGGACATAAGTTTTCGAGGTGTTACACTAAGTGTAAAACCTGCCAGAAGCACCATTTTGGGAAATACAGACTCGAATCGCAATCACAATCAAAGCCTAAAGTTTGTGGGATTTGCATGTCAAAAGAGCATAGAACCTTGGATTGCAAGAAAATGAAGGACGCAACCTGTTATGGTTGCAATGAGAAGGGGCATATCAAGACCAACTGCCCCAAATTTGCAAAGAAGCCTGAAGAGGCCAAGAAGACCAATGCTCGAGTCTTCCAGATGAATGCGCAGGAAGCAGTACTGAACAATAATGTTATAACAGGTACATTCCTCATCAATGATGTTTATGCTAGAGTTTTGTTTGATTCCGGCGCAGATAAGTCGTTCGTAGACAATAAATTTTGTAAACTGTTAAATCTGCCTTTTAAAACTCTAAACATAAAATATGAAGTAGAATTGGCTGATGGTACCTTAGAGACTGCTTCAACAATTCTAGATGGGTGTTTCATATCCGTTAGGAATCACTTTTTTCCATTGTCTTTGTTACCAATGAAGCTGGCAGGATTCGATATAGTTTTAGGCATGGAATGGTTATCTCATAACCAAGCCCAAATTGTCTGTGATAAAAAGCAAGTTGTTATCAAGACCCCTTATGGTGAGCCACTTATTATTCAAGGTGATACGCAGTATGGATTGCCTAAACAAGTATCTATGCTTAAGGCGTCAAAGTGTTTAAAGAAAGGATGTGTCATTTACATGGCACAGGTGACTATAGATGAACCAAAACCCAAGATAGAAGAAATTCCTGTTATTTCAGAATACTCAGACGTGTTTCCCGAAGAGCTACCTGGATTACCTCCAGACAAACAAGTGGAATTCAGAATTGATATTATTCGAGGAGCAGCCCCAGTAGCATGAGCTCCTTATCGGTTGGCACCAACTGAAATGAAAGAATTAAGGACCCAGTTGGATGATTTGTTGGAGAAGGGTTTTATTCAACCTAGCTCGTCTCCTTGGGGAGCACCTATTCTATTTGTGAAGAAGAAAGATGGTTCAATGCGTCTATGCATTGATTATCACGAGCTGAACAAAGTTACAATTAAGAACCGATATCCATTGCCCAGGATCGACGATCTGTTCGATCAACTACAAGGGGAAAGTTACTTCTCAAAGATCGATCTGAGGTCGGGGTATCATCAGTTGAAGGTCAGAACCGAAGATGTACACAAGACCGTATTCAGAACACGATATGGCCACTACGAGTTCCTAGTGATGCCTTTCGGGCTCACTAATGCACCTGCAACATTCATGGATCTCATGAATCACGTTTGTAAGCCGTATCTAGACAAGTTTGTCATTGTCTTTATTGATGACAGACTTATTTATTCGAAAAGCCAAGCTGATCATGAAAAACATCTCTGGTGTATTCTTAAACTTCTACAACAGGAGAAGCTCTACGCAAAGTTCTCTAAATGTGAATTATGGCTCCGATAAGTCTAATTCCTTGGACACGTAGTAAGTGAACGTGGTTTCCAAGTGGATCCCGCTAAGATAGAGGCGATTATGAATTGGCAAGCACCTAAGACGCCCACAGAAATACGCAGCTTCTTAGGTTTGGTAGGTTACTACAGACGCTTCATTGAAAAATTTTCTAGGATTGCTGCACCTCTAACTTTATTGACTCGCAAGAATGTCAAGTTTGACTGGGGTCCTAAACAATAAGAATCATTTGAGATTCTGAAGTAGAAATTAAGTAATGCTCCTGTGTTGACATTGCCAGAAGGGATTGAAGAATTTGTTGTTTATTGCGATGCATCGCACACAGGTATGGGTTGTGTGCTTATGCAGAAAGGCAAGGTTATTGCCTATGCTTCACGTCAGCTGAAAGTGCACGAAAAGAACTACATCACCCATGATTTGGAATTGGGTGCCCTGGTATTTGCACTAAAGCGTTGGAGGCATTACCTATTTGGAACCAATTGTGTGATTTATTCAGACCATAAGAGCCTTCAACATCTGTTTAACCAGAAGGATCTTAACATGAGGCAGCGTCGTTGGATGGAGACATTGAACGATTATGATTGTGAAATTCGCTACCATCCGGGCAAAGCGAATGTTGTTGCTGATGCACTAAGCAGAAAGGAAAAGATCAAACCTATAAGGATCAACGCTAAAAGCATCGAATTAAGGAACAACTTGAATGAAAGGTTGTTAGCTGCTCAGAAGGAAGCCATGTTGGAAACTAACTTCCCGAATGAGAAGTTACGCATAACTGCTGATCAATTGTCTTTTGGCAAAGACGGAATCCTTAGATGAAATGGTCGAATCTGGGTTCCAATCCATGGAGGACTTAGAGATGTGATTCTCCAAGAAGCTCATAGTTCAAAATATTCAGTCCATCCAGGCAGTGATAAGATGTACCAGGATCTGAAGGCAAATTACTGGTGGATAGGTTTGAAGAAATCTATAGCCACTTATGTGGCTAAATGTCTGACGTGTGCACAGGTTAAAGCCAAGCATCAAAAGTCGTTAGGTTTGCTGCAATAGCCTGAACTTCCCACCTGGAAGTGGGAAATGGTAACTATGGATTTTATCACTAAGTTACCAAGGACGAAGCATGGGAATGATACGATTTGGGTTATAGTAGACAGGCTGACCAAGTCAGCTCACTTCTTGCCTATTAAAGAAACGCACAGCTCCGATAAGCTAGCTCAACTGTATGTGGATGAGATTGTATCTCTCCATGGAGTGCCAGTATCTATTATCTCTGATAGGGATACAAGATACATATCTCATTTTTGGAAAAGCTTTCAGCAATCTCTAAGTACTCGTTTAAATTTTAGCACTGCTGATCATCCTCAGACGGATGGGCAAAGCGAGCGTACGATTCAAACACTTGAGGATATGCTCAGGGCTTGTGTTATTGACTTGGGAGGAAGTTGGGATGACCATCTTCCTTTGATTGAATTTTCATACAATAACAGTTATCATTCGAGTATCCAAGCCGCGCCTTTTGAGGCCTTGTATGGAAGGAAGTGCAGAACACCAGTTTGTTGGGCAGAAGTCAGAGAAATGCAACTATCAGGACCTGATATAGTCCTCGAGACGACGGATAAGATTGTTCATATCCGTGACCGTCTGAAAGATGCCAGGGATAGGCAGAAAAGCAATGGAGATAAGAGGCGCAAACCTCTAAAATTTGAAGTTGGTGATAAAGTGCTACTCAAGGTGTCACCCTGAAAAGGGGTGATGCGTTTCGGCAAAAAGGGCAAGCTAAGCCCAAGGTACATAGGACCATTCGAGATCATCGAATGTGTCAGAAGTGTGGCCTATAAACTGAATCTACCCGAAGAGCTTTGTGGAATACATAATGTATTCCACATCTGCAATTTAAAGAAATGTCTAGCCGATGAATCGCTAGCAATGTCGCATAAGGACGTGCAGATTGACGAGAGTTTGAAGTTCGTTGAAAAACCTTTATCGATCGAGGATCGACAGGTTAAGAAGCTTCGAAGAAAGAATGTACGGATTGTAAAGGTGAAATGGGATGCCCGCAGAGGCCCAGAATATACGTGGGAAGTTGAATCCACAATGAAACAGAAATACCCTCATTTATTTCAGTAAATCTCGAGGTCGAGATTTCTTTTAAGGGGGTGAGGATGTAACACCTAATAAAATCAGGTCCAATACAGTGGTGACACGTGTCACAAACCCTGATCATGTTAAAAGATAACTTTAAAGGACTAAAGTTTCCAAACAGTGTAAAGATGTAAATAGAAGGACCAAAAGCGTCAACATGCCAAACTTGTGCCTCTCAATGACCTCGTAAGATGTTCGCATTCCTTATTGAATAAATTGTCGGACACAAGAAGTCGTTTGTGCTTAAAATCAAAAGTTTACAAAACACAGTGGTTAAAAGTGTCAACATGTTAATTCTTACCTCTGAGTGACCTTTTAACGTTCCCAAAGCTTTGTAATATATTATTATACTCTTATGAATATCAGATAAGTATTTCATAAAGTTTCGGTTAGATCTTGTGATATAAATTGCAATTTCCAAGAAGAAGGGTTAAAAGTGTCAAAGTGATAATTCTACTCTCGGGAGACCTTTACAACAATTCCAAAACATATGCATGCAAGGTTTTACTCCCAAGAACCTTTAAGACCTGATTATATGGGCCCCTCATGCTGAAAATGTCAGATATTCGAGTTATAAAAGTGCAGGGACCAAACTTGTAAATAAAAACAAAAGTTTTTATCTGGACACCACAGGCATGTCGCGACAGGATCACTTACACCTGTCGCGACTCACGGGAAACACCAAAATACAGCCAGCACTGGCAGCTGCCTAGCATGCAACCTGAAGATCTTTTTTATGATTCCCTGCAATTCAGGAGCGTAAACAGCTGCATGTTGATGGTTTTTAAAAACCATTTGGACACATGTATGCATCAAATTACACCTGGGACACTTGGATCAATCTTAGCTTATCCAATTCTCCTATAAAAGGGCCTCATGTCTTCACTTGTTCTTGTACACTTCAAAGAAATTCTCAAAGCAAACTCTCTAGCTTGATCTCTGGAGCATCCTAGTTCATAAGGAAGCTCTGTCAAGTTTAATCTTCGTGCTAAGGACCCTTGTAAGCGTTCTTAGCTTCTGTAGTTAAGCTTTTATTAGTTTAAGGACCAAAAGTCAAAGATAGTGTAATTCTGCTTTGACTTTTAAATTAATCACTAATGGTCCAGCCATTATTCGAATTGAAAGTGGCTATGTGTTGGTAATTATGTAGGTGTTAATCCCTCAAAGGGCACCTCCAAATTATGACTTTTACTTGGTCAATTATCGGGTCAAAGTACTTAACAGAAAAGTCAAACGAGTCAGTTTTTATTAAAAATATTCATAACTGATAATGTAAAGGTTATACAATACATTTTTTCACTTTAATTACTTGGTAATATGATAAGAACATGTTTAGACATGTTCAACCCGACAATTCTGAGTATAGGCTCGGTTCGCAACCGAAAGTCGCAAAAGTAAACTTTTGCTTTGACTTTCAGTTCTGACCCAATTTAGCTTAGTTTAGTTATGCCTTAGGGTTCTTTTGTGACCATATTATATGTTAGTATAACCCTCTAAGGTTATACTACATGGTCCCATAGAAATCTGAGTTATTTGCATAATTCCGTTAATATGCTTAAATTGGACCATTATACCCTTATGTTCTAAAAATGAGATTTTAGAAAATGTGAGAGGACAAAAGGTTTTATTACTGATATTTAAGCATGTCACAAAAATTTGACATCCGTTTCTGGTCTCAAACAAAAGTTATACAAGATATCGTAAAATGAAACTTTTTGTTAATTAAATTTCATTTTTAGCATAAATCATATTTAAACCCAAATTTTTACACCAAACTCATTACCTACTATTTTAATATTATTTTTAGGGATTTTTGGTCAAATTTTATACTGACCATAAGATAGAGTTCTTGCATAAATCGGCAATTGACGATAATACCTGTTTTGTTGATAAAACGAGTTTAACATATGATTTGCATACCAAACCTTTTCCTACTGATGTCATATGTTAAATAAAATATTTCTAACAGTAAAGGCTGATCAAAACCTCAGGATTTCATAAACATCTCAAATTTTATACTGACAGTTGCGTTTGTAAAACGGTATCTCATTCGTGAGGAAACTTCTTGTTGGCTTATACTAGTGGTGTGTCTATTAATCTTGTCTCGGATCTTCTAACCGGGCCCTGAACGTACGACAAACATATAAATCTGTATACAAGATTATTTTATATAGTTATCCCAAGTTATAAAAGAATATTTGTGCCTTGTGCATTCAAATCAATTTTCGTAAAAGTTTTCAAAAGAGTCAGTTAATTGTATTTAACAGTGTAAACTGACGTATTTTTCAAAAAGATTAAGTGCAGGTACTACGCGAAATGGGCATAAGGCTCCTGAGTATTAGTTAAAGAGTCTTGCAAGCTCTTAATACTTAAAGTCTGACGAACAATATTTACTTTATGTTTTAAGATCCGCCTGTGGATCCACTCACAACCGTTTGTATAATATTTTATTATACTTTGCATTTCGGTTTGTATTGTTATTTTCTTCTAAGACTTCCGCTGTGCATTAAACTGTGATTATTTGACTATGATGATAACAACTACGTCACGATACTCCCCACCGGTAATACGTGAAAATATCAGGGTGTGACAAAATCCAAGTACGTATACTTAAAACACAAGGGAAGTTGGGCTAATGGGCTACAAGAAACAAGAGGGTGTGGGTTTGGGCTTATGTTTCGCACAAGGGAAAAGGGTGGGGGTTTGTCTTGTTGGTGGCGCAAAAAGGAGAGGGGGTGGGCTTGGGTTGGGTTTATTATGTAGCGGTTTACACATATTTCGCAAAATATCTATTTAAAACGTTTCACATAGCAAAGCAATATATTACAACGCTTCGTTTCACAAAATAATGTATCCAATTTCTCAGTTTTGGTGTTCACATAATTCGCATTACACATTACCAAGCACACAATCGTTCAAATAAAATCAATCACCAAATTCAATTCATTTAACGTACAAGAAATTACACAGTAAAAACGAAACGTTAAGGAATTTACACTAGTTGTCACAATCCAAACAAGGGTGCACATGCTAATCACATGTCATTTCCCCCGATCATATTTAAACGCCAATAACTTTTATATACGCGATTATTTTTTCAAAAAAATCAGACAATAAAATTCAACGTTTTTTTATCTTTCCAACGAGTATACTATTGATATATTTTTTGAAAAAAAATGAAGTGGGTTTTTTATGACGTTTTAAACTTTGTTTTTATGGCATTTTCAACTGGGTTTTTATGGCGTTTTTCTGAAGTGGTGTTTTTATGGCGTTTTTCAACCAATTTTTTATGGCGTTTTCTGAACTAAGTATTTTTTATGGCGTTTTCAACTGAGTTTTTCATGGTGTTTTTTCTGAATTGGGTGTTTTATGGCGTTTTCAACTGGGTATTTATTTTCATAGCGTTTTTTTTGAGCTGTGAGCTTTTATGGCATTTTCAACTGAGTTTTTATGGTGTTTTTCTGAACTGGTTGTTTTTATGGCGTTTTGAACTGGGTATTTTTCATGGCGTTTTCTGAACTGGGTGTTTTTATGGCGTTTTTTTTAACACCCAGTTCATGTTAATTTTTTTAATTTCAATAGTATAGCAATAGTATACTCATTAGAAAGATAATAAAACACTCGATTTTATGGTGTATTTTTTTTTAAATAATCACGTATAGAAAAGTTACGAGAGTTTAAAAAAGATGGTGGAATACGCATGTGAGTGTCATGTGTATGGTCTTTGACATGTGAGTGGCATGTGCAAGGGCTTTTTGACAAAATTACCATTAGTGTAAGTTAGCAACAACGCCACATGTCAACAGCAAAATCGTTCTCACACTTTTAGGCGTTTTCCCTATATATATATATATACACTATCTATACTACTTTATAATACATATTAGAAGGACTTCTTAAAGTCCATAAAAATTTCCTTAAAACACTTTTAATGCACAATGTACAAGCCTTTAAGCACAAACAAACACATTTATAACCTCACTTTCCAATAATACCCTTACTAACTCAAACAAAAACACATAGATCATGATCCTACCGTCCATCACTTCACACGGATCATGATCAAACCATCCATTACTCTTCACACGGATCATGATCCCCAATTCACTTTTGAAAGTTGTACTTGTCTACTCGCCAGATCAAAAGCTTCCAAAACATTTCCCCCAAATTTCTCTCTCTGCATTTTCAAATTTCTCTCAACTTTTCCTCTCGTCTGCGTTCTCTCCTGAGTGGTGTAGATGAATCGAAGATATCAATCAAAGGAAAGATGACGATCGACGTTAAATTGAAGGTTCAGTAGGTCTGGCCAGTCTTTCGTCACCCTTGGAGAGTTGTTCACCTCTCTTGGTCGTTGACGTCTAAATATTAGCTACTAAGCGAAATTGTAACTTTTTATATGCTGTGTTTTGGCCATCCGAGAAGCAGTTGTCTATTAGCCTTCAATGGGTGCTGAAGAGGTAAGTTTTTTGTCTAATTTAGTTCAGATGATGTCGATTTTAGACTGGATTGAAACATGCAAATGATTTGGGTGTTTTATAGTTACGATTGAGTCTAATCTTGTACAAGTTTGAACAGATCTAGGGCTTGATGGTGCTTTTGTAGAGAAACTGACCAGCAATATGTCGAAAACGACACCAATCTGTGTTTTTGGGTGGTTAGTGATCCATATTTTATATTTTAATAATTATAAAATCATTTAAATCATCAAATTTTGTCTATTTGGTAATTGGAGACTAACTTATGGCTAATTGATTAACACATTGACACTCTGGGTTGTAGACAATGGATATCGAGCACCGATCTCCACACATGAAACTTCGGTCCAGGTTTGTTGAGGGGTTTGTGGTCTCAAATTTGGTTCGTATGATTTTTAATGACTGAGTTGGGGATTCAGGGTTGCAGACAATTGTGGTGGTTCTCAAATACTTGCATTTTCTTGTGTTTTTCTTACTTTTTAACATTCACCGATACTGTAACTCAATAATTTTCTATATTTGGTAGGTGATTTGGTTGAAATTAACTTAAATTGTTCAAGAAAATATGATTTTAGGCATAAGGTTTCGAACGAATTTGTATATCTAAATTGTTTGGATTGCAAGTCATGTTTGATGCTTTGCATATTTCAGATGCTACAAAACCAACTGTTTGAACAACAATAGGAGCCGCTTCATATGCTTCTGATCACAATTCGCTTATATGGATATTCGAACCTAAAGGTACCCGATTCGCATTCACGCACACACACACATGTGAAATTTCTATTCATTTCCTTTTCTTATAGTGTAAAGGGTATGAAAATTAAGTTCTTAATATTATCCCATCTGAAATGTACTACAAATTTGCTCTACAAGTTGCTCTTCTTATTTTCGTTTCAGGAAGAAATACTTCGATTAATGGATGGAGATAGGAAACGATGATTTCTCGCAAGTAATGGAGTCGTAATCTATTAATCCATTACTAGCTTTAATCCTTGAAGTTTTTTTTGTTAATGACATGTTATTCTAGCTTCTATGGCCAGTTTAGAAGTCGGATATTTCAGATGACATAATTGTAGAGTAGATTACTGACATATTTGTAGAGTAGATTGCTGACATATTTGTAGAGTGGATTGCCGATGTAAGAAATCTTGTGTTTTTTTTTTTTACTGAAAGAGGCAGGTACAAACTGTTGAAGAGAAGCTCAAGTTCTACAACAACCAAAAGGCATGAAACAGTAACTGTTTAATACTGATTGGGCCCAGTGGCCTGTTTGGTGCTCCTTCGTTGTCTCCTGGATTCTGGATTTCCTTGATGTGTGTGGTAAGCCAACAAACCTATCTATTAAGTCTAGAGGTGGTGAAATGGCAGGGGTGGGCAAAGGATCAAAATGGGTGAATTTTAAAAGGGTCGGATCGGGTTGGGCCAGCCCAGAAGCACTTTTTTTATATGATTACTGTTTTATTATATTTTTTTTTTCAAATTGAGTTTTGAGGTTTTTGTGTGTATAATTACTGATGCATGGAGTCGCAACATTTTTTGGGCGGGTAGCAATGCTGATAGACCAGAATACTTGAGCATTTCACATGTCCATGTGAGCCCGTCTTCATGTTTGTGATGTTGTGTTTAGTTTTCATACTTATACTCTTATGGCCATAGAAAAATTGTTATATATTAAATATGCATTTGGAAAATTACATACAAACTATTGATCAATCTCTGAACAAGCTGTTAAGACTCACCAACACCTTTTTCTACTTCTTTATATTTCATAAATAATTAATATGGGTTAAAAAGTTTAGAAAACACATGTTAACTGTTTTGAACTTGTATCTTTTAGGAAAATTGTACTATAATGAGCATACTTTGAGTCATTTCTATATTAGATAATGTTCGTTAAAAGTCAACGTCTAAGCGCGTATTTTATAAGTTTTTTATAACTTAGGGGCCATACGGACAACCGGCTCCCGCTATTGATTATTAACTTATACTATAGGCATCTAATCATTGATTTTGAAAGTACATTCCTTAAACCAGAAACTGACTAAACGTATGTATCTATATTGTTGTAATATACTAACATTCACATTTGGTCCAAATGGCACAGAATTTTGGAAGCCGATTCCTCCAAACGAGCCAGGAGGAATTAATGCTCACGGCTAAACTGTTCGGAGTAAAGCTCACGATGTTTCATGGGCGTGGTGGGACCGTTGGCCGATTCGTCGAATACTTCTGCCTGGTAATTGTTTTTTGAATTATCGCTATACATATTTTTTGTCTATTTTCTTAATTGGATAACTATTACTCAACTTTATTTCATAAAGCATTTTTCGAGGTTTTATGCATTTGAGTGTGGCCCATTTGACCCGTTTTCTTAATGCAGGCAACACCTGAGTCGGAATACGGTCGCATGAACATCGGGGGTCGTCCTTCAAAACGAAAGCCGAGTGGTGGGATTGAATCACTTAGAGCGATCCCGTGGATATTTTCATGGACTCAAACAAGGTTTCATCTTCCCGTTTGGCTTGGTTTTGGAGTTGCATTCAAGCATGCTATTGAAAAGGACTCGAAGAACCTCGAGATGATGAGAGTGATGTACAATGAGTGGCCTTTCTTTCGAGTAACCATTGGCTTAGTTGAAATGGTGTTCGCCAAAGGGAACCCGGGGATCGCTGAATTTTATGACAAACTCCTTGTCTCTCCAGAACTCTTACCGTTTAGCGAGCAGTTGAGGGCTAATTATGAAGAAACCAAAAACCTTCTTAATATTATTATCATTAGTTTTGAATGCGGGTGGATTTAAGCTAATTTCAGTTGATAAATCCAATCATAGTTTGAGGCAATGATATTATTAACAATCTATTTCTATTTAATTTATACAAGAGAATAAGCGACAACTAACAAGTTATTATTATATATCAATCCACATCGTGGTATTGCGCCAGTGTAGTTTTATTGTCGATTCAAACCTTTTTCATGCATATAAGATATTATTTGTAAAAAATAAGGTTAGTTTTAGTGTCGATTCAATCCTATTAATTTGGTTATTTATCTATCTCTATACTATCTATACTATATATATAATGCATATCCGAAGGGCAGAAATGGCGTCTCACCAATCTATTGCTACCCGTCAATCTCATGGGTATATCGGTAAATATGCCCTGCACGTTCTGCTAAACTGCCACCATGGTCTTCGCACGCCACATCGGAAACTACATCCCCGTACATAGCCTTAAACTCACCAACCTAAGTAAGATGTTTCCCGCCGCATCGCGCTGGTAAACGACTAGTATATATAATATACATATCCAAAGGACTTCTTAAGGTCATTGAAATTTTCTTAAAACACTTTTAAAGCATAATGTACAACCCTCTAAAGCACAATATAATTTACAATATCAATTATACCCTTCACTAAAAAAAACACGGGATAGCTAATCGATTAGGGTTTCACATTTCATTTCAAAACATTTCATATCCCGCCGCGCTCCCCTCTCTCTCTGGCGATTCCAATCTGGATCTAGGGTTTGTCTCCAAGGCGATTCAAGATCTAGCCTTTCTCATTGACACCAGATCGAGGATCTTCAAGGTGGGTTTATAGCATCTTCAAGGTGGGTTTATGGCATCTTCAAGGTGAGTTTTGCCATCACCAATCTCCAAAGAATGAAGCAATCTGACCTAGGTTCCAACTAATGACGAAGGTCGACCAAGTTAGAGTTTCGACTACCGATCTACTTCTACATGTATGATCTGCAGACTATCAAGGTAAGATTCGTTCATTTTTTGTTCGTATTTTTGGTGGGTTTATGGCATGGGGACTGATCTAGCAAAATCCTATTTGTATTTTTAGGGTTTTTAGGTTACATGATTAACAGAGGTGAAGATGGAGTCGCGAGTTAACAGAGGTGAAGATGGAGTCGTAGGGATTCTTCTACATCACAGGTTTCGTTTGATTTTCGTAGTGAATATTGTAGCGTGGGTTTTAATTCATAGAGTTTCAATTTTGGTTTGATTTTTATGAACTGGGGTTTTGTTCGAGTTTTGGTTTTGGTCTATGTTAGGATCTGAGGATCTACTGATTGTGTTTGTTTGTGAAATTTGAACAAATCAAATAGATATGAGTAGTTTTAAGTGCAGCGGAAATGAATAACAAACTTTGTAAACACAATCAAAGGAGAATATAGTTTGATAAACAATTGATTTTCATAGAGTCGAAAGATTACATTAAAAGCAAAAGGTTTCAATGCAAGCTTACAGACTAAACTCCCCCTAAGCCTGACACTTCAGGGTTGGTTGCACAAGATGAAAGGATTGGATTGATGAGAAGGACTCACTCAAAACGATCAAATATAACAGTACAGAGTACTGTCATATTTATAGGCAAACCAAACCACTGATGTACCTCAGCTGACATCACCATGATAGTGACATCTAACAGCCTAACAACCTATAAACACTAATCTGTACAAAACTATTGATATCTAACAACTGATTGATAATTAAATACAAAACAAGTCTAACACTGTTCACGTTCCACTGTTGTAGCCTAAGCACTGATTACTTGAACATCAGTGCTTTCTTCAAAAGGTGATCAGTCTTTGAATGAGCAGTGCTTGGGTCTTCAGCAGTACATAAGAGACAGCAGTAGATAGAGCTCAGTGTTTTCCTTTTAGCAGTCTTTAGTTGTTTCATCAGTGTTTGGTTCGTCAGTTGTTCTTCTGAGCAGTACTTAGAGTGTATCAGCAGATAGGTAACCACTGTCAAGGGGAGAGCTTAGTGTAAACGTCTGCTTATTGTGAATCCACTGTTGTGAACAGGTTTTGGCTTTACATTATCTGTTCCTCTGATAGGGTTCAATCCCAACAGTCTAACCTTTTTAAGTTCTCCTTTCTAATTGAGAATTTGGATTGACTGTTGCAGGTTGTTTCTGCATTAATGTTTGGTGATTTTATGTATATGTAGGAGTTTCCACTACAAAAAAAATGCCATCTAGTGGCATGCAAAAAGTGCCACAGAAAAACAAGAAAGTGCCACTAAAGAACCTTGTAAGAATGGGCGGCACACAAAAAAAGTGCCACTAGAAGCGCTGACGCTAAAGCCTTTTAGTGGCACTTTTTCAATGTGTCGCACAAAGTTTTTAGGCTTTTAATGGCACTTTTTTATCTGCCAGTACAAACTTTTGAGCTTTTAGTGGCACATATTTTTTGCCACATAAATCACATCAAATTAAATGCCATTGACTTTTATCATATTAATTTTAGTTAATTACAATTATCATTTATTTACATTAAAAAATAAAAACAAAATTGTAAAATATAGAAATCAAAAAATAATCACTTCAATTAAAAATTCATTGAATATTACAAAGATTCCAAATGTCTAATTAGTGTCGATCTAAGTCTAATGATCAAACATATAACCCAAATAAACTAACAAGTGTATGAATAAAAACTCAAAACTTCATTGTGTTCATGAATCTCTTTCACAATCTTCATGCGAGTTAAATAATCATCGTGTTAACGTTTTCTTAGTAGTCATATTTCCACTTCGTAGTTCCCAGCACTTGTTGGTTCCCAGCACTGTTTCATCTCTCTCTCAATCTATGCAGGCCATCTTCCACAGTTCCACCATTCTGTACCTTCTAGATGATCATTGCAATAACTTTTGTCCAATTTATAATGCTTTTTCTGTTTGTTTTATAGGATGATGGCTGTTGTGGGTCTCGACACCAATCAATCATATGCCAAGTAGTCTATCTTCTTCGGTTTCAATATTTTATTCAATGAATCCATTTGCCGCAGGATCATGTTTCCCACCATCTTCAGGGTTTCTGGTGAAAAGAGAAGACACAAAAAAAGAAGTAACGATTATAAAGTCTATGCTTCTCAACAATAAAAAAAAGTGGACAACTACAAGGGCCATAGAGTGTATAGAAACTAGTTTCAAACTGAAATACCTGTTATACATCACCAAGACCCTGACTTTTGTCACAACCATAAATGGGCCAACTCGCCATATATCCAGGGAAGCACTACTGCTATAAATTTAACATAAAAACTTACATTGTTATATTTCTTGATGTTTAAACAAGGAGCCAATGCTAAAAAAAAGTCCAAAAGGCGAACTTATGATGAAATCAAAAGTAAGACATAGATGGAAGTCAAAGGAACATATATAACCAACCAGTGCCTAACCGTTGAAGGCGGAGTCGAGGGCTTTGTGGTCAAACCTGCACATTGTGAGCAAGAAATGGGGTCAAATCATCATTCATAACCTCTCACAACACCAGCTGAATTTGGTCGTAGTCTGTGATCTTGTCTTACTATAGGATTTGTCCATGAAGATTGACGATCAAATTCAGCATGATTTAAAGGGTTCACAGTTCTATACGAGCCACAAATAAACAAAAGTATTGTAAGAAAAATCTAAATTCCTATTATGCCCAAACCTAGCTCCAGAAGGCCCAGATTAAAAAAACAAGCATCTATCAGTTCCTCAAAAGTAAATATATGCTGCTTTAAGAGATCAAAGCTCATATCCTATGAACCAAAAGTTGATACAAAATTGACAGGTTAAATATATATTCATCAACACAATCATTCAAAAACAGACACATCCCAATTAAATTTGGAAATGAATCATGAAACGTAAACGAGTATCGTTAATCTTTACTACACACAAAAAAATTGCACGTTTACCTAGGGTTTCAGGTTTTCACTAGTAGATCGTTTACAAACACTATCAAATTTAGTGTTCTGCATAAAAATTGAATTCTAGTGTAAGAAACAATAAATCTTACATTTGTAACATTTTCATTTACTTTTGAGGTTTTTAGGATTGAAAAAATGAGCAATTCATTTTGTTCTGCGTGTTCTCGCAATATTTAGTGTTCTGCATAAAACCTTCCCCTATATATATATATATATATATATATATATATATATATATATATATATATATATATATATATATATATAGGATTAGGTTCAAGAGTGAACACTAGTGTAGTTTGCGAACTGAGCGAACTAATCCTGGCCATACATGTGTGTAGATCAATGGCAAGGATTTGATGATGAAATACACTAATGTATTTTACGATTTGATGATGAAATCCTAGCCATCCACGTGTGTATATCAATGACCAAGATTTGTTCACTTAGTTCGCAAATAGATTAGTCTTCACTCTAGAACCCCATTCTATATATATATATATATATATATATATATATATATAAGGGGTAAAATGAGAACCACCTTGTGTTGTGAAACCATGTTCAGAAAAATACCTTCTTCGATTTAGAACATGACGTACATTATGAGACAATGTTCAGAACAATCACCTTTTTCAATGTACATATTTGTACTACACTTATTTCACAAATCGAAACACTTATGAACATATATGTACGTGGTTGTTTGGCAACTTCTGAATGGGTAAGTACTGAATCACTAAGAGGAGGTCTGAATCATTAAATGCTGAACCAGTAAGAGGTCTGAACTATTAAGTGCCAACATAATGCTTGACTATTCAGAGGAAAATGTCTGACCAATTCAGATTAGAGGTCTTAACCATTCAGACTCAATATAATGCTTAGCCATTTAGAGGTAAATGTCAGAACCATTGAGACATCTGCTCATTAAACAAACAGTCTGAACCATTAAGTGTTGAACCATTAAGATCCCAATTAACAGCTAAGTAAACAACCCCTATATTAACAAAACCAAGTCCAGAATCACCATCTTATTTAGTGTATATGTAAACGTATGTGCATATATGAACATTACCAAACCCTATTCAAAACAAATATCTTCGCCACTATAAATATATGTACATATATCATCATCTTCATCCTGATTTTCATAGCAAACCTAGGTATAAACGCTTGAATCTTCATGTTATTAAAATTGAATCGCCGGAGGCGAACCAAAAGGATTCACATGTGTTTAATTCAGAGCCCTAATATGCAACTGTTTATTATTACGATTTGTAGTTCAGATTTGGTCTCTTCTTTCGCGATTTTTCCGTTTTACTTACGGAAACATGATTGTTGACTAGAACTTCGTTGATCGTAATTTTTTTATCGAGTTTCACGAGTCTCCATTTCTCATTATTAGGTCTGATAAGACAACACGACAATTATTAAAATGGTGATAGCGATGAAAGGCGGAAGTGGTGAATGAAGTTCGTTGTCTATGAACGATGATGATCGGATAAACAGGGATCGAAAATGAGGATCTGAAAAACGGTGAAGTTTTCGATAATTAGTTATTTCCTGGTGGAGCGAATGAGAGGGATGATAACCTAATTAACTTTGAGAATATCAATTTGACTTAATTACCTTTCTAATTAAACTAATGCTTTCAAACCGGTGCATTGCACCGAGATTCACTATGCTACGTTGCGAGGGAAAACATGGGAATTTGGTCGGTAATTTGTTTTGTTATTTAAGAGAACATGTTCAACTCTTATACCCCACAATTGGGTAAACTCACATGGAACAATTGTGTTAAATTTTCTATAAAGGTTAGCTTGATTTCTTATTGACCCAATCATCTTGTATCAATTACCTTGGCCTTTTTAGCATTGTGCATGTCTAACTATGTCACAAAATTCATATTCCCTATTTTTTAAAACAGATGTAAAAGTAACCTCACAAAATATTCAATTGAACAAAACAAAGACCTAGTATGATAATTCTCCCTTCTATGCAAACTCATCTACACCCATTTCTTATATGCCAAAACAAACCAGTACTCCAAACAATCCAAAACCTCCCTATCAAAATTCCTATTTCATTTTATGAAAATGGTGACCTGTGTTTAACAACCTCACTACACACTATCACTAAAGATTATAATTACGAATAATATATTTTAATAGGATGATATGCACTTACCTTGCTATCTGCATTCGTGTGCTCGGTGCCTGTATTTAGTAGTTGTTGATGAAGATGATCGAAACAGCCCCTGTGATAATCTGCCCATTTGCACAACTGCTTTATCGCCTCTTGTTTATCCTCGTAAAAACTCAACATCCATTTATCTTTTGCATAAATTGTGCTTTCGAGATAATTAATCTTATTATTTCTGTTTTTGCACTTTCCATCGGTACCGTGTGTAGACACTCAAATAATGAAACCATCAAGTCAGAATCGGGGACCCTATTGCAATCTACAACGTCTGGGACTCCATTAAGTCATTTTAAACATGTATAAAGCAAATATTACTCCAACATAACTACATCACAAACAAAAATCAACACTTTCTGCAAGCTCATGCTTTTGATTTCGTATTCCAAAATAGAGAGGTCTAGCAAGAGAAGACAATAAAAAACATATATTGGCTAAGATGCAACTACTTGAGCAATATAATCATCTACTTTTCTTCTGCAAGTTCAACTTAATAAATAAACAGACAACAACAAATAGAATTAAAAAATGAGTTCGGACATATGCCATTGAGAGTGTAGCAGAACCCTTTTCGGCCTTTGCCTCCACAATCTCCATGCCACCATCATGAAGTCTTATTGTTAGGGATACTATCTCTTCATCTAATAAGCTATTTGCTTGTGGTATAGCCTTCATTATAAACATTCACCAGTACTACAAACCAACAATTTAATTCACATTTTTATTTAAGCAAATGTATAAAAAACCAAAAACATAGCTGAGAAAACAACAGTAGAATGATAATGCTAGCGTGGCCTAGAAAACATAAATGAATTCGTGTTTTTTTTTCCAACTTGCGCATTGCGCGAGGGTATTGGGCTTAACATCAAGAAGTCCGAGGTCTTTTGGCCGTTGTGTAATGGGGTTAAAGTCAAGGAAGGCTTGTTTCCCCGTTGGATTGGGATGCCATAGTTGGCTGTGAAACTCCTTGGGGCTATCAGTTGGGATGTCGGTTATATCAACAACTTGGCTGTGAAGAGGGCTTCATGTGCGGTGGACGTTATGCAATTTTTATCTCGTTTGCGGGATCCATAATGCGACCTTCTTCTTAGCTCTTGTATGGGGGTTGCTAAGTTGTTGTTTGACCTACGAACTTGCCAGCCCATGGTTTTTAAGGAAGTTGTTTTTGTTTTCAAAAAAGGCCTCCAGGATGCGATTGAGGACATTGTGGTTTATGGGGGTCCGTTTTTCAAGGATTTTCAATGGCGTTAGGCATCCTTGCCGATCTGTTTTGGGGGTTTAGGCCTATATTCGGCGGAAGAATGATCAGCATACGCTTTCATGGCCTTGAGGGCACAACCTTGGAGTTTACAAGACCACATTATGTGGGACCCTCATATTGATGGGTTGGACTCAGATTGTGGGTGTGCATTGGGTATCTTGCATAGGTTCCTTCCGATCTTGATCTTGGTGGGTTCGCTAATAAGGACACCGCCCACCAAAGACTCAAAATACTTTAGGAAGTGCCATAAAGCAAAATCGGCTAGAGTTTAGGAGAGAAGTTTGACCTATCCACGAGACAGAAAGCGGTGTTAGAGTGTTTACATGGCCCTCATGCTCAATATTTTCTAACCATTATCCATATTAAAGGGCTAGGCAAACACATGTCATCGTTGGAATATCAGACTATCCTTAAATATTGGTTAATGATCCCTTTGTTTCCAGTTGGCAAGCCTTGTTTAGTTTGTCGTAAGGTCTGCTTGGATAACTTTGGGGCGCCTGCAGTTCGTTACAAGTAGCTACCAGGATTTAAATACATGCATAATTTGGTCAAGGATGTCCTATGCGATAAGGTTAAGTGGGCAGGAATCTTGGCAAAAACAAAAGCTCCTGTGAAATTCCTGAAAGACCCACATGAAGGGAGGTCCACTCTTCGCCCAACGGATGTTCTTGTGTTCGGTTGGGCATGTGGAAAACAAGCTTGTCCCCCTGGTTGGGCTTAGGGACAACTAGTTCATGGTTGGTCAGGCTGTGTTGAAGGTATAATCAGGGAAAGTTGCTAGCTTGAGCAAGCTTGTGTTGAGAATCAACATACATTCATTCCCTTTGCTATTGATAACTTTGGGTCCCTTACCCCCGAAGTTGTTGGCTTCCTGACGAGAGTGCAGTGAGTTGTGCACGGCATTTTCGAGACATCGAAAACTAGAGCTTTAATTTTGGTAAGATAGATTTTGCAATTCAAAAAGAGGTTGTGGGGCAGCTTGTTGGCCGTTTACCTGCCGCTATTATGTAATTTCCTATGAGATTTATCACTGATTAATATCAAAGTAGACGTAAAATAGTTTGAACAATTTAAATTATTTTAAGCTTAAAAAATAAATGATGTATTTTGTTATTTTTATAATTCTTGCAAAAAAAAATGTTTCCTTTCTAGAACCCTCACCCTTTCCATTAAATATTTGATTAAAAAACTTAACAAAATTATAAAAATGAATATAAGTTATAAGAATTACTTTATTCCCCGAGTTATCAGCATATCTCACCAGCATACCAGCAATCTCTTATATACCTAGTTGTTTTTATAATATTGCAAGAAACACCAATGGGGTTCTTAAATAAAGAGTTGATATGATAATGGTATCTAGTAATGGAGTTGGAGGGGCTACTTAAAACATTAGTGGAGGACCCAATTGCATACGGGAAATAAAACTTATGGTTTAACTACCTCCAAAATTGGTCAGTCCCAATCTTGAATAGTATTCATAGTTGTTGCTACTTGTATGGCTCCCATTTATACAACATCATGGTCCTTGACCTTTGACTTTTGATATGTGTGGGTGTTGACATTGTCCCTCTAATATTGTCCCACACTCTTTCCACAATGAGTATGATGATGATGATGTCTACATCTCATCCTCCTCAGACCCTACCTTAGCTTTGCTATTGGTGGGATATACTGAGTATGATGATGATGATGATGATGATGATGACTCTTTCCACAATGAAGATTAATATGGAGATAAGGTAATCATGCAATCAGTTATCCTGTTGTCCCACTATTATTATGAGTTGGGTTTGTTTGTCTGAATGCTAATTCGAATCATCTAGTAAGAAGATATATGATTTATTTGTTCTTTTTTGTTTCATGTGACCTTCTCATCGGCTTAGAATGCATTTTTAATTTGATTTTATTTTCTCTGAAGATAAAACATGTGACCGTAACGCCTTAACTAGTTATACGCTTTGACAAACCCCTACACTTATCTTTTGTACATGAATTCCCTCATCCACAACTCGGATTTTAACTTGTAAGAACTTTCCAAGATTTTACAATTTACTGAATCCATGGATCATTGAATCAATTCATTAGTCAAGAAATAAACAAAGATGAAGAACACATAATAACAAAACTGAAATATGCAAGGGATCGTCACCCTTGGCTTGTTCCATCTAGACTTTATACAAAGATTAGGGTAACAACGTGATGCATTGATGATATGTTGCGTCCCTTTACGAACTATTTACAACTTTGACAATTAACACTAAGATCTCTAGACACTTAAACATTACAACTCAGACTCTAAATCCACTTTAGATAAATTAAATAATCAATGCGTAACTTCATTCAAACTTTGATCACACAATTATATTCCAACATGATTGTAAGTTAATTCCCACTCTACTTTTACAATATAAGATTTGTTATTACGCATTAAATTTATAACCATCATATAATATAAGTACTGTATGATTTCTAAACTTCAAAAAATAATTCTTCTTTTCTCTCATAACGTGTGTTTGAATATTATTGTACTTGTTCTTATGATATGTATCAATAGCAATAGATTTAATAGTGTCTTGTGGTTGTCTTCACTAAAAGGGTATCATTTCCATGTGCAAATTTTTACATGCACTGGTTCACTTTCATGAGACAGCATATCAATGGCAATATAAGAGACATATATGTTCAAACAAATTATAAAAAGGTTGGGAATATTTCCATTCCTCATGAAATACAAGGCTTTATTTCAAGCAAGAATCAATGATAGGAGAAAGTGCAGCAATTCATGTGATACTAATTAATTAAGAACTGATTCTCCAGTGTAATAATTGGTCACTAAATCAAAATCAAGTTGTAAATAAAAAAAGCACTATATATCGAATCGTATAATATATAGTATTTATGTAATGTTAAAGCAAATATTATAGTTTATTATAGTTGATTTTGTAAATATGCAAATTAAAATGATATCATGTATTGAACCGCTAATTATAGGCGGCAGGTTTAGCTTTAAAACAAAGACATACACAACATAAAATAAAGAAGAAAATGACTGAAGTGAGAGTCCTCTAAAGAGCACTAACATAAACATTTTTTATGACTAGTACTTGCACTAACAAGCCCATCATGACATGCCACTATCTTAGCTAGGCCATATACAAAGCTCCTTCCTTATATGCCTTCAATTTTTCCTTCACTTCACTTCATTCCCACACAACTCTAAACCATTAGCTTATTATCAATCTGCCTTTCTTTCAAAGAAATTAAATCGATTGGCGTGTGAATATTGTTGGCGCTTCGGTGAAACATGAGGAACATGAAGAAGAGTCCTAAAGTAGCGGATGAAAGCATGTTTGGAGAAGGAAATGGACTTGAGTTTCCAAATATGGCTCAACATACAAGGCAGCGGTACTTCTCGACTCATCTTGCTCTTATATACAATATCATAAAGGCTCCACTCTCACTTCTATCATGCTTATCATCTCAACCAAGCATAAGTGGTGCTACCGATGGAGTTTGGGTGTCTGGAGAGCTTGCTCGGATGTCTGAGGTTAATCATCTTGTGGTTAACGATAGCATGCGTTATGTTATTTTGATGTAATTAAAGAGTTGTAAGTAGTATAATAATCGATCATCGCTTTTCTTAAAAACATGATGGAGATATTTGGGTGATGTATCAATTCCTCGTGTTTCTGTCTCGTGTTGTATTTATATCCAATATCTTATGTAGGAGATAGAAATTCAGACAAGAATACAATATCAGATTAGGGTTTTTCCAGGTTGTATTCATTTTCTTTCTTACGCTTAGTGATGATTTGAAGAAACTTTAACCTGTTACATATATGGTGAATGTATATTGTTGTGCACCAATAGACGTTTAGCTAGATATTTGGATCAAACTTTTGACACACTAACGAGTAGAGATCTTTAGTTCTTAAAAAAATCATCAAATGATTGACACTGCTAGAAAACTGGACATTTGCGACCGCTTTTTTGAGTCGGGATCAAAAACTAGTCATAGTATGTGTTAAGTAACTAGACTAGATAACTGAGTGATTTTTTTTCATAGGGAATTAGGCACTTCACAAAATCATATGAGTAAGGTATGGATGAATCGACTCGAATTACAAATCAAAGTCACCTAAACCTACTTTATAAAGTCAGACCAAGTGCCTGTTGGGATGTACTGAGTATGAACCTAACCCTAAAATGGTTAGATTAATGAACCAATTTGTTCAATACCTAATTGTACGTGAGGCATCAAAATGAGCTTTTCTTTTTACCTTCTAAAGGAATCTTTGGTGACAAGGTGAAGTGATTCCATATTTTTAGTGGCAAATATATGGGGTGTAGAGTAAAAGGGGAACATAGAACAAAAGTTAACTTTGCACTAAACGTTTAATCATAATTATTAAGGCTCTCACTATCTGCACACTCAGTTTGCCTATCTGCACACTTAGGGTTTAAATACGCTGAATATTGGTCAATACGCAGCGTATAGGGTTAACCCTATACGCTGCGTATTGATCTATACGCAGCGTAGATAGACCATAGATCTCAGTGCCTGATAACCAATCATTGCATAGAAAACAAGGTGTATATACGCTGCATATTGGTCAATACGCAGCGTATATAAAACAGCTGCAAATTTGGGGTCATTTTGGTAGGTTTGAAGTGTCAAATTTTTGCAAGGTTTATATACGCTGCGTATAGATCAATACGCAGCGTATATAAAACAGCTGCAAATTTGGGTTCCTGTTGGTAGGTTTGCGTAGGTTTGAAGTGTCAAAATTTTTCCCGGTTTATATACTTATACTTATAATTATAATTATTATTATTTGTATTAATGTAACTTTTTTTTTTAGCGTTTCATGTCTCTAACTGATTTGAAGAATTGGGTACAAGAAACGGGAAAGAAGTATGGTTACGTAATTGTTACCCCGCCTATCAGGGACCGTTTTTGTAAATTTTCGAAACTTCAGGGACCGTTTTTGTAAATTTTTGAAACTTCAGGGACCGTTTTGTAAATTTTCGAAACTTCAGGGACCATTTTTGTCAGTTTTCGAAACTTCAGGGACCAATTTTGTAAATTTTCAAAAACCAGGGACCATTTTTGTAAATTTACGAAACTTCAGGGACCATTTGGGTCAATTTTCGAAACTCTAGGGACCATTTTTGTAAAAAATGAAACTTCAGGGACCAAAGTGTAAATATATCAAAAATCGGTTAAAAGGGGGTCTTCTTTAAAGAACCGGCCCTTGCATGGATCGAACTCGTGACCTATCGTTTAGAACCGCAACGCCTTAACCAGTTTATCCTCCGTCTCGGAGCTGTTAGAATATGAAACTTAATCCTTATATACACTAGTTAGGGTATACGCTGCGTATTGATCAATACGCAACGTAGATAGTGTTAGCCTATATGTTGCGTATGGATCAATACGCAGCGTATGTAAGACTGATTTGACACTGATGCGATGTTGTCAGGCACGTGAATAAAGTAGAGTGCTGTCTTTTCATCTTCCATTCCATTTATCATTGCTTTCTTGGCTCGCTTCTTTCATTCGCATTTCATTTGTTCTTCAGTAAACAGTTTACACTCCAAACCAAAATCATTTATTCTGTTTTTTGCTCAATCTTGTTAAAATGTCATCATTTTGGACCGATAATTATTTCGGTAATCGCTATTCTAACGACACAAGGGGAGCAAATGATGCCAATGAGGAGGAGGAGGTTGTGTCTGGAGTCCATGTTGATCAAAAAACACAGTTGCCAGACTTGAACAAGACTCCCACTCCACCTGTTGATGAACCAAATTACCCGGCGCATCAAGTGTATCCGGATTACGGATACGGGTATGAATCTCCGTACGTGCAACAAAGTGGATACAGTGCTGAGAATGCACCTGTTGATGAACCATATTACCCGACGCAGCAATCGTATCCGGGTTACGGGGTATACGGGGGTGAAGGTGGATACGGATGTTACAGTGGATACGGGGGTGAAGGTGGATACGAGGGTGAAGGTGGATACAGTGGATACGGGGGTGAAGGTGGATACAGTGGATACGATAGATATGGGGGTGAAGGTGGTTACAGTGGATACAGGGGTGAAGGTGGATACAGTGGATACGATAGATCTGGGGTGAAGGTGGATACGGTGGATACGGAGGCTACGGTGGATACGAAGAACATGGTGGATATGGTTATGAGCCCCGTAACACATCACTTTATGAACCATCTACCTCGGGCAATCCGTTTCAAATAAATGAGGTATCACATTAAAATAATTATTATTATTATTGTTAAAACTATTATAATTATAATTATTATTATTGTTATTATTGTTAAAATACTATAATTATAATTGTTATTATTATTATTATTATTATTATTGTTATTATTATTATTATTATTATTATTGTTGTTGTTGTTAAAAATATTATAATATTATTATTGTTAAAAATATTATAATTATAATTATTATTATTATTGTTATTATTATTAACGTAACTTTTTTTAGTGTTTCATGTCTCTATCTGATTTGAAGAATTGGGTACAAGAAACGGGAAAGGAGTATGGTTACGTAATTGTTACCCGCCGATCGAAAAATATTGGCGGTACTACTGAGATGGTATGGCTTGTGTGCGACCGTAGTGGTGAGCACCGTAGTAAAGCAATTGTTAGGAAAGCTGGTAGCAAAAAAATCGGTTGCCCATTTTCATTACTCGCCATCCGGGACGTGAAGAATGACACGTGGGAGTTAAAAGTGGAAGACGCGAACCATAACCACGAACCTACGATGAGTCTGTTGGGCCACGCTTTTATGCGAAGATTTACTGAAGCCGAATACAAGCTAGTGGAGCAGCTAACTGCTCAAAACATGGAGCCACGTATCATATTTCAAACCCTAAGAAAGCAGTTCCCCGACAGCCTGCATGTTCAGAAAGACGTGCAAAATGCGGTACAAAAAATTAGAGCGACGATAGTGGACGGAAAGACTCCTATGCAGGCACTGGAAAGCCTGCTGCATGACCACCGATTCATTTACGAAACCCGACAGGAACCCAAAACAGATGTCGTAACAGAGATTTTCTTTGTTCGTCCTTATTCAATCACTATGTGGCGTGCATTCCCGCACGTGATGTTGATCGACGCGACCTACAAAACAAACCTCTACAACATGCCATTTGTCCAGGTTGTGGGTTTGACGTCGACTGGGAAGTCTTTTTGTATCGCACATGCCGTTATTTGTAAAGAACGAAGGGGTAACTACGTGTGGGTGCTTGAGCGGATCAAGTCAATATTGCATGAATGTAATATGCCGCGTGTGATAGTCACGGATAGGGAGCTTGCCCTAATTAACGCGTGTTCTAAAGTATTCCCGAACGCAACCAGGCTTCTATGCCACTTTCACATCCAACAAAATATAGCTAGAAAGTGCAAGGAAGGGTTCGATAAAGAAGATTGGGGGAAATTTATGTCGTACTGGTGGAGATTGTGCGAATCTTCTTCAGAGCCCATGTACAAGTACAACTTGGAGAAAATGTATAACCGACTCGTGGTTGCCAACCGAGAAAGTAAGTGTTCCTTCAACAAACGACTCACCCAATCTATTATATTTTACACACGCTTTTACATTTCATTATTTTATTTTTGCAGGTGTCTATGATTACGTCTACGAAAACTGACTCAAAGACTATAAAGAAATGTTCGTTTATGCGTGGACTGATAAGTGTCGCAACTTTGGTCAGCGCACCACCAACGGAGTTGAGAGCCAGCACGCAAATTTAAAAAGATACATTACGCGCGGGAGTTCATTGGAGCGAATAGCAAGATGCGTCATTGATATAGTTGAAACTTAGTACGATGAAATACAAAAAAGTTTCACTGAGAGCATCGAAAAAACAATGAACCACCACAGACACCGACTGTTGGACAACCAACGTGGAAAGGTTTCCCATGAAGCACTTGATTCGCTGGCAAAAGAGCTACTGAGGAAGATGGAGGTGTTGCGAAAACTTAACGCATCATGTGTTTGCCATATGTGGCTTAGCTGTGGATTGCTGTGTGCTTGTAGGCTGGAAAACTACAAAAGTACAGGTAAAAAATATTAAAACCACAAACCTTTTGTTATCTTGTACGATTTAGCTGTTTCTCACACCGTATTAACTTAACTGTACAGGGCGTATGATACAACTCGACGACATAGATGTATTCTGGCGTAAGCTTGACTTGCGCCCGTGTAAACTGGTAGACGAGGAAGTCGATGTTGTAGCAGAGCTAAATAATGTGCGGCAACATTTAGAGGTGCAGTCCCCCGTTCAGCAAAAGAGTTTGCTTTCAAAGATAAAAGCGGTCTTCACCCCGAAATCGTCAACCAAGAAACCACCGATCGTCCAGCAAAATACTCGCGGTCGGCCTACATCAAAGAAAGTACAAGAAAGGTTAGACGAAGCTGCGAGGTTAGACGAAGCTGCGAGACACAGCTCCTATGGCGAGGACAGCAACGTATATACCGCTTCCCCCAAACATAGGTACGATTTAACCCGACACAGCTCATACGTACCGTTAGAGGGCTCTCGTGGAACTGGTTTGGTTGTAAAGTCTGAAAAACCTAAAATGCGACAAAACAGTTCAACGAGTTCTAAAAAGAAGGAGACGCGGGATGATCAGGGTTTTCCATTAATGAAGGGGGATGAGCACTTTTTAAGCATTAAGATGTTTAAGAATCAAATTCCATCAGAGTTTCACTCTTACATGTCGCGTATACAAGATGTGACCCCAGACGGTCATTGTGGGTACAGGTTTGTGGCTGTCGGGTTAGGTTTTACGGAACACGCATGGCACCGTATTCGAAGTGATTTACTACTGGAGATTTACCATAACAAGCCGCGTTGGAAGCATATATTCGAAACATATAACGAAGGAGACTTTAAACGAATACGTAACAGCATCGTATGGAATTCAGTGAAAGGGTGCGGTCCAAGTCACTGGATGGAAATGCCCCAGGTAGGGCTTCTCGTAGCGCAAAGGTATAATATTGTCCTCCACGTGCTAAGCATCGAATGGAGCACTACCATCTTCCCATTAACGGATGCCCCACTAGATCCACGACCTCAAGCGATAACGCTCGTACATGTTGACGGGGGACACTTCATACATGCTAAGTTGGAAGGAGACTACCCCATGCCTTTAGCGACCCCGTTGTGGTCGACACATTGATCAATAGCTGCGGAACGGTGGGAAGAAATGTATAGACCGCGGTTACAGCACTACTATGAGTTAATCAATCCTAAAGCAGACTCAGACAAAGACAGAGAACCGAGTATAAATGTTATCGAAGATTAACCGGAAACTTGTATTTTTGTAAATTGTAGAATTTTTTTAATTTATAAAGTTTGTATCATTTTTAATTTTTATAATTCATATTTTTTGTATTATTTATCAAAGGAAAACACAAAAAAAATAAAATAAATGGAACTTTATATACGTTGCGTAGGGATCCCTACGCGGCGTATGTAGTGTAAAGGACAAAAAAGGCCCTGTTTTTGGCTTCGTATTGCCTCAACACAAGGGCAAAACAGTAAAATGAGCATTGTTATACGCAACGTATGGATCCATACGCAGCGTATGTAAAAGGCGGACAATTTCCCCCCAAACCAAAATTTCAAAACCTATATATGTTAAATTACTATTTTGCCCTTGCGTTTGGGGCAATACGAGGCTGATTATAAGGGTAAAAAGGTCATTTTACCACCTTTGTATACGCTGCGTATGGAGCTCTACGCAGCGTCTTTAAATTTCAAGATTAATAATAAATAATAATAACAACAACAACAACAACAATAATAATAATAATAATAATAATTACAATAACAATAGCAATAACAATAACAATAACAATAACAATAACAATAACAATAATAATAATAATTATAATACGCAGCGTAGAGATCCATACGCAGCTTATATAGGGGATGGTAAATGACCTTTTTACCCTTATTGTCAGCCTCGTATTGCCCCAAACAGAAGGGTAAAATGGTAAACTTATTATTCGTATACGCTTCGTAGGGCTCTCTACGCTGCGTAGAGGTACTGATTTAAATCAGGGAAATACCTACGCAGCCCTGTTCTTCCCCAAATCTCAAAAAGACACAAAGAAGAGAGCATACGAAGGCGACTGACAAAATCGACCGTATACGACACGAATTCGAAGTATAAAACAGGTATTTACTCAACCTATTTAAGTAATTTTGATTTTTTTTTTTTTTTTTTGTATTTTATCCGTAAAATAGATGTTTTTTAGGTAAGTTAGGGTTTGGTTAGTGATTGAACTTTCGTAAATTAGGGTTTGGTTAAGCATTGATTAGTGTAATGTGTAATGTGTAATGCAATTTGATAATGTGCAATTTGATACGAATGCTATTTGAAACCTGTATAATGTGTAATGCAATTTGATTCCTATGTAATGTGTAATGTTATTTGTGTCAACTGTAATGGTCATTGCAGTTGACAGAACCAAGGTTTTAAAAAATGTCCGAGGCGTACAAAAATGTTCCTGAGGCGGCGCCTCACCTGTTCTAATTAAACGTACGCCTCAGTGTGGTGTACACCAATTGAAAGCATATAGGTATCACAAATTGAAATTTGATAAGTTATATATAAAGAGCTGCAACTTTTCAATGGAAATCTTTGATATGTTTGAAACAAACGGAATTAGAACTTTGTTTTTAATATAAAATACATGTTCTTTGCAAAACTTTATGTTTAATCCGATTATATATTTTGTACACTGTAAATAGTTTAAATTGTTACTGATATAAACCTACATTTACTCCCATATTTAATGTTTACTTTTTATTGAAGTAGAAACTGTACTTGATTTATATTGATCTCTATGCTTTAAACTGTCATGCTACCAATATGTTTTGTTAGCGCCGGAAATTTCTAGTTGTTTATTTTATATAATCTAAATCCAGCTCTTTGAGTTTTACAGGTCAAAAGTACAGTTGTTTTGACTTAAAAAGTATACTTATATTTCCTAGGAACAAATAATATATATTGATATAATGATATTTGGATGGCCCTCGCTATCTGCACACTTAGGTTTAAACGGCTGTAAAAGCAGCCGCAAACGGCTGTGATTTCTCGCTGTTGTTTAGGGCGGCGTTTGCAGCAGTAAACGAGCGTTTAAACGGCTGCAAACGCAGCCCCAAACGGCAGCGATTTCGCAGCCGTTTGCGGCTGCAAATGTGGTCGCAAACGGCAGCAATTTCGCAGCCGTTTGCGAAATGTAGCCGCAAACGGGTGTTTAAACGGCTGCAAACGCAGCCGCAAACGGCTGCATACGGCTGCAAACGCGGCCGCAAACGGCAGCGATTTCGCAGCCGTTTGCGAAATGCAGCCGCAAACGGGTGTTTAAACGGCTGCAAACGCAGCCGCAAACGGCTGCGAAATCGCAGAAAACTATTTTATATTAAAATACAGTAAACACTCGTTGGTTTATCTAATAATTTTTTTGGTTTTCAGGACGAGAAAGATGGATGCTGAAATGGAAATAGAAGAAATTAATCCGGAGCAGCCGCAAAAGCAGAAGCGTCCACCGGCGGATCCTCTCCTGAATCACCCGTATTTGGAGTTTCCTCCGGAGTCCGACGCTGCTCTCCGTTACGACAAGCTTCGGAAGATGCACGTCGGTGCCCATTTTGCGGTTTCTTGGAAAACCCTCCGGGTGCTTGCGGTGGAAGATTGGGCGCGTGAGTTTGTTCCCCGTGATTCACCGTGGGATCAACTGTTTGAGCTAGCGTTTACGCCGAGCTACAGGGAGATACTGATCGAGTTCCTGTCGTCGTTCGAGTTTCATCCTCGTCGGCCAAATGAGGTTGTGGACCCCGCGCAGCCCCCTCCCCCGGCCGAGGTTTCTTTTCGCATGGCTGGCCATGCACGTTCTATGTCACTTGCAGAGTTTGCGGTGCATAGCGGTTTGTATACGGAGGCTAAGATCGCTACGGATCTATATAGGACGGTACGTTTAACACAAATTTTGTATTGTTATTATTATTATTTTAATATATAAAATTTAAGATTTAATATTAATTTAACGTTTAATAAACATTCGTGTAAACAGGGGTTGGTAATTGTTGATAAACCCATGCTTTTAGGGTTTTGGGGGACATCGGTCAGTGGGACCACCAACAATCCAAGGGGAGGGTTACGACGATTAAGGATCCGCCCCACATGTACGTTAGTTATTATTATTTTAATAATAGTTATTATTATTTAAATAGAAAATATATTTTTTTAAACCTAAATTGTTTTTTTTTCTAAACAGAAAAATGTTTTTTTTTAAACATAATTTTTTTTAACAGATTTTTTTTTAAACAGAATTTTTTTTAAACAGAATATTTTTTTAAACATATTTTTTTTTACGATCTTAGTTTTGACGCTCGTAACGCGCGTACGGTCCTAACGAGCGTCGAAACTAAGTTCGGCGTTAAATTTTTTTTTTAGTATTTAGTCGAAGTCGAACCGTAAGGCGCGTAGGTCCCTAACGAGCGTCGAAACTAAGTTTGTCGTTTTATATTTTAACGACGAACTTATTTCGACGCTCGTTAGGGACCTACGCGCCTTACGGTTCGACTTTGACTAAATAATAAAAAAAAAATTTAACGACGAACTTAGTTTCGACGCTCGTTAGGCCCGTACGCGCCTTACGAGCGTCAAAACTAAGATCTTCGTTAAATTATATTTCTTTTTATTATTTAGTCTACGTCGTCCGTAAGGCGCGTAGGTCCCTAACAAGCGTTGAAATAAGTTCGTCGTTAAAATATAAAACGACGAACTTAGTTTCGACGCTCGTTAGGGACCTACGCGCCTTACGGTTCGAATTCGACTAAATAATAAAAATATATATATATTTTAACGACGAACTTAGTTTCGACGCTCGTTAGGCCCGTACGCGCCTTACGGACGACGTCGACTAAATAATTTTTTTATTATTTAGTCGACGTCGTCCGTAAGGCGCGTACGGGCCTAACGAGCGTCGAAACTAAGTTCGTCGTTAAAATATATATATTTTTTTTATTATTTAGTCGAAGTCAAACCGTAAGGCGCGTAGGTCCCTAACGAGCGTCGAAACTAAGTTTGTCGTTTTATATTTTAACGACGAACTTATTTCAACGCTTGTTAGGGACCTACGCGCCTTATGGACGACGTAGACTAAATAATAAAAAGAATTATAATTTAACGAAGATCTTAGTTTTGACGCTCGTAAGGCGCGTACGGGCCTAACGAGCGTCGAAACTAAGTTCGTCGTTAAATATATTTTTTTTTATTATTTAGTCAAAGTCGAACCGTAAGGCGCGTAGGTCCCTAACGAGCGTCGACAGAAAACTGTTTTTTTTAAATAGTTTTTTTTTTAATTTAAATTGTTTTTTTTACATAAAACTGCTTTTTTAAACAGATTTTTTTAAGACTCTTTTTTAAACAGATTTATTTTTTTAAACATAATTTTTTTTAATTATTTAGTCGAAGTCGAACCGTAAGACGCGTAGGTCTCTAACGAGCGTCGAAACTAAGTTCGTCGTTTTATACTTTAACGACGAACTTAGTTTCGACGCTTGTTAGGCCCGTACGCGCCTTACGGACGACGTAGACTAAATAATAAAAAATATATAATTTAACGACGATCTTAGTCGATGTCGTCTGATTATTATTTACTGACTGGTTTCCTTTTGTGCAGGTATTTGCACAAAATGATTTCCACTTCGATCACTGCTCGAAACAGTGGTGATTTATTTTTCTTATATTGCCTCTCATACAAGAGGTCGTGCGCTCTCGCCTACGGGTTGGCGCAATACTTCGCCTCTGCGCATCATCGACAGGAGCGCGGACAGTTATTCGGCGGCGCCAACGTGACTAAGATAGCCCTTTCGTTGGGCTGTCATCCGGAGACTAACCGCGACAATGTAGGCCCGCCTGCACAGCCGAAGCGGATGGGGAAGAACGTTATATCCGGAATGCACGTTACCAAAGACTTCCCAGACGGGAAGCGGTTTAAGAAGCCGGACGGCACGCAATATCAGCTTGAACAGCTTCCGGAACAGTTCCCTCCGGTATATCCCCCGCGCGATCCGGAGCCGCATGAGCCGGCCGTCGTCATTCCGCAGCCACCACCGCCGCGTGGACCACCAAGGGCGCCTCAGTTCCCACGCCATGTTTGGCCCGGTCCTAACCCATCACATCAGCGGCAACTTCGGTTAGCTGAAAGGAACAATTATCTGTTGGAGTGGGTGGCTGCGGCGCTGCAGCAGCAACAGCGACAGCATGACAGGTTACCTCCACTACCCTTCATTACGGATGCGGAATGGGATCAGCATCAGCAGGAGCAGCAGCAGTAGTATTTTATCATTTTATCATTTTGTTATGTATGCACAAACTTTTCTTGTATATATCAAACTCTTGTATATTCTGAAAGGTTATATATATATATTATGGTGTACATATAAAATTCTGGCAGGTTATATAACATGTTCTGTTGTATAGATAAAGTTCTGGAAATTTATATATAACAGGTTATTTAACATATTCTGTGTGCATATAAAATTCAGGAAGGTTATACGCTACGTATTGACCTATACGCAGCGTATATAAAGTCTTCATATACGCTGCGTATAGGTCAATACGCAGCGTATATGAAGTCTTCATATACGCTGCGTATAGGTCAATACGCAGCGTATAACCTAACTAGTGTATATAAGGAATTAAGTTTCATATGCTAACAGCTCCGAGACGGAGGATAAACTGGTTAAGGCGTTGCGGTTATAAACGATAGGTCACGAGTTCGATCCTTGCAAGGGCCGGTTCTTTAAAGAAGACCCCCTTTTTTACAGATTTTTGATATATTTACACTTTGTTCCCCGAAGTTTCAATTTTTACACAAATCGTTCCTGAAGTTTCAAAAATTGATATAAATAGTCCCTGAAGTTTCGTAAATTTAGAAAAATGGTCCCTGATGTTTCCAAGATTTACAAAAATGGTCCCTGAAGTTTCGAAACATGACAAAAATGGTCCATGTACTGTTCAGTTAAGTATGCTAACTGAGTTAGTGTTTAAAGAAGAAATCTTTATATGAAAGTTAACCTGGCTAAAACATTCAGTTAAAATAGTTTCAATAATGACCATATTAGTCCCTGAAGTATGAGTTTCATAAAATGACCAAATAGGTCAATACGCAGCGTATATAAAACTGCTGCAAATTTTGGGTCATTTTTGTAGGTTTGAAGTGTCAAATTTTTTCAGGTTTATATACTTATAATTATAATAATTATTATTATTATTAACGTAACTTTTTTTAGCGTTTCATGTCTCTAACTGATTTGAAGAATTGGGTACAAGAAACGGGAAAGAAGTATGGTTACGTAATTGTTACCCGCTACGCAGCGTATATAAAACAGCTGCAGGGTCATTTTGGTAGGTTTGAAGTGTCAAATTTTCGCAAGGTTTATATACGCTGCGTATAGGTCAATACGCAGCGTATACAAACCTGGCAAAAATTTGACACTCCAAACCTACCAAAATGACCCCAAATTTGCAGCTGTTTTATATACGCTGCGTATTGACCAATACGCAGTGTCGGTCAATACGCAGCGTATGTGCAATGATTGGTTATCAGGCACTAAGATCTATGGTCTATCTACGCTGCGTATAGATCAATACGCAGCGTATAGGGTTAACCCTATACGCTACGTATTGACCTATACGCAGCGTAGATAAACCCTAATTTTGCTAGGGTTTGGTGTGCCAATAGGCACTTTAGTGTGCTAGGCACACTCATTATTAAAGACAATTTCATATTAGGAGAACACTAGCTTCTTGGTCTAAGAGGATAAAGAATATTCTTGTTGGTTGAGCATCTTTTAGTACTTTTTATTTGTTTTTGAGTGTTAATGATCACTTAAAAGAGAAATGGAAGTTGAAACTAAAACTATGTAGGTTAAGGGTTGCTGGAGGACGTGATTCCCACCATGATGCATGGTGTGGTTTATGCATGTAGTATGAAGGTAGGATGAAACATTGAAAACAAGTCATTAATTTACTCCAATCTGCCTTTATACATACAACCTCCATATATATAACGTTGTGAATTTCTGAAATAAATGAATGCTTGTATAATTGAGAGCTGTGTTGGACATTTTTACCCGGATAAAAATCTTAATTTCAATTCTACAAAAAAAAAAAAAAAATGATAAACTCATACAAAGCGTGCACTCTGCACTCTCCTAACTCGTTTGAAGTATATCATTACACACTTTGGTAAAACAAGCCAATCCAACACATTAAGATAATCATCATGTAACACTATGTAATGTAAATATAAACCAATCAAAACGAAAAGTTATCTAAAACTATCTTCTTCGTCGTGGTCGTAGCCTGGTCACATCGATCGAGTGAACCATGCACCGAAATTTCTTTTTTTTTCTTTCTTTCTGGTTAATTGATCATGGATGTAGCAAGATTGCATCAATTGAGTGTACATATGAGTGAATGTGTATCAACATACAGGGGAGGTTTAAAATCAAATTTTTCGACAACACTTTCTTCTTAAAATACGGCTTTTGAAAAAAAAATTAATTAATTATGTATATCCACTACTAAACAAACAAGTATCACCGATAGAACTCCAATGGACACTGGTAAATAAAATAAAATAAAAACGAAAAAAGTATATTTAATAGAACAGTCGCTAATTTGTTGAAAACAAACACTCTGGACAGCCTTACAAAAGTTGTTGGTGATCAATCAGTAAAGTAGTGGTCAGTAATTCGTCGCAAATGACCCACAACAATATTTCTAACGCCTTAGCTACAAGAGTGGGGATTCATATAATAAAAAAAAGTTATGCTCTACATTATAAATAGAGGTGCATAACCAAACCGGATCCATAACCTATCCGAATCCAATTTTGAAGCCAGTTAGGGTGAAACCGGTTCGAATCCAATCTAATCCGTCGGTTTGAAACAGTTGATATATAAATACTTAGAATATGGTTTTGAAACCAATTATGGGAGAACCACTAGTTATATATATAATGGCCGTGAAGAGCCAAAGAATCGAATTTAGGCCGGAGCCTGCAATCGAGGGTTTGGATCTTGTAAATGAGCTGAAGGATCGTCCTGCAAAACAGTAAACCGTTAGGGTCGCCGCAGAGATGGGAGGGCTCCTCTGCGACCACCCTCCGGCGTGAGGCTAAGTATTGGTAGAGAGAGAAAGTAGAGAGAGAAAATAAGGACGAAGGTTCAGAAAATCGTACTTGGCCCTGTACTTGATGGGGTATTTATAATGGTCAACTGAGATGACATCATTCGTCCAGAGATACTGAATTTAGGTTCGTCCTCGGAGTTGTGGGGGAATGGACATATCTGAGGTGTCCGTCCTAGTTCATCCGGTTCGCCTCGAGGATAATGTCCGGCCTCAGATATGTATCTTCAGGCCGAAATGGTTTTCAAACCCATCTAATCCGATATGGTTTTTTTTTTACTTTCATTAACTTGATCCGAATTGGTTTAAAAAAACCGATTCAGTTTCGTCCAAAAATTGGTTTTGTACACCAGGGGCGGAGGTAGTGTATAAGCATGGGTAGCACGGGCTACCCCTCAAATCCGTCTTCGTAGTGTAAAAATACTCCTTAGACTATGGGGTATGGGGCGGGGGTTGGGGCGTGGGTTGGGTACAAACGCCCAAGTCACCACCCCGGGTGGGCTTGGGTTTTGGCGTGGCCCTTTGGGCGGGGGTTTTAGCCCGGGCGTTGGGCATGCCTAGCGTTCCTATGTGGCCGGCTCTTATTGGCTTGTTGGCTAAGTCATAGCGGCTATGTTTAAATTTTAAAAAATAACCGTTTGGCCTAGCCAAACGGTTCACCCAACTCGCTATAAAACCCCAAACCCCACCGCCTCTCCACATCGCTACCCCAACCCAAGTCACTCCACTTACCCGAACCCGCTACCCACACACAGTTGATCGAAGGCCTCTTGGACACACGAGTAAGAGCTACCACTTGTCACGAGCGTCGTTGACGCGATGAAGGGCCGCCAACCCAGTGAGACCCGTTAGGCCTTTTTTTTTTAATTTTGTGTGTATTTTTTTAATTTCAGGTTTTTTTTTAATTTTAATAAACCTGGCCAACCCACGCGGGCTAGCCACGCCCCGCCATACCCCACGGACACGTCACTCACCAGCGGGGGGGCTCGAACTCCACGTGTCAACCTATGCCCCAAACCCCCGCCTCACCATACCCCACGATCTTAACTCCGTCTAGGTAGTGTAAATTTTGTATTTTTTTCTGTTTTATACAAATGATACCCCTGATCCCCCAAAAAAATTATGACACTCATGAGTTTTTGGGCTAGATCCGCCACCAAAAAATTATGATACTTCTGAGTTTTTAGGCTAGATCCGTCACTATATCTTCAATAAAAAAAGTCATTTAAAATATGTATATGAACTTATTCGTGGGCTAATGAGTATAAGGGTGAAGGGAGTGGCACGGCAAAGCAATCGGCAAAGCCGATTGCCGAGCGGTAACACCGCCGCCACCCCTTTATCCCGCGCGGCAAACTAAGGTTCTCGGCTAAACCTCACCGATCGACAAACCCAGCTTTGCATGTTGACCGTTGCCTTTTAACAGCTATAATGCCGTTCAAAATAAAAAAAAAATTAATTTTTCAAGTTTTACCCTATATATTCAAAACAAACCCATTTTAATCCTATATATTCTACAAAATCACCCCCAAATCAAACCAAAAAATACAAAACACTAACCCAAGTATTGCCACGCAAAATGGCAGATGATTTCCCGTTGTGGTTTCCACCCGATAGTAGCGACGACTCGTCCGATGATAGCATTCTTTTTTTCCAAAATCTACTCGAAGAAGCCGAACTACAAGACACCGGTACATCAAACCAAAGGAGATACTGTAACGCCCCAAAATCCGAATGTTAATATTTGTCGTATGTTCTTAGTTGACATGTCATGAAATAAATAACTAGGTTATTTAACCTAGTTAAGAGTATGGTCAAAAGTATTAAATGATGAGGGTAGTGTTAGTTATGCTTTAAAGGTAAACCCGAGGGGGCTAAAGTGGAACAAATGAAAGTTTAGTTATTAAAAGGAAAAGATCACACACACACACACACACCTTCGTGTGTGTTCTGGATAGATCGATCAGGGACTCTCAAGAGCCCCAAACCCTAGTTCATCAAAAGCTTCAAATTGAAGAATGAATCAAGGCCCAAATTCACAACCGAGCATGAATTAGTGATCACCTTCACAAGGGGATCGTAAGGTATGTCTTAAATCAAAGATTGGTGATCATGTGTGAAGTGGGTTATGTTCTAATCCGTAAGTTAAGGTGAAATTGATCATGTATAAGTGTTAGAATCATCATATGGAACATAGGTTATGTATGGTTTGTGTTAATTTGATGTTTAGAGGTGAAACCCACTTATTAAAGTAAGGATGATGACTTGAATGATCATCCATGTTCAATTTTTGTTGATTGTTGATGAATTATGATGGATATGATGAATTCTTGTAAGTTGAATTGAGAGAAATGTGGTGGTGATATGTTTGATGTTCATGTGTGAATGTTATATGTTGATTAGTAGTAGGATGTGTTGAATTATATATGAACTTAGAAGATTTATGTATAAGCTAGTTGTACGTTATGCTTAGAAGGTGGTACTCACACCAAGTGTATGATCAAATGTTTATAGTATCGTCCGTATAGTCGACTATGATGTTACGGGTATATGATGATAAGTCGATAATTAAATATGGTTAATAGTTGACTCTCAAAAGTCAACTAAGTATAAGTAACGTGAGTTGACTCGTTGTCGTAAAGGTAGGATTATAGGAAGTCGTTTGGTACATGTTATGTTAGTATGCGTTATTTGTGATTACATGATGAATTACATGAGTTGGAAAGGATATGAAGTTGATTTTTGAGTACTATGCTTGTTAGAAATGGCTAAGGGAAGTTAAGTGTGGATTATGTGATTGGTATGATCGTTAACGCGTACAATTGGGTATACTAACGAGAATGTGATGGTGACATGAAAGTATAGGAATCATGTCAAGAGGGACTCAAGCGAGAAAGGCTAACGGGTCAAGAAGAGGCAAGGAATTGGATACGAGCACGGACGCGTAAGGTAAGTGATTTCTGTAATCACTTCTTATGTTCGATTAAGTTATATGGTGTTTTAATTAACTAAACATGATGGTTGAGGTCAATTATGTGTCGTAGTCTTACGTCGTGAAGGATGGGATTTAAAGTTGACCAAAATGCCCTTGATGGGTATTTTGGGCAAACGATCTTAATAAGTGGTTTAGAAACAAGTTATACGATTGGTGTAATGTTTTGGACAAGTATGGAGGTGGGAAGTATGGTCTTGCTAGTCTTAGACCAATTAATGCGCAAATACCCATAACGGGTCAAATAATTAGGAAATGATAATAAGCCGATAGAGCGTAAGATAAGAATTTCCTTAATCTGGATGTGGGATTTTAAGTTTATATGATAGAATGTGAATTTACAAGCATGTAGGAAGAAACGGGAGGTTAAACGGGTAAACGGTTCGAAAGTTATGCGCGTTTTAGTGCGTTCGGACGTCGAAACGGATCTGCAGGAAAATGCATTTTAGAGAGGCCGTCGCCGACGGGCAAGGAGGTCGTCGCCGACGGGCAAGGGAAAGTCAGTTTTTCTCAGACGCCTTATTTACCTGTCTACGGGGTTTTGGCCGATGGGAAAAACTACAGGCCGTCGCCGACGGGCCCTAGGGTCGTCGCCGACGACCTCCCCAAGTCCAAAAGTCCGAAATTTGTGATTTAGGTTGATTTATGTGTCGTAGACTTCGGTTTGTTATCCGTGGACTACGGCGGACTTTCTAAACATGATTTTGATCAATCCTTAGATGTTTATGGGCTATAAATCTAAACCTAAGCTCCATGTAAATAATGTATGTGTATGTAAGAGGTACGTGTGATCTAGTACGTGTTCGTAAAGGTAGGTACGTATGTATGTATGTATGTATGTATGTATGTATGTATGTATGTATGTATGTATGTATGTATGTATGTATGTATGTATGTATGTATGTATGTATGTATGTATGTATGTATGTATGTATGTATGTATGTATGTATGTATGTATGTATGTATGTATGTATGTATGTATGTATGTATGTATGTATGTATGTATGTATGTATGTATGTATGTATGTATGTATGTATGTATGTATGTATGTATGTATGTATGTATGTATGTATGTATGTATGTATGAATATATAAAGAGATGTACGAGTGTATGCATGTATGTAAAGATGTAGGAAATGCAGGTATGTATGTAGTTATGAATGTATGTATGTATAAAGATAGGTACGAGTGTATGCATGTATGTAAAGACGTAGGAAAGGTATGTATGTATGTAGTTGTGTTGGTATGTATGCATAAAGACATATATGAGTGTATGCACGTATGTAAAGCTGTAGGAAAGGTATGTATGGATGTAGATGTGTATGTATGTTTGTATTTAAGTACGTATTTATGCCTGTTTTAGAGACGTTGAGTGTTAACATTATTAATGGTGTACCTTGAGAATGAAAAGTAATGCAGGTACATTATTGAAGCCTCACCAGGAAATGGATACGCAGATGAAATGCTTAAAGTTTGGAAAATGATGTAAAGTGAAGTGTGTGTGAATGAATCTTGTTTATATATTGTATGCTAATGTTATGAATGAATGTGTGAGTGCAGGTTATACGGATCACGGATGATTATCACAAGGAATAGAGATCGAAGACCGAGTCACAGGATAGATTGTCCGGGAATAATTGAGTATGTATTATTAGTAAACAGGACTTATGCCTTATTTTTGTAAAAGATACATATTAAAACGAACCTTCAAGTAAGTCAAGACGTTTGTAATGAAAGAAATTTTAAGGCACGAATTTCCGCTGCGACTTTTTGTCTAATACGATTTAGGGTCTTATAAGTTGGTATCAGAGCCCTGGTTTGAGGGAATCAAGTAAGAGAAGGTAAGTACTTGAACTCAAACTTGTGTGCTCTTGAGATAAGAAATCCGTACAATCTAAAACTCGGTTAAGATCCAAAGGTAAAGGCTAATGTAAGCAGGTACTTATGTGTACGTATAAAGAAACTGACGGTTTTGTATGTGCAAGGTAAGCATAAGTGTTGGAAGAGGATGATCCGTGAATGAAGTTTAGGATGAATGACTAGAACAGTCAAGAGGCAAATAGGCAAATGAGCCCCAGGTACGTGAATTTAATATGTGGGCATTGTAATGGTAAGAACTCATTAAGGGAATGAAAATTTTAAATGAACGCCAATGATTGTATAGTAATGAAGTACTGAAAGTGATACACGCGCCGAAACCTAAGTCTACGGACATAAGGTGACAATTACATGAAGGCACGAAACTACTACGTGGATTGTGTACCTGGCCAGTACACGAGAAACGTATGACGTTCGTGAGATCATGATGATTGTTACAGGTATGTCCGGTAGAGTTAGGTAGCAGGCGGGCGTGTGGGTGAAATGGGAAGTAAGACTCTCGGGGAATTGAGAGTACTATGAAAGTATGAAAACATGCCTGATAAGAATGAAGAATGTGGAATCCGTAATTAAGTACGGATCGATAAGATATGAATGATATGTTTGAATCCGTGAGACAGATTCAAGGATGAAAGGTATGAATGCAATGTTTGAATCCGTGAGACGGATTCAAGTGATGAAAGGCATGAATGGAATGTTTGAAACCGTAAAACGGATTCAAGGAAAGGAAATGTAGAGATGATATGTCTGAATCTGCGAAACGGATTCAACACATGTAAGGAATGAAAGATGTGAATGTTATGATTGAATCCATTAGATGGATTCAAGTCATAGAAGGAAGAAAGGCATGAATATAATGTTTGAATCCGTAAGGCGGATTCAATGAATGAAAAAGCATGAATGATGCGCCTGAATCCGTGAGACGGATTCAAAAATATAAAAAGAATGAAATTAATCTGCCTAGAAGATGTCGACAGTTTGACCATGATTGAGTCGAATGGGTCATAGAAATAAGTATTAAGTAAAAGGTGATAGTATAATAGACGGAGTTTTGTATAAGTTACGTGTTAGATGTGTTAGTAATTGACTCTTAGAAGTCAGAATGATGAAGGGCTGTGACCCGGACAATAACTTGAGTATGGGCGGGAATGGTAAGCTTGGGAAGAAATATTGAAACGATGTAATAAGGTCTTTGCAAGTAAGCATGAATGGAAGGAAGTACGAACGTGTACTTCAGTTGGCGAAATGATTAATAGAATGAAAGGATTGCATGTAAGAGTTAGAATGTGTGGTACGTTATAGTAGGTACGTAGGAAATTGTAGAAAAGATATAGGTGGGCAATCACCTAGTGTAATGAATGTCTATATGACATATGCTAACCGCCGATGTTGATTAATGATAATTCTAGAACTATTAATGTGATGAAACCAATTGAATTGGTGAAAGGATGTGCACGAGCGGAAGCTCGTTACACAGATGAATGAAAACTGACATGTTATGGCTAGTGATCGAGGGGAAATGATCGATCTGAGTTACGGATCGTTGGTTTGGGAAATGAAAAAAGAGGTTAGTAAAATGTTTAACTTATGTTGGATAGATATGAACTGGTATGACACATTTATATATGTAAATTAAGTAATGCATGAAGTGAAAGCAATAGTAATATGAAATGAACGAAATGATCTAAAGGTAGCGTAGAAGTATGCAAGACACAAGTCACTGTAGAAACTATAGAATAAGGTTAACGTTAGGGACTTGCATGTAGGTGTGGTTATGTACTAGTAGTTTTGTTGTGGTGACGACGCAAGAGTTAAATATTATACAATGCATATAGAGAATGTAATCTTTTAAGAAATGAGAAGAAAATAGTAGATCCGTTATGAACGGATCATACAAATGTATGTAGGATTACAGATTGAGGAAGTGTGTATATTGACCCGTTATTAACCGGTCAAGGAAATGAGAATGTTACGTGAATGTATGGTATGAAAAGTATGGACTTGTTAAGAAAAAGCCAATTATATGAATAGTTTATGAATCGAGAATGTATAGTTACCCATTACTATGACGTATTAGTTAGAGTTAAACATATCTGAGTATATGCAAGTTACGATGCAAGATCGTATGGTCGATGAAAACATTAGGGATGTTGAAATGAACAAATGGGAATGTTAGTAATGGGATGTTGTAATGGTTCAAGTAAACAAAAGATATATGATGCATATGATATATGAGTAATAGAATGATGATTGAACCATTAGCTATGAAGGCTGTTAGGAAGTAGCGTCATTAGTGAAAGCGACACTAATAAGAACTCCGGAACGGGTTCTTTAAGAAAGAAGATAGTCGTTGTGATGGGCTAGCGGTAGTGTTGATGGGACGTAGAGAAGAATTAATTAGTGTTAAATAGAGGTAAGAAAGGTTTCGGGGACGAAACCTTGTTTAAGGGTGGTAGACTTGTAACGCCCCAAAATCTGAATGTTAATATTTGTCGTATATTCTTAGTTGACATGTCATGAAATAAATAACTAGGTTATTTAACCTAGTTAAGAGTATGGTCAAAAGTATTAAATGATGAGGGTAGTGTTAGTTATGCTTTAAAGGTAAACCCGAGGGGGCTAAAGTGGAACAAATGAAAGTTTAGTTATTAAAAGGAAAAGATCACACACACACACACACCTTCGTGTGTGTTCTGGATAGATCGATCAGGGGCTCTCAAGAGCCCCAAACCCTAGTTCATTAAAAGCTTCAAATTGAAGAATGAATCAAGGCCCAAATTCACAACCGAGCATGAATTAGTGATCACCTTCACAAGGGGATCGTAAGGTATGTCTTAAATCAAAGATTGGTGATCATGTGTGAAGTGGGTTATGTTCTAATCCGTAAGTTAAGGTGAAATTGATCATGTATAAGTGTTAGAATCATCATATGGAACATAGGTTATGTATGGTTTGTGTTAATTTGATGTTTAGAGGTGAAACCCACTTATTAAAGTAAGGATGATGACTTGAATGATCATCCATGTTCAATTCTTGTTGATTGTTGATGAATTATGATGGATATGATGAATTCTTGTAAGTTGAATTGAGAGAAATGTGGTGGTGATATGTTTGATGTTCATGTGTGAATGTTATACGTTGATTAGTAGTAGGATTTGATGAATTATATATGAACTTAGAAGATTTATGTATAAGCTAGTTGTACGTTATGCTTAGAAGGTGGTACTCACACCAAGTGTATGATCAAATGTTTATAGTATCGTCCGTATAGTCGACTATGATGTTACGGGTATATGATGATAAGTCGATAATTAAATATGGTTAATAGTTGACTCTCAAAAGTCAACTAAGTATAAGTAACGTGATTTGACTCGTTGTCGTAAAGGTAGGATTATAGGAAGTCGTTTGGTACATGTTATGTTAATATGCGTTATTTGTGATTACATGATGAATTACATGAGTTGGAAAGGATATGAAGTTGATTTTTGAGTAGTATGCTTGTTAGAAATGGCTAAGGGAAGTTAAGTGTGGATTATGTGATTGGTATGATCGTTAACGCGTACAATTGGGTATACTAATGAGAATGTGATGGTGACATGAAAGTATAGGAATCATGTCAAGACGGACTCAAGCGAGAAAGGCTAACGGGTCAAGAAGAGGCAAGGAATTGGATACGAGCACGGACGCGTAAGGTAAGTGATTTCTGTAATCACTTCTTATGTTCGATTAAGTTATATGGTGTTTTAATTAACTAAACATGATGGTTGAGGTCAATTATGTGTCGTAGTCTTACGTCGTGAAGGATGGGATTTAAAGTTGACCAAAATGCCCTTGATGGGTATTTTGGGCAAACGATCTTAATAAGTGGTTTAGAAACAAGTTATACGATTGGTGTAATGTTTTGGACAAGTATGGAGGTGGGAGTATGGTCTTGCTAGTCCTAGACCAATTAATGCGCAAATACCCATAACGGGTCAAATAATTAGGATATGATAATAAGCCGATAGAGCGTAAAATAAGTATTTCCTTAAACTGGATGTGGGATTTTAAGTTTATATGATAGAATGTGAATTTACAAGCATGTAGGAAGAAACGGGAGGTTAAACGGGTAAACGGTTCGAAAGTTATGCGCGTTTTAGTGCGTTCGGACGTCGAAACGGATCTGCAGGAAAATGCATTTTAGAGAGGCCGTCGCCGACGGGCAAGGAGGCCGTCGCCGACGGGCAAGGGAAAGTCAGTTTTTCTCAGACGCCTTATTTACCTGTCTACGGGGTTTTGGCCGACGGGAAAAACTACAGGCCGTCGCCGACGGGCCCTAGGGCCGTCGCCGACGGGCCCTAGGGCCGTCGCCGACGACCTCCCCAAGTCCAAAAGTCTGAAATCTGTGATTTAGGTTGATTTATGTGTCGTAGACTTCGGTTTGTTATCCGTGGACTACGGCGGACTTTCTAAACATGATTTTGATCAATCCTTAGATGTTTATGGGCTATAAATCTAAACCTAAGCTCCATGTAAATAATGTATGTGTATGTAAGAGGTACGTGTGATCTGGTACGTGTTCGTAAAGGTAGGTACGTATGTATGTATGTATGTATGTATGTATGTATGTATGTATGTATGTATGTATGTATGTATGTATGTATGTATGTATGAATATATAAAGAGATGTACGAGTGTATGCATGTATGTAAAGATGTAGGAAATGCAGGTATGTATGTAGTTATGAATGTATGTATGTATAAAGATAGGTACGAGTGTATGCATGTATGTAAAGACGTAGGAAAGGTATGTATGTATGTATGTAGTTGTGTAGGTATGTATGCATAAAGACATATATGAGTGTATGCACGTATGTAATGCTGTAGGAAAGGTATGTATGGATGTAGATGTGTATGTATGTTTGTATGTAAGTACGTATGTATGCCTGTTTTAGAGACGTTGAGTGTTAACATTATTAATGGTGTACCTTGAGAATGAAAAGTAATGCAGGTACATTATTTAAGCCTCACCAGGAAATGGATACGCAGATGAAATGCTTAAAGTTTGGAAAATGATGTAAAGTGAAGTGTGTGTGAATGAATCTTGTTTATATAATGTGTGCTAATGTTATGAATGAATGTGTGAGTGCAGGTTATACGGATCACGGATGATTATCACAAGGAATAGAGATCGAAGACCGAGTCACAGGATAGATTGTACGAGAATAATTGAGTATGTATTATTAGTAAACAGGACTTATGCCTTATTTTTGTAAAAGATACATATTAAAACGAACCTTCAAGTAAGTCCAGACGTTTGTAATGAAAGAAATTTTAAGGCACGAATTTCCGCTGCGACTTTTTGTCTAATACGATTTAGGGTCTTATAAGTTGGTATCAGATCCCTGGTTTGAGGGAATCAAGTAAGAGAAGGTAAGTACTTGAACTCAAACTTGTGTGCTCTTGAGATAAGAAATCCGTACAATCTAAGACTCGGTTAAGATCCAAAGGTAAAGGCTAATGTAAGCAGGTACTTATGTGTACGTATAAAGAAAACTGACGGTTTTGTATGTGCAAGGTAAGCATAAGTGTTGGAAGAGGATGATCCGTGAATGAAGTTTAGGATGAATGACTAGAACAGTCAAGAGGCAAATAGGCAAATGAGCCCCAGGTACGTGAATTTAATATGTGGGCATTGTAATGGTAAGAACTCATTAAGGGAAGGAAAATTTTAAATGAACGCCAATGATTGTATAGTAATGAAGTACTGAAAGTGATACACGCGCCGAAACCTAAGTCTACGGACATAAGGTGACAATTACATGAAGGCACGAAACTACTACGTGGATTGTGTACCTGGCCAGTACACGAGAAACGTATGACGTTCGTGAGATCATGATGATTGTTACAGGTATGTCCGGTAGAGTTAGGTAGCAGGCGGGCGTGTGGGTGAAATGGGAAGTAAGACTCTCGGGGAATTGAGAGTACTATAAAAGTATGAAAACATGCCTGATAAGAATGAAGAATGTGGAATCCGTAATTAAGTATGGATCGATAAGATATGAATGATATGTTTGAATCCATGAGACAGATTCAAGGATGAAAGGTATGAATGCAATGTTTGAATCCGTGAGACGGATTCAAGTGATGAAAGGCATGAATGGAATGTTTGAAACCGTAAAACGGATTCAAGGAAAGGAAATGTAGAGATGATATGTCTGAATCTGCGAAACGGATTCAACACATGTAAGGAATGAAAGATGTGAATGTTATGATTGAATCCATTAGATGGATTCAAGTCATAGAAGGAAAAAGGCATGAATATAATGTTTGAATCCGTAAGGCGGATTCAATGAATGAAAAAGCATGAATGATGCGCCTGAATCCGTGAGACGGATTCAAAAATATAAAAAGAATGAAATTAATCTGCCTAGAAGATGTCGACAGTTTGACCATGATTGAGTCGAATGGGTCATAGAAATAAGTATTAAGTAAAAGGTGATAGTATAATAGACGGAGTTTTGTATAAGTTACGTGTTAGATGTGTTAGTAATTGACTCTTAGAAGTCAGAATGATGAAGGGCTGTGACCCGGACAATAACTTGAGTATGGGCGGGAATGGTAAGCTTGGGAAGAAATATTGAAACGATGTAATAAGGTCTTTGCAAGTAAGCATGAATGGAAGGAAGTACGAACGTGTACTTCAGTTGGCGAAATGATTAATAGAATGAAAGGATTGCATGTAAGAGTTAGAATGTGTGGTACGTTATAGTAGGTACGTAGGAAATTGTAGAAAAGATATAGGTGGGCAATCACCTAGTGTAATGAATGTCTATATGACATATGCTAACCGCCGATGTTGATTAATGATAATTCTAGAACTATTAATGTGATGAAACCAATTGAATTGGTGAAAGGATGTGCACGAGCGAAAGCTCGTTACACAGATGAATGAAAACTGACATGTTATGGCTAGTGATCGAGGGGAAAATGATCGATCTGAGTTACGGATCGTTGGTTTGGGAAATGAAAAAAGAGGTTAGTAAAATGTTTAACTTATGTTGGATAGATATGAACTGGTATGACACATTTATATATGTAAATTAAGTAATGCATGAAGTGAAAGCAATAGTAATATGAAATGAACGAAATGATCTAAAGGTAGCGTAGAAGTATGCAAGACACAAGTCACTGTAGAAACTATGGAATAAGGTTAACGTTAGGGACTTGCATGTAGGTGTGGTTATGTACTAGTAGTTTTGTTGTGGTGACGACGCAAGAGTTAAATATTATACAATGCATATAGAGAATGTAATCTTTTAAGAAATGAGAAGAAAATAGTAGATCCGTTATGAACGGATCATACAAATGTATGTAGGATTACAGATTGAGGAAGTGTGTATATTGACCCGTTATTAACCGGTCAAGGAAATGAGAATGTTACGTGAATGTATGGTATGAAAAGTATGGACTTGTTAAGAAAAAGCCAATTATATGAATAGTTTATGAATCGAGAATGTATAGTTACCCATTACTATGACGTATTAGTTAGAGTTAAACATATCTGAGTATATGCAAATTACAATGCAAGATCGTATGGTCGATGAAAACATTAGGGATGTTGAAATGAACAAATGGGAATGTTAGTAATGGGATGTTGTAATGGTTCAAGTAAACAAAAGATATATGATGCATATGATATATGAGTAATAGAATGATGATTGAACCATTAGCTATGAAGGCTGTTAGGAATTAGCGTCATTAGTGAAAGCGACACTAATAAGAACTCCGGAACGGGTTCTTTAAGAAAGAAGATAGTCGTTGTGATGGGCTAGCGGTAGTGTTGATGGGACGTAGAGAAGAATTAATTAGTGTTAAATAGAGGTAAGAAAGGTTTCGGGGACGAAACCTTGTTTAAGGGTGGTAGACTTGTAACGCCCCAAAATCTGAATGTTAATATTTTTCGTATGTTCTTAGTTGACATGTCATGAAATAAATAACTAGGTTATTTAACCTAGTTAAGAGTATGGTCAAAAGTATTAAATGATGAGGGTAGTGTTAGTTATGCTTTAAAGGTAAACCCGAGGGGGCTAAAGTGGAACAAATGAAAGTTTAGTTATTAAAAGGAAAAGATCACACACACACACACACCTTCATGTGTGTTCTGGATAGATCGATCAGGGGCTCTCAAGAGCCCCAAACCCTAGTTCATCAAAAGCTTCAAATTGAAGAATGAATCAAGGCCCAAATTCACAACCGAGCATGAATTAGTGATCACCTTCACAAGGGGATCGTAAGGTATGTCTTAAATCAAAGATTGGTGATCATGTGTGAAGTGGGTTATGTTCTAATCCGTAAGTTAAGGTGAAATTGATCATGTATAAGTGTTAGAATCATCATATGGAACATAGGTTATGTATGGTTTGTGTTAATTTGATGTTTAGAGGTGAAACCCACTTATTAAAGTAAGGATGATGACTTGAATGATCATCCATGTTCAATTCTTGTTGATTGTTGATGAATTATGATGGATATGATGAATTCTTGTAAGTTGAATTGAGAGAAATGTGGTGGTGATATGTTTGATGTTCATGTGTGAATGTTATATGTTGATTAGTAGTAGGATTTGATGAATTATATATGAACTTAGAAGATTTATGTATAAGCTAGTTGTACGTTATGCTTAGAAGGTGGTACTCACACCAAGTGTATGATCAAATGTTTATAGTATCGTCCGTATAGTCGACTATGATGTTACGGGTATATGATGATAAGTCGATAATTAAATATGGTTAATAGTTGACTCTCAAAAGTCAACTAAGTATAAGTAACGTGATTTGACTCGTTGTCGTAAAGATAGGATTATAGGAAGTCGTTTGGTACATGTTATGTTAATATGCGTTATTTGTGATTACATGATGAATTACATGAGTTGGAAAGGATATGAAGTTGATTTTTGAGTAGTATGCTTGTTAGAAATGGCTAAGGGAAGTTAAGTGTGGATTATGTGATTGGTATGATCGTTAACGCATACAATTGGGTATACTAACGAGAATATGATGGTGACATGAAAGTATAGGAATCATGTCAAGACGGACTCAAGCGAGAAAGGCTAACGGGTCAAGAAGAGGCAAGGAATTGGATACGAGCACGGACGCGTAAGGTAAGTGATTTCTGTAATCACTTCTTATGTTCGATTAAGTTATATGGTGTTTTAATTAACTAAACATGATGGTTGAGGTCAATTATGTGTCGTAGTCTTACGTCGTGAAGGATGGGATTTAAAGTTGACCAAAATGCCCTTGATGGGTATTTTGGGCAAACGATCTTAATAAGTGGTTTAGAAACAAGTTATACGATTGGTGTAATGTTTTGTACAAGTATGGAGGTGGGAAGTATGGTCTTGCTAGTTTTAGACCAATTAATGCGCAAATACCCATAACGGGTCAAATAATTAGGATATGATAATAAGCCGATAGAGCGTAAGATAAGAATTTCCTTAATCTGGATGTGGGATTTTAAGTTTATATGATAGAATGTGAATTTACAAGCATGTAGGAAGAAACGGGAGGTTAAACGGGTAAACGGTTCGAAAGTTATGCGCGTTTTAGTGCGTTCGGACATCGAAACGGATCTGCAGGAAAATGCATTTTAGAGAGGCCGTCGCCGACGGGCAAGGGAAAGTCAGTTTTTCTCAGACGCCTTATTTGCCTGTCTACGGGGTTTTGGCCGACGGGAAAAACTACAGGCCGTCGCCGACGGGCACTAGGGCCGTCGCCGACGACCTCCCCAAGTCCAAAAGTCTGAAATTTGTGATTTAGGTTGATTTATGTGTCGTAGACTTCGGTTTGTTATCCGTTGACTACGGCGGACTTTCTAAACATGATTTTGATCAATCCTTAGATGTTTATGGGCTATAAATCTAAACCTAAGCTCCATGTAAATATTGTATGTGTATGTAAGAGGTACGTGTGATCTAGTATGTGTTCGTAAAGGTAGGTACGTATGTATGTATGTATGTATGTATGTATGTATGTATGTATGTATGTATGTATGTATGTATGTATGTATGTATGTATGTATGTATGTATGTATGTATGTATGTATGTATGAATATATAAAGAGATGTACGAGTGTATGCATGTATGTAAAGATGTAGGAAATGCAGGTATGTATGTAGTTATGAATGCATGTATGTATAAAGATAGGTACGAGTGTATGCATGTATGTAAAGACGTAGGAAAGGTATGTATGTATGTAGTTGTGTAGGTATGTATGCATAAAGACATATATGAGTGTATGCACGTATGTAAAGCTGTAGGAAAGGTATGTATGGATGTAGATGTGTATGTATGTTTGTATGTAAGTACGTATGTATGCCTGTTTTAGAGACGTTGAGTGTTAACATTATTAATGGTGTACCTTGAGAATGAAAAGTAATGCAGGTACATTATTGAAGCCTCACCAGGAAATGGATACGCAGATGAAATGCTTAAAGTTTGGAAAATGATGTAAAGTGAAGTGTGTGTGAATGAATCTTGTTTATATAATGTGTGCTAATGTTATGAATGAATGTGTGAGTGCAGGTTATACGGATCACGGATGATTATCACAAGGAATAGAGATCGAAGACCGAGTCACAGGATAGATTGTACGGGAATAATTGAGTATGTATTATTAGTAAACAGGACTTATGCCTTATTTTTGTAAAAGATACATATTAAAACGAACCTTCAAGTAAGTCAAGACGTTTGTAATGAAAGAAATTTTAAGGCACGAATTTCCGCTGCGACTTTTTGTCTAATACGATTTAGGGTCTTATAGATACATTGAACGTCAGCGGGAGGTTGGGCACGAGACCCTCATGGCGGATTATTTTGTCGAAGACCCGAAATACAACGACGCGATTTTTCGGCAAAGGTTCCGTATGTCGAAACGGTTGTTTTTAAATATTGTGACCGCCGTGGAAGCGAATGACGAATACTTTCAAGAGGCCTACGATGCGCGAGGTCGGAGGAGCTTTACGCCGCTGCAAAAGGTTACATCAGCTATTAAACAGCTCGCAACCGGTAACCCTCCAGACGAAGCAGACGAGTACTTGCATATGGCCGCAAGAACTTCCCGCGAGTGCCTAGAATATTTTTGCGAAACAGTTTGCAGAATATATGGTTCGGAGTTCTTACGTAGGCCGACAAGCCACGACGTGACACTGTTATACGACGCACATGAAGAACAACATCACCTTCCAGGTACGTTCGGTAGCCTTGATTGCACCCATTTCGTCTGGCGAATGTGTCCCACCGAGCTTCGAGGGCAGTATATGAGAGGAGATCACCGATACCCGACTGTTATGCTCGAAGCACTGGCGTCTCAAGATTTATGGATTTGGCATGCTTTTTGCGGTCCGCCGGGTTCGCAGAACGATATCAATGTGCTAGGACAATCGCCGTTATTCTTAACGGAACGAAATGGAACCGCGCCAAAATGTCCATTTTACGTCAACAACCATTATTACAAACGTGGTTATTTGCTCGTGGATGGAATTTACCCAAAATGGTCCGTGTTTGTGAAATCGATCCCATACCCTCAAGAAGTAGACGAAAAGATGTTCAAAAGGCAACACGAGGCGGCAAGAAAAGACGTCGAAAGGGCTTTTGGGGTTTTGAAGTCAAAATGGGGTGTCTTGAATCGGCCGATGCGAGCAAGGACGGTTAAAAAAATTAGGAATGTTGTGTACACGTGTATTATTTTACACAACATGATTTTAAAAGACGACGGAAACGCGATTGCACCGGTACACATTCGGGATCCTCCGGTCGAGCCCGCGTTTGATGATAGGGTGTTGGGCGAGCTAATGGATGAAGATACGCATTGGAGACTTAAACACGATCTCACGGTTCATCTCGCAAGTCAAGATTTGCCCCACCTGTTGGTTGATTCTGATGAAGAGTAGTGTAATTTTTTATTTTTTTAGTTGTTGCGTTGTTTTAGTGTCGTGTAATTTTTATGAATTTTAAGTTTTTTTTTTTAAGTTTCATTTTAATGTAATTGTTTTTTTATTAATTTAATGTTTTATTTGTTTTTATTTAACATATAATTTAAAAAAAAACAAAAAAAAAAGTTTGCCACTTTCAAGTGTCTAAACCATTGCCAACACTTTTCAGCAAAGTTTAAACTTTTTACCCTCTCTAACGTGGCACTCTCTAATTGGTCCATTTTAAAGTTTGCCACTTTCACCTGTTTAACCACTCCCTTCACCCTAAGTTTTTAGGGACTACCTGCTAGAGAGAACTGGGCTGGTATGGGTCAACCCGGGTTCCCCAAGGACCACAATCCACATTACTGTTAAAGGTCACTGGAACTTGGCAGTTTAGGCCCCTGGAATTTAAAATTTGCTGTTTTAGTCAGAAAATAATTAAACTATTTAATTGCCCAAAATTATCAGGCAGGTCCTTGACATTTCCATCTTTAATTTTATTTAACTCTTAAATACTAAATTTTATAGTATTTAACTCTTGAATACCAAATTTTATAGTTTTAATCGCACATTAACACTATGTTTTTTAACAAAATTGTGGAGACGGTGGTGCTATTCGATTTGCTTAAAGTATTTTGAAGTTTGAACGTTGATTTTAACGATCCATAATGTTACAAACATAGAAAATTTGAGAGAGATACATTTTGAGTATTATATTTATGGTTATTTTGTATTTAGGTCCAAGTGATCTAAAGGATTCTGTTTTCAAGAAAATGATAATATCCCCTTAGAATAATTGTCCATCCAAGTAAATTAAATAAGTTTAAGAGTAAATTGCTATTTTGGTCCCTGTAGTTAATAACAATTTTTTATTTTTTACAAATATGAAAAGTCTTACAAATTATACACCAACGTTTTAATTTATTACGATTTCAATCTACATGCCTAACTCCATCCACATTGTTGTTAATTTCAGGTCACATGCAAAAGCATGTGATGGGTATTTTTGTAAAATTACATCTCAAATGAAGAAAACAAAAAAATAGGCGAAGTGAAGAGTCAGAACTAATATAAAAAAAGCTCTGGAGTTTCAAAACTAGTATAAAAACTAGAATCCACATTAAGATTAAGATATAGGTGACTCTCATCCTTTTAATCTATTTGACCATTTCCTTGTACAGCTGATTTTATGTATAACTCATTTGACGTGGTTATTTTCATATAAGTGGATTAAATGTATTATGTCTATTCATAGTGATATTGTACTATAATAAATATGGATATTAAATTAGATAAAGAACAAATATCATGTGCTTAGACCAAGAACAAATATCATGTGCTTAGCCCAAGCAGAAGTCACATTCATCTCATGAATTGGGGCTACGCACATAGACACAACCAATTAAGGGTGTTCGGTTTGTAGCATATTTATAGTATTTGTTTTTGTATGTGTAGTATATTTATATAATAAATCTATTTTATACAATCCGATAAAGACAACATATGTTTATTGCTAAAAATATTTTTCAAAAAATTAAAAACACAAAACACCATTATATTGATTATTGTTATGAATGCAGACATTCAGGCCCATAGGCCAAGCCTGACCTAATGTTAATGGTCTTTAGGGTTGTTGTATTGATCTATATATATGATATATGTACACTCAATGAATGAGAATTTTCTCTCATTTTTCTATACTTCTCATTGTCTCTATATTCTCTATAGTATCCTTTGCATATTAGATGTTGTTATTAGGCCGTTGTTTCACAACACGTTATCAGCACGAAAGTGCTCGAATCATCATTGGTTTTAATCGTTGATTAAAGTCTCGGTTGACCCATGTCGTTGATGATATTTTGTTGATAAAAGTTTTGGTGGCCCGATGTGTTTCCAACGAAGATTGGATTTCGTAGACATGGCGATTGAAAAGGTGGAGATACTATTTCCTTTAGTTATTTCAAGGTAAGTTTTTTTTTTCCACCATACATGTTTATCTACATAAGGTACTACTCTTATACCTATATTCTTTCTTGTTGAATATGCCTTATCTTTTCAACTTGATTTTACCATGATAAGAATAATCGTTAACCAGAATGAGATTTTTGAAAGTCGGTTGAACAGGGGATGTTCAAATCCTACTCATAATTTTCATTTTCATTTTCAATTACCTTTTCTAGAATAAATGATCATCACGGTATTGAAAAAAAATAGGAAATATAAGTTTAATATATATATGGACACTTGTTACAGAAACCCGATGAGAAAATATTTGTTATTAATTTATTAAGTCTAATCTTATATATTTGCTAGTTATATTGCAAGCTTATTCCTTGGTTTAGAAATTGATATATAGTTTGATAAATTCTTTTTATGCATGTTTAATAGATAAACCTTGAAAAAAAAGTTGTATTATGATATCCATGATCTTGCATTTACTTGTTGATTATATTATTTATATATATTTTAAATTTATATATATTATTTAGTTTTAATTACTATAGCATAAATTCAATTAAAGTTCTAATAGATAACTTATGAGTGTGGATTGAATATTATTAATTATAAAATTAATTTCGATTTCCTCATCATTAATTCATGTTGATGTATATTTACCTATTTTTTTCTCAATTTACGAAATGAGTAAATAGTAATTAAATAGTCTTTTATTGTTGTTCTAATAAATTGTTTTTATTATATTTTATGGTTAGTAATTAAATAGCCTTTTATTGTTATTAATATATATGATATTGGTTAATGCTTAAAAATTAAAATCATTAAATATCATTTTTCCCATCATGTAATTTAATTCATTCTTTATTAATTTTAATTCATTTTTACGTTACAAATTTGATTAATTCTTATTACTTTAAATGATCTTTAATATCCAATTAATAACAATCTTAAATGATATGGAGTTATGAACATGAATAGTCATAATATTCATGACATTAAATGATATGGAGTTAGGAACATGGATAGTCACAATAATACTATTTTTTTATAGAAAATTAGGTGATTTACAATTTAATTTAAGAGATGATGATTTTAAAATTGCAGTACGAAATTATAGACATATTATATCTCTTACTTGTTGGCTTTATAGTTTATACTGTTTAGATAATATGTTTATATATGCATTGATCATATTTCATAATAACATTTGATGGAGATGATTTTGTAGTATACAACAGTTGACATAATATTATACTATGAAAAAGTCTGTTTAGTATTTAATATGTTCATGTACATTCATTTCTAATGTGTAATACTTGTATTTGACATATAAATTTTAATGTGATTGTTCGTAACAATTTAACTAGAAATACAATACGATAAGTGTAATGTTTATAGTGTTCTTATTTGATATATAAGAATAAGAAATTTGATGTTTTATATGACATTACATGACATGTTATCATATAATTTTTAATCTGTTTGATGACATTATAGCTATATTTTAGTAGTAAAAAAAATCATATATTGATTTACTCATCTTTCTTTATAAATGTTATCTTACTATTAATCAAGATGTATGATTTTATTGTGCATTTCATCATATATCAACTTTGTCCTTTATAGAACACCACTAATTTGAAAGCTAACGCACACGATGTCGATAAATTAGAGCTTAACCTATAATAATAGGCTTATCACTATTGCAATTTATTGCGTCTTTTATATGCTTTAATTTATTTAGATGATATGTTAAATAAAAAAAATTATATATTTCTTACAAGTGATGAAAAAAAAATTATTTCATAAAGTTGTGTCATAAGTCATTTCTTATAGTGACATAATATAAAGTGATGCATTGTATAACATCACCTTTACATATTACCATAAACTTTTTTAATAGTGTTCGTGATATATTCAATCATGACAGTAAAGCAAATTAATTATATATATTTTATTATATTGTATTTGATGAGAAGACATCTTATATCAATTATATATTGTACAATTTGACTTTGTACATTAATATGCTATTGTTTATGTATATAAATAGTCTTCAATGAAGCAGCTAAATTAATGTTGTGTATATGATCACACGTTATAAACATGATTGAATAGTGATCAAGATTTATTTATAATATGACATTCGAAGTTTCAAACTCACTAAAGCTTATTGTAAATTTATTGATGCTTGTAAGATTTTGGGCTGATAAATCTTAATGATTCGGTCATATAATTGATGTTATGTGGTGAAAAGATTAGTTATACATGTGAAATAAAACAATTTTCACTTGTCAAACCTCAAATGCACTCTTGATATATAAGGTTTGAAACAGTCACCATGAAAGTTGTCTGACTCTATTCCATTCCTTGAAGAGAATGTGATGAGAAAAATATATATCATAATCCATTGAGCAAAACAATTTCGATCGTCAAATATCATTAATTGTTAAAGAATATATATAAAGTTTGAAAAAACAAGCATGAAAGTTCTGTGGTTCTAATTCATTCCCTAATATGAATGTGATGATGATCAATTCAAAGGTTATGATCATATACATAACTAAGAAAATTCTAATGATGCCACCATGAATGTTGTATGGGAGTATAGCAAATATGGCCAGAAGACTATATTAGAAGTTACTAGAAATGATACTAATTTTCCACAATATTCCATTAAATCAAATATGGTGAGTAACCAGAAGTTACTAAAATATTTATACGTTCACCACATGGCATGACCAAATAGGTCATCAAGATAGCATCATGATATGCTAAACAATCAAACATGCTAACCGGCACCTTAGCACCTCTAAGTAATCTAAAAACATTGCTCCCAAAATGCCTTATCATATGTCTAGTTAGTTTTTTTTTGTGGCAAATAAATTTTTATGCCCTTCCAAACAATAAACTCCTACAAACAATCCCTCTTATATGGGACCATTGAAATGTACAGTTGTGTGGATTGTGGCATTCATACATGGTAACATGTGAGTTTTTAGCTACTCGTATGTAGCATATGCCCAACACTATAGAACGTTGTTTTTTTGACATGGTTTAACACTGTTCTTTGACAACCCAATTGTAGGGACCATTGTTGGGCACGATGTGAAATATAGTGAGAGGCATACATAGTCGAGACGAAATTCGTCGATTGATTATATCAATTCAAAACCAACTGCTTATCACAAATACTCCCATTACAACTGGTCTCCTGAAGAGAACCAAGTTTCCATTTTTTTATATATTTTGTTGCGCAGCCTATGTACCAGTAGCACCACCATAACATATAAAATGGGATATGTACATCGTATTCCCAGTCTTAGGGGGAGACAAGAAAATGAAAGACTGGTAACATAAAAAAAATGCATCATATTATATATCAACCCCTGAAGTGGTCAATGCAAATCTGAAGTCCAAAAGAAAGAGCGTGTATTTGCAAATAATTACAAATGAAATACAAGATGCATTCACTAACACAAATAAGGTGACAAAGTCACATATACCAGCTTAAACTTATCTGCTCGAATGGAAGTCCTTACAAAATGATTATCATATTAATAAATTGTGAGAGATAAATCGGTTCCAAAAAGATAAAACCTACAAACACAAAAAGAGTAGAGTAACGCAGTTGGTGTAACCCCAAAAGAGGTGGCACATAAAACACCATAAGTGGTTGCATACAAAACCCCAGAAGTGGTTGCATACTAAACCTTAAAGAAGGTTGTTGTCAAAACCCCAAAAGAGGCTAATGGAGTTCTAAAAGAAACTCTAGTACCAAACAAATATGAGATCGCGATGAATTATGTACAAAATAAGTACAATATGGAACCGTAATGAAACACGTGTAAAATGATATATTTGATTATGCTATAGCAATAGATGTAATCGATGAAAAAAAAGATTACGTATATAGAAAGTGTGCAAGAGTGTACGTACACAAATAGCCAAAATGGCTACATGACTTAAGGTTGAACTACATTTGCTCGACAAACTGAACGTTTTCGAACCAGCAGTTCGAACACCCATAGATGTCAAACCAGTAGGTTATAAATGAGTGTCTTTAAATAAAAGGAAACGTAAATAATGAGTTTTTTCGATGTAAGGCACGCGTTTTAACTTAAAGATTTTTCCCAAATCCCAGTAGTTGATTACGAGGAAACGTATACCCCTGTAGTGGATGCGATAATCTTTAGATGTTTAAGCGGCCTCGCAATCTCAGAAAGACTTCAGATAAAACAACTTATGGATGTCATCACCGTATACATGTATGAGACAATTGCAAATGACATCTGTATGAAAACCCCGTGAAGGATTAAAAATGCTCAAAGCATTATGAAACAATAACCCCATAGGTGTTATATATATGAATCTTAAAGGAAACTACTCGTATGTGGTACAATCGACTATACTCTGAAAAGAGAGGTATAATTTTGATAAAATGAGCTACATCTATTTAACAAGATTTCACTCTTACAGTGATAATGTAAACATCATCGAGAGAGAACCCTCAAACTAAAGAGGAAAATTTTGAATGACCTTTACAAAGTGTAGTTATTCTCGACCTGTAGTTCGAGTATATATGTACAATTTTTGCTCATTAATCTGACTACATCTAGAAGATGTTATATAGAAAAAGCTCATTCGTTGAGTACATGATCGATTCTCGGATCGCTTGACATAGAAAAAATATTCTTATAAACCCCAAGAAAGGGATGTTGAACTACTTAGTCAAGAAGTACCATACTTAATTGCGGTCAGAGCATTGACGTATCTTGCAAACAAGACGACATCTGATATTACGTTCTTGCTAGATGTATTGGTAAGATTACAGTTCTAATCTCAAATGTTGCACTCTTTTTCCCTTCACTAAGTTTTTCCCATTGGGTTTTCTTGGTAAGGTTTTTAATGAGACAACATAACTGATCCAGTAGTATCAGTTTATCTTATAGGTCCCGAAGTACTAATTTAACATCATCATAAATCATGTTGTTAATTATGTATAATGCGTAGTGCACTCTTTTCCCTTAGCTACGGTTTTGTCCCATTGGGTGGTTTTCCTGGCATGGTTTTTAACGAGGCAGAATTATAAAGCGGATTAAATAATTATTTGACATATTTACAAACTCGAGACACGGGATAGTTCCACAAGAACAATATGGCGTCCTGGGTTATGATTGATATATATTAGACTCGCATAGAGTTCGATCTCAATCCAGATACAAGTTATGAAGGTCGAAGATTTCAGCATATTTAAGAAGTATGTAGATTAGAGTTGATCAAGAGAAGCTCAAGCCATACTGTATGAAGACAATGTAGACAACAACACTCAAATCAAAGAAGACTACGTCAAATATCAAGTCAAGCAATTGTCATAGAAGATTGGATTCAACATCATCTAGATATACAAGTAAAATTGAGGGGGAGTAATGTACCCATAATATACACAGTGTATGTACTCTTTTTCCTTGACTAAGTTTTGTCCCACTGGGTTTTTCTTAGTAAGGTTTTAATGAGGCAACATAACTGGTCCTGCAGTATCAGTTAACATCGGTTCTGAAGAATCGTGTAAATATTATCTAGTAGTATAATGTTAACAGTGTATGTGTATTTCTAAATGTCTGAGGGGGAGTGTTATGAATGCAGACATTCAGGCCCATAGGCCAAGCCTGACCTAATGTTAATGGTCTTTAGGGTTGTTGTATTGATCTATATATATATGATATATGTACACTCAATGAATGAGAATTTTCTCTCATTTTTCTATACTTCTCATTGTCTCTATATTCTCTATAGTATCCTTTGCATATTAGATGTTGTTATTAGGCCGTTGTTTCACAACAATTATTAATTACTTTATATAAAGTACATAGAGTTAGAATCCAATGTATTACTCGGGTTAAATAAATATAATTGTATGCTTTGTAATAAAACCCGTGTATTGTACGTGATGAATAAGTTTGTGTATTACACGTGTTGAATAAAATACAATGTAATTTGTTAACTCATATAATTGTCAAGATATGTTTTATAAAAATGAATTTAGTTAAGTATTATTTTTTTATGTAATTGCTAAGTGTTAATTAAATTAAAGTGTACGTAGTCCTTTAAATATATTTTTACTATAATTAAGCTCACTTAAATTGCAGTTTTTAATATATACATACATATGAAAATTACAAACTATAATTTGGCGAAATGTATAATTATTATGTATGATTAAATAATAAGTACTCATAATTAAATTCATATTATATATATATATAGAGGCCGGTTATCATACAAATGCCCTTATCGTACATTACGTACGCTACAATCTCAGCCGTCAGATCATCTTCCGCATTTTAAAATCACATGTTTTTTTATAACAATTTCGCATGTGATAATTTTTACTATAATTAAGCTCACTTAAATTGCAGTTTTTAATATATACATACATATGAAAATTACAAACTATAATTTGGTGAAATGTATAATTATTATGTATGATTAAATAATAAGTACTCATAATTAAATTCATATTATATATATATATATATATATATATATATATATAGAGGCCGGTTATCATACAAATGCCCTTATCGTACATTACGTACGCTACAATCTCAGCCGTCAGATCATCTTCCGCATTTTAAAATCACATGTTGTTTTTTTTATAACAATTTCGCATGTGATAATTTTTTATGAATTCGCATGTTGTTTTTTTGTACCAATTTCGCATGTGATAATTTTGATGAAATAGCATGTTGTTTTTTTTATAACAATTTTGCATGTGATAATTTTTTATGAATTCGCATGTTGTTTTTTGTACCAATTTCGCATGTGTTAATTTTGATGAAATAGCATGTTGTTTTTTTAACAATTTCGCATGTGGTACAAAAAACAACATGCGAATTCAATGCGGGAAGATGATCGGGCGGCTGAGGTTGTAGCGTACGTAATGTACGATAAGAAGATTTGTACACTACTCTTTACCTATATATATATATATATATATATCTAAAAATATATTCCTTTAATCATTATTATATTTAATATGAGAGGGTGAAAGAACCAACTTTCTAAGGTCCTATAATGATGTGACATGCCCTCTGTTCAATTGTTTATTAGGTAGTATATATTATCTTTTTAAATTGGGTAAATTACAAGAAATGTAATTATGTTTATATCCAATTTCAGGCGTTGTCCATTGGCTTTAAAATTGACAATGATTCAAAATTTTGTACGGTATTTCCTTTAACCCTAACACAATTAATTTTTAAGCTTAAGTTAAGTCACACATGAGTAATTTGTTCTCTTTATATATTTATTTAAAAATAATTAATAAATAACACAAAAGATAAATTTAAAACACCTTAATCGTAATCCTAACCCAGATAATTTTAAGCTTAAATTAGGTCACACAGAGGTACTTTAGTATCTTTAATTATATATTTATTAAAAAAAATTAATTAATAACACAAAAGATAAATTTAAACACCCAAATCTTTTCCCCTAATCTCACCCATCTCTCTTTACATAAACCACTGGTGTTTCGACTCAAATGAATGAGGCTAGTGGTTTACTAGATCTCACACGATGAGGAGGTCAACCGTAGATCTAGCGGCGACGGATGTCTAGGGTTCTGATCGGTGGTTATTTTAACAAAAAAAATGAACAAAGCTTATCAACAACATCCCATTTCAAATTGGCAATATTTCCACCTGAGTAAACATAAAGTTTAACGGAATTCTTTAAGAGTAAATTGCACAAAACGTCCTTAAAGTTTCACCAGTCTTGCTGGTTTCAGCCTTAATCTTTAAAAGTTACCAAAACCATCCTTTAAAACTAATTTTGTTGCCGGTTTCATCATTTTTCACTAACCCAGTTACTAATCCATGTTAAATGGCCTCACATGCATAGCATGTAAAGGTAAAACCGTCTTTTCATGCCTGTTATGTTATTAACAGAATAACAAAACCCTCACACACACATACACACGGCTAGATACAAACAATCTCCACAGAATAATCAAATTCAAACAAAAAACACAACAGATAACAAGCAATTACATCAATCAAAGCGATCGAATCCGAATCAAACTCAACAATCAGAGCAACAAAACAAACATTCTCCACACAACAAACAAATTCAACCTAAAAACATAACAAATAACACCTCGAATCACACACACAACTAAAATACAACAATCGATCTAAAATATCTAGGTAAACAACGGCACAAAACACACACCTGTCGTTGCGAAGGTGCGACGGCGGTTGGAGCTTTGTCGGAGGCGGATGACGGAGGAGATACGGCGGAGGAAGCGGCGGAGTATCGTAGAGGTCTAAGAGCTCTTGAACTTGACCGATGAGCTGCCTTAACATAGCCAGCTCCTGTTCTACAAACAACATTTACATATTAACTGCTGCTTCTGCTTCTTCATCATAATCATCCATCCGCAATCATCATATTGCCCCACTCTCACACCTTTATCTCTCTAGAATACACAAACTTTTGTAATACAACACGGCTCGGTCTTCACAACCCGGTAAACAACAAACCCCTTTCGAATTCTTTAACTCTTCAAAATCTTTCGAAACAGGGGATTCTGAAACAAAGTGAGTTGCCAAACAGCCTAAACACAACTTATGTTCGCCCACGTGTTGATAACAGAGTCCGGAGATAACACATGGGAAGCAGGGGATTGATCTATGGTTTTGAAATTGTCAATGGCAGATTAACGGGGTGGGTGGTGGATTAAAGGGGTGGGTAAAGACATGGTTCGAGAAAACAGGGGTTCTGTGATGGTGGTGGTGAATAATGGTGGGGATGAGCGAGAAGCAGAGCAGCCCATTTAAGTTGGTGGAAGTGAAATTGGAGTTGTGGGTGTGGTAATTTGGGGTTGTTTGGTTGTTGTGTGTGTTAATTTTGGAGTTGATGAGAGAGTTTTGGAGGTGTGGTTTGATTGGAGGTTGAAGATGAAGAAAGTGGAGAAAGAGATTGGGAAATTATTAATGAAGGTTTTGGGAATTTATTAGGGTTTATTAATGCGTGTGAGGCAATTTAATAAGAATTATTAACTGGGTTGGTGATAAAGGATGAAATCGGCAACAAAATTAATCTTAAAGGATGGTTTTGGAAACTTTTAAAGATTAAGGCTGAAACCAGCAAGATTGGTGAAGCTTAAAGGACATTTTGTGCAATTTACTCATTCTTTAATTGATTCTTAGATTGTTATTTGAGCTTTTGGGCTTTTAATTTAGCTTCAATTTCATCAACAGGTGATGGGTTTTGGGTGGGGTTTTGATAGGTGATTGGTCGTCTTTAACATCTTCATTTTCTTCTGATTTGGTGTGGGGGTTTTCTTTGGATGTAGTGTTGGATAAGTGTAACACCTCATAAAAATCACGTCCAATGATGTGTTGACACGTATACTAAACCCTAATGAAGTCAAACGTTGACTATTAGGGATTAATTTTGCAAAAAATAAAAAACTTTGAATGTGGAAGGACTGAAAGTGTCAACATGATTAAACTAAGCCTCTGAATGACCTTACACGGTATTCGTATTCACAGATAAGCCACTTGTTGATCGAGAGGAGCCGTTTGCGCAATTAAATGAAAGTTTGCGCGACGAATGGTTAAAAGCGTCAACATGTTTAATTATACCTCTGAGTGACCTTTTAACAAACCCGGAGCGTTATGATGTTTGATCATACTCTTGGGAATACATAATATTGGTCGTTTAGAGCTTTGATGCCGTTAAACGATCATACACGCAAGTTTGTGCGTTAAAAGGGTTAAAAGTGTCAACATATTAATTCTTACCTCTGAGTGACCTTTTAATGAACCTGGAACATCGTAATGTTCGATAATACTCTTAGTAATGCCTAATATGGGCTATGAAAGGCTTTGATTCCATTAAACAATAATACGCGCAAGTTTGTGCGTTAAAGGGACCAAAAGCGTCAACGTCTAAAACTATACCTTTGAATGACAATTTAAGAAAACTGGAGCGTCATCATGTTCTGTTATACTTTCGGGAATGCCTAATATGGGCCATGGAAGGCTTTGATATCGTTAAACGATATTACGCACAACTTTGTGTGTTAAAAGGACTAAAGGCGTCAATATGCGAAACTACGCCTTTGAGTGACCAATTATACGAATCGAAAACTCCATGATGCTCGTTCGTACTAACGGATGCGCCTAAGATTGGCCATTTGAGATTTTCATACCTTAATCTAACATAACATATTAAACATACAAAGTATTGTGCCAAAAATGTAATATTTGAAAGTTAAATAAATGAATAAATGTTCAAGGGACCAAAGCTGCCAACACAACAAACTCTGAACCTGGGCCGGACTTCCTCGCGGGCCACGAAGCCCAGGAGGCCGCTCCTTCGCGGGCCGCCAACGAGTAACCAGCAACAACTTAATTTTTTTTTATTTCTTTTGTTTTACTTCCTCACCACACAAACCATTTTAATCAATCTAGGGGCTGTATACAGATTTGTAACACATGTCTAGACACTTGTAATGATCTTAAGATGATCCTAAACACATGGCAAGATTTTGTTTAATTCCAAAATCTATCAATAGGCCATGAAATCTTTCATTCAAACTTGCACCTTCAAATCCATTCTTCCTATTCTCTCAACTTGGAAGTTCCTGAGTTAAATGGGAGCATCCTCTGAGTTCTTTTCATTACATAGGACCACTTGTAAGTGTTCCTTTCGTGACTAGTTCTTTTATTTGGCTTAAAAAGCCGAAAATTCAAGCGTTTACGATAAACGCTTTGACTTTTCGTTAGACCTTAAACGGTCAAGCCATTGTTCGTAACGAATATGGTTACGTGATCGCAGTGTTGTAAAAGTCGCTAGGCGGTCCCTAGTCGGCCGACTGGGGAGTTGGGGGTAATCGGAGTACTCAGAGAGTACTCGGGGAGTACGCGGACATGGTAAATATAAAGAAAATTAATTTTTATATATTATTTATGTGTTAAAATAAGCATAATTCATGTCAACTGGGTATAATTTAAAATGAAACATGTTTAAAGTTCAAATATTCTGAATACAAGGCCGAGTAGTCCGAGTACAAGGCCGAGTAGTCCGAGTAGGCCGATTTTGACCGAGTTTGACCAATTAAAAGTCAACAAACCACGTTGACCGCCTAGACCGACTAGGCCGACTAGGCCGACTAGGCTCCGACTAGGCCGACTAGGCGCCGACTAGGACCGAGTACTCCCGAGGCCGACTAGTTGAGACCGCCTAGGAGGAAGTCGCCAAGGTGGAGGTCCGAGGACCGAGTACTCGCCGAGTACTCGGCCGAGGAATCCGACTTTTGCAACACTGCGTGATCGTAATTAGGTAGGTGTTAATCCCTCAAAAGGGCACCTCCTAAGAATCACGTTTGCTTGGTCAATTGACGAGTCAATGTAATAATGTTTTAAAAAGTCAACGGGTCAGTTTTTGAAATAATTGCGATATGCGTTTAGGAGTATTCTAAAATACAATTTATCATTTAAACACCTTGGTAATAATTATTAAAACATGTGTAAACATGTTCGGCTCGTCAATTCCAGTTTTAGGGTCGTTTCGCAACCGAAAGTCGCGAAATTTGACTTATGTGTTGACTTTCGATTATGAACCGAATTAGAATAGTTTGCTACTGATTTTAGGTTTCGTTATGATTATAATATAATGTAACATAACCCCATAAGGTTATATTACCCGATCATACTAGTAATCTAAGTTTTTGCGCATGTTCCGTGAATATGCCGTACTTTGACTATTATGCTCTTTTTCGCAAAAATAAGGTTTTACACACCAATAAGCTTTCAAACAACTTAGGTACTGATATGTTAACATGTTTAACATATTTTGATGTTATGAACCTGATCATAAACTGAGTTTGCGCATAATGTCGTAATTTATGCTTTAACTTGACCAAAATGCCCTTTAGGTGCATAGATCGGTTTTATGCATAATTTTTCATACCAAACTCATTTCCTACTGATGTAATATCATAATTAGGATAATTTCGGATACCATTCAGTTTACAAAATGAGTTTACGCATACGTTCTTGAATTATGTCCTTAAATGACGATAATGCCCTTTTTACACCTAAAATGATTTAAAAGCATAATGTTTATACAAAACCTTTTTATTACTGATATGTTATATTAATTAACATATTTTGGTCATATAAACCTGATCATAACATTAGTTTTCCTTAAACATCGCACATATCGTCATTTAGCGACTTTAACGCCGTTTCAGCGCGTAGTATGGTGTTAAACCATAACTACCAACCAAGACTTGTTACCTACTGACTTTATAAATTATTTTAAATTTTTTTAACAGTAGGTATATAATATAAACTCAGATTCCCAAATTAGCCTTCAAAACTATGTGTGAAATTACCAAAATGCCCCCACGGAGCATAGTTTGGTTTTAAACTATAAAACACACATATGTTTGATATCATACTGATATTATATCATAAATAAGATGTTTTCAAAGAATGTTTATGGTCGTAACATCAGATTGTACACAAGTTTCTTTTATACATCGTAAAATGACCAAAACGCCCTTATGAGGCATAGTTTGATTTTAAAACCTTAACGAGCATACAAGTTGATATCCTATTGATATTATAACGTGTTTAAAGTATATTGGAATATGGAACTTGTTCATGACTTATCCGACTACTCGTTATCGCTTATACGCGTACGGTCAGACTTACGTAACTAGTTTACGTAAGTTTACCGAAACGAGTTAAACCTTATCATTTTTACTTCAAAATCCAGAATGTATTTAGTTTACCCATATTATACAAGTCTTCATACTTGTTGGGTCTAAATTACATTCTATTCCGGTCATCGCTTAATCTAGTGTATCGTACCGTTTCTAATACTTTAAGTTAGCCGGTCTAGGTCTATGACCTAAATAAGACCTTTTAGCATTCTAAATTGGTTATATATTACCATCATTCCATCCTAGATCCTCCCGGTAAAAGCTATCTGCATTTAATTAGATTGGATACGGCTGAATTATATAAATCTTGCTGTGAACTGAGTAGTAGCTCAGGTAAATACTTTTAACTTATTTTCCCTTATACGGGCTTGGGATACGGTAAAATATTACCGCTTGGTCGGGTGTGGGATCATTTGGTCGAATTGTGATTAATAAATCCGCATAACCCGTTTTAATTTGTTTTGTTTGATAACATAAACATTGAGGGTTAATATGACCGTGTCCTGGATATCCTCGGCTCATTTCATTTGTAAATGGCCACGATTTAAGCACGGAGTGTAGGCATACACCTGAAAGTTACGTATGTAAAAAGATATACCCACTTGTTGGGGATAACTCCTTGTGGGTTTATATTAGTGGTGTGTCTATTCATCATGTCCCGGCTTCTATATCGGGCCCTAAATGTATGACAAACATATAAATCTGTATACAAGATTATAATTATAACTGTCCCAAGTTATAAAAGAATTTTCATGCCTTGTGCACTTAAACCAATTTTCAAATACTTTTCAAAAGAGTCGGTTAATTGTATTTACCAGTGTAAACTGACGTATTTTTAAAAGACTAAGTGACAGGTACTATACGCAAATAGGCTGGGAGCTGCTTGGTGTCAATAAAGGATCTTGCAAATCCTTAGGATGCCCTAAAGGCTGCTAAACTTCATTTTGCACATTTTATAATGATCCGCCTGTGGATTTAATATTACAAGCTCGTACGTAATTATCATTTCAGCATTTTCAGACAATTGGGTTTGTAATAATATTTTATATTCCAAGACTTCCGTTGTGATATTTTGTGTATGTTTGTCTATGACGATACCAATCTTATGTCACGATACTCCCCACCGGGCCCACCGGGCTGAGCTGTATATATCGGGGTGTGACATGTTGGTATCAGAGCCAACGTTTGAGTGAATTAAACACTAGCCTTTAGTGTTTAATCTCAAATGACATAGTAGCATATTCCTTAGACCTTCTGAGTCTAGACTTAACATAGGAATGCTCTCATCCCTATTAAGTAAACATTGTTTTCGATTTTATGTGTCTTGAATATGTCGCCAAGCAAAGAGGCCGTTGATGGAAATTCTCCACATCCGAAGCTAAGAAATGCCAAACCTCGTACCACGGCTAGGATAAGCGTGGTACCGGTTGGAGGAAAGACCTTTATGGACCTATTTCCAAAACCAAGCCTATTTAAACTCTTAACCAGACTTCGGAGTCCATACCGGAGGTCCCTGAGGCTCAAATTTTGGAGTGTGTACCAGTGGAGTCCATACCAGAAGGTCCCTGAGGCTAAGTTTTGGAATTCCAAACTTGGACTATGCTTGTCAAACTTCAATCCATGATCCAATTTTAAATTTTCTAATCATTAAATCCTTGGATCCTACTTCTAGCAACAGATCCTAAATTGGAATGTTTATTTAATTCACTGAGATCTTCAGTGTCACTATCGCGTATGGTAAACAAAGAAGAGAAACCAACGAAATGAAGCAAGGAAGGCATTAGAAGACCATTTTCCATTATATTTTATTTTCCTTTAAGTCCCTGTATAGGCATTTGATTATTGTAATCCTTGTGGACATATTATTTCATCATAGTCCCTGAAAACCTATTTTTTTATAAGACCCTGTATAGACATTTGACTGTCATAGTACCTTCGAGGACATTATATTTCAATATAGTCCCTTCGAGGACATTATATTTCAATAATAGTCCCTTCGGGAGCATCATACTTCAAAATAGTCCTTTCATGGATTTTATACTCCATTAAAGTCCTTACATGGACATGTTATTTCATTAAAATCCTTTTGTAGACATGTTATTTCATTAAAGTCCCCTGACGGACATAATAATTCATCATAGACCTTTCGAGGACATATCGTTTCACTATAGTTCCAATGTTGACATATCTTATAGTCCCTATATGGACTTATGTTTTTCCTTCCCGTCCCCATGTGGACTGGTATTGCTTCAAAGTTCCTATAAGGACCTATATCCTTCTGTATAGTCCCTGTGAGGACATCTGTTTAGCAAAGTCCCATTTGTGGGCGTGATATTTCAATACAGACCTTTCATGGACGTGTTATTTCATTAAAATCCCTTTATGGATAAGCTAGTTCGAAATAGCCCCTTCGTGGACACAAGATTTCATTATAGTCCCTTAGTGGACATGTTACTTCATTATAGACCCTTCGTAGACATGATGTTTCTTTATAGTCCCTTCGTGGGCAAATTGTTTCAATATAATCCATATATGAACGTATAATATCTTATAGTCCTTATACGGACTTATATTTTTCCTTTTAGTCCTCTGTGGTCAAATAAGATACTAAAAGTCCTGATTGAGGCACTGTTGTAAATTTCCTAATGATTTATGGGAAGCTTTGAAAATTTTATATAGGTATTCATTTCGTCCTTTATCAAATAATTATATCGATTTTATTCGAACTTTATCGATCTGCTAAATAATTTCAAAAGATCTTCTTAATGGTATAACCTAGCCAATATGTCAATATGGACATGGCTATGATGGTAAAACCCTCTTAAGACAATTAATCTTTGTTAACATCCAAGAACGTGTTAACACTCCTGGCAGTGTGACTTGAGAAACCACACCAGTCGTTAAGGTATTTTGGACTACGTCCAAGCCTTAAAGCCTATATGATCGAATTAGTTCATGGCAAGTATCATCAATGTGATTATCATAATATAAACATCCGCTAGTGATGAAGTGCCTACGGGCTAAACTTGTTGTCCAATAAGACAACGATATTTGTGGTCTACGACCCCCTGTCTAAAAAAATGTTGGACTATGTCCAAGACTCATAGTCTAAAAGATCAATATGATCATGACTAATATCATCTAATACAATGATCACACTATTTAACATCCTTTAGTGATGTTTCACCTACGGGCTATATATTATATTGTCCACTAGTGTCATTGACAATTGCAACCGTTATGGTTCACCATCCAAGGCGATGGGCAATGCCCAAGCCTTATAGTCTATAAGATCGATAAGATCACGACTAATATCCTCAATTACGTTAATTATATATATATATATATATATATATATATATATATATATATATATAAACATCCATTAGTGATGTCCATTGATTTGCCTATGTGGCAAAATAAATCGTCTTTCAAAGCAATGACAGATGTAGTCTATGACTCTCTTCCCAAAGGTAAAGAACTATGTTCAAACCTTAAAGTCCCTAATCAAATAAGATTGCGACTTATATATTTAAATGTCCTTGTGGCGAGGCCTCTTGTGCCATACTTATATGACCTTCGTGGCAAGCCTGTGTGCTACACTTATAAGTCCTTCGTGACGGGCTCATGTTCCATATTTTAAAAAGTCCTTGTGGCGAGCCTTCGAGCTATCCAAAATCGTCAATATGACAAAGACAGTTGTGACATTTTAATCCCCTGTCAAAAAGGTAATGGACTCGGTCCAAACCCTAAGCGCTATTGATGCTCCTTTTGTGACCTAGGCTAAATGTAATGGACATACAATCAAATAACATTCATTAGGAATGTTCATAACCTATTAGCCTGTATGGTTTAATGATACCATGGCTAATGTATGTTAGGTCGTCAGGATGATTACTAGCTATTGTAATGCAACTAAGCAATTGTTTAATTGGATGTTTAGTACCAAGCTTCGAGTATGGAAAACTCGAATCAGACAAACAACATTCGCGATACTAATGATGCGAAAGATGATAATGATGCAACAAATGTGAACCTCATTGTTTATGGAGTTAATCTCCAAGCTGTGATTGACGCTGTTGTTGGAAAAGCTATGAGAAAGGTCATGAAAAAGTTAAAAGAGCCGAATGCTACTTGCTCTAAACCACATTCCTCTGCTCATGAGAAGAGCTTTGTTCATGCTTCGAATGCGAAGAATGAACCAAATAAGATGATATATAATGAGGAGCCCCGTTCCTCTAAAGGATGTACTTACGAGTACTTTGTCTCTTGTAAGCCAAGAGGCTTCAATGGTGAAAAAGGAGCCATTAACTACATGAAATGGTTTGATGAAATGGAAATCATCGTGAATATCAGTGGTTGTGCTAAGGAAGACACTGTGAAGTATGTGTCACAGTCGTTCAAGGGCGATGCCCTTACTTGGTGGAAGACATTAATAAAATCCATGGGAAGATACCCCTATACAATATGGGATGGTCCAAGTTTATGGACCTTATCAGAAAAACCTACTGTCTGCGACATGAAATGGAAAAGGTGGAATCAGATTTTCTGACTCTCACCATGAAAAATCTAGACTCTCGTCGGTAAGTTACCGATTTCAATTCATTGTCTAGGATAGTACCCTATTCAACTAACCCATAATCAAAGCGTAAAACACAACATACTGGTAGTTTAGCACCGGAAATAAAAGGGTATGTTAAGGCTTCAAGGCCTGCTTCTTATAAATCCACTATGGATCTATCTCAGCCACTCACATTAGATGGGTTAAGAAGTAAATCAGTCAAAACTGAGACTACCGGAAAAAGGAAAAGGGAGGAGGATAACTCCCATAAATCTAAGAAAAAGGGGCAAATCCGGATTCAATAAGAACCATCAAAAGTACAGTAAAAAGATTGTATCCAAGACCTGCGACAAAAGGCACTACAGTGTCGAAAGGACCAAAGCCCAAATGTCACACCCCTATTTTCCACGTGTCACCGGTGGGCCTGGTGGAGAGTATCGTGACGTAGTTGATATCATCATAGTCAAACAACACAATATATAAATGCACAGCGGAAGCAAAAGATAAATATATTACAATCCGAATATAAAGTAATATCCAATATTACAACGGAAAGTAAAAGGATCCACAGGAGGATCTTAAAACATAAACATTATTCAACAAACTTTAGGCGCCTAGAACTTGCAATATTCCTTATAAACGCCCTGAGCTTCCAGCCAATTACGTTCAGTACCTGTCACTTAACCCTTTTGGAAAATACGTCAGTTTTCACTGGTAAATACACTCAACCGACTCATTTTGAAAACATTTATAAAAATTGATTTGAATGCACGTAGCACAAATTCTTTATAACTTGGGACAATTATATTTATAATCTTGTATACAGATTTACATGTTCGTTATACGTTCAGGGCCCGATGTAGAAACCGAGTCAGATTAACAGACACGCCACAAGTATAGGCCCACAAGAGAGTGAGATACCGTTTTTCCTTATGCAACTGTCAGGTGTATTCCTACACCCCGTGTAAAAGGCGTGGCCATTTTATAAGACAATGATGTCAAGGATATCCGGGACATGGTCATTAACCCCTAAAGGTCTTTGTTTCAAACAATACAGATTAAACCGGGTTACCTCAATAATTTAACCACAATAGGATTAAATATTCAATACCCGACCAAGCGGTATTATTATACCGCATCCCAATCCCGTATAGGGAAAATAAGTTAAGAGTATTTACCTGAGCTAGCTCCTGTCTTAAATAGTAAGAATTTTAATAACTCAGCCGTATTCACTTAAGTAAGCGTAGGTACCATTTACCAGAAGGCTCTAGTCTGGAATGATGGTATAAATAACCAATTAGAATGCTAACGGGTCTTTAATTAAGCCTAAGCTTAGACCGGTTAGTCTTACAGAAAGATACGGTTCAAACGCATGATAAGGCGAAGACCGGTATAGAATGTGTTTTAGACCCGACAAGTTTGAAGACTTGTATAATATGGGTAATCTAAACACATTCTGGATTTTGATATGAAAACGATGTGGTTTGACCCGTTTCGGCTAATATATGTAAACTAGTTACATAAGCCGATACGAACGCGAAAAGTGCGTAACGAGTAACCAAACGAGTCATACACAAGTTTCCTAAGTTAAAGTGCTTTAAATATGTTGTGATATCAGTAAGGTATCTTCTATTATGCCCAAAACGGATTTAGACACAAATTACGCCCCGTAGGGGTATTTTGGTCATTTAAAAGGTTATAAAAGAGTTTAATATGTAATATGAGTTATAGGTCTGATTTATATAGTAAATACACTTAATTTAACATGTTATAACAGTAGGGTATGACCCAGATGTGAAACTTATCATTTAAAACCAAACTATGCTCCTTAGGGGTATTTTGGTAATTTCACAAGGGCTAAAAAGGTCAAAACTGGAAACCTGAGTTCAAAAACTTTTACTTACTGTTATTATCTCAAAATATACTAAAAAAATCAGTAGGTATCAATCTTATATGTTTAATATGGTTATAGTACATACTATGCGTTAAAAATGCTTAAAAAGGCGATTTGGAGCCATTTCCGGGTTTTTAAAAGAAAGCTGATATTTTTATAATTCCAGAAGGCTCAAAATATTTTATTTAACAAATAAAATCAGTAGAAAAAGGTTTGGGGTCAAAAGGATTTGTAAAACTCATTTTATGGGTTAAAAGGGCAAAACCGTCATAACCGAATCAAACCTAGAGACCTATGTTATGCTCAGCCAAAAATTAAATAAAAATCTTCAAAAATCCCAAAATATTATATAACATCAGTGGGTAAAAAGTTTGATATCAAAAAGTGGGTTTAACTAGGCTATATGCTAATTACGCCAATTAATTAACATAAAGCTTTCAAATTACGATAATGAGCATAACTCTTAATCTAGACCTCAAACTGATATCAAATTTTAGGTGCAAGTTTATAAATCAGTAACTAATGTTTCTACTCTTTCACTTTTTCAAAAATCACGTTTTATAGTCAAAAGGACATAATAGTCAACTTTTAAGCATTAATCGGAAACATGCATATGAATCGGATAAGTATTGAACCAAGTTGTATAATCTCAGAGAGTTAAACTTATATGAAACCTGGTCCAAAATAAGCTCTAAGGCAGATCTTAAACATGCATAAACGGGTCAGAACTGAAAGTCAAAGCAAAAGTCAATTTATGCGACTTTCGGTTCCGATCCGGTTTTAAACTGAGAATTGTCGAGTTGAACATGGTGAGACATGTTCTTACATTAATTACCATGTTATATTAATGATCAAACAGGTTGCATGTACTCTACATTGCTAATTACGCTTAAATTTGCAAATAATAATTCTGTTGACTTTTTAAAGTAAGCTTTGACTCGACAATTAGCATAGTTAGGGTGGGAATCTGGAAATACCCTTTTAAGGGTTTGTTAGCCACATAAATACCTACTTGTAGGTACTTTCAATTCGAGAAATGACTGAGCAAATTTTGTTTAATCTCGAAGTCAAACTAAATTTACGATGGTTTGACTTTTGGTTAATTAACTAAGCTAGAACGAATTTGAAAGGGTTAGGAATACTTACAAGAGTCCTAATTATGCTTAGAGATCACTGGAAAGTCTGAGATTGATCAGAGAAGCTCCAGAAGTGGTCTTGCAAGTGAATGTGAAAATGGTTGCAACTTGAATGTTCTTAAATATCAACTTTGATCATTCAAGATGATGCCACAAGGGTCTAGGAATGTTATAAGATCTGTCCAAGTGCCCCTCTATGCATATAAAACCATTGGAGAGCCCCAGGTATCGAGTAACAGCTGTTAGCAATCGAAAATAGGCCTGCAACTGCCATCTGCGTGTTTTTGTTCGCTGGTGACTTGTAGGCGGGCCGCGAGACGCCTTACGCGGGCCGCGTACAAGATGCGACCAGGTTAACAAGTTTTCCAACATTTACATTTTGGTCCTTGGTCCTTTGTAACGTGGTTTTGGCTATTTATCTTGCACTCTTGACCCTCAAACCTAACTTTTAAGGGTCTTAGGACATTTACAAACTTGGGTAGGTCCTTGGTTAACTTTGTGCTTACCCGAAAAGTCACGAATTTCAACGTTAACGCATTTAACCCTTAATGCACGATTTTGATCATAACTTTCTCATACGATAACGAAACTTGATGAAATTTTTACCACATATTCTAGTGAGTATATTTTACCATTAAAAAGCTTCGGGTTTTCCAAAAGGTCACTCAGAGGTGTACTTTCAACATGTTGACACATTTAGCCCCTGTAGTTTGTAATTCCTCACTTTCATTCATTTTCCGCTTTGTATGATCCATGATTTAATCGTTTAAGATTATAAACACCATGTAGTCCTTCTAAAGTGCTTTTTTCACATATTCAAAGCCTATGACACGTGTCAATACATTATTGGACGTAAATTTTCGAGGTGTTACATCCTCACCCCCTTAAAAGAAATCTCGACCTCGGGATTTGTTAAAATGCTGGAAATACTTTCTGTCACATAATGGACTTAACCTCGATAGCATATCTGGAGCTTTTCCAAGCTCCCAAGTTGACCTTTATAATGGGTACATGTATCCTTTTGGAGCTTCTTCACCTGTCGATCCTCAATCGATATAGGTTGCTCATTATATCATAAATCTGCATATCATTATGTGATAGTGCTTCTTGACTTATTGGCGAAACACATCCTTAAATCATTAGTGTGTAATACATTGTGAGCTCCACCAAGCTCCTTTAATAGGTTTTAGCTCATAAGCTATTTGATCTTGATACATTCGATTCCTTCGAATGATTTTATATATTCAGAGCTTAACTAGTCTGATAGTTAACAAATTGGCACACCCTTCCAGGGTGATATCTTTTGTTGAATCTTATTCTTTAACAAGAACTTAGGAGGGTTGCTACTTTCATACATCCTTGATTTCCTGCCGTATACTGGCAACCTACAATCGGTTATGGATTTGTATGATCTTATCTGTCGTTTCCTAAGCAACTTTCAGATCCTGATGATTGGACTCACCAATTCTCTATCTAACAATAGATGTTTAACATTCCATCTATACAAGGTCTCAAAAGGAGCAGCCTTAATACTTACATATCAATTATTATAGAAAAGCTTATCTTAAGGTGGGATGGTTATCCCAATCATTTCTTAAAACCAATCTTAAGGAATACCTAATCCTTACCGTCAGTCGAACAAATCGACGATCATGGGCAGCTGCTGGCAAATTCTTAATTGTTGCCTAATTAGGGTTGCGGTAATCAATGCATAAGCAGAATGAACCGTCTTTCTTATCAACTCTCGGAATATCGAGTTAGGCTATATGAACCTCTTATCTTAATGTTTACTTAATCAGGGTTTCGATTATTCCATAATCTATCATGGAGTTCTACAACACTTCAACCCAAAGTGGGATGTTAATCTTAACTCTACTTGCCTCTCAGGGGTAAACAGGGTAATCTTAGGAGAAGATAATTAAGGTACAAGGAGGTTACAGAGATTTCCAGATCTCAGGCTCCAGTTCACCCATCAATGCTTGTGTCAAATAAGTGACACATTTATGTTACTAGTCCACGAATTCCTTAATCGGGAACATTTACTTGGACCATTCCCTTTTGGATATCTTCTTTGAATACCAATAGTTGACCTTAGCGTCATATGACCATCGAGATATCCTTGTGGTCCCATGCATTAAACCTCCATACTGATCAGGCATGGAAGAAATCTATGGAACATATTAAGATACACCAATCCTCATATGACGTTTTTATCATACCGTCTGGTATCCGCAATCATTAGAGATCAAAGAGATATCAATTCTAAGTGTTAACGCATTACACCTAGGAAGAGTATACTTCTAAAATTCTATGACTGAAGGTTCTTGACAAGAACATAAGAAATAGTTCTTATGATTCCTGTCTTCACTTAATAACTATGGTTCTTAAGAAAGATTTTAAAAGTTTTCTATACTTATAGTTTATGAAGGATTTGGAGCAAGTAGCATTCAGCTCTTTGAACTTTTTCACGATCTTCTTCACAGCTTTTCCCACAGCTGCGCCTTATCATAGTTTGAAGAACATCCTTGGACTTTTTCATGTTTACAATTATAGTATCTTAGCATGCGCTGCATTATCAATGGCGTGATTGACTGATGTCTTATCCGAGTTTTTCATACTCAAGATTTGGTTCCTATTACTAAATGAATCAATCTCTTGGTTGAGATCCGACAACTGCTATTCATCATCCTCATGGTCTTATATACTAACCATGGTTTCATTAAACCATACCGGCCAATATAGAATTAACATTCTTAATGAACGCTATATAATATATATGAATTTTACTTAGCCTAGGTCACAAAAGACCTTTAATGGCATTTAAAGTTTGGTTCTAATCCATCACCTTTTTGACAGGGGATCAGAATGTCAGATCTGTCTTTATTATAGTGATGAATTTGGATAGCTTGAAAGCTTGCCATAAGGATATCAGAAAAGAGTGATTCTTAATAGATATAAAATATCAATCTAAGATTTGTTAGAGCATTTTCCATAGTGTCATCGGCCAATTTCTACCTCGCATTAAATGACCGGAGTCCTAATCAAGCGGAGGTAACAGTTCTCAACATTTATCGTTCATTATAGAATCATATGTGCCAGCATTAAATAAATTTCTGCATAAACTGCTTGATAAAGAAAGGTACCTGATATATAGTTATCATTCTGCACCATCTCCTGGCGTTCATCTGGAAGACTCATGCGTTTGCTTCCTTGGCTTCTTCGGGCTTCTTTTGATTCCTAGGGCAGTTGGTCCTGATATGCCCCTTCTCGTTGCAACCATAATAGGTTGCGTCTTTCAACTTCTTGCAATCCAGGGTTTTATGTTCCCTAGACTTGCAAATTCCACACGGTAGAGGCTGAGATTCAAATCTGCATTTCCCGAGGTGGTATTTCCTACAGGTTTCGCACCTGGTTTTCTCACCCGACTGCTGGCTGTCTCTCTTAAACCTGGAACTCTTCTTATCCTCAGAGTTCCTCTTCCTATCGGAACGATGAGAATCCTCATCCTCCCTTTTACGCTTTCCATCTTCAGAGGCTTTGGCAGCTTTGTTTCTGACTACATCAAGTGTAAGAGATAGCGCCAGATCTGCCGCTGACCTGAATGTAGTAGGTCTTGAAGCCTTAACACTGGCTTTGATTTCTGGGGCTAAACCCCCAATGAAGCGAGCAATTCTCTTGGGTTCTGGTGTTACTAGGTAAGGAACCAGTCTGGACAGGGTATTGAAACTGGTGAGGTAAGCTTGACAATCTAAGTTTGTCATCACCAATGATAAGAAATCTGACTCAATCCTCTCAACCTCGTGTTGAGGGCAGTAGTTCTCTATAATGAGAGCAACAAACTGTTCCCATGACATGTTGTAAAGTGGGATCTTCCCAACAGCTTGAATGAGAGCCTTCCACCATGCTAGTGCCTCTCCCTTGAACGATTGGGATACATATTTCACTACATCCCTTTCAGCACAACCGCTGATGTCAACTACCGTGTTCATCTCATCCAACCAGGTCATACAATTATTGCTCCTTTCTCCCCAGTAAAATCCCGGGGTTTACAGGAAACAAAATACTTGTAGGTGCAGGACTTGGTGCGTGGCTTATCATTAAACACTATCCTTTTAGATGGAACACTGTTTAGGTTAGATGAATGTCGATCATCATCTTTCTTTAGTTCGTCTTTCTTAGGGGGTGGCTCGTCATGAGCCACTGAATGGGTCTTAGGAATAGACTTAGAGTGGGGTATTGAAGAAGTTCTACTATGCGTCTCACTATACTCCTTGAATTGCTCCTCTACGGCTATAGATATTACTGTATTAATCAGTGTACGGAGCTCTCCTCTGGTTATAATAACCCTATCATCATCGTGGTTTTCCAGGGGATGACTGTTTACTTCTTCTGACCTAGCCATGTAGCTTTAATTGCTACATAAAATCAATAAGGACAAGGTTTATTTAGAAGCCGATATAGTACTATCGTTCTTGACGATTTATTAACCATGGTAATATAAACTATATTGGTTAAATTTTGTTAGTTACATTTAATTAGCATTTTCATTATAATTTATCCTAGTTATAAAACATTAAGGATATTAAAGTGGCGCAAAGGCCTAGTCACATGGACAATTTTAAATTTACAAGCCATGATTTCGGAGAATCGAGGCATTATGGTTTTAATAATAGCACAAATGGCCTAGTCGCGTAGACAAGTTTAATTTATAAGCCATGATTTCAGAGAATCGAGGCATTAAGGTGTGAATTAAAGTTCATTACCTTTTCTTGACAGGGAGTTGTAGGCTACCACTGTCTTTAGTCTCAGAGGACATTAACTATAGCCCGTAGGCATTTCCCTTTTAAGGGATGGTTATAATATGATCATCTTCATTTGATGATAGTAGTCAGGATCGCATTGATCATATAAACTATTATGCTTGGACGTAGTCCAACATCTTTAGACGGGGTTTCAGAGACCACCACGGTCGTTGTCTTATCGGACAACAAGTTTGGCCCGTAGGCACTTCATTACTAAGGGATGATTATTTCAAATAAGGGGAAAAAGATGGCCTGTGTGACTTTAACGATTCACAGTTTGCCAAAAATGTTAACATACTTACAGATGTTAACAGGGATTGGAATCCTTTGGATAGGTCCTACCATCTTGGCCTCGTCATATAGGCTAGGTTTACCTTTAAGATTCCCTTTTTATAATTAACGCAGAACAATCCTAGCTCGAGATGTTAATAAGGATCTGAATCTAAATTGAGGAACTGCCATCTTGGCCGCGTCTTAATAATGACACCTGGCTAGGTTTTGTCCCTTTTTAGATTTTCCCATTTTATTATAATGGTAGATCTTATAATATAGGAATGATATTTTAAACATAATCGTTTTTTTTTTAATTTAAACAAGTATATAGTTGTCCTAAACGGGACTTCTAATAAAAATGACTTGCCCATGCAAAGGCTAATCAGAAAAATAATCAAGGAAGTAACTAAAAGACAATGAAACGAATTTGGATTAGTCCTATGTTCTTGTCTAGACTCAAGAGTGTGCAACTGTGTAACTGAGATTAAACACAAAAGGCTAGTGTTTAATTCACTCAGTGTTGGCTCTGATACCAACCTGTCACACCCCTATTCTCCACGTGTCACAGGTGGACCCGGTGGGGAGTATCGTGACGTAGTTGATATCATCATAGTCAAACAACACAATATATAAATGCACAGCGGAAGCAAAAGATAAATATATTACAATCCGAATATAAAGTAATATCCAATATTACAACGGAAAGTAAAAGGATCCACAGGTGGATCTTAAAACATAAACATTATTCAACAAACTTTAGGCGCCTAGAACTTGCAAGATTCCTTATAAACGCCCTGAGCTTCCAGCCAATTACGTTCAGTACCTGTCACTTAACCCTTTTGGAAAATACGTCAGTTTTCACTGGTAAATACACTCAACCGACTCATTTTGAAAACATTTATAAAAATTGATTTGAATGCATGTAGCACAAATTCTTTATAACTTGGGACAATTATATTTATAATCTTGTATACAGATTTACATGTTCGTTATACGTTCAGGGCCCGATGTAGAAACCGAGTCAGATTAACAGACACGCCACAAGTATAGGCCCACAAGAGAGTGAGATACCGTTTTTCCTTATGCAACTGTCAGGTGTATGCCTACACCCCGTGTATAAGGCGTGGCCATTTTATAAGACAATGATGTCAAGGATATCCGGGACATGGTCATTAACCCCTAAAGGTCTTTGTTTCAAACAATACAGATTAAACCGGGTTACCTCAATAATTTAACCAAAATAGGATTAAATATTCAATACCCGACCAAGCGGTATTATTATACCGTATCCCAAGCCCGTATAGGGAAAATAAGTTAAGAGTATTTACCTGAGCTAGCTCCTGTCTTAAATAGTAAGAATTTCAATAACTCAGCCGTATTCACTTAAGTAAGCGTAGGTACCATTTACCGGAAGGCTCTAGTCTGGAATGATGGTATAAGTAACCAATTAGAATGCTAACGGGTCTTTAATTAAGCCTAAGCTTAGACCGGTTAGTCTTACAGAAAGATACGGTTCAAACGCATGATAAGGCGAAGCCCGGTATAGAATGTGTTTTAGACCCGACAAGTTTGAAGATTTGTATAATATAGGTAATCTAAGCATATTCTGGATTTTGAGATGAAAACGATGTGGTTTGACCCGTTTTGGCTAATATATGTAAACTAGTTACATAAGCCGATCCGAACGCGAAAAGTGCGTAACGAGTAACCAAACGAGTCAGACGTAAGTTTTCTAAGTTAAAGTGCTTTAAATATGTTGTGATATCAGTAAGGTATCTTCTATTATGCCCAAAACGGATTTAGACACAAATTACGCCCCGTAGGGGTATTTTGGTCATTTAAAAGGTTATAAAAGAGTTTAATTTGTAATATGAGTTATAGGTCTGATTTATATAGTAAATACACTTAATTTAACATGTTATAACAGTAGGGTATGACCCAGATGTGAAACTTATCATTTAAAACCAAACTATGCTCCTTAGGGGTATTTTGGTAATTTCACAAGGGCTAAAAAGGTCAAAACTGAAAACCTGAGTTCAAAAACTTTTACTTACTGTTATTATCTCAAAATATACTAAAAACATCAGTAGGTATCAATCTTATATGTTTAATATGGTTATAGTACATAATGTGCGTTAAAAATGCTTAAAAGGCGATTTGGAGCCATTTCCGGGTTTTTAAAAGAAAGCTGATATTTTTATAATTCCAGAAGGCTCAAAATATTTTATTTAACAAATAAAATCAGTAGAAAAAGGTTTGGGGTCAAATGGATTTGTAAAACTCATTTTATGGCTTAAAAGGGCAAAACCGTCATAACCGAATCAAACCTAGAGACCTATGTTATGCTCAGCCAAAAATTAAATAAAAATCTTCAAAAATCCAAAAATATTATACAACATCAGTGGGTAAAAAGTTTGATATCAAAAAGTGGGTTTAACTAGGCTATATGCTAATTACGCCAATTAATTAACATAAAGCTTTCAAATTACTATAATGAGCATAACTCTTAATCTAGACCTCAAACTGATATCAAATTTTAGGTGCAAGTTTATAAATCAGTAACTAATGTTTCTACTCTTTTACTTTTTCAAAAATCACGTTTTATAGTCAAAAGGGCATAATAGTCAACTTTTAAGCATTAATCGGAAACATGCACATGAATCGGATAAGTATTGAACCAAGTTGTATAATCTCAGAGAGTTATACTTATATGAAACCTGGTCCAAAATAAGCTCTAAGGCAGATCTTAAACATGCATAAACGGGTCAGAACTGAAAGTCAAAGCAAAAGTCAATTTATGCGACTTTCGGTTCCGATCCGGGTTGAAACTGAGAATTGTCGAGTTGAACACGGTGAGACATGTTCTTACATTAATTACCATGTTATATTAATGATCAAACAAGTTGCATGTACCCTACATTGCTAATTACGCTTAAATTTGCAAATAATCATTCTGTTGACTTTTTAAAGTAAGCTTTGATTCGACAATTAGCATAGTTAGGGTGGGAATCTGGAAATACCCTTTTAAGGGTTTGTTACCCACATAAATACCTACTTGTAGGTACTTTCAATTCGAGAAATGACTGAGCAAATTTTGTTTAATCTCGAAGTCAAACTAAATTTACGATGGTTTGACTTTTGGTTAATTAACTAAGCTAGAACGAATTTGAGAGGGTTAGGAATACTTACAAGAGTCCTAATTATGCTTAGAGATCACTGGAAAGCCTGAGATTGATCAGAGAAGCTCCAGAAGTGGTCTTGCAAGTGAATGTGAAAATGGTTGCAACTTGAATGTTCTTAAATATCAACTTTGATCATTCAAGATGATGCCACAAGGGTCTAGGAATGTTATAAGATCTGTCCAAGTGCCCCTCTATGCATATAAAACCATTGGAGAGCCCCAGGTATCGAGTAACAGCTGTTAGCAATCGAAAACAGGCCTGCAACTGCCATCTGCGCGTTTTTGTTCGCTGGTGACTTGTAGGCGGGCCGCGAGACGCCTTACGCGGGCCGCGTACAAGATGCGACCAGGTTAACAAGTTTTCCAACATTTACATTTTGGTCCTTGGTCCTTTGTAACGTGGTTTTGGCTATTTATCTTGCACTCTTGACCCTCAAACCTGACTTTTAAGGGTCTTAGGACATTTACAAACTTGGGTAGGTCCTTGGTTAACTTTGTGCTTACCCAAAAAGTCACGAATTTCAACGTTAACGCATTTAACCCTTCGTGCACGGTTTTGATCATAACTTTCTCATACGATAACAAAACTTGATGAAATTTTTACCACATATTCTAGTGAGTATATTTTACCATTACAAAGCTTCGGGATTGCCAAAAGGTCACTCAGAGGTGTACTTTCAACATGTTGACACATTTAGCCCCTGTAGTTTGTAATTCCTCACTTTCATTCATTTTCCGCTTTGTATGATCCATGATTTAATCGTTTAAGATTATAAACACCATGTAGGGTTATTGTAGGGCCTATTTATCCATTGTTGACACTTTGGACCCTTATATTCACATAGTTTCACTGTTTGTCAACTTTAGTCCTTCTAAAGTGCTTTTTTCACATATTCAAAGCCTATGACACGTGTCAATACATTATTGGACGTAAATTTTCGAGGTGTTACACCAAAGAAATGTGGCATCTGCAAAAGAACTGGTCATCAGTCCCATGAATGTAGAAACATAAAGAATGCAGTCTGTTTCGGCTGTGGCGTGAAAGGACAAATCAGGACTAACTGCCCTAAAACTGTCAAGGAAGGTATAGCTAAGTATAGAGAGACTAAGAATGGAAGCGCCTAAACCCTCGTGATAAATGCCAGAGGCAGTTCATATCAATAATGACACCAGGTACATCCCTTATCGTGAATCAATGATATTATTTCTAAGAATTCTGTATTGATACAAGTACTAATAAGTCTATCGTAGATCATACGCTTAGCAAAATTTTAGAATTTCCCATAAGAACTCCAGATATTAAGTATAAGGTAAAACTTACCGACGAAAATCATAGTAACCATTTCTTCTATTCTCGTCGAAAAATCCTCATTCACAAAATCTGGAGTACTCTATCTCCAGATAGAGTATGACAATATATGTTATTTTATTTTATTATCTCATTGATTTATATCAACTGCGAATGCCCGACTGTATTGATAAAAGCGCCATATGAGGATTGGTGTATCTTAGTGTGTCCCATAGATTGCTTCCATGCCTGATTCGTATGGAGGTTTAATGCATGGAACCACTGAGATATCCCAATGGTCATATTGTACTAAAGTCAGCTAATGGTATTCAAAGAAGATATTCAGTATAGAAATGCCCAAGTAGTATCACTAATTAAGGCATCCATGCATTCGTAAAGAAAATGTGTCATTTATATGACACAGGTAACGATAGATGAACTGAAGCCTGAGATTTAGAATATCTATGTCATCTGTGTGTGTCTTGATTGTCTTCTCCAAAGAACTACCTTGTTTACCTCCTAAGAACAAGTAGAGTTAAGATTAACATCCCACCTAAGGCTGCATCTATTGTAAAAGCTTCATATTGGTTAGTGAAGAAGCACTGGTTCAACAGACCGGAATCAATTGAACCAGGGGTTCTGCATAAAAAGGATGATTCCTCTCGTTTGATTTGGGGTTAAGCTAAGCTCCTTCTTCTGGTAATAACTGCAAAACAAACAGCCGTTAGACTCGTCACGGAGAGAATGGGGGTTCTCTCCGTGACCACCCTCTGGCGTAAGAATAAGTACAGGTTTTGATGAAAAAGAAGAAGTAGTGAAAGTGAAGTGAATGTAACTTGGGAGATGATACCTGAATTATCCTTATTTATAACCGGATTTGGGCGGGAAAGTTTGTTGACGGAGGAAGTAACGGAAAGTAATTTTCGTGAGCGGTTATTTTCTCCACCGTTAATCACTAACGTGAAGTATGTGCACACGGATCATGGGTATGATCAACGGCTGGGGAGATGCCACGTGGAAAGTGGGCAAGTGTAGATCTCCCTTCGATTTATTGCTATCATCGTGACTTTGAGGGGAGCTCAGGATGATGCCACGTGGTCATTCGGTTATAACCGAATGGTTGTGCACGATAGGACTTTCTAGAAGATTTACAGCTGTAATCCTGTGTGGCTTTACCTCATGCCAATTCTGTTGTAACAGAAAGGTCACTTTCTGTTTTAAGTCTAGGTGATATTTGCGTGGAGATGTTGTTTAGAGTTTTACTCCTAACTTCATATTATCTCGCGCTAGGATCTATAAGTTCCTTTTGGCGCGCGGATGTTGAAAACTGTTTTCTTTTTATGTTCTATTTCAGAACCAGTGCGTAGCCGCGAAAGGTTCTCTTAAAGAGGATTCATTGTGGTGAAGTTGTGGTATGGTCCCATGCATCTGTGCGAGGTTTTTGGGACCATACCCCTTCAAGTCCCCCCTGTCCAGTGTTGCTCTTATGCGAATAAGTGGAGTACTGGACTATAAAGGATGGGGGGTTTTTTGGAGCGAAAATGTTGAAAATCTTCTTGGAGAAGCTATTCCTCAAGTTGAACTATTTATGAACATTTTTTAATCATGAGCTGGTTGATGTGACGTGACCCTTGTGTCGTAGGGTAGAAGATGAATAGATGTTTTGACCGATCACCTTCTTACTGAAACTGTAGCTTCTGGGAATGCATGCAGACGTTGTCAGAGATCATTTAATGGAATCGATGATTACTGTGACACCGCCGATTTAGAAAGTGGCAATTTGACATTAATCATTACGATTTCTTACATCTATCTTAACGATGCTGACGTCAACTCTTTTTAGTTATATATTTATATAGAGGTTATTAAAACTCTACCAGATTTGGAAAATATGAGAACCAGGTGAAAATTCCGTTCACGGAGAGTTTCTGAAATCCTGAAGACCTTTGATGCTGCTGAAGCTTTGCTTCTTCTTGGAGGTCTGTTACCAGAAAAGGTTGCCGGGAGTGAAGGATTTCTTGGTAACGTTCCTTACTCGTCTACAGGAGAAAATCATGCCTCTCTTCGTACTACAGGTGATAACGATGAAGGGGTTACCCGATTGTCGGTGAATGTCTTAACTCAAGGTTTTCCGGCTGACTGGAGAAGCCGATGTTCGATAGTGTACAATCGGCGTCGAAGTGATCGTCGTTTGGTAACTCCGGCCGAAACTCAGATGGCATCTGGTAATGACAATGAGTGGATTGTTGATCCCCACCCTCTGGAGTGGTATGGTGAATCACTACATACCTCTGCAGAGGTGTTAGACATGTTTCCAGGTGTTTAGTTTGTTTATTTTGTATGCTTTGTAAATATTGTTTTTGATGCACTGTTGTGCTTGTATATTTTGTTAATGTGCTTGTTACACACGTAACGTTTTGATGCACTGCTGTGCATATGGATTTTTTTTATTGCGTATGGTGTGCAAGTAACTATTTTAAATATAAGGTATGTTTGGATTACAATGTCTTGCATGTGTACAATTACTTTGTTTTAGGTAAAGCGAATAAAGATGGTAGAAAGCTCATGTGTGAACGTAAGTCTGGATTAAGCGCATGACTTGTATTCGCGGACCGTTCATGAGACTTGTAATGTGTTACCATAATGTTTTCGTGCTTACCCAAAGGAATTTCATCCATTTTGTAATAAACAATATAACATAGTAGGAGAAACTTTGCATTAATGGGATAAGGCGCGGGGGCCAGTTGATACAGAGTAAATAAATGGAATGATTATGTTGTCTGCGTGCGCATTGACTGTTATACGGGATGAATATGTCGGCTACATGTAGCATCTACGCAACTGTTGCGCATTCCATGTGCGTGGGACGGTCGTTCCATCAAGCCTCTTGAGGGTATATGCGCCTTTACCTAGGACTTCATGAATAACATACGGTCCTTCCTATTTTGGCGCGAGTTTTCCCGGTTTCTCGGCGTTGGAGGCTTCATTGTCTCGCAGGACAAAATCTCCTAGAACGAAGGTGCACACGCGCACTCGAGCATTATAATATTTTTCGAGCTTTGATTTGTACCTAGCTTCGCTAATGGCTGCGTTTTCGCGCTGATGTGCGTGAGTGTCGTAGGTTTTTAATATATATTGTAAGCCCTTTTACACTTTTTAGTCAAGTTTTAAATTTATAAAACACGATATTTACTAACACTAAACACACATATGGGCAAGTGCCCCCATCGTGAGCGTAGTATAGTGTTGGTAAGATACCGAGGTCATCCAAGGACACAAGAGCTTTAAGTACCGGTTTATCCTCAACCTCTAATCAAATCAAAAATTAGAAAAAGGTTTTTAAACAAGAAAAATAAAACTAACTAAAATGCTGAAAAATAAAATAAAATAAAAACAGATAGACAAGATGAATCACTTGGATCCGACTCGTGTGTAGTGTAACCTTTGATTATTTCCGCACTTTTGCACTTTTTAAGAGATTATCTTAGTTATTGTAGTAGGCCCCTCTTTTGAAGGTGACGTTACCCTCAACCCAGTAGTTTGAGTCAGCAAGGATACAATCCTAAAGGGTCGGATTATTGAAAGATAATTAATTAAGTTATTAATGCATAATGTGGTAGGCCCCTCTTTTGAAGGTGATGTTACCCTCGGCTAAGTAGTCTGAGTCAGCAGGGATACGGTCCTAAGTAGCCGGGTTAAAGTTTTAATAGTAGCTTACAGATGAGGGGATCAAAGAGTTTGGACCCCCACCATCCAATACCGGTGGGTATTGAAGGGGGTCCTACTAAATTTGACCCAGGTCCTTGCAGGATCTATACACTGAACAAGGCAAGACTCTTACCAAACCGTTCCCTTAACCCCCGACCAGGTAGCCAACATACCTCCATATAGACCGTAGAGATATGAATGGTGAAAATCTTTTATTTTATATAGACAGTAAAATAATACCAAGACACCATGGACAAACGATAAGGAAGAACCACCTTCAACATAAGAAACTAGTTATTAAAGTCATTAATACATAACCAAATAAAAAGTGCGAAAAGATTAAAAATAAAAAGTATTACACTAGACACTTGTCTTCACCAAGTGATGTAAGAGACTTAGGCAAACATAGCCTTTGATTGTCAAGAACTCTTACGATCAATCTTGGATCCCGAGACGACTCACACACTCTATGATGGATAATGGATGATGGTGGTGGATGATGGTGTTGTGATGGTGGTGGGTGGTGGGTGAAGTGTGAGAGAGGTGGTGTGCCAAGGGATGGTTTGCAAATGAGCCAAACACCCCTATTTATAGCCTGAACAGCAGCTCGGGCACGGCCCTTTGTCCAATGGGCACGGCCCCGTGTCCATCCTTCTTCTCTGTCTCATTAATTGCAGTTTGTCTGCATTAGTTGACCATGCCCCCGTGTCCGCTGGGCACGACCCCGTGTGCAGAAGCGTATCTGTACTATCAAGATTTCCCCAAATTCTGCGAATCTTAGAGTTGACCAAGGCCCCGTGTCTGCTGGGCACGCCCCCGTGGTGGGTGATAGAAGCTTCTACAACTTTGTCTTTTCTGCAGACACTTGGGCACGCCCCCGTGCTCATTGAGCACAGGGCGTGTTCAGCCTTCTGTTCTCTTGTTTTTGCTTGGGAAGATGTTGTCGGGGGGTCGGGCATGCCACGTTTATTCATTTTCTTGTATTTATGTTAGATTTAGCTGTCTTTTTGCTTCTTTTGTTCATTTGAGCTCATTTAATCTGAAAATACAAAAGGAAGACAAAAACACACTTTTTCCAACATTAGTACTAAAAAAGGTTAGTTTTATGCCACAATTGATGTAATTTATATGTTGCATTTTGCACAAATCAAATACCCCCACACTTGAATCTTTGCTTGTCCTCAAGCAAAACTCTTTATAATGTGGCTTTACACTCCCAAATGGAATGGGTAGAAGAGAAGGTTTTTGGGCTTGTCATAGAGTGTCGGGATTTCCAAGATTCTTTATTAAGTTTTATTTTTATTTATTTACAATCTTATTCGTCATGATTTGTTTAAAACATTACATAAGATAAATTACTTATTAGGGCATAACATGCCTTTTAAAAATTTTACTTATATACAAGTTCACATACCTCACTGGGATCACTCAACACTCGGCCGAATATGTATTTTAGTGAATCACTCGAGAGCGGCATGGAACTTATTCCTACCATAAGCTTGCCAAGCAATCAATTCTCCTCCTTTTTAACTATAACCTTTGTAAATATCAAGAGGACTTTTTGGGTGAAGGGTTAGGCTTGGGTTAAAGGTAGGTGGTTGGGTTAGTGGTTAGTAGAAAAGGGCGAAAGGCGTAAAAAACATCGTTTTTTTATGAGACTTTTTTTTCATAACTTTTTATTTTGATGAATCAATTCTTCAAACAAATTTGTTTTTTAATAAACTTGTTTGTTTATTTTTGGCTTCATCATCAATATTTTTTTACATAAGAAAGTCATAATAAAAAAAAAACCGAGCTTGTTACTAAAACAAAGGGTTTAAAATAAAAAGGTTTTGGTGGGTAAAAGGGTGTTTGTTTTGGGTTAAGAAATGAAAATGTTTAGGGGGTTAACTAGGGGGATTTTGGGTAGGTGGTAAAAAAAAGAAAAATAATGGTGTAGAAATAAAAAGTGTTAGTCCTAATGCCTCCATCATTTACTTACTCGGGTTTAAGTTGGTAAGGACCGGGAATGTATTGCCGTGGCAAGTTCTAGAGTCGTAAGAACCAAGCGGCTATTCACACAAGAAACGAAAAATGAGCAATTAGTTTAAAGATATGTATTTGTATGCTCAGTAAAGGCTCAAAACTCACTTTTTGTGGGAATGGGTTTTTATGTGATCAAGTATATATAATCAAATTTTAACTAAACTTTTCATGCCGTTTCATAATTTTCTTATGTTGATTCTTTTTATCACGACGCTATCGGTTGTAAATTTGTAAAAATATCACCTTTTTGGAACTTGAAACTCCCAAATTAAACCTAGACAAGTAAAAAAATGAGAAGTTTTTGAAAAAAAATTTGGGGTGATTAGCGGTTCCCATAGAGTTTTGTGTAAGGCTTGTGATTAGGACTCGCAAGATTCAAGGTTTTAGCATCCCCCCACACTTAAATTACACATTTTCCTCAATGTGTCCCAAAAATAAGTTTTTAGGTTGATTGAATGTGTAAAAAGGTGTGAAAAAGAAAAAATTTATGTTACTGGGCGTCTGGACACGGCCCCGTGGTGTCCGGGCACGGCCCCGTGTTCAGATCGCCAGTAACAAAAATGAGTAAAAAGAAACAGAAGCCTGGGCACGGGGGTGTGTTGGGTGAGCACGCCTCGTGTCCAGTTACCTGAACTGGGCATTTTCTGCAGATGACTGGGCACGGGGCGTGTTGGGTGAGCACGGCCCCGTGCTGAACTTGCTGTAATGAAGAAAAATTTGTCTGGTGGCCCTGTTTTTGTGCATGGGGTGCTGGTTCAAGTTTTCCTTGGTATCCTTTACCATCTCGAGTGTGTTTTATCCATTACAACATCATCCAAACACCAAATTAACTAAAACCGTCATTCCATTAAATAGAGAAAGTTACATAATAGTCCTAACAAAGTTAAAATTCTAGATAAATAGGTCAAGAAGCACAAGAAGTCTAAACCAAGGAGTTCTAGCCTAAAGTTTATTCTATTAGCAAAATTTTTGAAAAGATAATTCTCTCGGTTGGATGCGGCTCGAAGAACTTCTTCCTCCGGTTATGAGCCCCTTACACGTCGGCGAGCCATTCCTCTATCTCCCTTGGGAGAAGAAAGGCAGGCTCATTGGCATTGGTTTGAGGGGTTGCAACCTCCACCGGGACTTCTTGTAGATCTTCAAGAGGATGTTCCGCTAGAATGTCGTCCCATCCGGTAGGATTGTTGACTCTAAGTGCTAGGTTCCAATCCTCTTGAGGGAGGATTGGTTCCATGGGAGGTGTCACAAGAATGTTCAACCTCTGGTACAAGAGGTTGATTTCTTGAAAACTGTTTTCCAACCCCACCGTAAGATAATTTATACTGTCAATGAGGACCTCCTCTACTGATGTCATCTCATCAAGAGCCTCACGTAATGCCATTACGTAGCGAACAAGAGTTGCTTCAATTGAAGACCTTCTTTCCCTTCGACTGTTTCTGGAGTTCGCAGAAGAGGTTCCACTGTTTTGGCTTGACATTCTATGAAAAATGGAGAAGATTTTATTTTAATGAAACAGTACCTTCAGACACGACCCCGTGCTCAGTGAGCACGGCCCCGTGTTCACCCTTCTGCAGATTTTTGGAACAAGGAATCTCGCAGTTTTAATTTATTTTTTTTTAATTTTTAAAGCATTTTTTAGCAGAAATAACTTAAAACAATGTTGCAAAACTTAGTTTTACAAAATTCCTTGAACAAAAACCTAACAAACATCACAATAAAGCTTGAAACCATGGTAATCTCAAGCTCTAATGGAGGTGTTGAGGTAAAAGAAATGGAGAAGAAGTTAATTGACAAAAGCGGAAAGGACAAGAAGGTTGTTGAGAAGCTTCTTTTAGAAAATACCTAGGATGGTATGTGAGAAGATTCCCTCAAATCTCTGTCCCTGGAATGGTCCAAATGTGCAGGATCCTTGGCTGCATTTATAGAAAACGACAGCATGCTGGACACGGCCCTGTGTCGGCTGGACACGGCCCTGTGCGCAGGCGAGGTCCTAACACAGTTTGTCCGTATTCCGACAAAAAGTAAGAAAGGAATCTTTTGGTGGACACGGGGGCGTGCTGACCTAGACACGGCCCCGTGTCTAGAGGCTGTTTATGAAGTTTCGTCAATTTCTAAAGAATTCAACCGGATCGGTTGGTTCCTTACTGGATCAAACAACCCCAAAATGCCTAAGATACCTTAATTGTTCTAGACTAAGACGAGAACTCAAGAGGTTATCGGCGAGGGTGATTCCTATGCTAAATGTAGGTGGACAAGTCCAACCCTTTCCCGGGCTCTAGTTAAAGAAGGTGTATGCCGAATCGCTCAGGTCTATGTATACACTGAACGAAGTCGATGGGGAGTCCTTCACGGCACAATCGACACAGGGACGACTATCGTCCAAGTCTTTGCTAGAGTTAGAGGTAATATCGGGAACAACGAAGTTGTTTTTATTCGAATGTGACCCAACAATTCTTCTTGGGTATCGTCTTGAGATGAATTATTGAAGTCCATCTTAAGTTCTTTTAACCAATTAAGAATTAGATCTTCCAATTGAAATAGTTCATCAAGAAGAATTTCTCCTAGAAGATCCGGTTGAGAGCATTCGAGGGAGAGATAGGGATTATTTTTACTTTCACCCCTCTTAAGGCTACAGGAAAACAATGGGTCTATATAATGGGGCTTATAATTTAGAAAATAACATTCTAAATCTTTATGAGGGCCACCACATATTTGACACCACGTACCATAAGAGTGCCGAAAGTAAAAAAATATCAGTATCTCTCATGTTTGTGTCAGAAATTACCAACCGTCGGGATCTTACGGTTCTGTTTTCAGTAACTGAAACTTAGGCACGGGGCGTGTTGAGTGGGCACGCCCCCGTGTTCAGCTTACTGTCTAACTTAAAACAGGATTGCCAGTTCCAAAGATTGGGCACGGGGCGTGTTCCGCGGGCACGGCCCGTGCTGAGTTCTGCAGAAGCTGAAAAATGAAGAAAAATCTAAAAAAAAACAGAAAAATTAGAAAAACGATTAGGCCGTTGATTCCTAACTTTCTTAAAATCCTTGTGTTCCCGCCAACGGCGCCAAAAACTTGATGTGCGTGAGTGTCGTAGGTTTTTAATATATATTTTAAGCCCTTTTACACTTTTTAGTCAAGTTTTAAATTTATAAAACATGATATTTACTAACACTAAACACACATATGGGCAAGTGCACCCATCGTGAGCGTAGTACAGTGTTGGTAAGATACCGAGGTCGTCCAAGGACACAAGAGCTTTTAGTATCGGTTTATCCTCAACGTCTAATCAAATCAAAAATTAGAAAAAGGTTTTTAAACAAGAAAAATAAAACAAACTAAAATGCTGAAAAATAAAATAAAATAAAAACAGATAGACAAGATGAATCACTTGGCTCCAACTCGTGTGTAGTGTAACCTTTGATTATTTGCGCACTTTTGCACTTTTTAAGAGATTATCTTAGTTATTGTAGTAGGCCCATCTTTTTAAGGTGACGTTACCCTCAACCCAGTAGTTTGAGTCAGCAAGGATACAATCCTAAAGGGTCGGATTATTGAAAGATAATTAATTAAGTTATTAATGGATAATGTGGTATGACCCTCTTTTGAAGGTGACGTTACCCTCGGCTAACTAGTCTGAGTCAGCAGGCATACAGTCCTAAGTAGCCGGATTAAAGTTTTAATAGTAGCTTACATATGAGGGGATCAAAGAGTTTGGACCCCCGCCATCCAATACCGGTGGGTATTGAAGGTGGTCCTACTAAATTTGACCCAGGTCCTTGCAGGATCTATACACTGAACAAGGTAAGACTCTTACCAAACTGTTCCCTTAACCCGCGACCAGGTAGCCAACATACCTGCATATAGACCGTAGAGATATGAATGGTGAAAATCTTTTATTTTATATAGACAGTAAAATAATGCCAAGACACCACGGACAAACGATAAGGAAGAATCACCTTCAACATAAGAAACTACTTATTAAAGTCATTAATACATAACCAAATAAAAAGTGCGAAAAGATTAAAAATAAAAAGTATTACACTAGACACTTGTCTTCACCAAGTGATGTAAGAGACTTAGGCAAACATGGCCTTTGATTGTCAAGAACTCTTACGATCACTCTTGGATCCTGATACGACTCACATACTATATGATGGATAATGGATGATGGTGGTGGATGATGGTGTTGTGATGGTGGTGGGTGGTGGGTGAAGTGTGAGAGAGGTGGTGTGCCAAGGGATGGTTTGCAAATGAGCCAAGCACCCCTATTTATAGCCTGAACAGCAGCTCGGGCACGTTTTACTACACGAATTTCCAAACCCTACGAAATGCTACCTATCAATTTAATCGGTCCAAGGAATCTCTTGCCCCTGAACTCCATATTCGACTTAATCACTAAAACGCACTCGTGATTTATATCATCAAACTAAAGACTTTCATTCTCAATCGGAGGATCAAACCAACCTTTCTTTTACACCTATAAGATCTTATGGACGTTATATGATCGTTTTACCAAGGACTCTTTTCAACCTCAACAAACCATTTGTTAGAACTTTTAACAATCACTAAGTCCTTTTGCTAAAATTCTTTTATAAGGATCCTCGTTTTCACAAGAACCTCCTAAATCCATAATTTCTTGTTTAATAAAACGAACTTACTTTCGATTAAAAGCCTTTTCCTACACCAATTTACAAAACTCGTGGGCAAGAAGACTTCTTGGAGACCAACCATCTTCGGATTTCGTAAACCTTTTTTTTTAAAACAAAAGTAGCATTTCCATTCATTACAAAATGCATTATGCTTAACCAATGAGCACTTTATATCCTTTTACATATGCAAACTATATTCTACCTTTCAAACCAAGCTCAATCTAATTTTGATACGATAAACTCAACGTTTCGTTTAAACAACTATACATACATGTCATCCTACATGTTTTAGTCGATTTAACGCGGCAATTTCATTTATAATCGTTCGTATTTATATACTTGACCTTTTGAACGATTTTATACACTTAAATTTGTGATGTCCCAACATACACTATATACGTAAATTTTAATATTCGTACCTACACTTACATTCATACGTTTTATGCTTATACTTATACACATACTACTTATACGTTTTATGCTTATACTTATACACATACTACTCATACGTTTTATGCTTATACTTATACACATACTACTTATACGTTATATGCTTATACTTGTACACATACTACTTACACATTTTATGTTTGTGCTCATACATGCATACGTATTCATACTTAAGCTTATGCTCATGCTTTCATTCATACTCATACATTCGTACCTACACGCGAGCGTAATCCGAGGGATTCCCTTGCGTGGGTCCCATACATACTTAAACATGGACTTGCTTACATACTATATTCTTATGCGTACACATTCTTTTTTTTTAAATTTATGTATACCCTGATTCATACACAACTAGTACAAGCTATGTGGATCATGCAACGATCAAAATAATCGCGAGTGCACACGGGATTATAGTGATGGGCGTATGAGAACCATAGAGTGTACTACTATGTATGGTAAAACACGGAACGTAACATGACACCAAATACGAAATGGACGTAATGTGGTCAAACATGGTGGATACGCCGCTGGTACTTCCTATATATAAGTGTTTTCACCATGTTACCAAACTTTCGTAAAACGTACCATGAGAAATTCAGTGTTTTGCAGACCTATCTAGACCTAATACAAACTTTAAACAACTCACAAACGCATTATATCCGATTACCCATGACGAGACTTCATCCTTAACACATTGCGTTCATCTATCCAACACTTATGCTATTCTTATACTTGCACTCTTTAAGAGTCATTCGTTCATTCTATACTCGTATTATACTCCTATATCCTTCTTTCATACGAACCTCGTTCACAATCAAGCTTGTTTAAACATTCGAATCCTAACTTATCTTATCACCTTTAGAACCGATTTTCTATTCTTTATTCTTGTGTAAACGCATTTAGTAGGTCGTTAATACTTTATCTTACCAAACCTCCCCGTTCCACTCGAGAAGCAATTTCTATGAATATGTGGTCTTATACTATCTTTAAAACTTCCTACGCAATCTATTTTATTGATTTCAAACCATTGTATAAAGACCTCCTTCGTAAATACAATACATTTGTAAAACAACTCCAATTTTAGCCATTCAAAATCGTTTTACCTATACACGTTTACCCCTGCTTATGCCTCAAAACCATTTTAGCCAGACAAATCATTTTACAAACTTATTTTTATTCTCCCAAAATTTCGTACTTTTCAAAACGTTTCAAAATTTCAAGCCTCAAACTTTTACCAAAACTCTTTAAGTCTACCTCTTGAATAAATTTCGGGTCGAAATTTCCTAACGGAGGGGAGACTGTAATGCCCTGCGTTTTCATACTTACTATATTTAGAAACCATTACTTGAAATTCTATTTTTGGAAAACTTGCATTCTCGTAATCATCATTTCTTCTTAATCAATTGTAAAATACGGGACTTGATTCATAAATAAAACTCGTACCTTGTTAATTACATGTTATACATACTTTATACATAATCATACGTTTAATTGGGAAACAATTAGTTACATATCCGTAACACTTGCAAACATGTAATAAACTTATTAATACGTAACATACATGCTTCGTACGATACTTACATACGAGTCTTATACTTAATCTTATTCATTTGATACTTGTGTTACCTTTAGTACAAGTTAAGTATGCCTAAATACCCTAAAACGATCATAAAATACGTAATATATAACATCTAGACATGTTGCACAACAATAAAACAATAAAATAAAATTTTATTGTTCCTGACAAAGGCTTACGGACCGTAAGCCTCATACCCTTACGGTCCGTAAGGGTGTCTGGCGGGACAGCAGCTTGAATTCTCCGCGATTTTGCACGAAATCCCAACACTTCTTCTCCTCCAATCACCTCTAAACCTCCATTAAACACCTCCAATCAACCCTAACTCCTTCCCCTATAAATACCCACCTTCTCCAAGCCTTTTTCCACTTTCACAACTCTCAAATCTCTCCAAAATCACTCTCAAGTTCTTGCAAATCAGAAATTCGGGCAGATTCATACCTCTTTACAAAAGTGAGCATAACTTGTTCAAAACTCAACCAAATCACTTGATTTTTCTTCCTACTTGCTTGGATAATCATTGGGTTTGATTCCTTGATCTCTCCTTGGAGAAATCAGACCTGGAAATGCCCCAAAAATGTCCATAAACTTTCTTTAGTGTTTTAAACTTTCTTAAACTCTAGTATACATCAAACAAACTTGTGTTCCTATGCTCCTAATCCATTGTATGATTAGTAAAGCCAAACCAAGGTTGTTTTACACTTAATATGAGTGTTTAAACACTCTAAACTTTCTGTTTTAATCGAGTTCTTAACTCACAAGTGGTGTCAAGTCTTGAGCTTGAAGTTAGTGTGACTACTTGTTTAGCCTAGGCTAACCTACATACAAGTCCACACATCACTTGATGTTTTGCTTAGTTAAATTGTATCATTTCTTGTACATATTCAAGAGGTCCCTAAATGGAAGATTTGTCTTCCTACCTCCTCCATGACCTAAATGTTAACATAATATACGAGGTACCAAAGTGGAGGATTTCACCTCCTACCTCCTACTTGACTTATAAGACATCAAGAGGTTCCAAAGTGGAAGGTTCAACCTCCCGCCTCCTACATGACTAACTATACTATTATGAATATATTATGGCTATAATAAAACCGAACCCTTGATAGTGATTATATAATCCTCTACCAAGTTAATAAGTTTATCACTATGTGTATAGTGCCTTGTCACGATTCTAATAGGTCTTGAACCTATGAAATCACATACAATCCATAAGGATTACTATAGTGTCAAAGACAAGTGTTAATACCATAGAGATTATTTTCATAATACTTACTTTGTTATCCTTTGAATCTTAATCCCGAATCTCGACCCTAACCGTACCTTGAACCTTAACCCTTATACAATCGTCTACACTTGGATAATCGGAAGAAATTGCAATATTGTGAGTACACTCGACCCATTTACATTTTAAACCACTTTTGGGTTGCAACATGTTACAATACAAAAATTACACTTACACACACGCATAACATGCTTTATGAACTCAATCTGTTATACATGCTACTTGTTATGCTTGATAATACATGCTTTATACTATGTTATACCCTCGCTTAACAAATATAGCGCTATAGGAGTAGCACACCACCCGACGGGGGTTTGTTAGGTCATTATACTATACGGTCTCGTCACTTTTGTGGCGAGGGATGCTAAATACTAGTGGACACTTTGGGTTTAAATGTAATGTTATGCATGCTTGTTACCTTGCTTACAAATTGCCATGTGGATTCGAGTAAAATGCTTTTATACTTATGCTATACTTATTCAAACCTTGTGTACTCGCCTTTGCTTTTGCATTGAACTTTATTAAAACATGTTGCAGGTTTAGCGATGATGTCGATGATGCATGGAATCTAGTAGGATGCTTAGATACACACTTTCAATTTTGTATTTTATTTTGTATTGTAATCCATTATTCATATTGTACTTGTTTCAAACTCTTGTAAATGAATCTTTAGAAATGAAATTTACTATTTGTATACTTGTCACGAATATTAGTGTTATGATGTCTCGAGTGATCTTCACACTTCGTCTCATCCCGATGTTTCCGCCATTGGTTGGGGTGTGACATTAATCACTAACGTGATGTATGTGCACACGGATCGTGGGCATGATCAACGGCTGGGGGATGCCACGTGGAAAGTGGGCAAGTGTAGATCTCCCAAAAACACAACAGATAACAAGCAATTACATCAATTAAAGTGATCAAATCCGAATCAAAGTCAACAATCAGAGCAACAAAACAAACAATCTCTACACAACAAACAAATTCAACCTAAAAACAAAACAAATAACACCTCGAATCACAAACACAACTAAAATACAACAATCGATCTAAAATATCTAGGTAAACAATGGCACAAAACACACACCTGTCGTTGCGAAGGTGCGACGGCGGTTGGAGCACCGTCGGAGGCGGATGACGGAGGAGGTACGGCGGAGGAAGCGGCAGAGTATCGTAGAGGTCTAAGAGCTCTTGAACTTGACCGATGAGCTGCCTCAACATAGCCAGCTCCTGTTCTACAAACAACATTTACATATTAACTGCTGCTTCTGCTTCTTCTTCATCATAATCATCCATCCGCAATCATCATATTGCCCCACTCTCACACCTTTATCTCTCTACAATACACATACTTTTGTAATACAACACGACTCGGTCTTCACAACCCGGTAAACAACAAACCCCTTTCGAATTCTTTAACTCTTCAAAATCTTTCGAAACAGGGGATTCCGAAACAAAGTGAGTTGCCAAACAGCCTAAACTGATCTTATGTTCGCCCACGTGTTGATAACAGAGTCCGGAGATAACACATGGAAGCAGGGGATTGATCTAGGGTTTTGAAATTTTCGGTGGTAGATTAATGGGGTGGGTGGTGGATTAAAGTGGTGGGTGGAGACATGGTTCGAGAAACAGGGGTGCTGTGATCGTGGTGGTGAATAATGGTGGGGATGAACGAGAAGCAGAGCAGCCCATTTGAGTTGGTGGAAGTGAAATTGGAGTTGTGGGTGTGGTGATTTGGGGTTGTTTGGGTTTTGTGTGTGTTAATTTTGGAGTTGATGAGAGAGTTTTGGAGGGTTGAAGCTCTGGTGGTTTGATTGGAGGTTGAAGATGAAGAAAGTGGAGAGAGAGATTGGGAAATTATTAATGAAGGTTTTGGGAATTTATTAGGTTTTAATAACATAACAGGCATGAAAATAAGGTTTTACCCTCACATGCTATGCGTGTGAGGCAATTTAACAAGAATTATTAACCGGGTTGGTGATAAAGGATGAAATCGGCAACAAAATTATTCTTAAAGGATGGTTTTGGAAACTTTTAAAGATTAAGGCTGAAACCAGCAAGATTAGTGAAACTTAAAGGACGTTTTGTGCAACAAAATTAATCTTTAGGGCTTTTAATTTAGCTTCAATTTCGTCAACTGATGATGGGTTTTGGGTAGGGTTTTGATAAGTGATTGGTCGTCTTTAACATCTTCATTTTCTTCTGATTTGGTGTGGGGTTGTTCTTTGAATTTAGTGTTGGATAAATGTAACAACTCTTAAAAATCACGTCCAATGATGTGTTGACACATGTACTAAACCCTAATGAAGTCAAACGTTGACTATTAGGGATTAGTTTTGCGAAAAATCAAAAACATTGAATGTGGAAGGACTGAAAGTGTCAACATGCTTAAACTAAGCCTCTAAATGACCTTACACGGTATTCGTATTCACAGATAAGCCACTTGTTGATCGAGAGGAGCCGTTTGCGCAATTAATTGAAAGTTTACGCGACGAAGGGTTAAAAGCGTCAACATGTTTAATTATACCTCTGAGTGACCTTTTAACAAACCTGGAGTGTTATGATGTTTGATCATACTCTTGGGAATACATAATATTGGCCGTTTAGGGCTTTAATGCCATTAAACGATGATACACGCAAGTTTGTGCGTTAAAAGGGTTAAAAGTGTCAACATGTTAATTCTTACCTCTGAGTGACCTTTTAACGAACCTGGAACCTCGTAATGTTCGATAATACTCTCGGGAATGCCTAATATGGGCTATGCAAGGCTTTGATGCCATTAAACAATAATACACGCAAGTTTGTACGTTAAAGGGACCAAAAGCATCAACGTCTAAAACTACACCTTTGAGTGACCATTTAAGCAAACTGGAGTGTCGTCATGTTCGGTCATACTCTCGGGAATACCTAATATGGGCCATGGAAGGATTTGATATCGTTAAACGATATTACGCACAACTTTGTGCGTTAAAAGGACTAAAGGCGTCAATATGCGAAACTACGCCTTTGAGTGACCAATTATACGAACCAGAAAATCCATGATGCTCGGTCGTACTAACGGATGTGCCTAAGATTGGCCATTAGAGATTTTCATACCTTAATCTAACATACCATATTAAGCATACAAAGTATTGTGCCAAAAATGTAATATTTGAAAGTTAATAAAATGAATAAATGTTCAAGGGACCAAGCTGCCAATGCATAAAACTCTGAACCTGGGCCGGACTTCCTCGCGGGCCGCGAAGCCCAGGAGGCCGCTCCTTCGCGGGCCGCCAACTAGTAACCAACAACAACTTATTTTTTTTGTTTGTTTTATTTCTTTTGTTTTACTTCCTCACCACACAAACCATTTTAATCAATCTATGGGCTGTATACTAATTTGTAACACCTGCCTAGACACTTGTGACGATCTTAAGATGATCCTAAACACATGGAAAGATTTTGTTTAATTCAAAAATCTATAAATAGGCCATGAAATCTTTCATTCAAACTTGCACCTTCAAATCCATTCTTCCTATTCTCTCAACTTGGAAGTTCCTGAGTTAAATGGGAGCATCCTCTGAGTTCTTTTCAGTACATAGGACCACTTGTAAGTGTTCCTTTCGTGACTGGTTCTTTTATTTGGCTTAAAAAGCCGAAAATTCAAGCGTTTACGATAAAGGCTTTGACTTTTAGTTAGACCTTAAACGGTCAAGCCATTGTTCGCAACGAATATTGTTACGTGATCGTAATTAGATAGGTGTTAATCCCTCAAAAGGGCACCTTATAAGAATCACGTTTGCTTGGTCAATTGACGAGTCAACGTAATATTGTTTTAAAAAGTAAACGTGTCAGTTTTTGAAATAATTGCGATATGCGTTTAGGAGTATTCTAAAATACATTTTATCATTTAAACAACTTGGTAATAATTATTAGAACATGTGTAAACATGTTTGGCTCGTCAATTCCAGTTTTAGGGTCGGTTCACAACCGAAAGTCGCGAAGTTTGACTTCTGCGTTGACTTTCGATTATGAACCGAATTAGAATAGTTTGCTATTGAATTTAGATTCCGTTATGATCGTAATATAATGTAACATAACCCCATAAGGTTATATTACCCGATCATACTAGAAATCTGAGTTTTTGCGCATGTTCCGTTAATATGCCGTACTTTGACTATTATGCCATTTTTAGCAAAAATAAGGTTTTAGATACAAATAATCTTTCAAAGAACTTAGGTACTGATATGTTAACATTTTTAACATATTTCGATGTTATGAACTTCATCATAAACTGAGTTTGCGCATAATGTCGTATTTATGCTTTAACTTGACCAAAATGCCCTTTAGGCGCATAGATCGGTTTTAAGTATAATTTTTCATACCAAACTCATTGCCTACTAATGTAATATCATAATTAGGATAATTTGGGATGCCCATTCAGTTTACAAAATGAGTTTACGCATACGTTTTTGAATTATGTCCTTAAATGACGATAATGCCCTTTTTACACCTGAAATTATTTAAAAGCATAATTTTCATACAAAACCTTTTTATTACTGATATGTTATATTAATTAACATATTTTGTTTATATAAACCTGATCATAACACCAGTTTTCCTTAAACATCGCACATGTCGTCATTTAGCGACTTTAACGCTGTTTCGGCGCATAGTATGGTGTTAAACCATAACTACCAATCAAGACTTGTTACCTACTAACATTATAATTTATTTTAAATAATTTTAACAGTAGGTATATAATATAAACTCGGATTCCCAAATTAGCCTTCAAAACTATGTGTGAAATTACCAAAATGCCCCTACGGAGCATAGTTTGGTTTTAAACTATAAAACACACATATGTTTGATATCATATTAATATTATATCATAAATAAAAATTTTTCAAAGAATGTTTATGGCCGTAACATCATATTGTACACAAGTTTCTTTTATACGTCGTAAAATGACCAAAACGCCCTTATGAGGCATAGTTTGATTTTAAAACCTTAACGGGCATACAAGTTGATATCCTACTGATATTACAACTTGTTTAAAGTATATTGGCATATGGAACTTTTTCATGACTTATCCGGTTACTCGTTATCGCTTATACGCGTACGGTCAGACTTACGTAACTTGTTTACGTAAGTTTGCCGAAATGAGTTAAACCTTATCATATTTAATTCAAAATCCAGAATGTATTTAGTTTACCCATATTATACAAGTCTTCATACTTGTTGGGTCTAAATTACATTCTATTCCGGCCATCGCTTAATCTAGCGTATCCTACCATTTCTAATACTTTAAGTTAGCCGGTCTAGGTCTATGACCTAAATACGACCCGTTAGCATTCTAAATTAGTTATATATTACCATCATTCCAGACTAGAGCCTCCCGGTAAAAGCTATCTGTATTTAATTAGATTGGATACGACTGAGTTATATAAATCTTGCTGTGAATTGAGTAGTAGCTCAGGTAAATACTTTTAACTTATTTTCCCTTATACGGGCTTGGGATACGGTAAAATATTACCGCTTGGTCGGGTATGGGATCATTTGGTCAGATTGTGGTTAATAAATCAGCATAACCCGTTTTAATCTGTTTTGTTTGATAACATAAACATTGGGGGTTAATATGACAGTGTCCTAGATATCCTCGGCTCATTTCATTTGTATATGGCCACGACTTAAGCACCGGGTGTAGGCATACACATAATAGTTGCGTATGTGAAAAGATATACCCAGTTGTTGGGGATAACTCCTTGTGGATTTATATTAGTGGTGTGTCTATTGATCATGTCTCGACTTCTATACCAGGTCCTAAATGTATGACAAACATATAAATCTGTATACAAGATTATAATTATAATTGTCCCAAGTTATAAAAGAATTTTCGTGCCTTGTGCACTTAAAACAATTTTCAAATACTTTTCAAAAGAGTCGGTTAATTGTATTTACTAGTGTAAACTGACGTATTTTTAAAAGACTAAGTGACAGGTACTATACGCAAATAGGTTGGGAGCTGCTTGGTGTTAATAAAGGATCTTGCAAATCCTTAGGATGCCCTAAAGTCTGCTAAACTTCATTTTGTACATTTTATAATGATCCGCCTATGGATTTAATATTACAAGCTTTTATGTAATTATCATTTCAATATTTTTAGACAATTAGGTTTGTAATAATATTTTATATTCCAAGACTTCCGCTGTGTTATTTTGTGTATGTTTGACTATGACGATACCATTCTTACGTCACGATACTTCCCACCGGGCTGAGCTGTAAATATCGGGGTGTGACAATAAGTCTAAGGTGCTGTTTGTTTTTTCTGTGGCAAAAGGTCTGCAGTCTGCGGACCACATCTGCAGGCATCTGCAGGAGAAGAGGTGGACCAAATGTCTGCAGTCTGCAAGGAGAAGAGGGTTTGTTTTTTTTTTCTACAAAACCTCTCCACACTTCACACACAATACTCTGCCTCTCTCCCTCTACAAACACACTCTCTCTCTAGAATCTGCAACCACCACCGCCGTCACACCACCGCCGTCACACCACCGCTCTCTCTCTCTCACCGATCTCGCCGTCACACCTGGAGAAGCTCACCGATCTGTAACAGGGGGTGGTCTCTCTCTCTCTACGATCTCTCTCTCTTCTTTCTCTCTCTCTACGGTGGTGGTGGTGATGCCGGATCGGCTGGAGAAGCTCTCCGATCTGTAACAGGGGGTGGTCTCTCTCTCTCTCTTCTTTCTCTCTCTCTCTCTACGGTGGTGGTGGTGATGCCGGATCGGCTGGAGAAGCTCACCGATCTGTAACAGGGGGTGGTCTCTCTCTCTCTCTCTCTCTCTCTCTCTTCTTTCTCTCTCTCTCTCTCTACGGTGGTGGTGGTAATGTATTAGGTGGCGGAGTTATTTGGGGGGTTTTGGGGGTTTTGTCGGAGATGTTGTGGTGGCGGAGTGGAGGTGGTGGCGGAGCAGTGGTGTCTGAGATGTGGTGGTGGCGGAGATGTGGTGGCTGAGAGGTGGTGGTGGCGGAGATGTGGGGCAGATGTATGTTTTGAAGAGGGTGAAGAGGTCTGCAGAGGTTAGAAGACTTGTGGACAGGTCTTCTTGGGGAAGAGGCCTCGCAGACGTTTTTGGTCTGCAGATCTTCAAGAAAACAAACAACCTGCAGGAACCTTATGTATGCGCGCCTCTGCGCGACGCAGACATAAGTGCTCAGAAGAGCTTCTGGGCAAAAAACAAACACAACCTAAATCTTGGTGGCTTTCAGCAGATCCCATTTTGGGTTTGATTAAAGTGATTTGGGTGTTATCGGGTTAGGGTTTGTGGTAAGATTTGATTGAATGGAAATCGGAAGACGGGAGAGTAGAAAAAAGGAGCGTTGATAAATGAATGTGAAGAGGCACGCAAATTGGAATTTTGAAAGTGGTTATGAGTTGTTCAAGATTAGGGTTCTGGATGGTTTTGATGGGGTGAGCCGATGAGGGTTGCAAGTTGTGTTTAATTTGAGATCTTATTTTGTGTTTGTGTAAGGTTGTGGTGTTGGCACTTGCAGAAAATAGACATTTGTTTGTGCTAAATTTTGGTGGTCAAGGTGGAGGGAGAAGAGAGAAGAGAGAGAGAGGGAGGGAAGGAGGGACGGAGTGAGAGAGATAGATAGATGGTGATGGCATTTGGTTTTGTTTTATTTATTGAATTATATTAAATATTAAATATATAGGTAAAAAGATCAAACTACACTTGTGTAACTTGATTTATTAATGATAAAAATTAGTTGGTTTAGGGCTAAATGATTTATTAATGATAAAAATTAGCTGGTTTAGGGCTAAATGATATACCGTGCAAGATTTTAAAATACTAAGTACAAAACTCGTAAATTTTAACGTCAAAAGATAGCACCTGAAATCTAAATCTAATAATACACCAAGTGAATGAACAGTGGATTTGTAAATCCAAGCCATCCATTTAGATCTACGGTTGCAATGATATTGCAGGTGGCTCTTATGTGAGTGTACAAGTGTTAAGACACGTGTGTATGTGGCAGTCACCTTCATCCACGCATCTCCTACACATCCCACCTGCTGATTATACAAAATCACCTTTTCCACATGTTATTCTTGAAATCCGCTCGCAAAAAAGGTGAGAACCGGAGGAGAGATAGAGGGAGATCGGAGAAGAGATGGGAGAGAGAGACGATGGGGTTTGTGGATTCCGGCAACGGCGGTGATTCAAACTGCGTTTGGGTTTAGATGGTTAAAAACGCCATTGTTGGAGCGGTGGCAGCTCAAGAGCGCCGGCTATTGAACCCGGCGATGACTGCAATCGGCGGTCCGTAGCAGCGGCGTATGATGGTTATCGGCTATTGAACCCGGTGGCGACTATAAACGACGGTCCGTAGCGGCAGATTACGATGGTTATCAGCTATTGAACCCAGCGGCAACTACAACCGACGGTCCGTAGCGGCAACATACGATGGTTATCGTTTACAACTGCGATGGCTGAAAGCAAAGCTGAAAAATGGGCAATCAATTTAAATCGGAAAAATGAGCTACAAGGTTCGTAAATTTAAATGGCAAATCTCAACTCTTTAATAACAATCGTACATCTTTATTGTTGAAATTCTATTCATAGATCAAATAATTGATTATTTTCTTCCAATTCTGTTGTTGAAATAGTGAATAATTGTTTTTTTTGTTGTTGTATTTGTTGAAGTATCATCAGTTTCAGGTTATCGGAAGAGGTATACCAACCGAGAGTGATGGGAATCCGAAGATCTGCCGGATGACGTTCGTACTAAGAGCAAGTTCTGGTCAATTTTTTTTAATAACTCTTTTATGTTCTAATGTCACGTGGAGGTGTTGGTTATGGATGTTAATTGGTTTATTTTTGGTGGTCAAAATTAGGTATTATTTGAGGAAGCCGAAGAAGGTGAAGGAGAGTAATGGTCAGATGATTGCTATTAATGAGGTAAATTTTTTAGCTTATGTGATGTTTTGAAGTGGCATTGTTGGTTTAACAATGGTAAAACAGTTTGTTGCGTTTTATTGTGTTAGTATATATTTTGTTGAATTTAGGTTAGTAGTTCAATATGTTGAACTTTTTGTTTATTGACTTTTGTGAAGAAAGGGCTTTTGATAGTCAAGCTTTATGCATAAGTTTGAGAAGAACTTTTATTAGGGCTGTTAAAACATAGGATACAATTAATAAATGTTTATTATAAATAGGGAAGTAAATTCTGAAAATAGAATAAAACCGGTAACATTTGTGTCTGCCTTTTGAAGTTATATTGCACATACATGTCTCCTTTTTTTACTTGATCAGTTTACTACAAGGCATGATTTGGGGATATTTGTTTATCCGCAGACCTCGCAGAACTCCGGCATGGGAGGCATACTGTTTTCAGTGACCTTCCGAAGTCATCAGAAACAATGGGGATGAGGCGCCGACGAACAAGGTAAACCTTAGCTTTCCCTTTCATTTACGTATCACCGAACACTGTATTGTTTCCTCCATCGATTCAACTACTAACCAAAGTTAAATATCATTACAAAAAACAATTTTTGCGTGTAATGGTTAGCGACATTCTGAATACATTACCGTATCTAAATAGTACACTCAAAATGTTCTTTGATCAATGCGGATCAATTTGGAAGTCATTTTATTCAACAAAACGGGGACGATACGGGTACGGGGAAAGTATGAGTATGCATATCTGTTTAAACTTTAAATTAACTTGTGTTTTCAAATAAATCAGTCAACATAAATTTTCTTTTACCTTTCAATGCATAATAAGCCTTTTGGGTAACCAATAAGCCTTTTTGTTATGTGGCCAAATTTCTTATAGTAACAACATATGACAGATGTTTGCGTTTATATCATAGAAACACTACTGATTAGAATAAAATGTTTGTTAGGACAAAACCAAAATGATAAACAAGATTAAATAGAGAGGGAGGACGGAAATAGAGAATTTGAAACAAAGAGGTTGAAAAAAATTAATATATCAAAAAGTCTGACCGCAAATTGGATGAAATGATTCAAATGAAAGTAGGGTTGTTAATGAGTCAAGCTGAGTCGAGCCAGGTAAAGCTCGAGCTCGGCTCGAATCTAAAACGAGCTGGCTCGGCTCGAAATAAAAATCGAGTTGAATACTTGAGCTCGAGCTCGGCTCGATTTAAAATCGAGCCAGCTCGGCTCAGCTCGCATTGGCTCGATCAGAGCAAAAACTACAAGTTTTATACAGTAGCTAAATGACTATACATGTAACTTAATTTAATCAAAGGATAAACTAATGTCCTTATTTTTTACTAAAAGGGTCAAATGTACAAGGCACTATTATTATATTGTTATTGAACTTCATCTCTCCATTTATAAAGAAGGTGTCCGGTGTCCTCTCAAATTTGTTTCAACCATCAATGTGGACAATAAAAATGTTTTGAGATTTTACTTGCAGACTACAAGCATGTTCTAAGACTTAGTCTTCAGATGTATGGTAGCCGGGTTATCTAAAAGGTAAATTGAACACTTTGGTTTTGTGAAATTGGCAAACCTTCAATTGACAGAAACATTGGTGGTATAGGTGGTGTGTATAGGTTCAATGTAGGCGGTTTGGGTAATGGTTCAAATTGGGTTAAGGTCAAAAGGGGACTTTTGTTAGTATAGCTCCACAGGTGTGGTCGGGTCTGGTTAACCTACTAATCACTAATACTCATTGTCCATTGTTTTGTTTTTATATAAATTGAATGATATAGTTATGATTAAAATCTAAACTTTTTAAGTAGAATGATTTAGGTGGTTGTGTCATTAAAGATAGACTTTGGCAAATTTCTATTTCATTTGATCTGTTGGACCAGTTTTTTTTGACCCTTTTACGAGAAAAACCCAACCAGGTTTGGTGCGTTTGTTAATGTGTGGGTCAAAGTTGCCACTTGGGGATGGCATAGATGGTCTGAGTCCCAGTTCTAGGTCCAAATCTTGAATCATAACTTTACAAACTTTTGTCAAATTAATTGCCAGTTTACATAGTTTACATGTTCTTGTCACCTATAGTTTGTGGTATATGAGACTTTAAAATTTCATGTTCTTGTCAAGTTTAATTGCCAATGTTCTTGTCAACTTTAATTGCCAATTACATGTCTGTTATGCTCTTCCCATCCAGAAACTGCCGACCATTTGTTCCTAAAGTGTTATGTTGCAGAATTAGTGTGGGTACAGATTGGGCTGTTGACTAGAACACCGTTAAACACAACCGCAAGCTCGATTAGGGAGATGCTGACGCATGTTGAAAGTCTCAACTCTACAAAAAGAGGTAAAAAAGCGATGTGTCTTATCGCCTTGGTGGTGGTTTGTAGGCTGTGGATATCAAGAAATGATCGCGTGTCCAAACAAAAATCGGCAAAGGTGGGAAGTTTGGTGGGAGGAGTGAAAGAATTATCATTCCTCTGGATGGCAGGTAGGTGTAAGAGTGAAGATATTAACCGAGATTATGGGGGAGAGCTGAATCTAGATCTTAAATTTTGTGTTTTTAGTGGCTAATGCAATGTTTTGTTATTTCACTCTTTTTTATACTTTCCAGCTTCTTTTCTTCTTGCAGGTGCTTTTGAATGAATTGTTGGCTTTGCAGTTAAAAAATGACTTAAAAATTTCACATTTTAGTGTAGATGGTCTGATTCCCAGTTTTAAGCCCAAAATCTTGCATCATAAGTTTACAAACGTTTGTTGAATTAAGGCCATCAAATTTTATACAATATCTTGATTTCAACTTTACTTGCCATCTATACTGTCACGAATCACAATGAACCCAATCGAACCCCTGTTAGTCCCAAGACGGAACACGCCGGGTTGATAGCAATCGAACCCCAGCTAATCGCCAGGCGCAACGCGCTTGGTTGATAGCACTAGTTGAATATAAATATAAAAGGACAAATCTTGTAATTTATCATTTCAAAATTCTAAGATTAGAATCAATTCAGATATCGTATCAGTTCATTCCCTTTCTATAAAATCACTCATTACAAATAGATCAGTATTGATACTACTAAAGCATTCAACCTAGCAACTAGATTCATATTATCTCCAACGAGAAGTCGAGAATACATTAAGGTAGTGTTTGGTATGAAGGAATGGGAGGTGGAATGGAATGGAATGGATGATTACGAGGGAATGAAGGAAAGGGTGTTTGGTTGGTCAATGGAATGGAATCACCCATTCCAAAAGGCATTCCATTCCCTCAAAATCATTCCTTCCACCCCCCATGTTTTTTTTCCATTTCATCCCCTCTTGCACCATTCATCAACAACATCAAAACCCACCACCTTCACCACAACCCACCACCACCACCCACCACCGACGCCATCGCCGCCACCCGCCACCACCTCACCCCGACACCACCGTCGCCGACGCCACCCACTCGCCACCGTTATCAGCACAACCGTGACCAACCGCCAACGCCACTCGTTGCCGCCGCCCACCACCATCGTCGACACCACAACCACAGCCACCACCACCGCCACCACTAACCGCCGACGCCGCCCACCGCTACCTCTGCTACCACCTACCACCAACGGCCACCTTGCCGCCACCACCACTCGTCGTCACCGCCGCACCGCCACTCGCCGCCACCACCACCACCCATCGCCGCTGCCGACACCCACCACCGCCACCTATAACCACCCACAATCACTACCACCGACCACCACCACTCACCGTTGATTTTATTACTCCGTTTTTCTTGCCTACCGAATAATATACAATAATAATTCATTCCATTTACACATGGTAACCAAACAAAACATGGAATGGTAATGATCCATTGCATTCCCTCGTCCATTCCATTACCTCGTTTATTCCATTCCTTCGTCCATTCCATTACCCCATACCAAACAGACACTAATAAAAGTCCATAGGTAAGCACTCAACAATAATAATACAATAAAAGTTCATCCAAGTGCATACCTTATTTTCTTGTTATTTATTATATAATTAATTTTTTAACCATTTAAATACTTAGAATAGCTACATTCCTACATTATTTATTTAAGGACAAAGTAACTTGGACCACCTCATCCTTGTGAATTTTGTGTCAGAACTCATAAGACAATTTGGGTTTTCTGTTCTGTGTTTTTTGTCATGACCAAGTGTATTTTGTATATATTCTTACAAAAAAAATTCAACTAGCATTGTAAAGAAAATTGAATTGATAGAATTATATATTTGGTATCAATGTTCGATTCTCACAAGAGGGTTATTTTCTCAGATTTATTGGGTTTTCTAATGAATTGGTGTATAGGCATTATTGACTAGCGGAGATGGATATGATCAGGTGAGCTCCGCTGGTAGCACGATGATACTACAGTGGTTCGTCAGTGATCCAAAATTTGTCGTTCAAAAAAAAAATTCTAATTAGTTTTCTACCTTAAGATAGATGGCATTATATTAGAGATATCAAAACCATCACAAACTACATTTGATATCTCATGTGACGTATCATTCATCATCAATAATTCATAACTTTAATTAACAACTACAAGACTCAAATAACCAATCCACGAGCATTCTCATCCAATCCATCAAAACTTGTGAGGTGAATTTTTATATTGTAAAGGGTATAAAAAGTGGTTGTGAGTGGAGGAGAGAGAAAATGTTACTGTCCATCTGTATATTTAGGGGGACACTGTTCACCCAGTATAATTTTTTTAATATATATTGAAAGTGGTTGTGAGTGATGTAAAGAGAAAAATGTGATGATAATATTATTTAAGGGCCCTAATATTAACACATGGGAAAACTTATTTACACATGGTGTATACGGGCTGTATACTGTTATACGGCCCGTATAGAATAAAAACAACTGACAAAGTCTGCTGACACAGACTTTGTCAAGTTGTTTTTATTCTATACGGGCCGTATAACAGTATACGGCCCGTATACACCATGTGTAAATAAGTTAGCCTGGTCGTATACAATGTATACAAACGTGTATACGGGCCGTATACTGTTATACGGCCCGTATGGAACGAAATTTTGATTTTTAAAATATTTTAGAGTGGTGAGGTGCTCAAAATAAAACATCAACAAGTAATAAAGATTGAAGAACAAGAAAACGTGTTGTATGACTGTAATAAAACGGAAGCTATCAACGCGGGATTACGGGCATGGTGTTATTCTTTATTTAATATTTATAGAATAAAAGGAAGGGTGAGGCATTTGATTAGAGTTGTAAGGAGTCTGAATAAAACGGAAGCTATCAACGCGGGATTACGGACATGCGTTTAATTCCCAACATATTTGTTTTGTCACGTACATTTCGTAAGAAACTTTTCGTGCACTGAACCTTCACCTCCAATCATTTCCTGGTCAAATCACACACTATAAAGTTTAAACTTATCATGTGTTGTAGTTTGGAAAGATGACCGAATAGAGATCTGAATAACAAACTGTGGAGAACTTGTTTGCGTTATCCACCAACAATCCGTTCATTATCTGTTGTTATTTAAAACAATAGCAATTAACGTTCGGTTGAGATAACGGACATCCAACTTTCAAAATTCAAATCAAACTAACACGAAGTATCTCGAAGGTATCATATTCTTGGTTCAATACCATGTGAAAAAAGATTCTTGCCAGCAGACTTTTGTTGGTTTGTTTCCAGGTAGGGTTTAGAATGTTTGAAGGAATGTCGGTTTTTCAGTATTCGGATTTTGTTGGTTCAATACCAACTGCTCGAAATCCCTTTCGTTTCATGGATTTCCCTTTGGTTGAAACTTTTCATCACCGGTTTCTACAGCACAAGCACATACACAGGGGAGAATATTCTCGAAATTGAAGGAAAAGAAAAAATGGTTGTTGATGTTTTTTCTCTATCAGGATTTTGTTGTATCAGACTCTCTCCCCTCCTGATGCAATTTTCACAGTGGTACCAATGTCCTGCTACTACAATCCTTCCAACGATCCTTGTCTTGAAAGACAAGAATACAACGTTCATGTATCACAAGGAATGACCGATCTAAGGCAGAGAACCTGATTTAGATACACAAATTCATCACCGGTTTCTACAGCGCAAGCACATACGCAATGAAGTATTAAAAGATGTTAGTTTCTTGACAGTATGGTTTCTCGACAAATGAAGTATTATCTGTCCTTGCTGCCTCTTCGGTTGATAAAAGACATATGATGATTTCTCTATTACAGCACTCTTCTGAAAGACAAAAATGGTGTATTCTCTTTAATCTCTTAGAACGATCCTTGTATTGAGAACCTGATTCTGGTTTAAACAATGGAATTTGTGATTCAACAGAAATAACTGAAAATAACTCGCCATTCTCTTGCACCTGTATACGTTGCAAGGTATATAATGTTTGTAGTATTCTTGGTTCAATACAAACTCTTCTGAAAGACAAGATAATGGTTTCTCAACAAATGAAAATGAAGATGAAGAAACGAGAGTTTGTTTTGAGAAATTTACAAGGTAAACCTGAATTTTTAGATTTTTAGACACTTACTTGAACATGAGTCTGAGTCCATTGTGGTTCGTGAATGCTTCGATTTCAACAAATCTTTCAAGGTCTTAAGTGATGGACAACTGGTTAAAAGATGTAGAAGAGTGTGAGATTAGCCAAACGAGGATGAAAGATACTCAAACCATCTGATCCCGTTGTTGCAAACTCCTTTAATGTGAGATTCTTCAAGTTTGCACATTTTGAGAAAATACCAATGTGTTTGTCAGCTTCGTAAATACACAACTTAACAAGATAAGCAACTAAAAAGTTAACATTCAGATTCAGATTCAGAAAGCAGATGTTTAGTAGTGTTTGAGACAATTGATTTCTCTTGCGGTTACTAGGCCTATCATCTCCGTCTACGTTTGGTTTCTTCGTTTATTGGATCGTTCTAATAGATTAAAGAGGATTTTACCATTTTTTACCATATGTATACGAGTCGTATACGGTTTATACGGCCGTATACCATTGGTAAAAAATATTTTTACCGATCGTATACAATGTATACGATGGTTGTATACGGGCCGTATATTATTATACGGCTCGTATACTATGGGTAAAAAATGGTAAAAAAAGGGTTATTCTCTTTAATCTATTAGAACGATCCTTGTCGTGATGATTCGAAACATTCACGAACCACAATGGACTCAGACTCATACTACTAGCAGTAGAACCCGACACGTCTTCTGTGATGATTCGAAACATTCCGAATAACTAGCAGAAAAACCCGTATACGGTGATTGTTTATCCATACTATTCTTCATAGCCATATTCCCACTCACAATTTGTTGATACATATCGTCCGTTCAACTTGGGTATTTTTTCTAACTTTATGCTTGCATCCACCACAGTGAATATTAACTTTGTGTGAAAGAGTTTGGAAACCGAACGAAATCTATGAAGAAACTGTTGGAATTTGTGGATTTCGGTTGGTTCAGAAACTTAACAAGAGAAGCAACTAAAAAAATACAATTGATTTCTCTTCCGGTTACCAGGCCTATCATCTCCGTCTACGTTTGGTTTCCTCAACGAAGAACCATTTGTGTATGCATTCTTTTGGTAGTTAACAACGCTAATTAGAAAAAAATCTGAAAAAATTAATCATATCGATTGCAATAACAGGATGGATGTGACACACATAGATAGATAAAATGTCACAGTTGTCAAGACTGTTTGTCGGGTTTCCAATGCTCACACAGGGTGATAAACAACGCTGATACACGTAACATCTAGTTATATTCAGATTTAAACAATGCCCGCCTCAATCTTCAATACTTCAGTAAAATACCACTAGTAGAAGAACCCGACACGTCTTCATGTAACAGAGAATGTTTTAGAAATTGAAGGAAAATGAAAAGATTTGTTGAAATCGAATTTGACAACTATGACAGCTTATTAAAAGTATCGTGTGTTGTAGTTTGGAAAGATGACCGAACAGAGATCTGAATAACAAACTGTGGAGAACTTGTTTGTGGCAGGTTCTTCTACTAGTTACTCGGAATCGATAAATAACCAACACGAAGATCTCTGCGATCGCTAAGGTTTTCATCAACGGACTGATCGGTAACGTTACTCTACCTGTGCTCCGATTTAAGCGGCATGTTCCGATCAACGTTTATCGACATTGTTAAAGGTGATGAAGAGTTTTAGAAACCCTAGAATGATTGTGTTTTTACGGGAATAAAACGTGATACTTGAAAAAACGCCAATATATACGGCCCGTATATAGTTATACGGCCCGTATACATGTGCTAACATAAAAAACCCACAAAAATAAATCAATTGAGCCGTATACGTTTTACAAATCGTATACACATGTATACGACTCGTATAACTGTATACGGGCCGTATATAATAAAACCAAAAAAAACATTCTCTGCGCATTTTCCTATTAAAAAACACTCTATACGAGCCGTATAATTGTATACGGCCCGTATACAATAGGGGATGTGAAAATAAGATATAGGGTATGTGGGAATAAGGCACCCTTTATTTAATTGAAAAGGAGAGAGAAAAAGTATTTGTTTTTAGTGGAAATATATTGATATAGGAGTTGTTTTTTAGTGGAATGTATGTATAATTTGATGGATTGGATGAGAATGCTTAAGAACTTAACTTCATAACCACACCATCTTTCTGTATAGATTTGGTGGGTTTTATTTATTTATTTATTTTTTTTAAGAGGGGAGTTTTTGTAGATTGGTATATAAGGAAAAAGATCAAATAGGAAGTTTATTTTGGTTAGGAAGTCTAGGAAGCAATAGGATTAAGACATTTGGCAACATTTAAAATAAAGAAAAATGGTATTTTAGTCAATCCAACCCTTTTCTTCTTCCTTTTCAAAACCCAGTAACTTCAAAACCCACCATTTTCAAAACCCACCATCTTCAACCATTTCTTCACTTTCTATCTCAATAATCACTACATTATATTGCGATTTTCATCACCAATCAATGATTCAAACACCCGATCAACGTGTTCTTCAGCTTTTTTGAAGAAAACCCAGTTTAATTTCATACAAAATCTTGTGTGTTTTCCGGTGATTTTGAAGATAATCACTCGATCCGTTCGATTCGAGCGCTGATAAGTGTATCAATCATTCAAAAATCGTCAATTGTTGAAGAAATCACTTCGATCCATGTAAGAAATTATTTAATTTCATTTTTACGATATAGGTTTTTGATTTAGTCATTGCGTTTTACGATCTTGGCGGGGGTCCGGGGGCAGCGTCCCTGGTAGCGGGGTCCCAGGGGCGGCAGCCCCTGGCGGGGTCCAAGGGGCAGAGCCCCTGGCTGGGGTTGAGCTCGAAAATTTTTTTATTCGATTAAATTGTTGTAATAAAAATGCATCAGAAAAATTAATTTTCTGTAAATTGCCTCTGGAAACTGCATTGGTCCAGACAGTTCACAGCACAGACAATTCACTTTCTTTGGTGTTTTCTGGCCATTGCGTTTTAGAAAAACACATTCTTGAAGTGTTTTTGGTGCATTGCGTTTTAGGTAAAACACTTTTTTAGGTGTTTTCAGTCCATTGCGTTTTACAGAGAACACTTTCTTTTGTTTTTTAGGCAATTGCGTTTTAGAATGAATCATTTTTAAGTGTTTTCTGGTCATTGCGTTTTACAAATAAGACATTTCTTTGTGTTTTTTGTGCATTGCGTTTTAGGTAAAACATTTTTTTATGTGTTTTCAGTCCATTGCGTTTTAGAAAACAGACATTTTAAGTATTTTCTGGCCATTGCGTTTTACAAATAAGACATTTCTTTGTGTTTTTGGTGCATTGCGTTTTAGGTAAAACACATTTTTATGTGTTTTTAGTCCATTGCGTTTTAGAAAGTACATTTTCTTTTGAGTTTTTAGGCTATTGCGTTTTAGAAATAAGACATTTCTTTGTGTTTTCTGGCCATTGCGTTTTACAAATAAGTCATTTATTTGTGTTTTTGGTGAATTGCGTTTTAGAAAAATGTTATTTTTTAGGTTTTTTTTTTTCATTGCGTTTTACGTAATTGGGGGTTTTTCTATTGCGTTTTACGCAACTGGGTTTTAATTTTTTTTTATAAATATAGCAATAGTATACTCGTTTTAAAGATAAAAAAAACACTTCTTTTTTGGTGCAATTTTTATAAAAAAAAAATAATGTCGTATGAAAGAGTTATTAACGTTTAAAAAATGGGGGGGAATTGGAGGAGAGAGAAACTATTGGCTTGGATTGACTAGAATTCCCCTAAACAAACTCACGCGCCTCTTTTCTTCTTTTCAATTTCCCTGATTTAATCTTAGCCCTTGATTAACTAAATGGATGGTCAAGATCACTTCCTAGCCAAATTAACTTCCTATTGTATCTCCACCCTGGTATATAATAGTGTGTGCATTTCATTTTGTTTTGTATGTTTTTTTCTTTTCAAATTATTGATCATTAATTATGAGATAGAAGAGGTAAATTAAAATGCCATTTTTTGTATTTCTTTACCAAGTATATTTGAATTTATTTGGAAAACGAACAAGGTAAAGTAAAGAAGCAGAGCATTCACATTCTATCCATCAAAATATGTGAGTGGGAGTTTTTATATTGTAAAGGGTATAAAAAGTGGTTGTGAGTGGAGGAGAGAGAAAATGCTATTGCTCATCTGTATATTTGGGGAGACACTGTTCACCCAGTATAATTTTTTTAATATATATTGAAAGTGGTTGTGAGTGAATGAGTGAGAAAAATGTGATGATAATATTATTTAATTGAAAAAGAGAGAGAAAAAGTATTTGTTTTTAGTGGAAATATATTGATATAGGAGTTGTTTTTTAGTGGAATGTATGTATAATTTGATGGTTTGGATGTGAATGCTAAGAGCATTCTCATCCAAACCATCAAAATATGTGAGGGGTAGTTTTTATATTATAAAGGGTATAAAAAATGGTTGTGAGTGGAGGAGAGAGAAAATGTTACTGTTCATCTGTATATTTGGGGGGACACTGTTCACCCAGTATAATTTTTTAATATATATTGAAAGTGGTTGTGAGTGAAGGAGAGAGAAAAATGTAATGATAATATTATTTAATTGAAAAGGAGAGAGAAAAAGTATTTGTTTTAAGTGAAAATATATTGATATAAGAGTTGTTTTTTAGTGGAATGTATGTATAATTTGATGGATTGGATGAGAATCCTCTTAGAGCATTGAGAAAATAAACGAAAATGGAAATAGTTCTCTTTTAATTTGGACAAAATATAGAGGATAAAGAATTGATAAAAACATTATAAAACTTTAAAATATAGAGAATAAAGAATCGAAATAAAAACAATATAAAACTTAGGTTTTAGTATCTGCTTTATATTATGAATTGTAAACTGTCATTTTCGTTTTTGTGGTTTGGTCATTTTTACCGGTTTTATTGACTTCACTACCCGTTCATAGATCAGACAATCAATTTTCATATAATAAATCTATAAATTACCATATGATATAGGTAAAAAGAAAATAAAACGTAAAGTTAAAAAAAAAACTCTTTCATCCGGAGATTAAACAGTGATAGAGAATTTGCATATAAAATAAAATACCTCGTTTCATTAAAGACGACATTAAACACGCTCACGAATTTTGAAAAGTTATGTTTCCTGGTGTGTTTGGGATTGAATTTGAAATAACTAATTAAGTTGTTGGAGCCAATAAATCAATAACTTATTTAAAAAGGCCTAAAATCCGAGCTTTAATAAATGACTTATTAAGTAATTAATTTTTGCAAAAAACTAATAAATCAATAAATAATTTCCAAACTCAATCCAAAACATTGCTTTTGTTTTATAAGGCAATTTTATCTTATCTACTCTTAAACTACACCTTAAATTCTTTTTTTTAACAACAAAAGGTCGGAAACCGAGATCACCTGACATATAGATCACCCTTCAGGGGCGATGCTTTGAACGGGCCGGGAGGGGCGCCCGACCCCTCGAATTTTTCGGCCAATAGTGTTATATATGTAGTTTTCGTATAGAAATTTTTGGGTATATATGGTTTCGACCCCCGGTTCTATAGAAATATTTGAGTATATACGTTTTCGACCCTCCGTAAAAACTTTCAAGCTTCGTCACTGCACCCTTCCACCCGAATAAAAAAATGGTGACCCGGCTCAACCTTCCAGCAAGAAACCCACAACTAGAAAAACCCATGGCTCAACTCAGAACCAGAAGTATCTTGTATTTACTCTTTTCTTACATTATTTTATCAAAAATATAAAATAAAAAATGTTCACAAGAAAGAAAAAGTATCTTGTAAATAAAAAACGATAAATGTGTGTATGTATTTAAAACCAGATCCCTTTACCCGTGTTCTCGGTGGGCCTATCATCCCTTTGTCTTGATTTTATCGCTTTCTCTTCCTGTTTCTTGGATCTTCTTCTTCACAGAACTACCGTTATTTCAACATTTTCACTTTTCCCAACACCTTTTACTCCAAGAAACAAATCACTTTTTTCTTCTTTTTTTCTTCCATTTTATTCACATTGATTTCATCAATTACCAGCAGCACAATTTGTTCACAACAACTCAACCCTTTCATGTCGTTGACCATCAAACAAGAAGTCCAAGAGGAACCCAGAAATGGGTTTCAAGAAATTGTTGAAGAAAAACAAAGTATGAAGAGAATTCAGAGTGAATCATCCATTGATGAAACTGAAGATGAAGGTGATGAAGAAGCAGAAGATAATAATAATAATAATAATAATAATAATAATAATAATAATAATAATAATAACAATAAAATTGAATTGGGTCCTCAGTGCACTCTCAAATCACAACTTGAGAAAGATAAGGTAATTTTTTTTTTTGAGTTAAATGTCATTTTATTCCCTGTGTTTTGGGACATTTTGTCACTTTAGTCCAAATGTCTCATTTTTTCGCTTGTGCGTCAAAAAAATGTTTATCGTTGCCATTTTAGTCCACTGGTTAACTTCATTCATTATTTCTGTTAACGAGAATGGCAATTCAATCATTTTATATGGCTAAATTGTCCTTCTAGTTAACAGAATTACATATAAAATGACTGAAATGCCCTTCTTGTTAACAGAAAAAATGGATGAAGTTAACCCAGTGGACTAAAATGGCAACGGTGAAACCTTTTCGGACCCACAAGCGAAAAATGAAACCTTTGCACTAAACTGGCAAAATGTCTCAAACCACACGGACTAAACTGGCATTTAACTCTTTTTTTGCCAGTTTGCCTGTTATTCATTTGCCAGTTTAACTATCATTCTTTTTTTTAATAATGTATTTGAAAATTATAACAATAATTAATTTTTTTTTAAATGATTGTAGGATGATGAGAGTCTTAGAAAGTGGAAAGAACAGCTTCTTGGAAATGTTGATATTAATGATGTTGGAGGTACAATTGTTTGATTAATGGAATTCAATTTTGTTAAAAATTTGTAGTAAAATAAATATGTTGATTTTGTGTATAGAGTCACTCGAACCGGAAGTGAAAATCATTAGTCTTTCGATCTCGTCTCCTGGGAGATCTGACATTGTTCTTGCGATACCCGAAGATGGAAAGCCGAAAGGGTTATGGTTTACGCTGAAAGAAGGTTGTCGTTACAGTCTGCGGTTCAAGTTTCAAGTTGGATGTAATATTGTTTCGGGTTTAAAGTACACCAACAACGTATGGAGAACTCGTGTCAGAGGTAACTAACCAACTAACTGTAGTCTGTACATATATATTGTTTTAACTGTGATATATAAGACGGTTATTCTTGGTTTTAGTGGATAGAGTGAAACAAATGCTTGGAACTTTTAGTCCCCAACAAGAAGCATACACTTATGAGATGCCTGAAGAGACTACACCTTCTGGTTACTTTGCAAGAGGATCTTACTCTGCTAAAACAAAGGTAAATAAATATAACAATTTTCAATATTTTGCTCCTAACTTTTTAAATTTCAACTTTTGATCACAAAACTAATGAAAAGTATTTAAAGTTTTCTAAATAATGTCTTATAGGCTTGGGCTACTTTAGTAGGCCAATAAAAAAGTTTAATTTTGCCATTTTTAATGTAACTTTTATACCAGATCCATTACGAACCGACTTGTTTTTTTCTCTTCAATAAAAATTCTTTGATCTGCCACTAGTTGATACTTGGTTTGTTAGAAAGCAAAAGTTTGTTAAAAGTTCAAATTAAAAAACTTTAAAATTTCAGAATTCGAGTTAAACAATTCTGGTTTTAACGAAGGACGGACCTGAAATGAAAAATATTTGAATTTTCCCAAATAATATGTCATGGGACAAAAAAAAGTTCAATTTTACTACCTTTTGATATAATTATCTTAACCCGTCCCATTTTCAAGCTACCCATCTCCTACCAGACCCGTTTTCGGCCCTCACTGACGAAAATTCTTGAATCCATCAATGGTTGGTACGTTGTTTGTTAGAAAGCGTGTTGTTGTGTCTAAGTTTCGTTACAAGCGCAATGACTTTTTTACTTAACGTGTCACACATTAGATGTTTTTTTTTTTTGTGTGGCCCAAACTATAACATGAATCATGGACACATGTTGAGTTTTTTATGTTTTGCTTTTTAAAGTAAGCCATCATTTTGCTGGCCCATGAAGTGAGGGGCAAATGATAATGTCTTAATATAATTATTACTTCACACTTATTTTTTTTATTGTTTTTAGTTTGTTGATGATGACAACAAATGCTACTTGGAGATCAACTATGCGTTTGATATCAGAAAAGATTGGGCCAACTCTGAATAAACAAATGCATAAATTGTCAGAAAGCTTTAGTCTTGAAGTTTCTTGTTTTTGTTTCAAGTTTAGTGTGATGATGCCAAATTTTATCTGAATTTGCATTTTATCTTTTACATTGTAATATGTTGTACTGATATTATAGAGTTGGTGATGGTTTGTGTAGTTTAAATGCTAATGGGTTGTATCTTTGGGCTCCTATATAGTTCTGGCTTGGCCCATTGGGCTATTGGGTTGTATCGCCTACATTGCTCAAGACTGATAATATAACATAACTTTCTTACTACCAATTTGCACATATGTAACTTCAAGTGCCCACCAAATTCTTACCTTGTTGTCTCACTTTTGCTCTTCATTCAATATGTTAACATCATCAACACTGCATTCTACTTTAAACCCATAAAAGTCTTGAAATTTTACAATGATATTTTCCCTTTTTTGCTTGGCCATAAATCAGCATTTGTTGGGCTGTAAACGAACCAAACGAACACGAACAAGGCCTTGTTCGTGTTCATTCGTTAAGGATAAAATGTGTTCACGAACGGTTCATGAACACTTACCAGGCGAGATTTTATGTTTATGTTCGTTCGTGAATGAAAGGAACGTTTTCACGAACAAAAACGAGCACATATAAAATCAGCAAAGACGGTGGTGGCTAGAGGTGGATGATGAGAGTGACGGTGCTACACCTTGAAGTCCTAATTGTTGAGCGAAGCTCGAGTATTTTCGATGTGAATAATGAGAAGGAAAGTGGAACGGTGCATAAACAAGGTGGAGATAAGGTTTTCTATTTTATTTGTTTGGGTAATGAGTTAAATAAGAACTAAAGAATATAAAAAGTTTAGATAAAATAAATAAATGCTAAAAAAAATCTTTAAGGAGCAACATAAACAAACGAACATAAACGAATGTTCACGAACACTTTACCGAATGTTCACGAACGAAATGAATGAACGAGACATCTGTTTGTGTTCATTCATTTAACTAACTGAACGGAATTTCTTGTTCATGTTCGTTCATTAATTAAACGAACGGTCATAAACGAACTTCCCGCCGAATAGTTCATGAACTATTCGTTGTTCGTTTACAGCCTTAGGCATTTGTAATTGAGTTTCGGCCTTAACAATTGTTATTAGCATTAACCAGAAAAACATTGTATGAATTTATAAGTGTCATTGAATTCTTTTAAATTACATATACTGATTGGGCTATAAATGTAAGAGGCATGTATGATGTATGGACTCAGATTTTTGGTGTACTTTCTTCTTCTTTTGTCTTTTATTTTATATATTTTTTCTCATTTTTTTTCATTCAATCTAGACCAACTTATTTTATATTTATTTCCATTTTCTGGTTTTTTAATTAGTTTTGAACGTTATTATCCAATAATTGTGACACACAAGGTGTTTCTTGCACTCTTATATACACAGGAAACGAATTGGATCAGAAGTCCTGGCCGAGAAAAGAAGCCCATCATACTAAAGAAAGCCTTGACCCATAACCCTGTTCTCCTCTTCCTTGATCAACTCAAATATAAAGCCATTTTCTTTGAGGGATATTATCAATCATAAACTTGTGAATCAATGACACACATAGATGAAAAAAAAAGGCTTTGTGACGTCTGGTGATAAACAAATTACTTAGAACTGAACTTATTCATGAAACCACTGACAAAATCTAAGATTAAAAATAAATTAAAGGCATCTCGGGACCGGAAAAAGAGTTACCATGATCACTGTAGAAAATCTTTACATTTCACGGTAGGAGATAAAGTGTTTTTGAAAGTATCGCCCTGGAAGGGAGTTATTAAATTTGGGAAAGCGGGCACGTTAGCTCCATGGCAATCGGACCTTATGAGGTCTTTGAAAAGATAGGCCTAGTTGCGTACAAATTACTATTGCTACAAGAACTGCGCAGTATTCATGATGTGTTCCATATTTCAAACTTGAAAAAGTGCCTTACTGATGATGTTGTGATCATCCCACTATAAGAAGTGCATGTGAATGAGATAAACTCCACTTTGTGGAGGAACTGGTGGAAATTGTAGACGGAAAGGTCAAGAGGCTATGGAATAACAAGATTTCAATTGTCAAAGTACGATAGAATTCATAGCGAGGGCCAGAGTAAACTGGGAACGTAAAGATCAGTTCAAAAAAAAGTACCCACGTCTTTTACCCAATAAGAAGACTGATAACACTTGAATTTCGAGGACAAAATTATTGTAACCGGGGAGACTGTGACACTCGTGAAAATCCAGGTAAAGCATAAATCGAAATATTGTGTTTACACGACTAACGAAACAAAACCCTACGTGTCGTAAATGATTCCGAGGATACGAATTAGTGTAAACATGATCTTTAGCCAATAACATAGGGCCACTGAGGCCTTATAACTAGTAGCGTACACATTAAACGAAGTAGTTTTCGGTTAACGGAACACCTTCGATTTAAACACGCACTGTATCAATCAAACATGCATTGCATCATCCGACAAGCCTAAGAAGACTTATAAAACATTTATTTAAGATTCTTAAGCAAAAACATGAAAGAATTCAGGCATTCGTTAATGGTAGTCAGTTTTTTTTTAAACACAAAAACAGCGTGAAAAACTACTTTTTTCGCGACCGTTTACCAAACCGGGGGAGCGTTTAAACCCGATGTCTATCTACAAACTTAAATATCAACTTAATATCTAACTATATATAAAAGAAGTATGGCTGACATAAGCAAAGCTTAGGTGTCGATCCCATACATATGCCAACAATGCCTTGCTTCTACCTTGCTTATGTCATTATTATTTAAATTAAAATATAATATCTATAATATTTAATAGTAATAATTATAATTCTAGCAATATAAGCCCATGAAGTATTGGGCGGGCCCTTGTCACCAATTTCAAAATTCAAAACACCCATTGAGTCCCAGTACGATTAATTGGTGAAATCATTTGAAAACCCACCTCCTCTTTCTATTCCCTTCATCTCTCCTCAAAACCCTACTGTAACACCTCGTAAAATCACGTCCAATGATGTATTGACACGTGTAATAAACCCTAATTAAGTCAAACGTTGAATTTGATGGACTAATTTTGCGAAAAATCAAAAACTTTGATTTTAGAAGGACTAGAAATGTTAACATGCTTATTATAAGCCTCTGAATAACATTACATGGTAATCATATTCACAAATGGTCCACTTGTTGATCATGAGTAGCCGTTTGCGTAATTAATTGAAAGTTTGTGCAATGAAAGGTTAAAAGTGTCAACATGTTAATTCTTACCTTTGAGAGACCTTTTAACAAAACGAGAGCTTCATGATAATTTATTTCACTCTCGGGAATGCCTAATATTGGCCATTAAGGGCTTTTATACCTATAAGTGACGTTACGCGCAACTTTGCAAGTTTGAGGGGTTAAAAGCGTCAATATGTTTAATTATACCTCTGAATGACCTTTTAATGAACCCGGAGCATCGTGATATTTAATAATACTCTTGATAATGCCTAATATGGATTAGATAAGGCTTCTATGCTATTAAACGATGATATACGCAAGTTTGCGCATTAGAGGGACCAAAAGCGTCAACTTTTGAATCTACGCCTTTTGGTGACCATTTAAGCGAACGGGAGCGTAGTAATATTTAAACATATGCTTGGGAACACCCGTTATGGGCCATGGAAGGCTTGGATACCATTAAACGACATTTCGCGCTACTTTGTGCGATTAAAGGACTAATTCCGTCGAACTGCAAAAGTCTATCGATTCTTGTGGTATCGGACCTTCCGGAATGTGATCATAAGTTAAACATGCCCTAAATATCCTTTGCATAGCTTAGATATAGGCTTAGAGGTGTTTGGTGCGCAAAAATAAACTTTTAAGTCAAGCAGGGACTAAAAGTGTCAAAAAGTGCACAACTTTGCATTTTTGCGCATATCTTACGTTCTGAATACAACCGGACATCCAAAAATTTATATAACCACTAAAATATTTTATTTTAGTGTTTGGCTTGATAAAATTCCATTCGTCGCGTAATTTGGATCGTTTTTCGCGTCCGTTCGTGTTTCGTCGTAATTAGTCGAACAACGTGACCGTACGGCCAAACGAACCGACGTCCGGCATATTTTTGAGCATGTTTTATGTTCCCTATGTTTAGGCATCATTGTAGAGCATTGAAAATGGCTTAACGGGCCTTAACCGTGTCAAAAAGGACCTTACAAGCCTACAGGGACTAAAACTGTAATTTATGAAAGTTGCAGTGCTGATTACCAGCTTCAGAAACTTGTGTGCAGCCCTGGTTTACAGCCATATCTCACATACTTCGAATCTATGGGCTGTTTTGCTGGTATTAATAGCTGGTTTTAAACATGTGTTGATCCTATAATCCTCCTTAACACATGTCAACCATCCAAGTTACCCCAAAGATCTATAAATAGGGGTGAAATTCATTTGATCAATCACACCATTCCTTGCAATCTGCTCTTGCTTGCAAAACTAAGAGGATCCTGAATCTTTGGGAACCTCCTTTCAGTCCATTGGACCCTTTGTAAGCATCCCTTTTCATGCCTAGTTCAGTTTATTGGCTTTTAAAGCCGAAAAAGTCAAACGTTTCGTTAAACGCCTTGACTTTTAAACGGTCGAGCCATGGTTTGCAACAAACATGGCTACGTGATCGTAATTTGGTAGGTATTAAACCATCAAAAAGGCACCTCCTAATTACCATGTTTGCTTAGTTAATTGTCGGGTCAAAGTAATTAGAATAAAAGTCAAACGAGTCGTTTCTAAATAAAATTCATAACTAATAAGGTAAAAGCAATAAAATCAGTTTTGTCACTTTAATAACTTGGTAAATATTAATTGAACATGTCTAGGCATGTTCAACCCGACAATTCTGAGTTTAGGCACGGTTCGGAACCGAAAGTCACAAAAGTTGACTTTTGCTTTGACTTTTAGTTCTGACCCGATTTAGATTAGTTTAGATATGCCTTAGGATTCCTTTAGGACCATATTATATGTTAGTATAACCCTCTGAGGTTATACAACTTGGTTCCATAGAAATCCTAGTTAATTACATGTTTCCGTTAATTGCTTAAATGTTGACCATTTTGCCCTTTTGACCTTAAAACGAGATTTTTGAAAATGTGAGAGGAACAAAACCTTTGTTACTGATTTATAAACTTGTCCTAAAAATTTGACATCAGTTTGAGGCCTATATTAGGAGTTATACTCAATATCGTAATTAAGAAGCTTTTTATTAATTAAACGGCATAATTAGCATAAAGCCTGTCTAAACCCAAATTTTTACACCAAAATTTTTACCCACTGATGTAATATAATATTTTGGGATTTTTGAAGATTTTTATTTATTTTAGACTGATCATATCATAGGGTTCTAGCTTTGATTCGGTAATTGTCGGTTATACCATTTTCTTGAATAAAATGAGTTTTACATCACATATTGATACCAAATCTTTTGCTACTGATTTTATATGATAAACAAAATGTTTTAAGCCTTCTGGAATGATAAAATTATCAGCTTTTCTTATATAGCCCGAAAATCGCTTAAAAGCGACTTTTACGCGTTTTTAACACATAGTATGAGTTAAAACTGTTTTAAACATATAAGACTTAATACCTACTGATTTTTTAGTAAATTTTTATACTTTAACAGTAATCAAAAGTTTTAAATTCAGATTTCCAAAAATTGACCTTTAAAGCTTATGTGAAATTACCAAAATGCCCCTACGGTGCATGAATTGGTTATAAATGATAAATTTCACATATAGGCAATACCCTACTGATATAACTTATTAAATTCAATATTTTTACTGATATTTTCAGACCTGAACCTCAGATTAATTATTAATCTCTTTTATAATCTTTAAAATCACCAAAATACTCCTACGGGGCTTAATTTGAGTTTAAATTTGTTTTGGGCATAATGGAAGGTATCTTACTGATATTACAACATATTTAAGGCATATTAACTTAGGAAACCTGTTCATGAATCGTTTGTTTAACCGTTATGCATTTTTCGCGTTCGGTGCGGTTTATGTAACTAGTTTGCATAAATTAATCGAAACGGGTCAACCCTTATCTTTTTTATCTCAAAATCCAGAATGTGTTTAGTTTACCCATATTATAAAAGTCTTCAAACTTGTCGGGTCTAAATCACATTCTATTCCGGTCTTCGCTTAATCTTGCATTTTGAACCGTATACCTTCCTTTAAAACTAACCAGTCCAAGTTTAGACTTAATTAAGACCCGTTAGGAATCTAATAGGTTATTAAAACCTTCATTCCAGATTTAGGAGCCCAGTAAAAGATATCTGCATTTGCTTGATTGTATACGGCTGGGATAAATTGTATAATTTGCTCAGGTAAATACTTTTAACTTATTTTCCCTTATACGGGCTTGGGGTACGGTATATAAAATACCGCTGGGTCGGGTATTGAATTTTTAATCGTATGAATGTTAAATTATTGAGATAACCCGTTTAATCTGTTTTGTTTATTCTAAGCCTTTGGGGGGTTAATGACCGTGTCCTGGATATCCTCGGCTCATTCATTGAAATGGCCACGACTTAATGCACGGGGTGTAGGCATACATCTGCCGGTGCGAATATAAAAATATATAACCGCCTGTTTGAGAATAACTCGCCGCAGGATTATATCATGTCGTGTGTCTATTAATCTTTAACCCGGTTTTCAGCCCGGGCCACTGAACGCATAATAAACATGTAATTCTTTAACAAGTTTATTTTTAAATAATTATCCCAAGTTATAAAAGATTATTTTGTGCCTTGTGCATTCAAATCAATTTTCTTAAACATTTTCAAAATGAGTCGGTTAATTGTATTTACCAGTGTAAACTGACGTATTTTCCAAAAAAGGCTAAGTGCAAGTACTAGACGGAATAGGCTGGCTACTCCTAGCATCAATAAAGAGTCTTGCAAGCTTAGATGTTTATAATCTGTTGAACAATGTTTCTTTAACTTCATCCGCCTGTGGATCCTTTACATTCCGTTGTAATACTTCGATATTACTTTCATTCGGGTTGTAATGTTTTTATCTTTCGACTTCCGCTGTGTATTAAACTGTGATAAATTGTCTATGATGATATCAACTACGTCACGATACTCCCCACCGGGCACACCAGTACTATATGGAAATATCGGGGTGTGACACCTACCCACATGCCACTCGATCCAGTAACGGCAAAGAAGGAAGGCTTCTCTGGCGGACACTAATTCCAGGTTAGTAAATCAACTAATCAAGTGTTGTGTGTGTATATATGATCGATACACATCTGAGTTATGAATGAAATATACGTTTTGGTTTTACATTAGAGAAGATCCGGAGAAGTGGCGGGAGAAGTGTTTAGGGAATCACAGCTGTACACGGAGACAAATATAGAGAAGATCCAAAGGCGGTGCTTGACTGCGTCGCCATCGCCGGAATCGTCGGACTCCTCCGTCAGTTAGGCGATCTGGCTGAGTAAGTTTCTAATCATCTGATGCTTTTACGTTACTAAATTTTGGATACTTCGAGTAGTTAGGTTAACTTAAATATGAAATTGACTTAGCGGAAATACACGGACGAGGACAGTAGCGGCGACAGTGTAAATATTGCAACTTAGTTGGAGATTTTATGAATATATATTTATGTTTTATTTCAATCTTGAAAATATAAAATTGTATGGCTTTTTAATGAGCTATGTAGTTACTACAAGTGAAATTACTAAGTTTTTGTGAGCATTTCATAGCTGGATGTTTTAATTTATGAGTATAAGTATAAGTGTGGATTTCAGTTACTGTTTAAGGTGATTTTAAGTTTAATTGTGTGTGATTTTGAAGATAAAAAATGTGGATTGAATGGTAGAAGAGTGTTGAGTCTGTTACGACATTGTTTAAGGTGATTTATGAGTTTAAGTTTGGATTACAGTTACTGTTTAAGGTGATTTTAAGTTTAATTGTGTGTGGTTTTGTAGATTAAAAATGTGGATTGAATGGTAGAAGAGTGTTGAGTCTGTTACGACATTGTTCCGAGAGGGAGCTGGGCCTACTCTCAATGGTAAAAAAAAAACCTCTAAAGAAAGCGTAAAAAGAAACTGGAATGCATGCTTTAGTTGTTGTGTCAAAAAACCCAACATATCTAATTTGACATGATAATTGCAGTTTTAGGTTAAGCTTTTCTTGAGAACAGTAGGTATTGTTATAGATTTGTGTTTGTTTGGTTATTTGGTGTGCTATAGATATTATTACGCAATTTGGTTTGCAAAAAATGATGTGTTTTTTTTTGTTAAAAATTGTAATCTTTAATGTTTGTAGTCATTTAATCGTGTGATGGTGAATCTAGATTTGTATTGGGTCAGGTATTTCGCCTATTCCTGTTTCATGTTTTCGTCAAAATCAAACAAAAAAGAAGCTAATTGAATTTCATGACTCTGTCGCTCACAAGCACAACTTACTCAGCTTGATTATTACAGCAATTGTGATATATTCTAATATCTCTTATGTTGATTTCTTTTGTTTAGTGAATCTATGGGTATGACTTTCTGTTATAATCTCACTTTCTGAATCAGAAGTTATCAAATTTGAGATTTACGGTCTGTTATTAAGAACATTAAACGTGCATTTGGCAAATAAGCAGTTGAGATGAAGAACAATCTCGAGAGAGGAACTGCTTTGCCTGGTTGTTTATAAGGTACTTGCTTTGCTTGAATAATTATTTGTAACAATAGTTGAGTGTTGTCACGTGTGTTTTCGTCACATGATTGTAAGTGCATATTATGTGTCTAATGCAATAGTAACCGATTGAATCTGATTAGTTATGTTTTTTTAGGTCACTCGCTTCAGTTCTTGAATCCAATTTTTGTTGCTCTAAAGTTGCAGATCTAGGGTTTAACTTTCATGAGTGGATTTTTTTAACTACAGTTCGTGATTGCACTTGGTTGAGGTAAATTTATTTTGAATTTTATATGTTGGTTATTAATGCTAAAAAAATGAACTGCAGGTAAATTTATTTTGAATTTTATATGTTGAATTATTTTGATTTTTTTTTTGTGTAATTTTTGTTTTGTGTCTTTATATTTTATTATGGTTCTTGATAAAATTGTGGGGTTTACTTGATTTTCACATATAAAAATTGAAGCCTTGGTGTAGGGATGTTCTTCGGATTAGTTAAACTGGTTTTAGAAATTTCAAAGAGTATTATTTGAATGGACTTATGCTCTTAAGGTGGGCCTACGTTTGCATTATTATTTTAGTTATTAACGCTCCCACTTTATTTTGATGTGTAATATGATTTTCAAAGAGTATTATTTGAACGGGCTTTTATCATGTCCGATTGACTTAGAATTTTGATGGCAATAACGATTAGGAGAACAACTTTGCAGCAGGTAACGATGGTACATGGAAGGAGGAAGGTGTTGTTCTCAGATCTTGCTTGTCTAAGTCAATCTAAGGTTAGTGATACAGATTACAACTAATCTACAAATATCCATTAGGTTCTTTATGTTAGTTAATATGGGTATTTTTGTTTAGTTATGTTTCTGAACGACATTAGGGGTTTTTTAGATGGCCGATCGATATTTGTTGGGTTCTTGAAGTTCTTGGTTAATGCGCTGGATTATATTAAGGTAAAGAAGAAGCCGCTAAGAGGGAGGAGGTTCTTGGTCGCAGGTGCATTTCAATTCTGTAAGTGATTGTCGTTAAAGAAGGCTTTAGTTCACAAACAAAATCACTTGTAGCCTTTAGATAAGTAATTAAAATGAAAAAAGAGGGCAAGGCTTAGGGACATGTGGAACTGAGAGGACCAGCTGCAACCTTTTGGCTTCGTGATTTTCCACACTTGAGGAAAATATATTATCTTGGAATGTGGTACATATCACAAACGAAAAGGAAGCGAAAGTTGCATCCACGAGAATATTCTTGAATGTTGCTTAACTAGACTCCAAGTAAGTTCTATTTTTTAATTTAATATTTCTTTTAATCAATTATGTGGTTAACCATTTTTTACTGGTTCATGTTTGTGTGGTAAACATATGATAAAAAGGTTTGTAAACGTGTTGTACTGCAATTGAGTTACTTGAGATTGGTCTCGAATCGAGCCGAGCTTAGACCTCATTTAATAATAATAAACAAGCGCGAGCTACACTTTCGGAGCTTGACTAGGTGAATCGATATGTGCTTAGACCCAAACGATTCGACCCAAACGATGCTATTCTCGAAAGTAATGGCTTCTCCAATTATGTGCTTAGACCCAAACGATGCTACTCTCGAAAGTAATGGCAAGCGTGTTGAGATGGTTAGTTCCAAAAACACGAGCTCAAGAATAGGTGATATCGATACCGCTTCACCTATCGAATCCGTTAAAGAAGTTGTTTGAAAGTTCGGTGGCATTGTTGACTGGAAAGCCCAAACCGCCGAGGTATAATCTTCTTCAACCTCGAAAACTGCTACGTTTTATTTTTTTCGAATGGTATTTTAGATATTTTTACGTGGCAGTGCAGAAAGGCAATATAGAACAAGAACTTCAGAAAACAAACTAGGAGATTCCGTTAAAATTCTGAAGCAGCTGAAGAAGCGAAACAACAAGTATTAAAGGAGTTAGAAAACAATAAACGGCCCATAGGAGTTAGACAGCACTAAACAGCAAGTTTTTAGGCCTGAACAAAGCACATAAAACAATTCACCAAATGTTAGATTCATTTACTTAAAATCAAACTCTCATGTGATGAATCATGTTTTACTCTTTTTATTTGCTACTTAAACAACGTCTTCACATTTGTACTAACCTTCTTATATGTTGAAGTTATAGCCAAATGTATGTGTAATTATTTCAATTTTAGTTAAACAAGTGTTTTTTCATACTGTATATATTTATAGAATTGTTAGATAAATAATGCATTATTAAAGCGTTTGTCTCACTGTTAGATAAATAATGCATCGGATTTTTAATTAAACCTTAAAAAATGTATAGTTGTTCATCGTTTAAGAAAATGTGGTATGTATGGTTTTCTAAAAACCAACCGTGTCTAAACTTAATCAGTCGACAAGTTTAATGTATTCTTAAGTATAATGTGAATGTGAATTCATTAAATAATTTCACATCATATTTTACATATAAATGTAGGCTTACATTCAATGTTTACGATGTACCCGCGTCCATCGGACAGGTGTCCACCTAGTTATCTATAATGTTGAAAAAAGTGACAAGTCAAAGTCAAAGAGGGACATTTGTCCCCTTTGCCTTTTCGATCAGCCAAAATGTTTGCAACCTAATTACTTGGGTCTAGACAAAATGGGATTATCACGAGCTATGTACAAGAAACAAGTTGTGCAGACACTCCGTAACACAGAAAAAAAAAATGTTAATTTGTGTTAAAATGTTACACTTAAAACATAAATGGTGTTACATTTATGTATCTTTTTGTTCATTTTTATAGTTATAATAATAATAATAATAATAATAATTATAATGTTTTGTTTGTCATGAGGAAATGGACTTGTACAAAGTGCTAGGCTACTAAAGAAGTGATGGGCTGCTGTTTAATCAGATGAGCCGGAGGTAGGCAGCTGCTGGGCTTGACATCAAATTCAGATATTTTTTACAAGTTCACGTCTCTCTGGTGTGTGACAATTAGAGGTTTCTGTATATAGGCTGGTGGCCTTTGAAAGCCTGGTTATTAAAATATAACGCTTCACAGATCGCATTATTGGTTTTTTCAGTCAAGATCACATTCAGATATTTTTTACAAGTTCACGTCTCTCTGGTGTGTGACAATTAGAGGTTTCTGTATATAGGGCCTGAGTTCATCTTGAACCAGATTATAGTGATTCTTGTCTAATTGTTGTCATAGAAAGATTATCGTTATGGTAATCTTTGAGAGTTATTTTAGAGATGTTAGGGTTGTATCTTGAATCGTTCATTATCATATTTTTGGGCAATATAGCATTGTGGTTTGGGTATTCGTTGTAGTTCTATAGATTTCGATCAGATATCATGTTGTTTTTTGACAATTTGGTTAAATCATTACCAACACTAGTCGTGTGGAACTACTAGACACTCGGTTCATGGACCAAAGTGGGCTTTCTATCACCTAACCTGTTTTACTTAACCAATTAGACCTAAAACCCCATTAGAAACCTGAACTAGAAAAGTAAACACATGCCATGCCAAAGATCAAGGTAAAGTACACAAGCACGGAATTTCAAAATGGTGGGTTTAATCAACCTAAAATGTAAGTCAAGCATGAGTGGCGACTGCCATGGCGTTACGTTGAGACCGCACGTATTTCGTTGTCCTCATCGAATGTCGACCACTATGGTAAACTAAGTCGGTTCTTTAAGACAAGAACGTTTTGAAGCGGTGGGGAATTTATACAACCCACATACAAGCAGCCGACGTAGTGACCCAACAGGCTAACACATCAATTTTAAATCGACCCAAACTTCTAATTAAGAATCCATCAAAGCTGGATTCAGCTGCAAGATATCAACAGCCAATTATCTACACGCACAATTCATTAATTTATGCACTTTCTATTCCTTATTTTTGGCATGCATCTTGTTCGTTAACTCTAAATTATTTAAAGTAAACTGGGGCTAAGCGACCAAATCTAATTTATATGAGCCCAATGAAGTACTAAAGTATCCTAACCTTAAGTGAGTAAGTACTAAACTATCTTTTAAGTTCCTATAGGACGACTATAACTCAAAATTCAAAAAATTGTACTTAAAACCCCCTGGCGCTGTTGAAATCATTTTCTTTAACATCTTTACCTGAACTCTTAATCTGTTAACTATTAAATTTTCCTTTTAGGCTACTGAAATCGTTTTCAGTTTAGTTTTGAAATCTTTTTTTGGTTGCTGATATTGTATTCTGTTAACGGTTGAAATGGCTTATTAGACATATTCTTATTTCTAGTCATTTAAGCCTATTTGAGGGGCATGTACACATGTTAAGCTCATTGGACATGTGACCTTTGCATAGTAGCATATGTATGTTAGTTTAAATGATATTAGTGTGCATTTCCTATGAATTTATTTACTTTGCTTCATGTTTTTCTTGTAACTATGAATTACTGATTTTTCATTGCTGGTTACTAACAGAGTTATCAAGAAAAATTATGTGAGGGAAAACTTTGGCACTTGGTGGCTCAGCGTATGATAGGTTATTCTGGTGGCACATCTACAAATGATAAGGGCTTGCCAAAAATGATATTGGATGGTAATTAGTTAGTTTTTTAACAGTTTTGTTTTGTTTTTCATCTAGTTTTTTTAATTTAACATCAAATCAGTATATAAGTATGTTTGGGTTTAACGCTTTTATACATAGGAAGTCTAAATCACTGGAACTCAATACACAACTTGCAAAGGAAAAGGTATTTTCAATGATTTTCAAGGTTTTAATTTAATGCATGATTATATAGTCTTCAAGCCACATTGAGTATTTTGCTTTTATATTTGTTATCGTTAGCGTTTGAGAGATCGATACCATCACATACGAACTGAAGCCACAAACTTGAAAAAGATGATGTTTTAGCCATTCATTTGAAAACTGCTCTCTTATGAACTGGTCTAAACCAATCATTACCTTGTCTGCTTGTAGGAGGAATTTAATTTTGTAAGTTGGTGTAGTTTGATAACAATCCACAAACGCTGTTTTTTACAATCGAAAAATTCTGTGATTAGTTGCATTTGCACGTTTTGAACTTTAGTAATAGATATACCATTGATGGAGGCACCGGAGATACACTTGCCAAAGGAACAATACGAGGAGATGCTCTATTTTCAAGTAAGAATAAGGTTGTAATACACATTTCATTTATTAGTATAGAATTTACAGTGTGTGCTTTAATTTTTCAAAGTTTTCCATTACGGGTCAATAACGTTGATCGAGGAGCCTTGCATGTCAACACATTTTAAAGTAATGGAGGTTGCGAAAGATGCATGTGCATTTAATTTAATCTGATTTTGTGGTAAAAGTTATGTAAAATATATCTTTTGATCTGTTTGTTTGTATTAACTTTAACCCATTTATCCATTTTTTTCTAGGTGGCCTTTTATTACCGAACAAGATATTGGGGGCCAACCCTATTAAAGGTATGTGTATGTTCTATTACTTGATCTAGGGGTGTAACTTCTAGACTGAACAAAAAACTACAGCAGTACAAACTGCAAAAAAAAAAAAAAAAAAAAAAAAAAGATTGCATGCTCAACGAATATATACTTTGGGCATCTTTGGACGCTATCGACCCATTCACCACATTTTTAGCAATGTTTTAGTTCACCAATTGACCCGTCTAAGATAGAAGATAACTCAATTCGACCCATTATAAACAACTAATAGGTAAAAATTCTCATCAAGAACTCTTTTATCGTTAGGTGATGGCAATTATGACAACTAGAGTATTGAAAAAACCACCTAATCTTTGGTTGACTAGCTTAAAGTGATGCCAAAAGAAGTGAGTTTTCCTTTTATTAATTGTTCTGACATCTTTGATAGCTATGTTTATAAGATCTAATCAATTTATCATGAATTGTGAATTTTAGGTTGAATGTAGTGACTTGGCTAATGCGGCGACAATAAGTAGCAAGTGCATGGAACAACCATGAAGTGGGAAATATGATTTCTAAGAAAGAGTTAACACGACGACTATTTTACTCGCATGAAGACTGTGAAAGAGATTCATGAACGCAATAAAGTTTTGAGTTTTTGTTCTTACATTTATCAGTTTTTGGTTTTATATGTTTGATCTTTAGACTTAGGTTGACACTTATTAGACATTTGTTTGCAAACATTTTGAATCATTGAAAGATGATCAGTTTATGATTTCTACATTTTACAGTTTTATATTTTAATGTTAATAAACAGTATTTGTAATTAAAAATTTATTATGATAAACATTAATGGCATTAAATCTCATGTTTTTTATGGCAAAAATATTGTGCCACTAAAAGCTCAAAAGTTTGTAGTGGCACATAAAAAAGTGCCACTAAAAGTCCAAAAACTTTGTGCGACAGATTGAAAATGTGCCGCTAAAAGGCTTTAGCGTCAGCGCTTCTAGTGGCACTTTTTTTGTGTGCCGCCCATTCCTACATGAGTCTTTAGCGGCACTTATTTGTTTTTTTGTGTCACTTTCTGTATGTCACTAAATGACATTTTTTTTAGTGAACCCATGATAACATGTTTTAGATTATGTAGTAGTTTGTTTAAACCCTTGCATTGTTATTTAAGAATTATTGGATCGGTGATACGTATGAGAAAATTGGAATAAAGTTATTTTCTTTGGATATTAACTCACTTTACAAAGCTAAGAGATTTGAATTGGTTCTACAACATTTACTATGATTGTAACATTAAAAAGTAAATTCCCAAGGTACACATTCAGTTAAGTTGCTTGTTTTTATTTTATTTTATTTTTTTTTCAAATTCGAGTCTATGTGGTAATGCTCCAATTGTGGATTAGTTAAGAAAATGTCATTTGTTGCAATCAAATGATATTAATTAACGTTTTTTATTAATTATAATTCACTACAAGAAAGGTTCATAGGTAAATTTAAATTGACTATGAACAAAAGAGATGAACGCTAAACTCATTAGGGGAGGCGGGGTGGAGTAACTTTACTCCGTGATAGCCAAATTCAAAGCGTGGAAAACAACAAATTCCCACCGCCACCTAAATCTTTCACGAGTGATAAAGTTTGTGTGTGATAATCTTTACGCGTTATGGGGGTGTGAGTGATAAATGGATGTGAGGGGGTGTGCGGGTTTATTGTTGGGTGTTGTGAGTGATGACCATTGCCACTAAAAAAGGTTGTAAGTGATGGAAAAATGGTCCATGAAATGGCGGAACTTGATTAGATGTTTGTGAGTGATAGAATTTTTGCAAGTGATACCACCCCTCCCTTCGACTTGTTAACTTCTTCTCAAATACCACCAATACATTTCTAATATGAGTGACCGCTTGATAAGTTTTTACTCGGGTTGACTACGATCAAATCCCAAAGATCACATAAAAAACAATATATGTTATTATAAAGGGGTTGATGTAACAATTCGATGCTCATTTTATATGTGTACTTGAAATTTGATAGATTAACAATAAATCATTGTTTTGCAATGTAAGTTATGCTTATTAGACCATCCGTAGTGGGGCGTGATTTTTAAAAAAAATTGAAAAATAACGCCCCAAAACGCCCCCAATACCATTACATAGGGCGTTACTTTTTAAAATTTTTGAAAAAAATTGTTCCAGGCGTTTTATTTAAAACGCTCAACATACAAATTGATAGGGGAAGAGGGGTTTGAAGTAGCCAATGGGAGTGGAGGATTTGTCTGACAACATGGTTGAGAACCCCATGCAAGTTTGACTACCCAATCAAAATTCCTTCTGTTTGCTTTTTTTTTTTTTTTAATGAATGGAAGGGGCATTATCAGGCATTATTCCCACTACGCCACTTTTGCTATAATGCCCCATCGCTGACTAGGACGCCACGTGTCGGATAATGCCCCATAGTGGGGGCATTATAACACATTACCACTACACATGGTCTTATTATTATTAAAAGGGTAAATTACACTTTCCGTCCTTTATGTTTGTACCAGATTGCAATGGATGACCTTTAACTTTAATAATTACAGGCACGGTCCTTTTTTTGTAAAACTCATTACACGTTACGTCCTTTAACACTAACCAGATTAAAAATTTCAGTTAAGTTTATTTACTTAAGGGTATTTTGGTCAATTCATATTTTTATCTAAATGTTTAATAAATAAAACAAAAAAAATGACATACACACTTCATCTTCTCCAATTTCCAAACCCTAAAACACTAACCACCACATCTTACCACCACCTCATCCAGCTGCCACTCCGGCCACACCCACCGCCCCTAACCTTTGCAGATCTGCAACCCAGTTGTTTCCTGTATTACTTTTCGTTAAGCAGCTTCTATGTATTTAATCTACTTCTCAAATGCAAAACAAAAGCCATTTTGTTAAACCAAAGTGAAAGTCAACTACACACGATGCTTAACAAATATGCATAAGATTCACATCCATGAACTTCAAATCTGCTTCTAATATTTAGAAAATGAAAATTGAGATTCTAGGAAATGATAAACGACCCCACTTACTTTCATATTGGATCTGATATCTAAGAAATCAGATTCACATCCATCAACTTCAAATAATCAGAAAAGAAATGGGTTCAGGTTAAAAAAAAAAAATCAAACAGAAAGAAAACAGTTCGGACTTCAACTTCTAATATTTACCAACTGAAATTTGGGATTTTGAGAAACGATAAACCCCACTTACTTTCAGAGGAATATGAAGAAGGGTATCGACAGTCCGGCTCCTAAGACACCCTCTCAAAAACAGTTCGGACCTCTGCAAACACCGGCGACATCCAGTTCAGACCGGCTTAAGTTTGTTCAGATCTAGGGTTCAAGAACGATGCCGGCGACCCGGTTTTTTGGTGACGGTGGTTAGGGTTCATTCTGAAATTCGATGATGGCTATGTGTGCTTTTGCATATGTTTCAGGCCGCCGGAAATAAGGGTGGTGACCGGCTTTAAGAGAGGGAGAGATGGAGAAGAGGGAGAGACCGGGTGTTTTTTATTGGGAAGGTATTTATTTATTAATGGATATTTTAATTCAAAATATGAAATGACTAGAATACTCTTATGTGGATAAATATAACTGAAAATTTTAACTTGGTTAGTGTTAAAGGACGAAAGGTGTAATGCGTTGTACAAATAAAGGACTGTGACTGTAATTACTGAAGATAAAGGCCATCCATTGCAACGCGCTACATACATAAAGGACGAAAAGTGTAATTTACCCTTATTAAAATTATAGAAGGTATAGGTGGGACAGGGAGTCAAAGATCGTAGAAATGAAAACCTCGGGCGGAATGTCAGCCGTATAATTTTGAAAAGTGTTGGTTGAAAACCAAACACAATAACCTATCCCACGCGACCCATGGTCCCATTAACCTGCCCATACCAAAAGTCAAACCACACAGATTATGCAGTCTTATGCCTACCCTCAGTCTCACCTCGCCTGTATGTATCGCACGTAATCACACTATTTTTTTTTAACATAAAATCACAAGGCCAATGAATCCTTCAAATGGACTACTGGTGAAATTCATCACACTGGGATACACTCATCTTCCGAACCGGGGAAAACCCTCAACTAGGGCTGAACCCGTGAACACTCGCCCGAAAGCACGGCAGTGCGTCAAAGTAAAACCCGCTCAGTTCAATGATCGAACTAGCGATCGCCGTCTACTAAACTTATTTACTTTTCAAAAGCTTATTAGTTATTACAAATGTGTAACTATATATGAAAGGAATGAAAATATATTGCAGTCCTAAAAGAGTAGACAATTTATTCATGATTACATGTGTATAATATATTTATAAAAAATTTCAAGATTTATAATTATGTTATCCTTGTATATATATTAAATTAGCAAGGCATTGATGGACTTGAAGAATATGAATTTATATGGAGTAACTAAAATGTCACAATGTGTACATTAGAGTTTGAAAGTTGGTAACTTATGGAAGTATTTTAAGTTATATATAATAAGTTTATAGGGTTTAGCATAGTAAAGTCGATTTTGATTACTTATTTAAAAGCTAAATAATCTGATTAGACATACTTTTCAACATCAATAATAATGACAATGTTTCCTCAACATGCACAATGATTAGGTATCCGATTATTACATCTTCTAATAATGAAAACAATATCTCAATAGCAATAATTATTTTGATTTATATAATATAATCACTTTGAAAACACACCTAACCAATTTAAGAACAACATAAACACAGAATTCACACTTTGGATACTTGGAAAATGCATCATAAGTTATATCATTATGCTACCAACCATTTTATATTATTATTTTTTGGTAGTAATGTTGGGTACATTGGGGTGTTTGGCGTACTATTTGTTTCTTAATGCCGTTCAAAAACAAAATTGTTGCTTAATACTTTAAATAAATTGTCTTAATTACTAAATACATAAATAAAAACTCCTCAAGCATAAAATAACATGTATAATGTACAACCTTTATTTGCATATTAGGGTTGATAAATATAGAAAAAAGTATCAATCAATCTGGAAAACCAGCCAAATATTTATTTCAATATATAATTGCATGATATTAATTAAAGTAGCAACAGAAAATAGCGATCATAAGAATTAAAAAAAATAATGAAGAAAGATGAAACAATGCCTGGCTTTCCCATGTACGCCGGTGAAGAAAAAGCTTAAGACGCCGGCGAATTCTTCTTCGCCGGAGGAAACAAATCTGTAGATCATGAGACAGTGAAGGGTAGTGTTGATTGGTATGATTTCTTGCTGATTTGATGTTGGAAAGAAGCTAAGTTGATGGCTTGTGGAGTGCCACTAGTATGCAAACATAAGTTGCCCATCTTTTGACAATGAACTTTCTTCTTTCTCTTCATGAAGTTGAAGTCAAATTGCAAATGAATGTGTCTATACATATGATACACAAAATATATATATGAGAGAGAGAGAGAGTTCCCAAGGAGATGACGAGGGTATCTTGCCAATATCGGCACTTAAAACGGAATTTAGTTTTGAATTCTAGATTAACATTACTATTACAACAGAATAAATGGATTAGTTATATTTGATGCTATTCTAATGTTGAGACAAAAAAAAAAAGGAAAACTATGGGAAGTTTATTTTTAGTTATATTTGATGCTATTATAATGTTTGTATACAAAATGTGGTTTGTATTTGATCCTACAACAAATACAAATACGTCTATTGTACAAAACGTACGTATGAATAGCGTGGAAAAGTGAAAAAACGCGGTGACATTTCGTAATTATTTTACTCGTAGAGTAATTATCAAAATTACTCTACAAATGATCTTGTATGGTAATTTTGTAAAATGATTTTATCGGGTAATTTTGTAGAATATCATAATTACTCTACACATGATTTTGTTGGGTAATTTTGTAGAGTATCATAATTATTAATGATCTTGTATGATAATTTTGATCTTTTATGGTAATTTTGATCTTGTGGGCTTATTTTGATATTTTAGGGTAATTTTTTAGAGTATAATAATTAATCTACAAATGATCTTTATGGTAATTTTGATATTGTAGGGTAATTTTTGATCTTGTAGGGTAATTACGAGTAAAATAATTACAAAAATGTCACCGAGTTTTTTTTATTTTTCCACCCCATTCGTACGTTTTGTACGATAAATCTATTTGTACGGGATCTTTACACTTATTTTTTAAGTATATTTGTTATAAGAGAAAAATGCTCGGATAGTCCCTGTGGTTTTGCCTATTTTCACCTTTAGTCCCTAACTTTCTAAAATTACTTGAATAGTCCCCAACTTTTCATTTTTTGTTCCCGGATAGTCCATGGGTCTAACTTCAGTTTGTTTTCTCTGTTAATAGGGTGTGAAATGACAAAAATACCATTTCCTTTAAAAGGCCAAACCACAGGGACTATCCGGGCATTTTCTTCATTTTTATTTATAAAACCCCACCACCACACTTCATCTTCAACCTCCACCCACCATCACCCTCCTCCACCCTCCACCATCACCGCCAAAAAAAAAGAAAACTATCTTCACTAAAAATGAATTGTAGCCAAAACTGATGGACAAAAATCACAATTTAATCAGTGTATTTAGAAATCTTTTTGAAGGGGTATGGTCCCAAAAAGGCCGCGCAAACCTCCGTCAAGGTTGCGCGCGGGACCATACTCCTTATTCAACAAACTTCCTATCATTAGCCTCGCGCGAACTACACCATATTCTATTTTACGTCGCGTGAGACCTAGACAATAAGAAGCTCCAGTAGCAACACTTAGCATACCGAAAGAGCACTCAGTCACCTAAACCCCGCGCGATTTAGTTACGTGCCCAGCAAGACTCGCGCAGGGAAGCAGCGCAAGGCTGTTCCAAATAGTACACAAGGTACAAGTGGCAGAAGAAAAGAGCCAATCAACGTCTTTCTGGCTCTGCTCAATCGTGCTCCACGATCATCTGACAGGCAGGAGACAAAAAGTACTTAAGGACGCCTACATGGCACCAATCATAAGGCAGAGACAACTGCCCCGCGATCTCCACTTACCTGCTGATGGCAGAAGGGCGTCCAGGCCGACAACAATGACACGTGGCTCCAATCACATTGCGCCAGCTCCAGAAGGCTCCTAGAAGCCACTAACGGTCGACACCAGTGAGACAAGGAGCATATCCTCCATGTTGTCGCCTTCCGGCCCAAGGCCCATCAGCCCACACCCTCTTACATCTCTCCGGCTATAAATAAAGACCTCACTTCACAGGTTAAACATTCCATTCCCTCTACTCTGTCACTTAATACTTAATTATCTCTCCTAAGCAGTGGCTTATTCTCACGTCGGAGCCCGGTTAAGAGGGAAACCCCCACATTCCCCTCTTAACGAGTAACGGTGTTCTGTTTTAAAGATAACTCAGTCATTAAGGAGCTCCGGAAACCATAAAGAAGATTAACCATTATGAAAGGAACATAAACCAAACTGATTAGTCCCTTAATTAGTTATGTGTTTCTTCATTGGCGCCCACCGGTTTTTTACAAATCACTTTCATCTTCTTTTTCCTGAGCTTTCGTTGTTTTCTCTTCCTTCGACCATGGCGGGTCAAGGAATCATTCCAGAGTTTGTTGGTTTCGGAGCAAACTCTAACACAGCGTTGGGGGAGGGTAATCAGAAGGCCCAACCTCAACACGTCAAAGAAATTGGCGAAATCGAAGTAACCAACACGGGGGGGACCGCGCGGGAGCATCACCCGCATCACTCAAACGGTAACCCCAGGAAACAATGGCGCTGGACCTTCAAACCCAGCTCCACCTCAGAACATTTTGGCGCTACTAGGGCTACCAGAGGGCGAAACCCCAGCCTCATGGTACGCCAAGAAACTTGCCACCATTAATGAGGCGTATCAATCTTTGAGCGCACAACAAGCAGTCTTAACGGCAGAACCGTCCTTGGTTACACTAACCGGCCCCAGTCACGGGGCGCGCCAGATACCACCACCGCAAAACATCCAAGGAAGAGCTAACAGACCTCCCCCTACCCGAAGACTAAGCGTGCAGGACACGCGCGATACACGGGAGGAAACAGAAAGCTATTATGACTATCCGTCAAACGTCCAAAGAGGCCCAATTCATAGCCGGCTCACGCCGCACAACATGAACAATGAATGGTACGATACTGACCCAAACGATCCAACTTGGCAAAACGATGAAGAGTCTTCAGTGTCCAATCGTTTACCAAGGAACCATGAAAATTACAGACCACGACAACACGTCGGGTACACCGAAGAAGCGGAGCGCGACTTTCGCCTCGCCTACCGACCAGCTGAAGCTGTAGAGCATTCGAAGTTCATTCCAAAGATCGCGCTGGCGCCACTTTCAAGAGAGAAGTTACCTCCGACAGTCGGAAAGTTTAACGGATTGACTGATCCCGGTGATCACGTCAGAGTTTTCACAAGCGTGGGCTGCATGGGAGGATGGAATATGCCCATGTGGTGCCATCTGTTTATTCAAACGCTTACAGGGGCTGCTCGCGCCTGGTTTGACATCCTTCCTCCGGGAAAGATAAAGTCATGGGTGGATTTCAGGACTCAGTTTTTGAGTCACTTCAGTCAACAAAGACGATACCAGCGCGACACAGCCGAAGTTGAAGACATCTGGCGCAGAGATAACGAGGGTCTGGAGGATTTCATCACTCGCTTTAACAAAGAATGCTTGGAAATCGGTGGCGTAAGTGAACAACTCATGCGCTGCCACTTCAAGAAAGCCATTCGCTGCGATAGTCTCATCAGAACTATCACGGGGAAAGATGGAATGCCCAAAGAGTGGGATAAGCTCATGGAAGCCGCGAAAATATTCGCGCAAACTGAAGAGTCACTCGCCGCAAACAAGAATCATTATGCCGAAGATCGATTTTCAAAAGGGGGTTATTCGCGCGACAACAACTCACGAAACAAAGGCAAAAACCCTGGGTGGAAAGCCAATCGCTCCAGCGGTTATAGTGAACGACCTCGTTATGAAGAACGGTCCCGATATAAAGAAGACGCGCGGGGTACTATTGATCGCATCGGTTATCGGAAAGCGGTCAGGGATGACAATCGAGAAAAGCACTGGACTCCGCTCATAAAAACACCTAAAGAGGTACTGATGACGGAGAATCACGATTTCAAGGCTCCAAGGCCTTTGACGAACAAGAAGGGGCAAGACCCCAACCTGTACTGCGAATTCCACAAAGACACCGGACACCTGACAGATGACTGTTACAGTTTACGTCAAGAGATAGAAAGAGCGCTAAAAAGCGGGAAGCTAAGTCACCTGGTGAAAAACATGCGCAAGGAAACTCGACAGCTCCAACGCCACGATGAGGGGAATCACAAGAAAGTCAGATGCCTAGAAACCCATATGGTCAACGGACCAAGATACAGCGCAAAAGAGAAAGGCAAGCGCCCTTATGAACCCTCATGGCAAGAGCAACAGGTCATCTTCCCAGTAGTGCGCGGCGGTCCTCGCGCCACTCGACCCGTCGTCATTACCGGTATTATTGGCCATTATGAAACGGAGTACGTGTTCATTGACCCAGGAAGCACGGCTAATATCATCTATGAGCAATGTTTTAATCAGTTTGATGAGGATGATAAAGCGAGACTTGAGCCGGTTGATTATCCATTGTCTGGATTTTGCAACGAAATGGTCTTCCCGCTAGGCCAAATCAGCTTCCCCGTCACGCTCTCTGACGGGAAGCATTCGAGAACAACAAATGTAAACTTCATGGTGATGCCCGTCAAATCGAGGCATGATGTGTTGATTGGGAGAGAAACCCAAGGCTAATTGAACATGGTAACCTCCACGCCCCACTCAGCAGTAGGATTTCCAACCAAGACAGGGGTGGCGATGATGTGTGTAAAATGCAACATATAAATTACATCAAATGAGGCATAAAACTAACCCTTTTTTAGTACTAATATTGGAAAAAGAGTGTTTTTGTCTTCCTTTTGTATTTTCAGAATTAAATGAGCTCAAAAACACAAAAGAAGCAAAAAGACAGCTAAATCCAACATAAATACAAGAAAAGGAACATTAGTGGACTGCCCGAACCCTCAACGGCACCTTTCAAAGCAAAATAGAGAAAACAGAAGGCTGAACACGCCCCGTGCTCAGCCAGCACGGGGCCGTGCCCAAGAAGCAGCAGAAAAGACAAATCTATAGAAGCTTCTATTGCCCATCACGGGGCCGTGCTCAGCGGACACGGGGGCGTGTCGAAAGTACAGCAGGCGCATTTATTGTAATTGCGAATTACAATTAATGAGGAGAGAGAGTGTCAGACGGACACGGGGCCGTGTCCAGCTCTCTGTTCAGCCTATAAATAGGAGTGCTTGGATTCATTTCATCTCATCCTTTGGCACACCACCTCTCTCACACTTCATCCACCACCCACCACCATCACAACACCATCATCCACCACCATCATCCATTGTCCATCATAGAGTGTGTGAGTCGTCTCGGGATCCAAGATTGATCGTAAGAGTTCTTGACAATCAAGGCCATGTTTGCCTAAGTCTCTTACATCACTTGGTGAAGACAAAGTGTCTAGTATAATACTTTTTATTTCTAATCTTTTGCACTTTTTATTTGGTTTTGTATTAATGACTTTAATAACTAGTTACTTATGTTGAAGGTGATCTTTCCTTATCGTTTGTCCGTGGTGTCTTGGCATTATTTTACTGTCTATATAAAATAAAGGATTTTCACCATTCATATCTCCACGGTCTATATGGAGGTATGTTGGCTACCTGGTAGGGGGTTAAGGAAACGGTTTGGTAAAGGTCTTGCCATTGTTCAGCGTTTAGAGGTCCTGCAATGGACCTGGGTCAAATTTAGTAGGACCTCCTTCAATACTTCACGGTATTGGATGGCAGGGGTCCAAACTCTTTGATCCCCTCATAAGCTAACTACTATTAATACTATAACCCGGCTACTTAGGACTGTATCCTGCTGACTCAGACTACTTAGCCGAGGGTAACGTCACCGCCAAAAGCGGGGCCTACCACAATACTGCATTAATAACTTAATTCATTATCTTCCAATAATCCACCCCTTTAGGATTGTATCCCTGCTGACTCAAACTACTGGGGTGAGGGTAACGTCACCTTCAAAAGAGGGGCCTACTACAATAACTAAGATAATCTCTTAATTATGTGCAAAAGTGCGGAAATAATCAAAGGTTATACTAGATACGAGTCGGAACCAAGTGATTCATCTTGTCTATCTGTTTTTATTTTATTTTTATTTTCAGCATTTTAGTTAGTTTTATTTTTCTTAGTTTAAAACATTTTTCTAAACTTTTGTTTTGGTTAGACGTTGAGGATAAACCGGTACTAAAAGCTCTTGTGTCCTTGGACGACCTCGGTATCTTACCAACGCTATACTACACTCAACGATGGGTGCACTTGCCCATATGTGTGTTTAGTGTTAGTGAAATATCGTGTTTTATAAATTTAAAACTTGGCTAAAATAAGTGTTAAAAAGGGCTTAAAATATACACCTAAAATATACGACACTTCACGCGCATCAGGCGATTATCTACGCCAAGAAGGAAGTAATGTCCACAGAAGAGATGCGCCCAACAAAAGCGGCGAAGGTTTCAACAACCGAGCCAGAAAAATGGGTTTTAAACCGCAAGTACCCGGAGAAAACGGTGACGATAGGCCATGCAATCTCACCAAACATCAGAACCCATCTCAAGCAGCTCCTGTTCAAGAATATGGATATCATCGCCTGGACCCCGGCCGACATGACCGGTGTCCCGCGCGACATCACAGAGCATTGTTTAAACACATACCCCTCTGTTGAACCGAAAGTTCAAAGAAGGCGCAGCTTAGGGGCAGACAAAACCAAAGCAATGAATGAGCAAGTATGTGAACTACTCAAAGCGGGAATCTTGCGGGAGGTCCGTTATCAAAGTTGGATTGCGAACCCCGTGATGGTAGAGAAGTCTAATGGAGGATGGCGAATGTGTGTTGACTATACCGGTCTCAACAAAGCATGCCCTAAAGATTGCTACTCTTTGTTGAGATTGACAAAAAGATAGACTCTCTCGCACCGTACAGATGGAAATGCTTCTTAGATTGCTATAAAGGGTACCATCAGGTTCAAATGAAACTAGAAGACGAAGACAAGACAGCTTTTCGAACCGATCTAGGGATCTTCTGCTACACAAAGATGCCTTTCGGCTTAAAAAATGCTGGCGCAACGTATCAGCGCCTGATGGATAAGACCTTCGCTGGAGATATCGGGAAGCATATCGAGGTTTACATCGATGATCTGGTGATCAAAAGTCCCGAAGAAGACCAAATGTTGAAGGACATCGAAAAAACATTCAACTCATTGCGCAGCGTGAATATGAAATTGAATCCAGCCAAGTGTTCTTTTGGTATGGAAGAGGGGAAATTCTTAGGCTTCATAGTCACAAATGGCGGCTTTAAAGTGAATCTAGAAAAGGTCCAGGCAATAGAGCGAATGCCATCGCCGCGAACAATCAAAGAGATGCAACGGTTGGCCGGCCGCCTAGCCGCGCTTAACCGCTTTCTATCAAATCACGCCGTGAAGTCATACCCTTTTATCAGCACTCTACGCAACTGTGTGAAGAAACAAGAGTTCAGATGGACCCCTGAAGCAGAGAAGGCTTTTCAGCAAATGAAGGAGTGTTTGATTGAGCTCCCTACCCTGACTGCACCGTTTGAAAAAGAGCCACTCGTACTATACTTATCTTCTTCGGATAAGGCAGTAGGGTCGGTATTACTGGTGGAGAGAAATGGAGTCCAAACTCCAATTTATTACGTCAGCAGGGTACTCACTGACACGGAAACGAGATATTCCAAGATGGAAAAATTGGTGCTTGCGCTGCTACACGCCTCCCGAAGGCTGCGCAGATATTTTACAGGGCATGTGATCACCGTACTTACCAATTTCCACATCGGCACGATATTGCAAAAGCCAGAAACATCCAGGCGGTTAGCGAAATGGGCCATCGAGCTGGGGGGCCACAACATTTTGTACAGGCTGCGCCCAACCATCAAGGGCCAAGTTCTAGCAGACTTCATCACAGAAGTCCCAATCGAGAAAATCAAAGATTGTGAGCTTGTGGAGACTCCCGTAAAAGACACGACAAATGAGACTTGGATGCTTTATACCGATGGGGCCTCAAATGAGGACGGCGCGGGAGCTGGATTGCGCCTAGTGAGCCCTGAAAACCATGAATTCACTTACGCCATCAAGTTGGATTTTAAGAATACCAACAACGAGGCGGAGTACGAGGCATTTTTGGCAGGCTTGCGTCTCGCCATAAAAATGGGAGCTAAAAATTTACAAGCACACGTTGATTCACTCCTGATAGCCAGCCAAGTTAACGGTATATACGATGCAAGGGGCGAAGTTATGGCCCTATATTTAGAACAGGCAAAAGAGTTGCTTCAACAGTTCAAGTCTCACAAGGTAATCCACATCAATCACTCTGAAAACAAACCAGCTGACGCTTTGAGCAAGCTTGCCTCAACGTCCTTCCAACATTTAGCAAAAGATGTAAGGATTGAAGTACTCAAGAATCCATCAGTTCTGCTACGACAAGTCAACGTGATCGAAATAGGGCAGCCATCCTGGATGACCCCTATAATTCAATATTTGCAAGAAGGAATACTCCCTGAGAGCAAGGCAGAGGCAAGAAAGATTCAGAACAAAGCTCTGCATTATGAAATGAATGGTGGTATTCTGTACCGAAAATCCTTCTTGGGGCCACTACTGCGCTGTGTAGACCCCCAAGATGCGAATTATCTGATAAGGGAGATTCATGAAGGGATCTGCGGCATCCATGCAGGGCCACGCATGGTTGTTGCGAAGATTATGAACGCTGGATATTACTGGCCAGGGATGCATGTCGACGCCCTGAAGGAACTGCGCAAGTGCGACTCCTGTCAGCGACACTCTCCAAAAACCCTGCGCCCAAAAAACGATCTTATCTCTGTATCCACTGCTTGGCCTTTTCAGCAGTGGGGAATTGATATGGTGGGACCTTTCCCAGAGGCTCCTGGCGCCGTCAAGTTTATAATCGTGGTCGTCGATTACTTTACGAAATGGGTGGAGACCAAAGCCCTCGCTTCAACTACAACCATGATGGTGCGTAAGTTCATTTGGGAACACATCATCTGCAGATTTGGCCTACCACTCAAGATTGTAATTGACAACGGCACCAACTTTGCGTCTGAGGACCTCCAGAAGTGGATGAAAGAGATGAAAATCGAACACACTTTCTCCTTTGTTGCGCATCCTCAGGGCAACGGGCAGGTTGAAAGTGTGAACAAGTGTATTGTCGATGGGATAAAGGCCCGACTGGGCACAAAGCGAAGAGGCTGGGTGGATGAGCTCCCGAGTATCTTGTGGGCTCACCGAACCATGCCGAAGACAAGTACCGGCAAAACCCCTTTTAGCCTACTCTATGGCTCAGAAGCGGTTATCCCGGCAGAAGTTGGCCTGCCCTCTCCGCGTTTGACAGCAGTCAACGCAATCGACAACGAGGCAGAGCGTCGTCTCGACTTGGATTTGCTAGAAGAAAGGCGCGAAATTGCGCAAATTAAAGAAGCCAAGTACAAGACACAACTGGAAAGGTACTATAATGCGAGAGTCCGCATCTGTACCTTCACTCCAGGGGAATACGTCTTTCGAGACAACGAAGCTTCAAATGCTGAACGCCCAGGAAAACTAGCACCCAAATGGGAAGGCCCATACTTGGTTCACGAAGTGCTAGGAAAAGGGGCTTACAAATTGCGCACCCTGGATGGCCACATCATCCCGCGAACGTGGAATGCGCAACAACTGCGCAAATGCTATATGTAATTGCTCCCGGCCTTGCGCCTTTACCCACTGATGTTGGCCATGCGCCTCTTTACTTTCCTATGTTGGCTAAACGCCCTTTACGTTACAAGCAATGTATGTTGGCCTAAGCGCCTGTTTCTTAGTCAATGAAAGCATACAACATGTTTTCTTTTATCACGATGACTTTTTCGTTACAAATGCATGTTAAACTTCTGATTAGCACGAAAACACTCCAGTAACTTACGAGCTCTTGAGTTATGCCTCCAAGGTCCTCCGCGAAAATAGCGCGAGATCGGGCAATTACACTCACACAAGAGCCACACTTACATTTATTCACGCTAACTTAACCAAAGTTTCTAACAACAGTGCAATAATTGTAACGGGAAAGAATAAACGAGCATCATATTCCAAACAAGCGCGACCGCGCAACAGTTACATTAAAACAAAGTGTCATTCCTTTGATCGGAAACAAGCGCAACCGCGCAACTACTTGCATTACAAAGATAAAAGAAAAATTACAAGGCAGAAAAGACTGTCAACACTACCTACTCCAAACCATCGCCACCATCACCACCTTCACCATCACCATCATTGCCCGCCGCTTCATCTTCGTCAGATAGTTCAACATGCTCTGGTGGGTCAAGAATGCCCTTTACACGATCGCACCAGTAATCATGTTCCAGAGCCTTCGAAACCAAGTCCATCACAGGCAAGGCTAGATGATTGTAAGCATGTTCAGCACGAGCCAACTCGGCATCAGCTTCATCGGTCACCGAGCAATGACTAGTATCAAACTCTTGACCAAACACTTCTTCGACATGCTGCGCACACTCCATATAACCTCTGTGATGACCAACCGCGCGAGAAGCATCTATGAGAGCAGCAACAGTCCCGTCCAGTTCCCCAGCATTCAAAATCGAGTTGGCCATCTACACCAGAACGAGAAAATGAGGAACTGACTTAGTAAAATAAAACCTAAGTTGAAAAGAGATAAATACCAGAACTATTCCCCTGCCGCGCAGCCATTCAGTATCTGAGGACAGCGTGTCAACGATGCCCTGGACCTCAGCATAATTATTTTGCACCACATTCAAGGCAGAGGAGCTGATGTCCCGTGCCTCCTCGACCTTTTGTCTGGCTTCCTCAGCTGAAGCAACTTTTGACTTCTCGGCCTCAAGGTCGATTTCTAAGGACTCACTTTTGTCAACTTGTTCTTGCAAACGGCGTTTCAGCTCAGCAATTTCGACATCCTTGGCAATCAAATCCTTGTCCCTACTTGACAGCTGCACCTTCACGTCAGCCAGCTCAACCTGCAAGGGGTAAAAGACTCAGTTAAACTGCTAAACAAAAGTATAAATGGAATAAGAAGTTTCTCGAACCTCAGCCTGCTCTTTATCAGCTTGCGCATCCTCGACCTTCGCTGTCAACTCAGCAACCTTGGCTTCAAGGTCGACAATCTTGTTACGAGCCACGAACGCGCGTTCATTGTCTTTCTCACATATACGCTTGAAATCAGCTTTCTCGCTAGCCAACTGCTGTTCAGCAGCTTGAAGTTTGTTTTTCAGGCCCTCGCGGCCCCATTCCTCAGCTTTCCGGTCAGCCTCAAACTTTGCCTTCTCTTCTTCAAACTTGGCATGGGCTTTCTCAAACTCCTTAACTTGCCTGACAAGGCGCTCGCGGTAGTTCTCCCAATCCGACCGCTCCCTAACCATTGTCCGCCACTCACGAACTATCTGATGGTTAGCAGCGCGAGTATTGGCCTCCCCGATCACATAAGTACGATATAGCCCATCATGAGTCTTCGCCCTCTGACGATTAACCTCAGCAGGAGGGAAGGAGTTTAGGAACCAATCGCGGCAAGGGCCGAACTCTTGAAAAGTGTCTTTTTGCTTCAAACCCCAGGGAGCTTGGTGGGGGGCATTACCACATTCTTCTTCAGTATAACTTTTATAATAGATATCACCAAGGGTATCCTTCGCCCCGATAACTTGTGGGTTATAACCCCCAGCGCCACCAGAGCTCGCGCCACCAGAAACATACGGGCCTGATCCCCTGGTAGAAGTTACCTTGGAGCTATGGGGGATATCAGTATGCGTAGGGCGGGTAGGTTTCTCAACCTCCGGTTCCTTTCTTTTCTCTTGATGGGAATTGTTAGGCCCCGTGGTGCTCACAACCTCCGGACCCTGCACCTTATCATGAGCAGTGATAGTAGCGGTACCGGTATACTTTAGAGCATCATCAAGGGGCTCTTCAGGAGCCTTATATACCCTCTCCTTCTCCTTCTCAACATCAGTAACAGACTTTTCAGCAGCCTGTTTCTCTCTCTCCTACTCAGCTCGCTTCTTCTCATCGTCAGCTTTTTTCTTCTTATCCTCCTCAGCCTTCTTCTTGCACGCCTCATCCGCTTGGCGCTTGTCTTCCTTAGCTTTCTTCTTTGCCTCAACGTTTGCCTTCTCCAGCTCAGCAAGTTTCGCCTTCCCAAGCCCAGCAGCTTGTTTACCCTTTGCAGACTCAGCCCCAGCAGCCTGGAAAGGTTTAATGGTAACCTTAGGCCTTTTTTGCGCCGGCTCAGTGGGCTCTGTGAACACTACACCCTTCTCAGGGGTCTTCTTCTTAGCCTCTACAGAAGTTTTAAGGGTCAGTAAAGACAAGGAAAGCAAAAAGCACAAAAATCAGAGAAACTAACCAGGAGAAAATTTGTAAAGCGAACGCAGGTTACTTTTTTTCCCTAACACAGGAACTCCACCAGCTTTAAGCGCATCAGATCCACCTGCTGTGGTCTCGCTTCTATTTCTTTTTCTGCTGATCAACCTTTCAGCAGCCTCCTCTTCTTCTTCTTCTTCCTCTTCCTCATGCGCATCAAAGGAAGGAGTAGCACCAGCATCTAGGTTGCGAGAACCCGTGCTACCTGAACTTTTTGAGCCACATGCTCCAGTCTTCTTCTCGCCTATACGCGACAAGCCTTCAAGTGAGTCACTAATTATCACATAATCTTTCAAGTCACTCGGACGGAGCCGAAGAGTACCTTTATCAGCAGCACCAGAAGCTGCGCGGCTACTCCCGCCCTTTTTGCTTGTCACCTCAGGCTCAAGGTTGATCACCTTCTTCCTCCTAGAGGGTTTCTTCTTCTTCTTCTCTTCGGGGTCGATACCCAGGCCGCGCAACACACCTGCAAAGACGTTAGACCATGAACTTAGCTCCCCGATCGAAGACCCTACAGACTCCTCGCTGGAAAGATAGACAACCTCTTTCCCAGCAGAAGTCACAGAGCGCAAGGGACGAGGTTTAGGTATGTGCGCACCTTCGGTTGCAGTAGGCGGCGAGGCGAATGCATCAGCAACCGGGTACATGAAATTACCCTTAATCCGCTCGTACCAGTACTCTTCTACAGCCTGGAGTGGGCGCACACTCATAGACCCACCAAAGGTGGAGAACGCAGCTTGATACAGTTGCGCCTCTACACAACAAATTACGTAAATAAACAAGAGTTGCGAAACAAGAAATCCAAGAGGCTAAGTAAATTACTAACCTCTATCGTTAAACATCAGTACCGGAACGTCCTTGCTATCCGCAGGGCACTGGTCACTCATTTGCGCCGCTACCAAGACACTCTCACCAAACACTCGATTTGGGGTAGAAGTAAGCTTCTGATACCAAACCTCATTCTTGGGAATCGCCAAATCCTCCTTCAAAATGGGTTCGGACCACGCGCGGAAGGTCATGGAAATCGGTATCACCTCTTCACGAATATAAAAAAATTTGGGTTTCCAGTCGTGGAAACTCTTGGAAGGATTCAAGAGTATCTTCTTCGCAGCACCTCGGCTGGCAAAAGAGAAGAAGCCCATATTCTTGATGAGCTGGTAAAATGCCCTAAACCTCTCGACCGTCGGCTCGATATCATGAGACCGACACAAGAACTCAAAGTGACGAACCCTAACCATACCCGGTGGACTAAACTGTTAGATGTGAAAACCATAAAACTGAAGAATATGGGCCAGGAAGTTCGTCGCTGGCAACCGGAAGTTTCCCTGGTGGAAGAAATCTTCAAATAAGGTGATATAACCCGACGGTGCATCGGCGGCGGTCTGATGTTGACCGGGATATTTGGCATCCCACTCCGGTGGAAACCGGAAACTACTAACGATCTGCTCAAACAACCCTAAATCCCACAGGAGAACGGGAACAGGGCCTTCTTCTCCGGGATTATCTTCGTGATGTTCTTCATCCATTGATAATCGACAAAGAAGCCTTGAATATTCTGGAAACAGACTTGAAGATCTGGCTAAGATGTTCTTCAAACTCTTGAAGATTCAAAGGAATTTGAGAGCAGAATAGGAAAAGAGTGCAACAGAAGAGGAGAAGTGGTTTCTTCTCTCCGTCTCATCAGATATATATACCCATCGCATTTAATGCGATGGGTAAACGTGCCGGGATCGACGCGCACGTGACCAATCAGAAGATGACACGTATGGCGAGAATCCCGGAGTGACGGTTACCACGCGTGCGTGGAGCTCATTCTCCTGACGGAATGACCAACCGTCAGAGGCAACTTGATGACAGCCGTGTAAATGGTCAACTCAAACGTCACCGTCAATGACGTTTCTCACCAACTTGTCAGAATTCAAATTTCGATAATTTTTCCCGCCAAAAGATTAATACAGACTTCATGGAAAAGCTACTAAGGTCACGCAGTGTTAACAAGGACTTAAGAACCCTGCGCGCGTACACTCAAAGGCAATAACCCAACTAGAACCAAGCTTGGTAGTCGTGCTGTAGTAACCAATAAGAGTTTACACGCGCCCGTCTACCAAAATCAAGGAAGCATTCTCTACAACTTTTATTTTAAGTCCAGAGCTCCAGCCACTTGCCCCGCGCATGGTGCAGCACTGGACTGGGGGGATTTGAAGGGGTATGGTCCCAAAAAGGCCGCGCAAACCTCCGTCAAGGTTGCGCGCGGGACCATACTCCTTATTCAACAAACTTCCTATCATTAGCCTCGCGCGAGCTACACCATATTCTATTTTACATCGCGCGAGACCTAGACAATAAGAAGTTCCAGTAGCAACACTTAGCATACCGAAAGAGCACTCAGTCACCTAAACCCCGCGCGAGTTAGTTACGTGCCCAGCAAGACTCGCGCAGGGAAGCAGCGCAAGGCTGTTCCAAATAGTACACAAGGTACACGTGGCAGAAGAAAAGAGCCAATCAACGTCCTTCTGGCTCTGCTCAATCGTGCTCCACGATCATCTGACAGGCAGGAGACAAAAAGTACTTAAGGACGCCTACATGGCACCAATCATAAGGCAGAGACAACTGCCCCACGATCTCCACTTACCTGCTGATGGCAGAATGGCGTCCAGGCCGACAACAATGACACGTGGCTCCAATCACATTGCGCCAGCTCCAGAAGGCTCCTAGAAGCCACAAACGGTCGACACCAGTGAGACAAGGAGCATATCCTCCATGTTGTCGCCTTCCGGCCCAAGGCCCATCAGCCCACACCCTCTTACACCTCTCCGGCTATAAATAGAGACCTCACTTCACAGGTTAAACATTCCATTCCCTCTACTCTCTCACTTAATACTTAATTATCTCTCCTAAGCAGTCGCTTATTCTCACGCCGGAGCCCGGTTAAGAGGGAAACCCCCACATTCCCCTCTTAACGAGTAACGGTGTTCTGTTTTGCAGATAACTCAGTCATTAAGGAGCTCCGGAAACCATAAAGAAGATTAACCATTATGAAAGGAACATAAACCAAACTGATTAGTCCCTTAATTAGGTCTGTGTTTCTTCAGCAACAAAGTTTGGTTTTTTGATGGCCGATAGTAATGAATCAACGCAAATAAAAAGAATTGTGCCTCCACAAATGGACGATGAATATCATTAATTGTTTAAAGAATTGTGTGACCTGGTATGGAAGATGAAAGGGGAACGAGAGATGAAGAGTGATTGTGGCGGTGATGGTGGAGGGTGGAGGAGGGTGATGGTGGGTGGAGGTTGAAGATGAAGTGTGGTGGTGGGGTTTTATAAATAAAAATGAAGAAGATGCCCGGATAGTCCCTGTGGTTTGGCCTTTTAAAGGAAAGGGTATTTTTGTCATTTCACACCCTCTTAACAGAGAAAACAAACTAAAGTTAGACCCAGGGACTATCCGGGAACAAAAAATGAAAAGTTGGGGACTATTCAAGTAATTTTAGAAAGTTAGGGACTAAATGTGAAAATAGGCGAAACCACAGGGACTATCCAAGCATTTTTCTCTTATTATAATTTAAAACATGTTTTTTTTATGTAAACAATATGGACAAATTTTATATATCCTAATTATGATGGATCCTTACTAAAGACATGGTATACTTGACACATGGATCCTTACTAAAGACATGGTATACTTGACACATGAAGTCTCCATAATACCTACACATTAAGAGACCTTAATGTCATACTCGAAACCTAACCGTTACACGTGACCTCAAAAGAATGAACGTGCTTTGATTACATCATGTTGAATATGAAATAGCGGAACTAAATCATTTCGAACTCCAAAAACAACAGGTCGGAGAACTGAAAAGAAAGTTCGATCACCAACGACTACAACTTTGTTAGTTAACTGTAAATCTCACTAATTACAATTACTACAAAATGAGAAAGGAAAAATACAATTCTCGAAAAGACTAAACGATTAAGACATAATATATGCGAGAAGATCTTTCAACTATACTTAGTAGACAACACAAGGTATCGAAGCCTTTATTCTTGTTCACCTCATAGTAGCTATAAGCTATCAAGCTTTTTTCCCCTGTTGGTAGAACCTCAACATCAGAAGAACCTTATGCACTAGCTCCTACTGCTCAACCTTACTACCGACACCAATGGACCATTACACATTTCCTACCAACCAAATCACTTCGCTTACTATTGACTTTTGCACTATTATCTTATACATCACACAAATAATGAAAACACAATATATATTTACTATTTAAGGTGTACTGTCTCTAATGGCTAATTTGACACCCCGCTATTTAGAGTCCATAACGTACTAGTGTAACATGTGTTAATTATGATTAAAGGCATTATTTGATTTGATTTGGTATTAATTAATGCTATTTGGTGTTCTAGCAAGTCTACTTTTTATATAAAGTTATGTTGGTAAAAACTAGATATAAGCTTATCGCTTAACGAATAAAATGCGAAACAAATGTCGGTAACAACCCGGTTATGTTAAATTCCTATAAATATGCCGTTATGATTAATTTCTTAATCATATCCTTGTTAACAATTTTAATAAAACACTCAAAAACGTTATTCTGTGATTTTAAATGAGTATTGCGCATTAGCGTGCTATCACGGCCCCCGTCCCGGTGTGAACCGGTCCAGGAGCCGCAGGATAGAAACCAGTGGTATTTATTATTTGAGTTGACAGCGGAAGTCTAACAGGATCGTTTGAAACTTGAAAATACCCAATTATTTTATTTCATACAATGGGACAAACCCCGTAATTTACAATAGAGGAATTTCACGAGGAAATTCCCTGTTTTACAAAACATGTTTATTTATTTTTCTGAGCCACCACTTCAAGCTTGTTAGTGCTTCATAGCACGTTTTCCTTGATTCATAGTAGGTCACCTGAAACATGTTTTAAAAATATTTTATCAGCGGGGAAATACTGGCGAGTCACTCAAATTTGATAAAACGCCACATAGCTATGAATTACAGCATAAGAGCGATTACAATGGCTACTATCTTATTTTTATCTGGGGCCGTGTCACACCCTGGTGACGATGGTCATACCACTATTGGGTTCTTTCACCCAAGTAGTGATGATTATCATTGTTAGGTTGGTGAACCTAACCGTGAGAAATTAGTAATGTGCACAATACCCCACTTGCCACTGATTTAAGATAACCACGACTTAATCCTTGTAATTATAGCTTTTGAAAATAATTTGAGGTATTGTAAAACAACTTTGATAAAAAGAGAATGACTCACAATGCAAGTTTAGACGGGCAGAGTTAAGCCTACTGAAAGCCTGATAACCTAATTAAAATAACAATGCACACGAAACTAGGTCAGTAACTTAATACAACATTTACGATAAGTTCACGAAATCAAAACCCTCACGACGAATGACAAAGTATAGCCCGAGTTCGAGCAGCACTTAAACATCTATCGGATTCACGACAAATGACAAAGTACAGTACTTAAACATCCATCGGATTGGTTTCAATTGATCGGACATTGTATCGTAGCAGTGATCGAGTTAATACCCTGTATCGTAGCAGCGTTTCCTTACTGCGAATGTGATTTTCGAACACAGAGAAAGTGATTTTGATAAATTTCTCGTACAAAACTGAACTGCTCATGTCCAACCTATTTATAGCAGGTTTTTGGGTTTTACGCGGCCTGCGTAAACCCATTCAAGTCCCTTACGAGGCCCGCGAGAGACACCTAGTCTACAACTAGGGCTACGGTGTCACGGGTAGGTCCGCCACGTGTATGACACGTGGCCCGGAACACTTATCCGGTCAACTTAAGGTTGACGCAGCCCGCGTAAGGCTACGCTTAACATCTACGCGGCCCGCCTGAAACTCAAATTTCCTGTTTTCTTGGTTTTTCATGCATATTAGGGTTTCAGGGGTCCGGGTTTTCACTTACGGGTCGTTTAGGGACATTTTTTTTGCAGGTCCTTACATCCTCACCACCTTATTTAAAATCTCGTCCTCGAGATTTACTAAAATAAGTGAGTATACTTTCGCTTCATCTCCGATTCCAGCTCCCAAGAGTATTCAGGTCCTCTTTTTGAATCCCACTTGACTTTGACCAGTACCAATCTTTTGTGTTTGAGAAACTTAATCTTTCTGTCTTCTATTTGAAGGGGTTTCTCCACGAACTTCAACTTTTCATTCACCTGTATATCTTGAAGAGGGACTACTAGCGATTCGTCTGATAAACACTTCTTGAGGTTAGATACATGAAATACATCATGTACTCCAGCTAGCTCTTCTGGTAGTTGTAAGCGATAAGCGACTGGTCCTATGCATTAAATTACTGGAAATGGTCCTATGTATCTGGGACTCAGTTTTCCTTTCTTCCTGAACCGAACTACTCATTTCCAAGGAGAAACTTTTAAGAGTACTTTGTCTCCGACTTGAAATTCCAGTGGCTTGCGTCTATTGTCTACATAACTTTTTTGACGATCTCGAGGTGTCTTTAGTCTTTCATTAATTTTGGTGATCTTGTCGGTGGTTTCTTGCACAATCTTGGGACCTGATAATTGACTTTCTCCTATTTCTGCCCAGCAAACTGGAGTTCGACACTTTCGTCCGTACAGTGCTTCGAACGGGGCAGCTTCGATGCTTGAATGATAACTATTGTTATAGGAGAATTCAATTAAAGGTAAATGGTTGTCCCAATTTCCTCCAAAATCTATTACACATGCCCTAAGCATGTCTTCCAGGGTTTGGATCGTTCGTTCACTTTGTCCATCTGTTTGGGGATGGTATGCAGTGCTCAAGTTCAGTCTGGTCCCCATTGCTTCTTGAAAACTTGTCCAAAAATGCGAAGTGAAAAGACTATCCCTATCTGATACAATGGAGAGTGGGACTCCATGTAATGATACTACTTCATCTACGTACAACTTTGCTAACCTTTCCATACTAAAGGTTTCTTTCATGGGTAGAAAATGAGCTGATTTGGTTAACCGATCCACAATTACCCAAATCGCATCATTACCTTTTCTGGTCTTGGGTAAATTAGTAACAAAATCCATGGTTATTAGTTCCCATTTCCATACAGGCATTTCTAATTGTTGTAGTAGACCTGAGGGTTTCTGGTGTTCTGCATTAACTTGTGAACAAGTTAGACACTTAGAAACGTATCTAGCTATGTTCTTTTTCATACCAATCCACCAGAAATTATTCCTTAAATCTTGGTACATTTTTTTATTACCAGGATGAATGGTATACCTAGATTTATGGGCCTCCTCTAAAATTTTATTTCTTAAATCTCCTTGCTTAGGTACCCAAATCCTTTTCTTGTGGAATCTCCAAATTCCATCACTCCCTTGCTCTAATTCCTTTATCCTTCCCTTCATTCCTTCAGCATCATCTTTGATTGCTGTTTCTTGAATGTGTTTCAGTTGTTCCATTAAATCTAATTGTAAACTTAATCTAAGAGCACGAACTCGTCGTTGTTTTTCATGATACTTACGACTTAAGGCATCTGCAACTACATTTGCCTTTCCTTCGTGATATTGAATATCACAGTCGTAATCACTTAGAATTTCCATCCATCTTTTTTGCCTCATGTTTAACTCCTTTTGCCCAAATATGTATCTTAAACTTTTATGATCTGTATAGACAGTAAACTTACTTCCATACAGATAATGTCTCCAAATCTTAAGGGCAAAAATTATGGCTCCTAACTCTAGATCATGAGTTGTATAATTTTCCTCGTGCTTCTTCAATTGCCTTGATGCATACGCAATTACCTTCTTGCGTTGCATCAGCACACTTCCTAATCCTAGCTTAGAAGCATCACAGTAAACTTCAAAATCTTATGTTCCTTCTGGTAAGGCAAGAATTGGGTCATTTGTTAATCTCTGCTTTAAAATCTTAAAAGCCTCTTCTTGCTTAGGTCCCCATTCAAACTTAACTGATTTACATGTCAGCTTAGTTAATGGTACAACTATTTTAGAAAAATCCTTAATAAATCGTCTATAGTATCCGGCTAACCTTAGAAAACTTCTAACTTCCATAGCTGATTGCGGAACCTTCCATTTGGTGATCGCTTCTATTTTGGAGGGATCTACGTGAATACCTTCTGATTCACCATGTATCCTAAAAATTGCACTTCCTGTAGCCAAAATTCACACTTCGAGAATTTGGCATAAAGCTTCTCTTTTCTTAACAAAGTTAAGAGTGCATGCAAGTGTTCACAATGCTCGTCCTGACTTTTGGAATAAATGAGTATATCGTCGATGAAGACAATTACAAACTTATCCAAATATGGTTTATAGATTCTATTCATCATGTCCATGAATGCTGCAGGAGCATTTGTTAATCCAAAGGGCATGACCGTAAACTCGTAATGACCAAACCTAGTTCTGAAAGCAGTTTTAGGTATGTCTTCTTCTTGTACCATCAACTGATGGTATCCGGAGCGTAAATCTATCTTAGAAAAATATCTAGCTCCCTGGAGTTGATAAAAAAGATCATCAATCCTAGGTAATGGGTATCAATTCTTAATTGTAACCTTATTCAATTCCCTATAATCGATACACATTCGCATCGAACCATCTTTCTTTTTCACAAACAACACTGGTGCTCCCCAAGGGGATGAACTAGGTTGTATGAATCCTTTACTGAGCAATTCATCTAATTGCTTTTTCAATTCTAACATTTCGGTGGGTGCTAACCGATAAGGTACCTTGGCTATCGGTGTAGTTCCTGGAATTAGATTAATTCTAAATTCTACTTCCCTATCAGGTGGTAATCCAGGTAGTTCTTCTGGGAATACATCCGAGTATTCTGATACTACTGGAATTTCCTTAAGTTCCTTACCCTTAGTGTTAATGATTACCGAAATCATATACACTATTCCTTGCTTTCGTTCATAACTAGCAACTTTCATTACTGAAATGAACTTCATTGGTTTACGCGGCTTATCCCCTGTAATCATCACTATTTCTCCTGTCGGTGTATTAATTTCTATAGAATTCTTATCATAGAGGATTCGGGCATGGTTGGCTACTAACCAATCAATTCCTAATACCACATCGAATCCAGCTAAATTCATAGGTAATAGATTTGCAGAAAATTTATGGCCTAAAAGTTCGATCTTTCCTTTTTGCAAAACCGTATCTATGTTAACAGAGTTCCCTTCTGCCGTTTCTACTGTATAAATCTGCCTAAGTTTGGTTAAGGGTAAATTAAGAGCTTGGCAGAATGAAGTATTTATGAAACTTTGGTTTGCACCAGAGTCAAATAATACTTTTGCATAAACGTCATGAACTAGGAACGTACTAGCTATCACATCGGGGATTAGCTCTGCTTCCTCGGTAGTCAACTGGAAGGCTCTTGCATTTTTCTTGGTAGTTCCTTCTGCAGGTCTAGCTTTGTTGTCAGCTGGTTTGACCAATTTGGGGCAGTCGGGTCTAAAATGTCCAGCTTCTCCACAGTTGAAGTAGATTGTGGATTTCTTCCTTCTGCAGTCTTTTTCTTGATGCCCTGGAATTTTGCAGAAATTGCAATACCCCTTGCATCTTCCAAAATGCTTTCTTTTACAGGTACTGCAAAATGGAGTAGTTGTCCGGTTCCCTTTTTCTTGAAATTACTACTATTACCCACACGGAATCCTTGGGTAATCTTTTGGGCTACTTCCTTCTTTCTATTTTCTTCTCGCGTACGCACCAGTCCGTCTGTCAAAGTGTTGGCTAATTCCACTGCATCGTCAATTGTGCGAGGTCTCGCAGCTTTAACGATATCACGGATTTCGCCAATCAAACCCCAAATATAGCGAGAAATAAGTACCGGTTCTGGCGAAGCCAGGGTAGGTACAACTCTAGCAAACTCGAAGAATGTCGAAGTATACCCTCGACAGTCTACATCCACCATCCGGTGGTTCAGGAACTTATTTGTCATTTGTTCCTTTTCATATTCGGGACAGAATTTTCTTTCTACTAGACTTTTAAATTCTTCCCAATTTATGGCATAAGCCACATCACTCCCTTTGGCTTGTAGTATCGTATTCCACCATTCTACTGCCCATTCTTTAAAAAGATTTGACGCGTACATGACCTTGTCTTCCTCGGCACATTTACTTATTTTAATCACCGCCTCGGTTTTCTCCAACAAACGCAATGCTGCAGTTGCCCCTTCATTGCCTGCAAATTCGATTGGTTTACAGGCAAGAAATTCCTTGTAAGTGCAACCAGGCGTTGCAGTTTTCATTTTCTTAAGGAATGGGGCTTGCATCCCATCATTATCGTTATTATTATTGTTGCCACCTCCATTTACACTATTACTGAAATTGTCGCCGTGAGTACGTTTGCTGGGAATAATTGGTTAAGGTTCAACTGGATTTCGGGCAGCAGCAAGGATTCCTGGAATAGCATTTGCTATTCCCTGGGACACGATGTTTTCGATATCTTGTCGGTTAAGAAAGTGATCTTCATTGTTTTGCTTGGATTGATTAACCTCGTTAACTGGTTCATTACCAGCGTGGTCCATCTGGTAATTAATAATACATATAAGTTATTAACATAAAATAAATAACAATTAAACATAATAAAACAATCACACATAATCACGTATAGCCAAATTGTCGACTTTGCGACTTCCATATTTTATATATTTTAATATGCATCCGTACATTACCAAATATGTTACAAGAGTTTTTTTTTTTAATTTTACATGATTATATTTTTATTATTATATTATTATTATTAAACACACATTCCCACAACCACATACGATCCTCATTAGCTGGCATTTCAGAAACGACGTTCCCTCTCGTCGTATTTCCATGATATTCTATCCCCCACCTCACGGATTCGATTTCCTGCGTCCACCAACTCCTCGCCATAGTGGCGGAGTTCAGCCAAGTTTTCTGTGCTCATAGGTGGGTGTAGTGGAGGTTCAGGGTCAAATTTGGGGAAAAAGGTATTAGGGTTATTTAGGAGATTCTGAAATTACCAGTCAGTTGTCCACCATTCTTCTAGCTCTCCTGGTAGAGGTCGGGGGTGGATAATAGGATCTGGGATAGCAGGTTCCAGATTAACTGGAAGTTGTGCTTCAACTGGGTAATTGAAGAGGTTTTCATCGGCAGGTCCGATGAGGTCACTAAGTGCCAGTTTATGATCCAGCTCCTCCTATGATGGCATTCCCTGGGCTTGCCCGGAACTTTCCCCGATTTCTTTTCCTTTTCCTTTATCCTTCGGATCCTCAGTCTTTATAACTTTCTGTACCGCTGGTTTCTTCCTACGCAGACGCCTCCAGCCTACGAGTCTTCTTTTCTTTTTCGCTTTGGTTTCTCCTGAGGTTGGGCTTGAAATACCATTGGCTCTTCAGTATCAGCCTGGTAGCCAATAAAAGTACTGGTGGTATCCATATCTGTGGTATGGATAGTAAAGTTTTGAAGTGCTTCTGATAGTTCATTCATGCTGTTAGCATACATGAAAAAACACACAAAATTCTAAGTTAAAATTTTGTAAATTGGATTTTCACATAATCACAGAATGGAAATCAGAAAAATTAAGTATTTCTAAATACTTAATTGGCTTAAACCAGTTGCTCTGATACCACATTTTCCTGTCACGGCCCCCGTCCCGGTGTGAACCGGTCCAGGAGCCGCGGGACAGAAAACCAGTGGTATTTATTATTTGAGTTGACAGCGGAAGTCTAACAGGATTAGGGCTGTTCATGAGCCGAGCCAGGCCAAGCTCGGGCTCGGCTCGATTATAAACCGAGCTGGCTCGGCTCGGCTCGGATTTGAAACCGAGCTGAAAATCTAAGCTCGGGCTCGGCTTGGTTTTAAACCGAGCTAGCTCGGCTCGGCTTGGTTTGGCTCGATTTTATAAAAAAAACTAATATATACCTCTTAAAATTTAATAGCCTAAAATATTATTCAATAATTTAAAAGAATATATTCAAAATAAGTTCAACCTAATACAATTCAGACCAAAATCAAGTTTAACAACGCAAAAGAAGTTTTAATTTCAATAAAATACAATATTAGTTCATTAGTTGGTAATCAATCTTCAAATATGCCATAAATATCAAATTACAAACCTATATACATGTAAATAATAATCAGTTTTTTTGTAATATATTATAATGTATATAAAATTAAAACTTATTATAAATAAAATAATTCGAGCTAAACCGAGCCGAGCTACAAAGTGAGCCGAACCGAGCCAGCTCGGCTCGTTACGAGCCGAGCCGAGCTAGGCTCACTTTCTAACCGAGCCGAGCCGGCTCGGCTCACTTTTAAACCGAGCCAAATCGAGCGAGCTTTTTCCGAGCTAAATCCGAGCGAGCTTCGAGCGAGCTCCGAGCCGCGAGCTTTTTGAACAGCCCTAAACAGGATCGTTTGAAACTTGAAAATGCCCAATTATTTTATTTCATACATTGGGACAAACCCCGTAATTTACAATAGAGGAATTTCACAAGGAAATTCCCTGTTTTACAAAACATGTTTATTTATTTTTCTGAGCCACCACTTCAAGCTTGTTAGTGCTCCATAGCACGTTTTCCTTGATTCATAGTAGGTCACCTGAAACATGTTTTAAAAATATTTTATCAACGGGGAAATACTGGCGAGTCACTCAAATTTGATAAAACGACACATAGCTATGAATTACAGCATAAGAGCGATTACAATGGCTACTATCTTATTTTTATCTGGCGCCGTGTCACACCCTTGTGAAGATGGTCATACCACTATTGGGTCCTTTCACCCAAGTAGTGATGATTATCACTGTTAGGTTGGTGAGCCTAACCGTGAGAAATTAGTAATGTGCACAATACCCCACTTGCCAGTGATTTAAGATAACCACGACTTAATCCCTGTAATTATAACTTTTGAAAATAATTTGAGGTATTGTAAAACAACTTTGATAAAAAGAGAATGACTCACATTGCATGTTTAGACGGGCAGAGTTAAGCCTACTGAAAGCCTGATAACCTAATTAAAATAACAATGCACACGAAACTAGGTCAGTAACTTAATACAACATTTACGATAAGTTCACGAAATCAAAACCCTCACGACGAATGACAAAGTATAGCCCGAGTTCGAGCAGCACTTAAACATCTATCGGATTCACGACAAATGACAAAGTACAGTACTTAAACATCCATCGGATTGGTTTCAATTGATCGGACATTGTATCGTAGCAGTGATCGAGTTAATACCCTGTATCGTAGCAGCGTTTCCTTACTGTGAATGTGATTTTCGAACACACAGAAAGTAATTTTGATAAATTTCTCGTACAAAACTGAACTGCTCATGTCCAACCTATTTATAGCAGGTTTTTGGGTTTTACGCGGCCCGCGTAAACCCATTCAAGTCCCTTACGCGGCCCGCGAGAGACACCTAGTCTACAACTAGGGCTACGGTGTCACAGGTAGGTCCGCCACGTGTATGACACGTGGCCCGGAAAACTTATCCGGTCAACTTAAGGTTGACGCGGCCGGCGTAAGGCTGCGCTTAACATCTACGCGGCCCGCCTGAAACTCAAATTTCCTGTTTTCTTGGTTTTTCATGCACATTAGGGTTTCAGGGGTCCGGGTTTTCACTTACGGGTCGTTTAGGGACATTTTTTTTGCAGGTCCTTACACGTGCGTATCTTACAAAATTTAAATGACCTTGTCAGACCAGGCAAATAATATATTTTTTAGCAATATTATAGAGAGTTATTTTTTATAGAATGATAAAACTAATATTAAACGCCTTAAAACGCGAAACTTTAAACGTTATGTTTTAATTAAATTAAACGTTCAAAATAATTAATGCACTGTCCACTAAGATACTTATTATGGGTACCAACCTTCGTTAGCGTCACGTTTATATTTCTGTTGCGACGTTTTCGGGATGTGACAATAAGGGTTCTGAGTCTCATCTCAAAGTTCTTAGTAGTATGATTTTCTTTAAAACATTGTTGATTCGTTATTCATGCCAATCATCAGGGGCGGATGTACCATATGAGAAGGGGTAGCCTCCGCCCGGCGGTAGTGTAAATTTTGGAAAAATTTGACATTTTTTAACGTTTTTTCGATTTCGTTACCCCTACGAAAGTTTTCTAGATCCGTCACTGCCAATCATTGTATTGATTGTGAAGTAGCCATCCATCGGTGATCCAATGGTAAAGTTGTTGGTAATTGATTTTGTAATCTTTACTCATGCCAAATTTCCTCACAAACTTTGATTACCATGAATCCTACGATGAAGAGGGATAATTATTGATGCATTAGCTATAAAAGTAAATTGAAGTAAAGCACTCCTTTTGTCTCTTCATTTTTTTTATATATTTTTTTTATAAATATACACCAGAAAACTAAAAAAGCATTTGAAAAAACTTATGGTTTTAAAGCTTATATAATTTAAGCAATACAATTTGGAATTTTGTCGAGATATAATATATATATAAAATGAAAAGTTAAGGGAGGACACTTTTTATATTAATAAAGGTAAAACATAGAAGATAAAAGTACGTACTATTTAGTTTCTCGTAGCACAAATATATGTTCATATTATTTAATTAATTTTTAGTGGTACTAACTCGTGGGGTGGTTCCACCAATATTCTATGCATATAATGTCAATAAAAATGGCTTTAAATGACCGAGACAACATGTTAATTCACTACGTACAAAACAATAAAACAAGCGTTCGTGGGGTTGTTTCTTTGACCAATTCTTTATTGAAATTTGTTTTTATTGACATTTCATGTAGATATCAGAAGGCCGGCGGTGGTGACCTGAAGTAGCGAGTTAAAGGGCCAAATTGACATTCAGTCTTCCAGTTACTAGTAACATCAACAACGAATTCCCGAACTTTTGTGGTCTCAGATCTAAAGTGAAGGAGGCGCTCAAAGGTATTATAATGATCTCTTGTTGGTGTATTTGGTTAGCTAAGAATCAAAAAAGGTTTTCGAACATTGATGTAAAACCCGACGAGATTATATCTAACATTAAATCTCTCGGGTTCTTGTGGTATAGATACCGGTCAAAAGATAGGTCGATTAGATGGTAAGACTGGTGTAGTTTTAATATAATATAAGTGGTTTGGTGTGCCGCCTCTGTTTGAGGTTTTGGCGTTGTGAATAATAGTTACCTTTAAAAAAAAGTAACATCAACAACGTTTAGAGTTTTGAATGACAAACGACATTAACTATACTGAATTTAATGTTTTTTCACAAATAATATGTTCATTTAGTCTATTAAAAGATTTTTGTAATTGTTAAAATGTACAACTTTTTCGTGATATATAAGAAGCTTAGATGAGCGTTGATGACACTGATAGAAAATTATCTTATACTAACAAAAGTATCCGTCGTTGATTAACGCCAGATCTCTTACATATAGCTCCAGATTGAAACAAAGTTATCTTTGTCAGTGATCACCAGTGAATTCTTTTCCCATACCTAATTCCTCATTTACGAGCCTTCACTAACTGATTACCAATGCAACCCACCTTTACTCACAGATTAATGACGGATCAATTCGCCGTTGAAAATTCTACGATCTAAAAGGCATAAACTAACAACTTAAACGGTACACCGTTATCAACATGGTATTTACAAAGGAAATTTTGATTGCTACACCAAGAAAACCAATATGCTTGACACTCTTTTGTGTGTCATATCTACCCTTTAATGACGCGCAATACGTGTCATTGAAGGTTTTTTTTCTAGTAGTGGTAAAGCGTTAATCTTAGAAAAACCATTTCGCGCACCCACATTAATGTGGGTTTGTGACCATCTGGAGTGACGGGGAGGGGAGGGGAGCGGATGAGAGTGGTAGCAGACGAGTTGATGTTGGGGTGGTTGTGGAGGCGGTCTGTAGGTAAAGTATGGAATTTCCGACTTTTGCTTCAGACAAAGGGGTGGGCCCATGAGTCAACTAAAAAAAATTTAAATTTAAAAGATACTTAACGCGTCTCGAACAAAGTCGATCATTGTGATACTTAAACCCCGACAACTCTCTACAGTATAACGCATGTTTCCCGTATTTATCCAGGCATGTTTGTGTCAATCTCACAGGTGTATCCCCCTAGCCGGATTCTGGGAAAATGAGTTTGTGGCGGGGCAAACGTTACTAAGGGCAAAGTCAAAGAAGGTGTAAAAGCACGTGAAAGCTTGTAAGGATAATCAGCATGCCTTTGTCCCCTTGGCGTTTGACACGTTCGACTCCTTTGCGCCGGAGGCGGTTCGGTTCTTGGCTAGAGTTCAGAGTGTGGTCCATATCAACTTTTCAACCCCTCACGGGCGAGGCTTTGTTTTTAGTAGATTCAAGTTTTCTATTCAGAAGGGGATGACTGTGCAGTTTGTTATCCGTCTACCTGCTATTCTTATGTAATTTGCCCTGTTGATTGGAATGAAAATTATTAAAAAAGATAACGATTGATACGACGGTAAACTAAAAAAAAATATTCCAGCTGCCTAATCTCTCTATATATATATTAAACCAACTTAATTAATAAATCCCGACAATCAATTCCCCTTCAATATCTTTCAATCCGTTAAATAACGGACACAAACTACCTTAATAACACAAACAACTTGAATAACCAACGTGATAATTTTCTCAAATTTGTAACCGCTTATACCAAATGTACAAAAAAACATCATGGTGGTCATACCGAACAATGTTCCAGTGGTCGAAGAAGAAAACAATCCAATGTTTGAACTGGACAACACTGTAAGATTAAATATTTATTTATTTATATTTAATCTTGTAGCCATCATTATCATTTATATAATATAGATCAAAATATATTAATAACCTATTAATAATTAGTTGGTAATTGTTGATGGACCATATTACCCTTATTAACTAATTGGGTTTCCTCTTGGGTGTATAAATAAGGGGCTTATTAGAGAGTTAAAGGGTTAGACACTTTACACAATCAACCAACCCTCATAACATCAATCTCGAACTCTCTCCCCATAACCGAATTCTACCCTAATTTCGGTTTCATCACCATCATCACTTTACACCCTAAGGAGGAACCAGATCAAACTGACAACTATGTCGAACTCCGTTGCTGCGTTTCTGACTGGATTCTCTACTGATGCAATCAAAGGTATGTTATTTCATGTTTTCCATTATGTTTAAAACAGAACTGATCAACATGTGGTATCAGAGCGTATGTTGATAAATCAGTTCTGTTTTTCGTATCCATAATTCTGGGATCATAATCTGGAAAACAGAAAGTTTTAAAGCCTATAAAAGTTTCGGCTGTTTTCGGGTCCTTGGTACCGAAATCACTGTTTTCGGAATAATATGCTTAATATTTTGACTCGAAACCATAAAGGGGATAATAATATCCGAAATCTGTTAACAAAAGTCTTAAAATTTAAGGTTTCGGATCCCAGATTATGTTTTAAATTTATTAGGGTTCATTGTTTGTTCTTAATAAAACTCGAAAATTCCATTATTTTGGAATCTAATTTGGATTAGTGGATGTTTTTCTAATGTTTGATCTAAATTTTATCTATTAAATTTTCGAAAACTGTTAAAGATATTCAGTTATTATTTTCGAAATATTGTGATAAGTTTAGATCAGAAATAAAACAGGAAACATTATCTCCACAATCCCTTAAAAATCGAGTTTCTGTTATTATCACAAAACAGCCATTAACAGTGGGATCGAGACTAAGGTTGCGACTCGCAACCACAATCATCACAACTCGAGACTAAGATTGCGACTCGCAACCACAATCATCACAACTCGAGACTAAGATTGCGACTCGCAACCACAATCATCACAACTCGAGATTAAGATTGCGACTCGCAACCGCACTCATCACAACTCGAGACTGAGATTGCGACTCGCAACCATAATCATCACAACTCGAGACTGAGATTGCGACTCGAAACTAAGATTGCGACTCGAGACCTCATTTTTTATGCTGTTTAATGTGACCTAACAATTTTTTCCCGGGCGGGGGCGCGCTGCCCCCCGCACCCCCCAGCGAACTCACCGCGGAGTTCGATCCGCGCTAACAGGTGGTTTTGCTATTAAATACTTGGTTTTGTTTATACTTAATTAATTAATAAGGATCAAATAATGTTTTACAAAACCAAACTAGCCTAACTTGAATGAGCTTCTGATGTATTAATTCTGGCCAAAGCTGATTTAATATATCTCTTTATTGTTCAAGTATTATAAAAGGCTATGTTAAGTATGCATTACAAACGTGAAATGTCTTAATTCTGGCCAAAGCTGATTTAATTCATTTATGTTTAGCATGCTTGACAAGTGCATAACTAAAGTGATTGTCTCATTTCTGGCCAAAGCTGATTTGTCACGATTACTTTGCACACATACTTAAATGATTACACTTCTGGCCAAAGCTGATTTGTTTTTGTTTAAGTAGAATTTTACTAAGTCTATTATTTTGATGTTAGTAATAGACATATCACAATCTCTTCACATCATGATCCTTATATTAATGATCCTTAATTAATTTTATGATCATTTCGTCTGTCTTATTTTTAGTACCCATAATTTTTACTCACTATAAATTACTTCTACATATATCTCATCCACTTTAATTCCTAACCCTAAAATGTTTGCTTTATTTAAAGTTTCTATTAGAATTAGCTCTTAAATTAAATCCTTGATTATTTCTTAAGACACGATAATCCTATTGCTCTCTTCTTATAAAGATTATAAAGAAGAAAATTAGAGCATGATGATTAGGACAAATTGAACATGTTGTCTCTTATGATAATCAAGAACTCTCTTAACATAATGCTATCACTAAAGTTATTTCAAATTAAGTCTTTCCTAAGGCTAATCTCTTATATATGGAATAATCACTAGAACTCCTAAGATGCATGCCTTCTTTTATAATTCTAAATTATAAAGTTAAGTGGTATATGTGAATACATAATAATGTACAATACCATGACCCATAAAGTTAAGGGCTTACGCATGGAAATAAGTACATTTTCCAGTACATTACATATTAAGATTTTCACTTGTACAATTTGATGCCTTATAAATCAACTATAACACTCAAACATACCAAAGTATAATGAGTGTGTTGATATGCAACATATGTACAAAGAAATAAATGTTTGAAGCTGGAAAATAAGTTGTTACTCACCTTACAACTACTTAAAACCTTAAAAAGAGGATTGTTCTCAGGTCCATAGACAAATTACAACGGTTAATTCCACCTCTAAGGTTCTTCAAGGGAAAATCTCAATGCATCATTATGTCATTCGACTAGACATAAGCAACGAGACTATCCATTATTCTAAAGAACAGTTGGATGAATTAATTAGATAGTCACTTATTAAAGATATTTAAGTCTACTAATTATAATATTCCAACTAACACATGATTAGTTGACTCTAGTTTTAAACGTTTCCTTACCAGAAGTTAACAAATAACTAACATGAGAGTTAGTGACAAAATTAAATGTTAAGGCTATAAAATAAAAAAAAATAAAAAAAAAACAAAAAAAAAACCATAATAAGCAGTCTTCTAACAACGTCTTTCGATACCTTATATATTCTGAGTATTAATCAGAATATAGTATCATAATTAAGCAATGTTATGAAGGTTGTGAGGTTTGCATAGTCAACATAAAGTCACAATTATCTTAAACTCTCATTTTTATTTGTTCTAAATATCTGGATTGAAACATTATTAAGATAAAACTAGATGATACCTTACACTTTCACAACTTTTGTCATCATGCAAATGAAAAATTTGACAAAAGGAAAATGAGAGTTACAAATTTCATCCATTATAACCAAAAATTCATGAGAAATCATGACATGGTTAATGAGGATGATTTCTTATCTAATCTCATTCTAAGTGATTTTAAGTTATGTTGTTAAAGCCCTAAATATGTTTTGGCTTAAGGCATAAGTATGGGTCCATCATAAGTCATTCATTGACATTCGTGGAACTTATTCCAATTGGAATATTCAGACATAATTCATTTATCATTTAAAAGACTATCAACTTGTATCTAAATTTTGTCGTATATGGCCCACGGTCTTATAAGAAATCTCCTCATATATGTGCTTAACATGATTTCTATTAAATATGTCCCTAAGTTTTTGAGACACCTGGACATTAAAGAAATCAAGTAAAGTCTAACATATATATATGATAGGTTCCCACGTCACATAACTAATTGAAACTTCTCTAGTAGCATTCTAGAGATATTAAAAGATCAGTGTGAGCATTAAGTGTCTTAATAATAACTTACAATAGTTGCAAGAGGTGGGGGAGTGAAAATTGTACATTACTTCAATTTACACCTCTTGTACAAGACACTGCTCCATCTTGACAATGTTCTATCATAACTTGTCTTCTTAAAATCTAAAGCTACTTTTACAAAAGTTTCATTATTGCTTAATTGTGGGCACACTTAGATTTCTTATCTAAACTAACATAATCCTCAACAAGAGAAACTACAATGACTAATGTCACTAATATGTTTTCTCTATTATATGTTTTCTCTATTAGAATTTGTTTGGTCGTTAAATATTGACCCTAAGCATGCTGAGTTCCTAAAGATTTCTAAGGTCAGTGGGAGCAATCAAAGTCCTTATCATGACTTGCAAGGAATACAAGAGGCGGGGGGAAGAGTGTCATTAAATTTTCACTCTAAATTTAACTCCAATTACACCTCTTGTACACCATACTGCACCAACTCTTACAAACTTAGAATCCTGAAAATGATAGCAACATAATCAAGAGCTAATCCATAAAACTGAAACTTCTAACTAACCCAATAATCAACTCAGGAGGTCATCTAGGTTTAAAAGCCTACTAACTTTGATGATTACACAACCTCCCTAACTGAAGTTGAAATGGATTTTGGAAAAGTTTACTGATCCTATCTCTTCTAATTAAGTCATTAGTGTCAATCAATCTTCTGAATGGAATAAAACAGTTTTCTAGTAAAACTGATTTTATGTGTTCGCATAACGTTTGGGATTTGATTGAATAACCTAAGAGTGTTCATAACTAAACCAAATCCTGATATAAACGTTAAGACACAAAGAAGCATGATTGATTGTCAAAGGTTGTACTCAGGAAGAGATAAATTATTAAAGAATCTTTATTACATATCTAACAAAAGATTTCTTTTAGGATCATCACTGTTCTAGTAGCTTATAATAGTTTAAAGCTACATTAGATGAACATTAAAACAATTTTCCCTAATAACTGGCTGATATATTTACATGTTCATAAAACAACCTGAAAGTTCCAAACTAAAGGTTAAAGAACACTTTATTTGTAAGCCAATAAAATCCATGTATGGGTTAATGCAAACGTCATAATGTGATGAAATCTTAACGAAATTATTTTCATCAACAATCAAGTGGATTAATGTACCTACCTCAAGATGAGTGGGAGCAACTAAGATAAACTTGTCTATATAGATGATATTCTTTTGACAAGTAGATGTTACATAAGTCAAAGCATTGTTAACACAAACTTTGATATAATAGATCTCAGAGATATCTCTTACATAACAGATATCATAACATGTTGAGATAGACCAAATGGGACATTACTTCCGTTCCATAAGTTTAACATTAAATTGGTCCTTGCATATGTAACAAACAATACTGCTCTCCTTTAGAGGATAATAGGATAAATGAGATTATTTCCTTACGCTTCACTAATTAGAAGCCTTATGTAAGTTCAAGTCTATACTCGTTTAGATATTACTCACATTGCAACACACTAGATATGTCTAGATTAATGTGAAGCATCTAATAGAGTATTACAATATCTTTAAAAGAAACGAGAGGCTATGATTTGAAGAAGAAGTGAGAATTAAAACCGGTTTATTACTCTAACTTTGAGATATTCAAAGATGACAAAATGTAATTTCGGGTATATCTTTATGTCAGCAGACAAAACCTATTTCATGGAGGAGTCATAATAAACTGATAATAACAACCTAAGTTATAACGACATAATATATTGTTGATCACAAAGCAATAGTTACTAAATGTTGTTGGAAATTTATCAGTGGACTTATAAGTTTATTAACTCCATATAATTAATATTTTGAAGACTTATTGTGATAAAGTCAGCTACCATGTCTCCTTGAACAGTAACAGTTCGAGAGGTGCTGCATTAAATTTCGATACACAATTAATTATTCGTTTATGAACGAATTGAGGAAACTAAATCTTTGTATCGAATGCATTCGTGATATGCTTAAGGATCCTATAACTAAAGGTTTATTACCCATAAGTCTTATTAAGAGTGCACATAAAAGAGACGGGTTTTAATTGATGACCATGTACAACTGCATATCGTACTATGAATGACTAACTATTAATTAATTTTCCTCATCAGTTTGATTTTGTATGTCTCTTACATATGTTCTGCCGGTGTAATGACATATAGACAACTATAAATACAAATCAAACGCTAAAGGGCTTACATATTTTGATCATAACTGTTAGGTTTTAAATTAAGGCTATAGTATGACTAATGGGGGTCCTGAGTCGCATAATGATTCAACGGCTGTATTTCTCTGCTATAGTACTTGTTTAAGGCTAAAATGAGTATTAACTTCTGATCAGACTAATCTAATACTCATGATAAATGATTATTCGGCTAAGTGGGAGAATGTAAGATTAAATATTTATTTATTTATATTTAATCTTGTAGCCATCATTATCATTTATATAATATAGATCAAAATATATTAATAACCTATTAATAATTAGTTGGTAATTGTTGATGGACCATATTACCCTTATTAACTAATTGGGTTTCCTCTTGGGTGTATAAATAAGGGGCTTATTAGAGAGTTAAAGGGTTAGACACTTTACACAATCAACCAACCCTCATAACATCAATCTCGAACTCTCTCCCCATAACCGAATTCTACCCTAATTTCGGTTTCATCACCATCATCACTTTACACCCTAAGGAGGAACCAGATCAAACTGACAACTATGTCGAACTCCGTTGCTGCGTTTCTGACTGGATTCTCTACTGATGCAATCAAAGGTATGTTATTTCATGTTTTCCATTATGTTTAAAACAGAACTGATCAACAAACACTCCGTTTGTTAAACCCGACAATGCTTCGGTGGTTGAACTGGACAATGTTCCTGTTGTAGAAGATGGTTAATACTATGACGACAGGGTACAAGATGAGAAAAATCCGATATAGACAGTTACATAGAAAAATTATAACGGTCTTAATATTGGATATTAAATAAATGGGATCATCCGCGTTTCGATCCATATGACAACGAGTATGATTCAGATTTGTCAAATGATGAGTACCTATAGAAGTGAACAACCGCTTAAGGGGCTGTTTGGTAGCCTCTTAATGACCATTCAGCATGGCCGGCTCTGAGGGTGGGCGGGGAGGACCACCGGCCAGGGCCCGATATTTCGAGGGGCACGTTTTTTTATGAAGAAAACCCGATATGTATATGTAAAATATTTTTTTAATAGGGTACACTCATACAAACACCAACATAGGCCCCCTTACAAAACTATTCTTATGGTTTAGATTAGTTATTAACCCCTTTGGCATTATGTTTAGACCTTTAGTGAGCCCAATACCCAATTTCGTTAAGGCCTACGGGCACATTTTTTCGAGCTAGAACAGGGTACACGAATTCTCAGGGCCGGCCCTGCCATTCAGATCCTACCTCTTAATGGTTTAAAACCTCTGAATGAATAAGAGGTAACCTCAAGTCTGAATGGTTAAGAGGTAACATCTGATTGGTAAATCATCACATGTCACATTCTTCTACCTTCTCATTGGTAAAATTCTTAATGATTCCATTAAGAGGTAGCCTCTTAATGACCATTCAGATGCTACCAAACAGCCCCTAAGTGTATTTTCTTTTTATTTTTTTATATATGTTGGGTTATGTATGTTTTAAATTTTAATTGATGTATGTTTTAATTCTCTTATGTATGTTTTAACATTTATTTTTTACTCTGAACTTTGTATTATAATTTGATTTTATATAAATTTCTATTATGTATTAACATAAAAGTAATTTGATTAACAATAAATTAATGATAAAAGTAGATGATAACGTAAAGTGTGAGGTGAAGGTGTTTGTACTTTACCAATGTAGAAAAAATAAGAGTCTTCAAAATATATTTGGAATCTAATATGATGTTGAGGTTAAGGTTTGTAAAGTTTGTGGATGTAGATGCTCTTAGCGGGGAAGGGACGCCCCGTAATGGTGCGTCCTGGTGGTCGTGACCACGTGAAACACCGCTGTAACTCGGTGGTCATAGTGGCGTGGTGAGTTTTCCGTGGTGACTGTCATGTTGGTGATGGTGATTTGTTGACCGGTGTGAACGGTCATATGACCGTCGAAATATATATATATATAGTGAAAGTGTAAAATACAATATCACTTAACGTACAATGCGTACGATATTGTGAAATCGTATGTTATAAAAAACATGTTGGAAATCGCATGTTGGTTTTTTTTTATGAAATCGCATGTTGGTATAAAAATCAATTTCGCATGTTGGTCTTTAAGCACAAATCGCATGTTCAAAAGTGAATTCGCACCAGATCAGACGACTGAAATGATCGCGTACATATTGTACGATAAGAGCTATTGTACGTTAACCTAACCTTATATATATATATATATATATATATATAGGGGACCGCTAAAATGAAAACCACCTCAAGTTGTAAGAACCACAAGAACCACTTTCTAACCATTAGATCTAAAAGATGGATGGATGAGATTAAAAGTAGTTAATATTAATATTAAAAGCTTTTTGTCTTATTATGTTTTTAATATTTTATTGTTAAAGGGTATATAGGTAAAATTGTTTTTTTTTGTCTTTTTATACATATTATTTTAAATTGCCTTTTTTGTCTTATTCATTAATTACTTTTTGTCTTAATAATTTTTTTTATTAAGAAACTGATTTTTTTGTTTAAAGACTTTCTTGAAATCAGATATTTATGATTATTTTTTTAAGATTTGTTTAAAAAAAACGTTTTGAAGATCCGTTTTTTACGCCCCGTTCTTATGCCCCGTTATTTATGACAATTTAAGTTTTACGTTAAACTTTTTTACGTTTTACGTTTTTTTGAGGCGCCGTTTTTACGCCGGGTTTTTCAAGCGTCGTTTTTTTAACACGCCGTTTTTTAAACACGCCGTTTTTTACGCTCCGTTTTTTAACGCCATTTTTTAATGCGCCGTTTTTAACGCGCCGTTTTTTTAACGCCGGTTTTTTACGTTAACGTTTTTTTACGTTTTACGCGCCGGTTTTTTTTACGTTAACATGTTTTACGTTTTTACGTTTTACGCGCCGGTTTTTTACGTTTTACGTAAAACTTTTTACGTTTTACGTAAAACTTTTTACGTTTTACTAAAAAAAACTACGATTTACGTTTTACCTAAAACTTTTTACGTTTTACGAAATTTTTTTTACGTTTTACGTAAAACTTTTTACGTTTTACGTTAAAAAGTTTACGGTTTAACTTTTTTTTTTACAAAAATGTTTTTACGCAAAACCGAACGCACCCGGAAAATCGCACACTCGGGGGGTGTCTCAGATAGTTTGCTATCATCATCGACGACTCAAAAAAAAAAAAACCCAACAAACAAAAATCAAAAGAACGAGTGGATTCTTGAAAAAAAACGAAGTTTTGGCTCAGATTTTCCGATAATAAGAGGCTGCAAAGTGGGGTTGCAGGTTCAAAAACCTACCCTCCGCCGTCCTTGCCGCGCCATCGTCATCAAAATCTACGATTTTTTTTCTCATCATTGCCGCCCAATCCAACGGATCAAAACCCAGCCAATCAAGAATACAAATCAAAAACAGAAATCAAATATCCCAATTCAAACCCCCCAAAACATATAAAAAATACCCATCAGAATCAAGAAGACAACTCAACCCCCAATTCGGGCACCATCGGCGCCACGGGGCACCATCGGCACCACCGAGCACCATCTGGACCACTTTCAATCGGTCACCTGTAAAAACAAACAAACAAACCAACACACCTACCACTCACCACTCCCTTTCTCCTATGATTTCACCAACCAACACACCTACCACTCACCACTTTATACAATCTCTATAATATGAGGATACCTGCAACCCCACCACTTACCACTCCCTTTCACCATCAACACCCCCCCCCCCCCATTAACACCGCCGTCGGCCATAAAAAAACACCACCGTCACCATCAACACCCCTCCCCCCAACTGTCAACCACCACCTCCTGCAACCACAAGTCTGATCGGATAATTAACTCATTCAAACGGATCTGTAAAGAAGAAGGTGAAGAAAAGAAACAAAATAAAATGGACTCACCCGAGTTGGATGCTGCTGAAACCACCGGAGCTCGTCGTTGGAAAATTAGTTACCGGAAACACAGAGAACATCATCGCTGAAAAATTAGTTACCGGAAAAGAGGGAGGAGGTGGTTGTAGGGTGAGGTTGTCGGTAAACGGGGAGAAGGAGGATGGTGGTGTGTGACGGAGAAGTCGCCGGTGAACGGAAATGAGGGAGCTCGGTGGGTTTTTTGGGGGTTTGTCGAAGGTGCTGGCGCCGGAGTGCTGGCGCCGGAGTACCGGCTGACATCCGGCTCCGGTCGCCGGTGAGATCATAATATGAGAGAGAGATGGTGGTAAAGATTCTTTTACACCGGATGAAAGGATGGAGTTTTATAAGGAGAGATAATAATGTTTTGAAGAGAGAGAATGAGGAGAGATTTTAAATCTCTGGTATCATTAATGGAAGAGAGAGAGGGGGATTTGATGTTTTGGGTAAATGACCAATATACCATTTCTGTTGGCATATTCTGATTGGTTGAGAGTGGTTCTCGCGGTTCTTACAACTGGGAGTGGTTCTTATTTTAGCGGCTCCCTATATATATATATATATATATATAGAGGCCGGTTAACGTACAAATGCGCTTATCGTACATTACGTACGCTACAATCTCAGCCGTCAGATCATCTTCCCGCATTGAAAATCGCATGTGAAATTGAATTACCACATGCGAAATTGTTACCAACATTATCACATGCGAAATTGAATTACCACATGCGAAATTGTTACAAAAAAAAACAACCTGCTATTTCATCAAAATTATCACATGCGAAATTGAATTACCACATGCGAAATTGTTACAAAAAAACAACCTTCTATTTCATCAAAATTATCACATGCGAAATTGAATTACCACATGCGAAATTGTTACAAAAAACAACCTTTTATTTCATCAAAATTATCACATGCGAAATTGAATTACCACATGCGAAATTGTTACAAAAAAACACCTGCTATTTCATCAAAATTATCACATGCGAAATTATTACAAAAAAAAAAACAACATGCGATTTTCATTGCGGGAAGATGATCTGACGGCTGAGATTGGCGCGTACGTAATGTACGATAAAGGCATTTGTACAGTACTCTTTACCTATATATATATATATATATATATATATATATATATATATATATATATATATTCCCCCTATAAAAATAAACCAAACCTTAAACATTTTTCAAAAACAACTTTTCTCCTACTCTACAACACTCTTATTAAAAGAAAAATGAATGGTTCAAGTACTTTGTTTTCACCCGACTTATATGCTTTTTTCCGACTCTTCCAATGGCACTCTTGAATTTCTTGCGATTGTTAGCGAAGTAGTAGAAGAACTTGAGGATACGAGGCGATCAAGGAAAAAATTATGCACTGTGATCGAAAGGGGGCTAACGAAGTTCTAATGAATGGTTACTTTGTCGAAAACACATGGTACAATACTGAGACATTTACAGCGAGATTTCATTTATTGCGACAACTGTTTTTTTCTAAATTGTGTGGGATTTAGATGCTCAATTTGAAGGGTTATGACGAGAGGTTCAAAAAGAGTTTCTCGTCACTACAAAAATACACATCCGTGATTCGTTAACTTGCAACTGGTAATGTGCCTGACGAATTCTAAATTTTTTTAGTTATGTCTCATAGGACTTCACGTGAATGTGTAGAATATTTTGTAATGCGATTATTAAGTTATATGGCACAAAGTTTCTACGAAGACCGACTAGACAAAACATTATACATTTGTACGCCACACATGAAGCTAGATGGCACCTTCCAGGGATGTTCGATAGTATGGACGGTACACATATTGTTTGGAGAATATGTCCAACGCGTTTGTGAGGCTAGTAATGCGAGGTGACCACAAACATGCTCGAGGCGGCGGCGTCGAATGATTTATGGATTTGACATGTGTACTTTGGTGTTCCCGGTTCAAGCAACGACATATATGTTATACATCAATCATCATTATTCAATAATGAATCGCATGTAATCTGGCCGATGTGTCTGTTTGTGGTCAATTAGAGACATTACAGGCGCAACTACTATATTGTTGATCAGATTTACCCGTTGCGAGAGAAAATGTTGAGTGAGCGTTTGGTCTTTTGAAAGGTAAATGGAGTATAACTTAATCGACCGGTACTAGGGGCATAGTCAAGATTTTTTTCATACTAGTTCAGAAACTTTCTAGGGTTGAACAACAGACTGTCTGTCATTAAGTTTTGACTTTTTCTGTTGATCCAATGGTTAGGTCACAATATAAAAATATAAAAACAGCAAAACTGAAATTAAAATGGAAATAATTAATAAAAAATATGTCAATTGATACTAAAAGTTTACTTTTTTACTTCTTTTTTAATTTAACTTAAATGGTTTATAGGCTTATGTGGTGAACTTAAGTCTCAATGAGTTATTTTTTTAATTAAACTAGGATTACGACCCGCCGCAATGCGGCGGGGATTCTTTATTTATAACTAAGTCGATCTACGACCCACACGTTATGTTAAATCTGTCAAACGGGGTAAAAATAGACGATGTAAAAACGTTCACCCACACACGCACGTTGCGTCGTGTTAACTCGCAAAATTTAGAACGAAACGTAGAAACGTTAAGCCAAAGACACAGCTGTGATGTGTTAAGTCACAAAATTTAGAACCAAGCATAGAGCGAAAAATTTGCGAAAAATGTAAACTATAAATGACCAAAGTTGAAAGTAAAAAAAGTTATGCGGATAGATTGCAAAAGATAAAAAGTTTTGGGTTAAAAGTAAAATAAACAAATAGTTTTGGGTTAAAAGTAATTTATGAAATACTTTTGGGTGAAAAGTAAAAAAAAAACATTTTTTTTGAAACCCCCCAAAGCCAACGTTACGACAACAATATGCATAACAATTTTTTCTTTGAAAACCCCCAAAGCACACCCCGCGTTGCGGCGGGGCGTAAAACATTGTCAAATAGTACTGATGTCACACAACCGTCATCGACAACCAACACTGACTTGACCTATAATACGCGTATTGCGACGAACCTGTCAAACATGGAAAAATAGAGGTAAAAACGTTGAACCACACATGCACGTTGCGTCGTATTAACTCGAAAAATTTATAACTATACGTAAAACGAAAATTTGCGAAAGATGAAAAGTATAAGTGACAAAAGTTGTGAAGTTAAATTGCAAATAATGAAAAGTTTTGCGTTAAAGTTAAAAAAACAAATTATGAAGGGTTAAAATTGGAAAAAGGTACAAACCTTTGGGTTAAAATTAAAAAATCAAGTTTTTTTTGAAAAACTCATAAAGCACAACTTACAACTAATAATGCACAAAATGTTTGCAAACTTATATAGGTTTTAATGTCGGCTAAATGAGTTATAGAGTTATTTTTTAATAGAACGTGTGCTTAAAAAGCTATTCTTTTTTTAATTAAAAATTGGGTTAAGGTTCGTTGTCAAGTTTTCTACGGGTCAGTGTCAAGTTTTTTAAGGGTTAAGTGTCAAAGTTTTCAAGGTTCGGTGTAAATGTTTCTATGAGTTTGATCTTGAAATTTCTACGGGTGCAATGTTGAAACACATGTATACATAAAACTAAAAGAAAATGTTGATCGGGGATCGGCCGAACCCCTACCCTTCTATATAGCTTGATCCAAAGACCACTACTTGTAATGAAGCAATTGAAAATAAGGAGCGTGATTTAGTAATAGTTGTGATGGATACCCCCTTCACCCTTATATCTTTTTACTTTATTGTATGGATTTTTTTACTACTTCTATACCCCTAACATTTACATCGAAATAAATTATGAATTAAATCTGACAAAAGATAGTTGTTTTTCTTTATAGTATATACTTATTTATTAAATTATAATAACTAGTAGTGAGACCCGTATGTAAATATGGGTAGTTTTTAAAAAACCATGAATAATACATTTTATAGATAGTTGTTTTTCTTTTTTGCCTTTCAAAAAAAAGTTGTTTTTCTTTAAAGTATATACTTATTTATAAAATTATAATAATTAATTTGTATTTATGTATATGTCTAATCGTAAATTTGTCTTTTGATAATCCGACATGAACATGATTCGTCCAGTGTGAAAGTGACGTGGCCGGTCAAGGTGGGGCGGTCCTTAGAGAAGAAGTAGACAAAATCAACCCTGTGTTCTTCTAGTAAATCACCTAAGTGCATTTAAGGTTTGTCGGAGATAGAGTAGTAAATCACCTGGTACACTTAAGGAATGTGGGGTTGTTTAAACGCAGAACCCGAATCATGTTCCCCGCTCCAACACTACTCGATTTCTTATCGTTCCTCGACATGGACAGAACTTGAGCGGACTTAAAAAGTTTGTTAATCACCCGGTTAAATTTTCTATAGAATGAGAATTAGGGTTGTCTAATAAGCTTGCGGCTTAGAGCTTGCTCCGATTTAGCTCGGAAAAAGATCGCTTGATATGGCTCGGTTAGAAAGTGAGCCTAGCTCGGCTTGGCTCGTAACGAGCTGGATTGGCTCGGTTTGGCTCACTTGGTACCTCGGATCAGATTATTTTACTTTTATTTTTATATACATTATAATATAGAGAAAGTATATTCTACATTACGGCTTAACGTACTTCACGTACAACAACGTGCGTGGTTTGTTCTATAACATGCGTGATTAATGTTTTCAATATGCGTGATTATTGTGTTTCAATATGCGTGATTTTGGATTTTTGAGTTATAACGTGCGAGATTTTAAAATGAACATGCGTAATTACCTGTCGTACGTGATGTATGTTAAGCCGTAATGTACGTTAACCTTCCACTTATAATATATTACAAAAAAAATTGAGTATTATTTAGAAGTGTAATTTGATATTTATAGCATATTTAAAGGTTAATACCATGCTAATGAACTTATTTTGTGTTGTTGAACTTGATTTTGGGTTGTAATATATTAAGTTAAGCTTATTTTGGATATGTTTTTTTGAACTATTAAATAATACGGGAGACTACTAAATTATTAGAGTTATATATTTATTTTTCTTTTTTAAAATCGAGCCAAACAAGCCAAGCCGAGACAACTAGGTTTAAAATCATGCCAAGCTCGAGTTTAGATTTTCAGCTCGGTTTCAAATCCGGGCCGAGCCGAGCCAACTCGGTTTCTAATGAAGCCGAGCCTGAGCTTTTCTTGTCTCGGCTCGGTTCGACTCGACTCGTGAACAGCCTAATGAGAATGGGAACGTTACTAAACGACACTGATATATGAAAATTTGACCCGTTGTTAAAGTAGTAGTTTTTGTTGCTTTCTTATTATAACCACGGAGCAAAAGAAATCTCTAATTCATAATTCTTTAATGTCTCATTTTTTAATGTCAACGTTTTTCTAGGTTTGAACCTGAAACTTCGTCTCTAAGAGGTATATACATCTACTAAGCGGGCTAGTTCCGTATTGGCAAATGTCTCATATAATTGGTGATTATTTGTAAATGTTATAGGAAACATGGGTATGGTGGGGCGTGGGTTGGGGGCATGGTGCGACACGTGGAGTATGGGACACCCAAGATCAAAAGCCAATTTCAATGGCGTATGGTGGGGCGTGGCTAGTGCTCTTGGCCAATGAGGTTTCACCATGTCATGTGGGTAGCCCCGCCCAACGCCCGGGCTGAATCCCACGCCAATGAGGCCACGCCCAAACCCAAGCCCACCCGGGGTGGTGACTTGGGCGTTTCTCTCCAACCCACGCCCCAACCCCGCCCCATACCCCATAGTCTAAATAAAAATGAGAAGAGGATGAGCCCCCACCACGCATCCATGTCATGCCAGACTGCAGGTGGCCTATATACATTTTTTTTGTTGGGGTTTCAGGACAACACAAAGGGTTATTGCTTCGGTTTTGAATTGATAGGACATATCGACTTAAATGGGCATATATGTATAGTAACAAGAAAAGGTGTAAACACTTGTTAGGTAACTCAACTTTTCTTTGAAAAGTAAGTAATGTTTTACAATCTTCTATTGGGCTGAATACAGATGGTGTTTCTGAAGTTGTGTGGTTGTTAAAAGTTATGGATGATTCTACGATTCTAATATTAGCAAATCATGTGTTTTCATGAAAAAACAAAACATGTTAAAAGTAGATTTCGTATTTGAGAGAAAAAAGTATAGATGGTGTCCACGAGGGCCCCTAGTTGGGCTCCTCGTCTGGGCTTCTCATCTGGGCTCTCAAGAGATGACTCATGAAAAAGGCCCATTCCACACTCTGTTAGTCTGTTGAAATATACCATGCATAATGAAAGGAGTGGGAATACGGAAAGTGTAAGACCCTCGCTAATATTTCACGGTTTTCATATAAATTACGAAATAAACATGTAATTATGATTACATATACGTTGAAAAATACGGGTAAGTTAAAACTTTTACAGATTTAAAAATAATACAACAATATAATATATTTCGTCATTTTAAAGTAACGACTAGGCAACATGCGGAAGCTTCTTTTTCATCTGTTCGGTTCTTGTACGTCCCTTGATCTTCATCCGGGTATTCATGATGTTCACCTATGATCAAAACCAACTCAAAAGTTAGTTTTGATAGTTAAATAACAAGTTTAAACGAGTCCGGAGTTCAAAATAAACAAAATATTTTTTTTCCAGTTCTGAATGTCTGTCGCGGGCCGCGACATATTTAACCTCGGCCTTCGCGGGCCGTGACAACCCGTGGCGGGCCGCGACAAACTTTCACTTCTCCGTCGCGGGGCGCGACAACCACTTTTTCATAGAAGGTTTCGTTTATTTGAGTTGCAAATGCCCATCTCCGAATTTTACCAAAATTCTAACTTTAAAACATCATAACTTTCGACCTAAATGTCCGTTTTGCGTGATTGTTTTTCCTACGCGACCGTAATTTGATTCTCAATCATGTGGAGTTAAAATTCAACGTTTGAACTAATAAAATTCTAAATTTTTAAGCATTCGGCTTATTATTCAAATTCAACATTTTGACCCGTTTGTATTTAAAACCAACAACTTGTTTCTTAAACAACCAAAATACACACATCAATGTATTTAACTCAAGATCTCTAGCTCGGATTTATACTCTCTTATGAATTACATATATACATAAATCCATTTTGACCCATTTAGGGGATTTTAAGCAATTTACTCTAAAGCTCGCTCTTTTCCTTTCACACTTCATAATTCCACATTCAAGGTATCTACCTATATTCCATAATCATAATGCAAGTTCCTAAACAACCCTTATGGGTTGTTTGCCCAATTTACCCATCAAGGGCTTTTTGGTCAATTTTAGTCTCTCATTTTACGACGAAGGACTTTCACTAATTAATTGACCAAATTACCACTTTTAACTATAAATCTAATTATGCGTACCTGGCTCGGGTCATAGGATTGACCCGTTTACATACCTTTTGCTTTAAATTTTCTAGTTAAAGCAACGCAAACATATGTTATTTCCTGTGATCACAAAAACTCAACAAGTGGTCATCAGTTATTAATGTCAAATGGTATTAACACACCATTTGACCTGTTTATTCGAAATGACCATTTTCAACATATGATGGTATTTTTAATACCATCTCGCCCCATGAACCTATTCCGGTTTGCACCGTGAGTTTTATTTACTAAAAAGACATTTTCTCAAATTGTTTGACCCGTTATAACTCTCACCAAAAGGTGTCATTTCAAATCTTTTATCTATTTGTTAATCCATACCCGGATTACTACTTTACCATTTTACCCGCCACGTTTACACCATAAGATAGTGTTTCAAAATTTTAGATTTGTTTATCATCTCACATCAAGTTTACCTTATTTTCCCTTTATACCATAATCTATGGTTTCTGCCATTCTCACTTGTTCCAACCCGCATTATATCGTGCCGGAACATCTTCTTTCATTTACATACTACTATTCATATTCAATACTCGCAATAAGCATTTGGTAAATAATAGAAGGGGCGTAAGCTTTACTTACCTTGCATCCGGTTATGCTTTTCCGCGTGCTCAATCCGTTTGACTCGCTTCCTGCCCAAGCTTCCATCTAGCTTGTTAAGCGTCAAACTATCATTATAATTCGTAAGAAGGTTTGATTAGTCATTATCAATTATGACTATTCCACCTTACGTATTTCATATAAAAATTATCATTCATCGTATTGTAGGTCAGTTTGACTTTTAAAAAGTCAAATGCCCATTAGTATATAAAATGCACATTCAAGTTTATCAATTAGTTTAGGCATTCCTCAAATCACCCGGTAAGCGTTCTTTTAAGCCACCGTTGTACAAATCTTTTAACCTGGTTCAATATATTTCCAATACTTCAACTAGTTCAAGTGATTATTAAATCTAACTTATTTATTTATTTTCACAAGATCTAAGGGTTATTCTCTATAAGTGAGACCCGTTTCATCATACCACTAGCATTCATTCGAACACCTTATCTAATCAAGTTCTTCATATAAACTAGTCTATAACACAATTACATGCATCTATTTACATGGATGAAATTACTGATTTCATCATAACATATAAAAACCCATTTCAATTCTTGTATGAACATACACTCAACTTATAATTTGTTCTAGTACCTTTCTTCTACTATTCAATATGATGATTCTAACATGATTACATCATAAATTTCATCATATTAGTAAAACCCACTTATCTAAATGTGGTAATTCATCTACGCATTCAAATCATGGCAACATATGTATAATTCACACTTAGGGTTTTTTTCCGAAGCAAGTACACATAACAATTTAGCCATAACCTCTATGATTCACCCCTAATTCGCAGATTATGATGTTTCTTCATATTTCACAACTTCACAAATCATCGAAATTCTACATACCTTATGATCCCTAGGCTTAGGTGATCACAAATTTGTGTTCATGCATTTGATTTGGGCAAGATTTGACCTTCAATTTGTTGATTTTGGGTGAACTAGGGTTTGAGCTCTTGTTCTTGCTCCTGATGTACGATCCACACACATACTATGTGTATGTTGTGTGTAAAATTTTTGTTTATAAAACACAAGTTTCTTTTGTTACAACTTTGGTCCCTTTTGTTCCAACCTTTTATAAAAAGGTTCACTAGTTCTTATTTTTCTTTCTAGTTTTTACTTAATTACTCGTTACTAACTAGGTTAATTATTCCTAGTTAGTTTAATGGGTTTCGGGAGTTATAACCCGTTTTTTTTAAGTCCCGTTAGCTCGGGCTCTTATGAACTTTATTTCCTCAAAAACATTTATTCTCTTTTATTTAATATTTGGTTTATTTATTTAAATCCTAATATTTACCGGGTTACTTTTTACCACTAACGGTATTTTACCCGTTCATTAATATTAACGTGGTTTGATTACTGTAAGGCCATATAATTGAGTAGGTTTACGCTTATCTTTATCAAACACAATTATAGGCTATTGGGCTTAGCCTTGTAGTGGGTTAGATAATATTGGGATAAGCCATGTGGGCTATTTAAGTGATTTGGGCATGTTTGGTTAGTAATGTTGTGCATATGGGCTTGACCCAGTTTGTAACTAGGTCACCCTATGTAACTACAAATAGGGTGAACCTAGGTCATTAGAAGGTTGGCTGTTCTGTTTTATAGTTTTTCATTATTTTCGAATTCATTGTGGGTGTACCAGACGGTTCTCTAAAAACCGTGTGCACTTTGATATTCAATCAATACAAATCGTTCTTGTTCTTATCACTTTCATCAGTATTCCGCACTCTTGATTGTGATTTTGATATCTGGTTGATTGTTTTGGGTCTTACAATTGGTATCAGAGCCAGGTTGTCTTTCGTAGGCTCGGTTCGTTGGATATCATTCGAAGAACTGGAAAACCGTTTAAAGATTCGAAGAACACCTAGAACATACTTGAAGATATGAAGAACAATTAAAATTATTGTATTTGATCTGTTTTGGGGAAAAGTAAAAGTGTTTGCTGATTTCTAGGAGTTCATTGGTGGAAAGTTTTCAAAAAATTTCAAATTTTGATTTGGTTCCTTGATTGACGAGATTGCAGTTGGTGATCTACTTCCAAAAATAGTTCTGCAATTAAATTCTGCAATCAATCTTCTTCATTATTCAAATACAAGTCAAGGTGTGCGGCCGACTTTTCAACAGATTAAAGTGTGACTAAAATCAAATTTGGCCAATCATCAACTTCCTTTATCTTGTGCGATCAACTCAAAGTGTGCGACTACATTCCAATACTGTACGAACCAAGTTGATTGTGCGATCAATCAAACATTGTGCGACCGCACCATAAACTGTGCGATCCTTACTTTTCAAGGTGTGCGATCATCGTTGGTTTGTGAGACCAGATTATCATATTTCACCATAACCATTCTTCACCTTCTTCGTCGCTAACCACCTCCATAACAACACCTGCAACTCTCCGATCAACTTCGCATCGTTTCTGAGTTAAGATTTCAAGTCCATAGTCACTGCACACCATCCCGATCACCGGCGATTCTTCACCTCTGTTAATCTCGTTTTCTCCATTCACGAACATCTAGCGCACCACCGTCATCATCACCGTGAAATCACCTTCTCCGGTCGTCATTTCCATCCACCACCACTGATCATCATCATCCGTCCATTAGTCGCCGGTCATTGTTTGATACCTCCGTTCATCATCGTCACCGGTCTGTTCATTGTCTTCATCCGAAACACCACAACCCGCAAACGATCCCGCACATCATCATCGCACACCGAACTTTGAAATCTTTTTTCGAGTAGTTCCTGAATATCACCTTCACTGTTGGTTACTGTTCATCATCGTACATCATTCAAAACAACATCATAATCATCCTAATCACCGTCGTCTACCACCGTCGTAAACTCGCACCCGTTCAACATCTAAGAAAATCTTGATCGTCATTCAACTCCGACCACCGTGTTACCCTTGTCGTCCACCCTACACCATCTTCAATTATCATCTTCATCGTAACATCAGTTCACCATCATCATCTTCATAAGACCATCTTCTCCGTTCGATTTCGAGGTCGAGTTTACACTGCCGACCACTGCAACTGCCATCACCGTCGACCTTAGTTTAACACCATCATCCCACACCGATCCGGCACACCGACACCGTACTCCGATCTCCTGCAACATTACTGTCGCAACCCCCGCCCCCTATCTGTCCCGGGAACGGGCGGCCGCGAGACCAGTTTTGGTGGTATCATTTTTTGTTTATCAATTTGGCAGAGGAAATTTCATCAGGACCGTGGTTAGGAAATGTTTATCAGAGTAAAACCACCATATTTTATATTAATAATCACATGGGTAAAACCCAAGTTTCTTATTACAACATGTTTATAGGGATAAACCCTATTTTATTGAATTTAAAACATCGTCTTTTAGGTAACTTTTATAGCCACATTTTTCCAAGCCGTCAGTGCTCTCCAGCTGGCTTTCTTCCAATTTGGCTTTTATATTTTGTTACCTGAAACGCGTTTTAAAACATTTGTCAGTGGGAAATACTGGTGAGTGAATCCCAGTTTAATCAAGAAGAATTTTATCCTTTAACACAGTATTCAGAGCTATCACATTGTTTATTTCTACACAATTACTCATTCAGTATTGTCAATCCTGACTGGTGGGTCATATTACACATTGGCTATCTCGTTGTCCAATGGTAACATGTTCCACATTTTGTATACAAAACCCCAACATACCGACAGTAATTGAAGAACTACAAAGACTCAATCACTGCTTAATCACATTGTAAAACATTTAGGGTTTTGTAAAATAATTTACTAAAAGGAGATTACTCACATTGCTGTCTTAGGTTTTCTGTAAAGGTTTCCTGTTGATTATCTATAATTTACACAAATGCATATATGTTAGTAAAATAACCCATTATTTACATTAGTAATACCCTCCCCGAGACGGCATTCCAACGACTACGTCGGGCAGAACTTCGACAGCCATTACGGAACCCTGGATCAATCGGGCAGCGTATCTAATACGTAACCGGGGTTATAATACTTACATCTGGGCAGAACTTCGTTAATTAGGGGGGTATTATACTTGAAAATTATGCCTACTATTTAGAAATTCGTTGAGAGAGAAAGATTTGAGCGATTTGGGACTGAAGCCCGAGCTCCCAATTTATAGGGCCTCATTTCGAGTTTCTCGCGGCCCGCGTAAGGTGAGACCAAGGTCTACGCGGCCCGCGTAGTAGGGGGTCTAGGCCGTAGCTGAGCCGGGTCACGAGTATAGGTCCAACACGTGTTGCCACGTGTCATCACCGGGTGTTGCCTCGTTTTTGATCGCTCGCGGCCCGCGTAAGCAGTAGCCAAAGGCTACGAGCCTCGCGACCGCCTCTATTTTCTTGTTTTTATTTTATTTTTAATGATATTTCATATTTTGGGATCGGTTTTCACATACGGGGTGTATTTTCGGACATATGGGCATATTTTAATATATATTAGGGTGTCAAAAAAATTCAGGAGGGTTGTTATATCCTCCCCACCTTGTTTTAGAGCTCGTCCTCGAGGTCTACTGGAATAGGTGTGGATATTTCCTTTGCATTTCTGATTCAAGCTCCCATGTGTATTCTGGTCCTCTTTTAGAGTCCCACTTCACTTTGACCAGAACTAATCTCTTGTGCTTGAGGTTCTTAACTTTCATGTCTTCAATCTGTAGAGGTCTTTCTACAAACTTTAACCGTTCATTTACCTCTATATCCTTTAGAGGCACTACGAGTTAATTTTTAGCTAAACACTTCTTGAGATTACATACATGAAATACATCATGTATTCCGCCCATTTCCTCTGGCAGTTGTAGCTGATAGTGTCACACCCCAACCGATGGCGGAAACATCGGAGCATGGCACTGAGCGAAATAGATTGTCCAGAAGTTTCCATAACAATTATCATTCCCAAATAATTCAAAGTAACATGTCCCATACCATTTCTTAAAAGTCAAACAAATTATTACAGACAATTCTAGTCAAGTTGTTCTGTTCCGACAACTCAGATTTATACATAGATTGTGTATTTATTGGTTTCTAGGACCTCTTTTCCTAGCTTCGATTTCATCACTGCGCAGAGAGCATCCTAGACCTTTCCTAGCCTCAATTTCACAGCGAGTTACGCATATAAACAATTGAAGCACCTGTCACATACGTTAAAGTAAAAGTCAATACACATAGTGTAAATGTGAGCATACAAGTTTGATAGATATAATAAGGTTCGAATTCGTTTAGGCATAACCAGCACGTACGCATAGCGAAATGAAGCACACTAGTTATCGACATATATCTATCGATACCAATGACTGCGGGTTGACTGCCCAAGGCAGTTCGCAATGCATGATTACCACTGTAATCCATGCAAGTAATTGTCCTTAACAACCCCTGCGAACAGGTTCTGAGTCCAAACTATAGTACTATCGTTGCTAAGGCAGGTAGACAGCATTCCATGTGTAAACATAACAAACAAGCATTCATTAAGCCACGTATAACATGCAGTAACGGTTAGCGTTTAAATAGTATTGAGTAGTGTGTTCGATGTGATTTGAATATTCGTAACGTATGTAACACCCAAAAGTGCATAAAGCAAAAAGGGTTCGAGTATACTCACAGCGTTGATGGATTGAAGGGAGCGCTAGAGAGTAGGGTTAGCCTGAACAGATCGATAGCATAACGATAAGCGACGCGTAAAATGGAACAAGTGACGGTTGGGTCGACCAGCAGTTCGATCGGATGGAAATCCGATTGGACGGCCAGTCGTTCGGTTGACAGTCCGCTAGGATGGTCATCCGGTCGGGTGACCTTTCGAGTGGATTGTTTCCTCCTTTGAGAAGGATGTGTTCGTGTATGATGGTTTGACCTTTGAAGTTTTCATTGTAGTATTCCGAAAACAGAGAAGTATCTCTACCCTTCAGGTCGGTCGGTCGAACGGTCGTTCGATCGGGTGGCGACTCGAATGGCGAGGCTTCTCAAGGAGAACAAGTTCACAGCAGGGTGGTCACTCGGTCGGATGTCCATCAGGTCGGGTGGCAACTCTATTATTGAACATGTTGAAAATTTTTTACCTTTTGAATCAAGATGCAACCCGAGTGGACGGCAGGTCGAGCGGATGGCAACCCGGTCGGACAGCAGTCCGGTCGGACAGCGACTCGTTCCAACTGTCTGTTCGCGTTGTTTCTTGATCTTGCTTGAAGTGTTGCAACTTGAGCGAGACGTTGTGATGGCTGGTTTAAACAATGGGAACCCCATCTCATCCCTATTACCTGACCGAGTAGGAATCACCCTAGACCGACGGTGCACGGTCCGATACGATTGTTCATGTCCAAACCCGAAATCACTAGCATACAGAGGGAACTTGGATCTAGCACTGATGCATCAATATGAACGAGTAGACGATCAGTAGCAGTTCCGATTCCACCGGTTTTGAGTGCATTGAGTGTAAAAGATGTGAAAAGTTAGAATAGACATTCCTTTCAACTCTTTTATACTTGGAAACACTTAGATTTATATGAAAACATTGATTAATCCTGTGGAAATCGTTCAGATTCAAGTTGTTCTTGATGGATTGCAGCCAAAACATGAAGTTCCTAAGAACACATGATGACATCATCCTAGAACACCTCGAATCTAGTGTTTTCGCGGTTAAAAGTTAAGATTTAAAAGATAGAAAGGTGTAGGAGTGTGTGTAGATTAAGGAAGTACAAGATTTAGGACGAGATCTTACCGGAATTGAGAGAAATCGAAGAAAAGGTGGGGAGCACGAGCTGGTCGGACGAGAGTTTCCAAAAGTGGAAAGTATGATGGTGATAGGAGGTATTTATAGGGTTTCCCAAAGTGGAAAGGGCTGGTCGGTCAGATGGCATCTCGTCCGGGTAGCAGCCCGGCCGAGTGGCTCCTCGGTCGGATGGCACCTCACTCGGGTGGCCGTCCGGCCGGGTGGCTGTTCGGTCGGCTGGCACCTGGTTCGAGTGCTCGGCGCGACGAGTTTTGCCGTTTCAATTTCGATTGCGAGTGTGGCGATGCGATAGGGTTTCCTAGTCAAATTACTTTTAATCCCAACTACTCATATCTTGCAATGTCTCTTCTCTACCAATTATCATACTATTTCGTTTGCGATTGAGTTTCGATTGCGATTCGATTGAGTACCACACATAACATAATTTAAACATGCACAAGTAACACGTAAGGCACACACACACGTATAACAATAATCAAAAAGTGTAATTCGAGTTACGAGTTCGATTGCGATTCGGTGTTGATTAAATTAGATTGATTATCGTTTAGTCGACTTTATCGCATTGTTACTTCCTATAGTTTACAGTCGTACATTGATTAAATAACGAATAACACACGTCGATTATTGTAATTATTGACACTTACTCCACATAATACAACTAAAATAAACCCATAAAACGAATTCACTATTAGTCAAGTCGCTCGATCGGTCGTTGACTTTGACCTTGACTTTGACTTTCCTGAGAACACGGGGTGTTACAGCCTCCCCTTGTTAAGGGAATTTCGTCCCGAAATTAGGCTGAAGCCGTAACGAACAACTGTGGGTACTTCGCCTTCATGTCACTTTCGAGTTCCCCAGTGAACTCTGCGCCTCGTTTGCCTTCCCAGCGAACCTTCACAATGGGAATACGTGAGCTCCTTAGCTGCTTGGTTTGTCGGTCCATGATTTCGATAGGCTTTTCCACGAAGTGTAGTGTTTCGTTTACCTGAAGGTCATCGAGGGTACAATTAAATCATGCTCAGCCAGGCACTTTCGGAGGTTCGACACGTGGAAAGTCGGGTGGACGTTACTGAGTTCCTCCGGTAGTTCGAGTCTGTAGGCAACTTTTCCGATCCTTTCTAGAATCTTAAAAGGTCCAACATATCGAGGCGCTAGTTTCCCTTTCTTGCCGAATCTGACCACACCCTTCCAAGGTGATACCTTTTGTTGGTGCATATGTCTGTCGACTTCGTCTTGTATCGAGTCTTGTATTAGTCTAGTTAGTCTTGTATTTCACACGAAATGACATGTTGGTCATTTTGCGCGAAATAAACTGGTCATTTCGTTCGAGCCATTTCGTGCGAAATCAGTTGCCTATAAATAGTAGTTCGTGCCAAATCATTTGTAACGATTCGATTCCGGTAGCGAAGCTCTGCCGAAGTGTCTCCAGTATTGTAAAACGATCTGATGTCAATATAGAGACAGTTTAAAGTGATTTTCTATGTAATCTAGCTGAAACAACTTCGATACGTTTGTTTCCGCCACTCGTATTGAAAAGAACTCTTCTGAACGACTCGTTTTGGTCGTGAAAACGATCCTACAAGTGGTATCAGAGCTCAGGAGGAGGAGTTCTTACCATTTTAGCTGCAAATTCTGTTTTCTACACCTTCTTTTTCAAAATTAACAAATTTTCACGGTTAAAATGGCTTGATTTTCAAAGATATTGTGCGAAACAGTGTTTTAACAAACCCTTGAAAGAATCAGATCTTAATTCGAAGAAAAACATAATCAAATTGTTCAAAAACTGTCCGAAAGTTTCATTTCGCACGAAAGTGATATCATTTCGTTTGAACTTTGCTTGAATTTCGCACGAAATCAGAGTTCATTTCGCACGAATTAGTCATTTCGCGTGAATCAGTTCATTGGATTTTCATTTCATACGAAATCAGTGGTTTATTTCGCACGAAACAGCTATTTCGCTTGAAAGTTGTTCTTCAGTCTGTCATTTTGTACGAAACCAGCATCCATTTCGCAACAAAGTGTGATTTCGTTTGAAACTTAGTCATTTCGTACGAAATCATTTTCATTTCGTACGAAAGTTCATTTCGTTTGGAAATTCATTTCGTTTGAAAGGTGATTTATGGAAATTTGAAACCCGAATCATGGAAAACGAGTTTTATAATGCCTTTGCTAGTCCGATGACTATTACTCAGAGTACGTTGCTAGAAAATGAAACGGGGACAACGCAAAAACCTCCTAAGCTGATGAGTATTGAGGAGTACAGTGGATGGGCCGAACGTTTTACAAACTAGGTTCAGGCATATCACTTAGATGCATGAGAACATACTGAATTTCAATACAGTAGACTGGTTGGGGACAATGGAGTGAAAATTGAAATTAGAAATCTGGGTGCTGAGGAGAAAAAGAAATACAAAGATGAAAAAATGATGGTTAGTCTTTTGCAGCAAGCTATTAAAGAAGACATCTTGATTTTACTTCAACACAACGGAAGTGCATTTTCGATATGGGAAGAATTAGAATCAAAGTTTCTTGGAAGTGATGAAATGATCAAGAACAAAAAGTCGCTTATGAAAAAAGAATTTGATTTATTCCGAGGATTAAGAACTGAAAACACTAAGCAGATTATTGAAAGATATTGCAATTTATTGAAGAACATGAAAAGATTAAACATCAGTAAAGATAAAGATGAATTGATTGAAAAGTTGGCTGATGCGTTGCCACATGATGTTTGGGGCACGTATCTTATGATGTTGAAAAATAAACCAGAATTTGACAAGATGACGTTGAGCGAGTTTATTAAACAACTTGAAGCTCAAGAGATGGAACAACGAAAGATAGCAAGAATGAAGAACTATGATGGAGAACAAGACATTGGTTTGTATTACAAAGGTGGTGTTAGTGATAAAACCAACATTTCTCCAAAGATTGAAATTGCCTTCAATGCAAAAAGTTCTTCTGAAAGTTCATCTCAAGGATCAAGTAGCAAAATGGGATTTTCTTCATATCCATCATTTGATCCACATTTTTCTGCAACAAAGAGTGGAAAAGTTCTTCAATGCAACATTGCATTAAATCTTGAAAACGATCAAAACTACTCGGAAGAAGTTGCAAAAAGTCATATGTCTCTGTTGGTGACTGTGTTAGAGTCATATGGAAGCTTGGTTGCAGGAAGGATTGGAAATCCAATGTTGACAAAAGAGGATTACGATCAGGTTGATGTTGAGGAGATGAAGTTGATGGATATAAAGTGGTGTTTGGCGAGCGTGTTGAGAAGAGCTGAAAAGTTTAAACAAATTACGGGAAGAGATGATTTCCGTGATGGAAATGTCTCTACTTTAGGATTTGATAAATCTAAAGTTACTTGTTTTCGTTGCAGGGAAAAGGGGCATTTCAAAAGAGAATGCACAAATCATGAAGCAAGTGGAGCTCAAAATCCCTTTGGAAACAATGATTACTATCGAAAAGCAATTTTTCATCAAGTTGCTCAACAACCGAATCAACAACAACAGCCACAAACCGCTCATGCTAGGAAGGAGATTGAAGATTCAAAGAAAGCGTGTCTGGTCAATCAAAATGATGAAAGTTCATCAAAAGAATTCAGTTGGGATAAATATATTTTAGCTGATAATAAAGCATGTCTGATAGATCAAGATGATGAAAGATTACCAGAAGGATTTAGCTGGGAAAATTTTAGCTGGGATAACTACTGTCCAGACAAAGAGATCTTAAAAGCTAAAGCTTTTGTTGCTCAAATTGTTAAAGATAATGGTGAAAATTATACTACTGATGATTATTGGGTAGAGAAAATAAGAAAGCGTTTAAACAAATCCAAGAAAGATGAGAATGCTGAAGAAGAAGTTCGTGTGATAAGGAAGCAGGACAAAGAAATTCCAGTGTTTGAAGTTAAAAAGGAAGCTGTTGCAGAAAAAGTGTCTGAGAATTGTGAAAACTGTGAGACTATGAAGAAGAAAAATAGTGAATTGATTCACAACATGAACAGGCTGAAAGAATCATATGATGTATTAAACAAAGCAATGAATCAATACAACGAGTCAAGCAGTGAACAAGTTACAGCAATGAAGACGCTTAAAGGAGCATACATGAGACAGCTAGATAGTGTCAACTATTACACTGAGATGTGTGCCCAACTTGAACAGAAGTTGGAAACTCAGATAATAGAAACCGAGAGAGTAAATAGATTATTAAAAAGTTACTCATATTCTTCTTTTGTGGTTGACAGGATTTACCCTATAGTGGAAGACATGAAGACATTTGAAGTAGTGAAATCTGAAGAGAAGAATTCTGAAAAAATAGAAGATACTGAAGAAAGGAATTATGGTAAGAAACCAAGTGTTGGTTATAACAAGTGTCCACCCCCGCTTGAAAATGGATATTCTCCACGAAATCCAAATTCAGAAAGAGTCAAAAAGGCAACCAACTTACAGTGGGAATCTGAGTCTTCAGATAACTTTCCAGAAAACATTGATGTAATTTTCACATCGTCTGACACTGATCATGAGTCCGAGTTAATAAAGAAAGTGGTCGATCAGGTGTTGGATAAAGACGAAACCGAGGAGTCAAAGTCAGAGTCAAAATCAGAGTCAAAATCTGAGTCTGACACGTCAAGTTCAAAAGAGAAACAGGGCAAAAGAGTTTACAATAAAGAATTTCTATTATCAAAATCTAATTTGAATGACGAACCGATCAAAGTGGCATATACTTTGAATGATTCAGACAAATTATATTCTGATAAGGAATTTCCAATAAGAGGTGTTAAAACAGAAATGATCAAAAAGGTTTTTAAACAGACAGAAATTAAAATTTCTGAAATAAAAGATGAAAATCTTGCTGAAAAACCTAAACCTTACACCTCAAGAGTTCAACAAAGAAAAAACAAGAAAAAGGGTTACAGTTCTGGTTCAGGTTATCGAAAGAAACCAAACCATAACGGTAATTTCAAAAAGAAGGGATTAGGTTTTATTCCACCAAAAAATTATAAAAATGAGAAAACTTATAAACCAAAAACTATATTTGTTTCAGGATCAAGTGCAGAGGAGGACGGAAAGAGTTCATTCTGGAAGCAATCAAACAAAGAATTCCTTGCTAAGAAGCAAGAGGAAATGAAGAAGAAAATTGTTCAGAAGACGGAGACGAGAACTTGTTTTCAATGCAAAACAGTTGGTCATATTGCCAGGAATTGTCCAAAGGCAATTCAAACAAAACATGGAGTTTCTGATAAACTGAAAGAAAAAATGGTTGAAAATGAGCCATCAACCAAACAATTTATTGTTTTCTAAAATTCAAAGTTTGAGGTTGGTGAGTGTTCAAAAGGTTTTTACAAAAGGAAAGTAAAACTTAACAACCAAAAGTGGGTTGTTAAGAATTCTGATGCTAGTTCTGGCGATGAATCTGATTCCATAAAATCAGAGGAGCCACAAGTTGTTATAAAAAAAGAGAAATTAGTGCCGCCATTTGATGATGCAAATTTTCCACCATTGCGGGCTGAAAATTTAAAATAAAAAATCGGAAAAGTTGAAATTTCAAATCAATTTTTTTCTGAAAAGAAAGATTTTGATGTTGAAAAGGTCTTTAACCCCACCATTCAAAATATTTTTGGAAAAATGATTGATGGGAAAGTCAAGGGGGTTAAGGAATTTTATGAAAAGAAAACAAAGAAACCAAATGAAGATGGTTCATCCCGGGTTAGTAACTGGGATATAACTTATCATGACTGAAAATTTAGACTTGTCGGAGCTCCCAAGTTGGTAATCGTGGAGCATGAATCGGCATCTTTCTTGAGAAATTCACAGTTGTGATATTTCGACCTACAAGTGGTAGTTCTTAAAAATTGTCATATTTTACAAATGGTATGATTGGTAAGCGAACCTACGAGTGGTTGAAAAAGAGATTTTCACTTACAAAAGGTTAATCAAGGTCATTAAGTTGAAACTTGATTTAACTTACATTCATGTGATTGAGAAAACAAAGTGATGAGTTTATCTCCATTCCTACAAGTGGTAAAATCAACAAAACTTATTTTCCGGAAAAACCATTTGATTAAAACAAACTTATGTGTTTTGAAATCCAAATGGGAAAATAGTTAGTTGTGAGGGGGAGTTCTGATTGTTTATGCCAAGTGGATGGCGAATTGAAGTAATTCACAACAGTTGCCATTTGTTTGTACAGTTTGTTTTTTTCAAATTTTCCTTGAAAATCAAAAATTAAAACATATTTTTGATTTTAGGGGGAGTAGAAAATTTTAGAAATTTCGAAAATTTGAAAAATACAAAAACATGATAAAATAAAAAATGAGTTTTGTTGGAAAAAGAGGAAATGATAGTACATTAGTGGACATTCACGGCATACTAAAGAAATGGAAAGTCAAAATGTGATAAACGGTCTCACTAATGATATGCCAGCAGGTTTTTAGACGCTTAGTAGATTGTGTTCGAGATATAAACTTAAAATATCAAACTTGCTTATCTCGTGGGGAACATCTCTCGGATATATGGGTAACCCCCGAAATCTTGTTTGAAAGACCCCTCTTTCTGAGATACTAGGTCTTTATGCATAGTGATATCTGGGGTATTATCCCGGGACTTCTGATTTTACGGAAGCAATGGCCTAGTCCCCGTATAATACTTTTCGCTTGCTTGAAATATAGCACCCCCCTCAGCATAAAAAATGATGAAACATTGAAAAATGCTAATCATGTGCTGTTGAAGAAAAGATTCTCTAAAGGGAACAAACCTAAAGTCGAAGCCATCATCTCTCTGATTTTGCGGAAGCAATAGCCTGAGCTCTCATGGCCCTCGCATTTAACCCCTTACAGATATCATCTAGGTATACTTGCTTGTAAGACTGAATATTGGGATCTGGATACGGGAGTATATTCGGAGGTGGAACACGCGAATAAGTTTAAGTCTCTAAAACGTTAGTTCCGTATCTCGAAACAATTGAAATTTGTGTGAAAATTTAAGTGGATCAGTATACTGACAATCTACGTGAATCGTTTAGAACTTAAAATGTTTAAAGCTTAAAGGTGTTGGTGATTTGTCTCATAAACTGATATGATCCTCTTACACAAACTCGCAAAAATATTGTTTGTATATATTTCTTTCTTTAGCATAAAATTTTGAAAAATCCAAAAAGATTTTCGACAACTGATGTTGAAGAGCTAATTTTCAAAATTCCAAGTGCTAAGCATGATGAACAGGTTTGGGAGAGTGTTTATGAAGAAGTTTGTACAAGTGGTCGTCAGAGATTAAATCATTTTTGAACAATACATGCAATGAAGTTTCTAAATTTATAAAGTTTTAAATTTGAGAAATTTATTGGGAGGTAGAGTCTGTGCAGGATTGAAGATTGGAAAAAGCCAGGTTACGTTTTCTGAAGATAGGCAGATTCGAGCCAGTTTCCAGATCCTGAGGATTCAAAGATTCCAGACTGCGATCCCAGCTGATCGAAATGGGGAGTCTGAAGACATCAAGAGGAAGTTTGAAGAAGGAAAAAAGACAGATTTGAATCTTGAGGTTCACGCAAGCTGTTGATGCTGATGAACTTAAGGAATCAAGAGACTTGATCAAGAGATATATAAAGTCAGGTTGCGATTCTGGAAGAAAAGAAAGAGAAAGAGGAGATAGAGATTGATTGAGGATGCTTACAAGGGAGAATCTTTGGAAAGAGCGAGAAGACTGATAAAGACTGAAGGTTTGACAACCGAAGACTCGACACCGAAGACTTCCTCAACATCCAAGGGGGAGTCTGTTGGTGCATATGTCTGTCGACTTCGTCTTGTATCGAGTCTTGTATTAGTCTAGTTAGTTCAAGGCACGAAATACGAGAAATATGTGTTTATAGCTATTTCGCACGAAATGACATGTTAGTCCTTTCGCACGAAATGACATAGTCATTTCGCGCGAAATAAACTGGTCATTTCGTTCGAGCCATTTCGTGCGAAATCAGTTGCCTATAAATAGTAGTTCGTGCCAAATCATTTGTAACGATTCAATTCTGGTAGCGAAGCTCTGCCGAAGTGTCTCCAGCATTGTAAAACGATCTGATATTAATATAGAGACAGTTTAAAGTGACTTTCTGTGTAATCCAGCTGAAACGACTTCGATACGTTTGTTTCCGCCACTCGTATTGAAAAGAACTCTTCTGAACGACTCGTTTCGGTCGTGAAAACGATTCTACACCTTTAGGAGTATGTAGTCGCCAATGTCAAATTCAAGGGGCTTGCATCGTCTATCGGCGTAACTTTTCTGTCGACTTCGAGCTTTCAACAAGTTGTCTCGAATTTGGAGGACTTTGTCAGTCGTTTCTTGCAATAGCTCGGGACCGGTTAGTTACGAGTGGCCGATCTCGTGCCACACAATAGGCGATCGAGATCTTCTTCCATATAGTGCCTCGAATGGTGCCATTTGGATGCTGGTATGATAGCTGTTATTGTACGAGAATTCGACTAGAGGCAGGTATGCGTCCCAATTACCACCGAAATCTAGGACACACGAGCGAAGCATGTCTTCAAGGGTACGTATCGTTCTTTCAGTCTAACCGTCGGTTTGGGGATGGAAAGCGGTACTTAAATTAAGCGTAGTACCAAGAGCAGATTGAAAAGTTTCCCAAAGTCGCGAGGTGAACCGAACATCGCGGTCAGAGATGATGTCGCGAGGAGTCCCATGTCGACAGATAATTTCGTCGGTGTAGATTCGGGCTAATCGTTCCACCTTATAGTCTTCCCGTATTGGTAAAAAGTGAGCATATTTAGTCAAACGATCAACAACAACCCAAATGTTGTCGTGACCTGATGACGTGCGCGGGAGTTTTGTTACGAAATCCATAGCTATACTCTCCCACTTCCACACAGGGATCTTGGGTTGTTCGAGTAAGCCAGAGGGTCTTTGATGTTCTGCCTTGACTTTTGCGCAAGTTAGGCATTTTCCGACGTAGAGAGCGATATCCCTTTTCATACCCGGCAACCAGTATTTATAGCAAAGGTCCTGGTACATCTTATCGACACCGGGATGTATAGAATATCGGGATTTGTGGGCTTCGTCCATTAGTATCTTCCTCAAGTCGTTCCGTTTAGGGATCCAAATTCGATCTAGGTAATGAAATATCCCATTCTGCTTATTTACAAGCTGGGCTCCATCGTGGTAGATTCGTTCCTTCTTCAGAGTGCGTTCATTAAAACATGCATGCTGAGCTTCGCAGATGAGAGCTTCGAGATCGTATTGGGCCTGAACATTACGGGTACTGTGCAAATAGCTCCGTCTGCTGAGTGCATCGGCAACGACATTTGCTTTGCCAGGGTGATAACGAATCTCACAGTCGTTGACGCATGTTAAGTTCCTTCTGGTCAAAGATATGTTGTAGGCTCCTATGATTAGTGAAGATCGTACACTTGGTACCATACAGGTAGTGTCGCCAAATCTTTAATGCAAAAACAACCGCGCCTAGCTCGAGATCGTGGGTTGTGTAGTTCTTCTCGTGAATCTTGAGCTGTCAAGATGCGTAAGCAATAACCTTGTCCCGTTGCATGAGAACACAGCCGAGACCAAGGTTCGAGGCATCACAATAGACTATGAAGTCATCGTTCCCTTCAGGTAGCGTGAGGACAGGAGCATTGCAAAGCATGTTCTTGAGGGTTCAAAAGGCAGTCTCTTGTTCAGTTCCCCAAACAAAAGGCTTGTCTTTATGCGTAAGAGCAATAAGCGGCACAACGATCTTTGAGAATCCTTCGATGAATCGTCGATAATAGCCCGTTAGTCCGAGGAAAGAGCGGACTTCAGATGGGTTCTTAGGTGTAATCCAACTCTTAACTGCTTCAATCTTCGCCGGATCGACGTGAATACCCTGACTATGGACAATGTGACCCAGAAACTGAACTTCCTCCAGCCAAAATTCACACTTAGAGAACTTGGCATAGAGTCGATTCCCTTGGAGTAGCTCGAGAACCAAACATAGATGTTGCGCGTGTTCGGCTTTCGATTTGGAATAGATCAGGATATCATCGATGAACACGATGACGAAACGGTCGAGAAAAGGTTTACACACGCGATTCATAAGATCCATGAAAACCGCGGGTGCGTTGGTTAAACCAAAAGGCATAACAACGAATTCATAATGGCCATATCGGGTTCGAAACGCGGTTTTGGGTATATCTTCCTCTTGAATGCGTAGTTGGTGATAGCCTGAGCGTAGATCGATCTTCGAGAAACACGTAGCACCTTGTAGCTGGTCGAATAAATCATCAATGTGAGGCAGAGGGTAGCGATTTTTAATTGTCAGCTTGTTCAACTCCCTATATTCGATGCACATCCGGAACGACCCATCCTTCTTTTTGACGAAGAGGACTGGTGCGCCTCAAGGAGAGGTGCTAGGGCGAATAAAGCCTTTATCAAGTAATTCCTGGAGTTGACTCGATAATTCACGCATTTCTGACGGTGCGAGTCGGTAAGGAGCTTTGGCAACAGAATTGGCTCCAGGAATGAGGTCGATACGGAAGTCGATGTCACGACTTGGAGGTAGTCCGGGAAGTTCCTTAGGAAAAACGTTAGGAAATTCTCGGACAACGGGGACGTCTTTTACTTCCTTCTTCTCTTTCTTTTCCTTCTTCGCTACTACAATATTAGCCATGAAAGTTCTGTATTCCTTGCGGAGATACTTGCTAGCTTGGACACACGACATGAATTTGAGACCCTTCGAAGCAGTTTCACCTTATACACACAATAGATCCCCATTCGCGAGCGAGAATCGAATCATCTTATCGAAGCACACAACTTCAGCATGGTTTTCGCGAAGAAAGTCCATGCCTACTATGATGTCAAAACTTCCGAGTTGCATCGGAATAAGGTCGATTGGGAATGTGTGATTGTTGAGCTCAAGTGTACAATCACGAAGAACATAATTAATGGCGACAGTTCTTCCGGTAGCAACTTCAACATCGAAAGTCGAGGGGAGATGGGCGCGTTTACGGTTAAGGAGCTTTTCGAACTCAAACGATACAAAACACTTATCGGCACTAGTATCAAACAGACATGAAGCATAAATACCATTCACGAGGAACGTACCATTGACCACATTGTTGTCAGCTTGGGCCTGGCGCACGTTGATGTTGAAAGTTCGAGCACGTGCTGCTTGTTGTTGCTGTTGTTACTGTTGAGGTTGTTGCTGCTGCTGAGGCTCTTGTTTCACCACCCTGTTCGGGCACATGTTGGCGAAATGGTTAGGATCGCCACACGCGAAGCAGACTCTGGCGTTGAGCGCGGGTGCCTGAGGAGCTTGTTGACCCTGAGGGGCAGGAAGTAGAGCTTGATGAGCAGTAGTTGGAGCTAGAGCTTGGCTTTGACGACCACGGTAGTTGGTGGTGAAGTGACCATACATGTTGCAGTTTGCACAGAAACGGCAAGCGATTGTAGTCGGGTGATGGTAGGTACAAGTAGGGCAAAGCGGGTGTGGCCCAGTATATGCACGCTTAGCAAGCAGTGCATATGCCACAGGCGCCACTACTTGACGCTGTTGAGCGGGGACAACTTGAATCGGTGCAGCAGTGATCGCACAGTTCTTGTTGCTGGAGCTGTTCTTTCTCTTGTTGCTCGTTGCGGTGGTGGTTTCAGTAGTTGGTGCGGCGGTGGTTGCTTGATGCAGGCTCTTTGAAGTTTTATCCCAGACACCAGCCTTAACCCGCTTGTCGTTGATTTCAGCGGCCAGTAGGTAAGTCTCTTCGATCGTTGTAGTCTTGGCCGCTTGCACGAAATCTGCAACACAGTCAGGCAGGGTTCGGATATACTTCTTGATCGTGATCTCCGGAGTCTTGACTTGATCGGGACAGATAATGCTGAGCTGCTTGAAGCGAGCAGTGAGAGCAGCGTTTTCACCATCCTTCTACTTTATGTGCCAGAATTCATCTTCTAACTTTTGGCGCTCATGAGGAGGGCAAAATTCTTCCAGCATGACTTCTTTGAGCTCATCCCACGACAGATCGTAGGCTGCATCATTCCCACGTTTGTTCATCTCAGCCGTCCACCAGTCTAAGGCACGGGACTGGAAGACACCAGTTGCGTTGAGAGTGCGTAGATCATCGGGGCAACCGCTCTGTCGTAGTGTGACCTCGATGGAGTCAAACTATTGAAACAATGCCGTAGGGCCTTCTTCCCCAGTGAATTCCTTTGGTCTGCATGCTTTAAACTGTTTGAAACTGAAGACAGTTTTGGGTGCAGCTTTGGGAGCTTCGGTTCGGGATTCCTCAGACGACTTGCTCAGATTTTCGTACACTTCACCCATGGCTTTAGCTACTTGCTTAGCGATGATACCAGCAAGTCGTTTGTCTCTTTGCTCTTGGCGAGAGAGTCGTGGGTGACGTAGTCCAGATGATGGTCCAGTTGACATTGTCTGCATCAGACATCGTCATAGGTCTCAGACACGTCATAATCGATTCTCACCTCACACGTCTAATACTTTCTAAAGCTCAGGAACACGTACAATCACGTAGGCACATAAACACATAGTCAAATAGTCACAGATTCACATAAACACAGAATCACATAATCACGTAAGTACGTAGAGCACAGTAGCACAGAAGCATGTAATCACCAGATGCAGTCAGAATACAGAAACCTATCATTCAAAGCTCGTACGCGTTCGAGTGTAGCGATCGCGAATACCTTGTCGAGTAGTATAGTATAAGCGTACACTATAGCATAAGGTCGTCCATAATTTAACGATTTGTCAGCGTTTTGAGATAAAAAAAAATGCAGTGCGAGTCGTGCGTGTCGATCGATGTAAAAGCAAGAATCGAGTAAATCTCCAAAGTTAAACGTGTAACAGATAAACACACGTATAAACACATAAAATCGACGAATCATCAGAGTCAGCAGTTGCGGGCTCAGAATCAAAACATGTAAAAATCGAGGAATAGACTGTCTGCGGCTATTAGACATTCACTATCCAAAGTGACTCGACTATTCTCAAGGACTTGTCGTACACATTTTGACCTTCAGGGCTGTGCTTTTGCCTCGATTATTGGGCATTTGGCACGCATCCCGTTAGTCATACCGTGACTTCAGGTCGTTGGAGTCCGTCGAGACTTTGGTGAGAGTTTTGGAAAACCAAGTAAAAGTCGGAATCAAGTTGTCAAGGTTAGGGTTTCACCCCTGGCTTAACAACTTCTTTCCTGTTTTGATAAAATAGATGAGGATTATGCGTCAAAGTATGGATTTCACTCCTGGTTCAACGCAAAATCCTCGTATTTGTAGATGAAAATGCGAGGCGAACAAGCAATTTGGTCGAGAGTTTGCGGTTTTCACACCTAATCTCGACTTAATCGCTTATTCATAGTTGAAAATCGAGTGTAGTGATAGTGTAACGTAGGCGAGAATAGCGAGGAGTAGCAGTAAGCTCATACATAATCCTTACTGGACATGCACGAGTTGGTCTCTTGGTTCCTAACTATAGACTAGGTCTCTAAGACTTCGACCCGGACTAGGTTGAGTCTTGCCTAATTCCCTATAGTTATGGCTCTGATACCAATCTGCCACACCCAACCGATGGCGGAAACATCGGGGCATGGCACTGAGCGAAACATATTGTCCAGAAGTTTCCATAACAATTATCATTACCAAATAATTTAAAGTAACATGTCCCATACCATGTCTTAAAAGGCAAACAAATTATTACAGACAATTCTAGTCAAGTAGTTCTGTTCCGACAACTCAGATTTATACATATATAATTTATTTATTGGTTTCTAGGACCTCTTTTCCTAGCTTTGATTTCATCACTGCGCAGAGAGCATCCTAGACCTTTCCTAGCCTCAATTTCACAGCGAGCTACGCATATAAACAACTTAAGCACCTGTCACATACGTTAAAGTAAAAGTCAATACACATAGTGTAAAGGTGAGCATACAAGTTTGATAGATATAAAAAGGTTCGAATTCGTTTACGCATAACCAGCACGTACGCATAGTGAAATGAAGCACATTAGTTATCGACATAGATCTATCGGTACCAATGAATGCGGGTTGACTGCCCAAGGCAGTTCGCAATGCATGATTACCACCGTAATCCATGCAAGTAATTGTCCTTAACAACCCCTGCGAACAGGTGCTGAGCCCAAACTATAGTACTATCGTTGCTAAGGCAGGTAGACAACATTCCATGTGTAAACATAACAAACAAGCATTCATTAAGCCACGTATAACATGCAATAATGGTTAGCGTTTAAATAGTATTGAGTAGTGTGTTCGATGTGATTTGAATATTCGTAACGTATGTAACACCCAAAAGTGCATAAAGCAAAAAGGGTTCGAGTATACTCACAGCGTTGATGGATTGAAGGGAGCGCTAGAGAGTAGGGTTAGCCTGAACAGATCGATAGCATAACGATAAGCGACACGTAAAATGGAACAAGTGACGGTTGGGTCGACCAGCAGTTCGATCGGATGGAAATCCGATCGGACGGCCAGTCGTTCGGTTGACAGTCCGCTCGGTTGGTCATCCGGTCGGGTGACCTTTCGAGTGGATTGTTTCCTCCTTTGAGAAGGATGTGTTCGTGTATGATGGTTTGACCTTTGAAGTTTTTGTTGTAGTATTCTGAAAACAGAGAAGTATCTCTACCCTTCAGGTCGGTCGGTCGAACGGTCGTTCGATCGGGTGGCGACTCGAATGGCGAGGCTTCTCAAGGAGAACAAGTTCACAGCAGGGTGGTCACTCGGTCGGATGTCCATCCGGTCGGGTGGCAACTCTGTTATTGAACATGTTGAAAATTGTTTAAGTTTTGAATCAAGATGCAACCCGAGCGGACGGCAGGTCGAGCGGATGGCAACCCGGTCGGACAGCAGTCCGGTCAGACAGCGACTCGTTCCAACTGTCTGTTCGCGTTGTTTCTTGATCTTGCTTGAAGTGTTGTAACTTGAGCGAGACGTTGTGATGGCTGGTTTAAACAATGGGAACCCCATCTCCTCCCTATGACATGACCGAGTAGGAATCACCCTAGAGCGACGGTGCACGGTCCGAGACGATTGTTCATGTCCAAACCCGAAATCACTAGCCTACAGAGGGAACTTGGATCTAGCACTGATGCATCACTATGAACGAGTAGACGATCAGTAGCAGTTCCGATTCCACCGGTTTTGAGTGCATTGAGTGTAAAAGATGTGAAAAGTTAGAATAGACATTCCTTTCAACTCTTTTATACTTGGAAACACTTAGATTTATATGAAAACATTGATTAATCCTGTGGAAATCGTTCAGATTCAAGTTGTTCTTGATGGATTGCAGCCAAAACATGAAGTTCCTAAGAACACATGATGACATCATCCTAGAACACCTCGAATCTAGTGATTTCACGGTTAAAAGTTAAGATTTAAAAGATAGAAAGGTGTAGGAGTGTGTGTAGATTAAGGAAGTACAAGATTTAGGACGAGATCTTACCGGAATTGAGAGAAATCGAAGAAAAGGTGGGGAGCACGAGCTGGTCGGACGAGAGTTTCCAAAAGTGGAAAGTATGATGGTGATAGGAGGTATTTATAGGGTTTCCCAAAGTGGAAAGGGCTGGTCGGTTGGATGGCATCTCGTCCGGGTAGCAGCCCGGCCGAGTGGCTCCTCGGTCGGATGGCACCTCGCTCGGGTGGCAGTCCGGCCGGGTGGCTGTTCGGTCGGCTGGCACCTGGTTCGAGTGCTCGGCGCGACGAGTTTTGCAGTTTCGATTTCGATTGCGAGTGTGGCGATGCGATAGGGTTTCCTAGTCAAATTACTTTTAATCCCAACTACTCATATCTTGCACTGTCTCTTCTCTACCAATTATCATACTATTTCGTTTGCGATTGAATACCACACATAACATAATTTAAACGTGCACAAGTAACACGTTAGGCACACACACACGTATAACAATAATCAAAAAGTGTAATTTGAGTTACGAGTTCTATTGCGATTCGGTGTTGATTAAATTAGATTGATTATCGTTTAGTCGACTTTATCGCATTGTTACTTCCTATAGTTTACAGTCGTACGTTGATTAAATAGCGAATAACACACGTCGATTATTCTAATTATTGACACTTACTCCACATAATACAACTAAAATAAACCCATAAAACGAATTCACTATTAGTCAAGTCGCTCGATCGGTCGTTGACTTTGACCTTGACTTTGACTTTCCTGAGAACACGGGGTGTTACAGATAGGCTACAGGTCCTATTCTTCTAATAATCTCAAAAGGTCCAACATACCTGGGGCTTAGCTTTCCCCTTTTGATGAATCTTACCACTCCTTTCCAGGGAGAGACTTTCAATAACGCTTTATCTCCTACTTGAAATTCCAATGGCTTTCGTCGGTTATCAGCATAACTCTTTTGTCGATCACGTGCTGCTTTCAGTCTTTCCTTGACTTGAATGATCTTGTCTGTTGTTTCTTGTACTATTTCAGGTCCAGATAGTTGCTTTTCTCCAATTTCTGACCAACAGACTGGAGTTCGGCATTTTCGTCCATAAAGTGCTTCGAATGGTGCAGCATTGATACTTGTGTGATAACTGTTATTATAAGAAAATTCTATCAATGGTAAATGATCGTCCCAATTACCTCCAAAATCGATTACACAAGCTCTAAGCATGTCTTCCATGGTCTGAATTGTCCTTTCGCTTTGTCCGTCGGTTTGAGGATGATAAGCTGTGCTTAGATTTAACTTGGTTCCCATGGCTTTTTGGAAACTTGTCCAAAAATGAGAGGTAAAACGACTATCTCTGTCAGAAACAATTAATAGAGGAATTCCATGTAATGAAACTATTTTATTTACATATAATTTAGCTAAATGTTCCATGCTGAAAGTTTCTTTCATTGGTAGGAAATGAGCTGACTTGGTTAATCTGTCTACATTCACCCAGATTGTATCATTACCTTTTCTTGTTTTGGGTAATTTAGTAACAAAATCCATTGTTATTAATTCCCATTTCCAAACAGGCATTTCTAACTGTTGCAATAAACCTGAGGGTTTCTGATGTTCAGCTTTGACTTGTGAACAGGTTAAACACTTTGCAACATATGCTGCTATATCCTTTTTCATTCCTATCCACCAAAAATTCTTCCTTAAGTCCTGATACATCTTATCACTTCCAGGATGCATCGTATACTTAGACTTATGGGCTTCTTCTAATATACGGTGACGTAGGTTTCCTAATTTAGGTATCAACATTCTTTTCTTATGGAATCTCCAAATTCCATCTGTTCCTTGTTCTAATTCCTTAATCATTCCTTTTAACTTTTTAGTATCATTCTTGATTACTGATTCTTGTGCTTTTCTAATCTGTTCGTTTAAATCTACTTGCAGATTTAACTTAAGAGAACGTACTCTTTTTGGCTTTTCGTGATACTTTCGACTTAAAGCATCAGCTACTATGTTGGCCTTTCCTGCATGGTACTAGATATCACAATCAAAATCACTAAGTATCTCCATCCAGCGTCTTTGTCTCATATTCAATTCCTTTTGCCCAAAAACATACCTTAAACTCTTATGGTCGGTGAATATAGTAAACTTACTACCGTATAGGTAATGTCTCCAAATTTTAAAGGCAAAAATTATAGCTCCTAATTCTAGATCATGGGTTGAATAATTTTCTTCATGATTCTTAAGTTGTCTAGAAGCGTAAGCTATAACCTTTTGACGTTGCATTAACACACATCCATAACCTAACTTAGAAGCGTCACAATAGATTACAAAATCTTCAGTTCCTTCTGGAAACGCTAGTATGGGTGCATGGGTTAATCTTTGCTTAAGGATTCTAAAGGCTTCTTCTTGTTTTGGTCCCCATTCAAATTTAATGGATTTACAGGTTAACTTAGTTAAGGGAATAGCTATTCTAGAAAAATAGCGAATAAACCTTCTATAATAAGCGGCCAATCCTAAGAAACTTCTAACCTCGGTTGGTGACTCAGGGGTTTTCCACTTGGTTATCGCCTCGATCTTGGTGGGATCTACATGAATTCCTTCATGATTCACTAAATGTCCAAGAAATTGTAACTGCTCTAACCAAAACTCACACTTCAAAAACTTAGCATAAAGCTTTTCTTTTCTCAATAAACTTAGAAGTGCGTACAGATGGGCTGCATGTTCCTCTTTGCTCTTGGAATAAATAAGAATATCATCTATAAAGACAAGTATGAATTTATCCAAATATGGCTTACATATTCGGTTCATCATGTCCATGAATGCAGCTGGGGCATTGGTTAAACCAAATGGCATGACAGTAAATTCGTAATGGCCATACCTTGTTCTGAAAGCGGTCTTAGGAATGTCCTCTTCTTGTACCTTTAATTAATGATATCCTGATCTTAAATCGATTTTAGAGAAAAATCGTGCTCCTTGCAACTGATCGAACAGATCATCGATTCTTGGTAATGGATACCGATTCTTAATCGTGACTTTGTTCAATTCACGGTAGTCAATGCATATACGCATTGATCCGTCCTTCTTTTTAACGAATAAAATCGGTGCTCCCTATGGGGATGAGCTTGGCTGTATGAATCATTTTTCCAATAATTCATCTATCTGTTTCTTTAGTTCCTGCATTTCTGCGGGTGCCAAACGGTAAGGTGCTTTGGCAATTGGTGCGGTTCCTGGTATTAAATGGATTCTGAATTCTATTTCTCTGTCTGGAAGTTGGCCTGGTAGCTCTTATGGAAATACATCTGAAAACTGGGATACTACTGGAATATCTTTTAATTCTTTTTCTTTAGTGTTAGTGATTATAGAAATCAAATACACTAATGATCCTTTCCTTATATAACTTGCAGTTTTCATCACAGAGATGAACTTTGTGGATTTAAGGGTTTTATTTCCTTTAATTGTGATCTTTTCATCCTTTGGTGAATTGAATTGAATTGACTTTTAATCACATAAAATACTGGCTTTATTGGCTATTAACCAATCCATTCCTTAACACAACATCTGATTTAAAATTTCTATTCTTGCTCCCTGCAAGATTTCAGAAATCTTAATGGTTTCCCTATTTGCTGTCTCTACAAGACATTCTTGTGGAAGTTTAGTTAATGATTGATTAAGAAGTTTGCAAAATGAAGTATTAATAAAACTTTGGTTCGCACCAGAGTCAAATAATACTTTAGCAAAAACATCATTAACTAAAAACGTACCAGTGATCACATCCGGGAACATCTTTGCTTCTTCTACAGTCAGAACAAATGCTCTAGCATTTTTAGTATTCTTGGCATTTGTAGCTGGGGCTAACTTTGGACAGTTAGGCTTGATATGACGTTGTTCTCCGCAGTTATAGCATATCCTATTGTTAGGCTTTTTCCTGTAGTCTTCCTCCTTGTGTCTAGATATTTTGCAAAAGTTACAGTATATGGAGCATCTTTCGGAATGCTTCCTTTTGGAATACTTACAGTAGGGTGCAGAGGTAGAACCTACATTTCTCACATGGTTAGAATTTCCAGAACGGAATTCTTGAGTGAGTTTCTGGGTTTGGTTCCTCCTTTGATGTTCTCGTGTACGGACTAATTCATCTGTCAAGGTGTTGGCTAGTTCTACAGCTTCTTCTATGATTTGAGGTTTAGCTGCCTTGACTACATGTCTAATTTTCCCAATTAATCCCCAGATGTAACGGAAGATTAAAACTGGTTCAGGTGAAGTAAGGGTTGGTACTATTCTGGCATATTCAAAGAATAATGTTGTATAACCCTTACTATCTACCCCAATCATCTTAAGGTTTAAGAATTTGTTTGCTATCTGTTCCTTTTCATTAGGAGGACAGAATTTCCTTTCTACCATGTTTTTAAACTCCTCCCATTCCATATTGTAAGTCCTTTCACTTCCTCTAGACTGGAGGATAGTGTTCCACCTTTCTAGTGTTGAATTCTTAAACAGATTGGAAGCAAACATTATCTTATCCTCTTCAGCACATTTACTTATTCTTAAGACTGCCTCAATCTTTTCTATCCAACGTAGAGATGCAACGGCCCCTTCATTGCCCGAGAATTCCATTGGTTTACAAGACCAGAATTCTTTATAAGAACAACCGTAAGACACGGTTCTTCTTCTTTTGGGAATGGGCACTTGAAGTACGGGCCAATTGTTCACGTTGTTTTCAGGTTCAGAGGGTCGCTTACTATCATGTTTGCTTTTATTTTCGGCTTCCCTAACCGTTTTGATAATATATGGCATCGCATCTATTATCCCTTGTGCCACTATATGTTGCATGGCACTGTTATCCACTTGGTTTCCGTTATTGTTGTTGTTCGGGTTCTCACTATCCAAGTTAATGTGTCGCAACCCCCGCCCCCGCCCCCTATCTGTCCCAGGAACGGGCGGCCGCGAGACCAGTTTTGGTGGTATCAGTTTTGTTTATCGTTTATCATTTTGGCAGCGGAAATTTCATCAGGACCGTAGTTAGGAAATATTTATCAGAGTAAAACCACCATATTTTATATTAATAATCACATGGGTAAAACCCAAGTTTCTTATTACAACATGTTTATAGCGGTAAACCCTATTTTATTGAATTTAAAACATCATCTTTTAGGTAACTTTATAGCCACATTTTTCCAAGCCGTCAGTGCTCTCCAGCTGGCTTTATTCTAATTGGCTTTTACATTTTGTTACCTGAAACGCGTTTTAAAAACATTTGTCAGTGGGAAATACTGGTGAGTGAATCCCAGTTTAATCAAGAAGAGTTTTATCATTTAACAGTATTGAGAGCGATTACAATGTTTATGTCTACACAATTACTCATTCAGTATTGTCAATCCTGACTTGTGGGTCATATTACACATTGGCTAACTCTTTGTCCAATGGTAACGTATTCCACATTTTGTATACAAAACCCCAACATACTGACAGTAATTGAAGAACTACAAAGACTTAATCACTGCTTAATTGCATTGTAAAACATTTAAGGTTTTGTAAAAACAGTTTACAAAAAGGAGATTACTCACAAAAAGGTTTACATAAAATAAGGATTACTCACATTGTTGTCTTAGGTTTTCTGTAAGGGTTTCCTGGTGATAATCTATAATTTACACAAATGTACATATGTTAGTAAAATAACCCATTATTTACATTAGTAATACCCTCCCCGAGACGGCATTCCAACGACTCGACAGCCGTTACGGAACCCTGGATCAATCAGGCAGCGTATCTAATACGTAACCGGGGTTATAATACTTACATCAGGGCAGAACTTCGTTAATTAGGGGGGGGGGGGTATAATGCCCGGAAATGACTTATACTATGTACAAATTCATTGAGAGAGAAAAGATTTGAGCGAGTTTCGACTGAAGGCCCGATGCCCTCTTATATAAGGCTGTAATCCGAGTCTCTCGCGGCCCGCGTAAGAGTAAGCTTAGGCTTACGCGGCCCGCGTCGTAGGGGGTCTAGGTCGTAGCTGATCCGGGTCACGAGTATAGGTTCAACACGTGTTGCCACGTGTCAACACCGGGTGTTGCCTCATCTTTGATCGCTCGCGGCCAGCGTAGGCAGTAGCCAAAGGCTACACGCCCCGCTATAGCCTTTAAATTTTTGTTTTTATATTATTTTTTATGCTAGATCGTATTTTGGGCTCGGTTTTCACATACGGGGTTTATTTAAGACATATAGGAATAATTTAAAATATTTTAGGGTGTCAAAAATATTTAGGAGGGTTGTTATATCCTCCCCACCTTGTTTTAGAGCTCGTCCTCGATGTCTACTGGAACAAGTGTAGGTATTTCCTTTGCATTTCTGATTCAAGCTCCCATGTGTATTCTGGTCCTCTTTTGGAGTCCCACTTCACTTTGACTAGAACTAATCTCTTATGCTTGAGGTTCTTAACTTTCTTGTCTTCAATCTGGAGGGGTCTTTCTACAAACTTTAACTGTTCATTTACCTCTATATCCTTAAGAGGTACTACAAGTGATTCATCAGCTAAACACTTTTTGAGATTAGATACATGAAATACATCATGTATTCCTGCCATTTCCTCTGGTAGTTGTAGTTGATAGGCTACTGGTCCTATTCTTCTAATAATCTCAAAAGGTCCAACATACCTGGGGCTTAGCTTTCCCCTTTTGATGAATCTTACCACTCCTTTCCAAGGTGAGACTTTTAATAACACTTTATCTCCTACTTGAAATTCCAATGACTTTCGTCTGTTATCAGCATAGCTCTTTTGTCCATCACGTGCTGCTTTCAGTCGTTCCTTGACTTGAATGATTTTGTTTGTTGTTTCTTGTACTATCTCAGGTCCAGATAGTTGCTTTTCTCCAATTTCTGCCCAACAGACTAGCGTTCGACACTTTCGTCCATAAAGTGCTTCGAATGGTGCAGCATTAATACTCGTGTGATAACTGTTATTATAAGAAAATTCTATCAATGGTAAATGATCATCCCAATTACCTCTGAAATCAATTACACAAACTCTAAGCATATCCTCCATTGCCTGAATTGTCCTTTCGCTTTGTCCGTCCGTTTGGGGATGATAAGCGGTGCTTAGATTCAACTTGGTTCCCATTGCTTTTTGGAAACTTATCAAAAAATGAGAGGTAAAACGACTATCCCTGTCAGAAACAATTGATAGAGGAATTCCATGTAATGAAACTATTTCATTTACATATAATTTAGCTAACTGTTCCATACTGAAAGTTTCCTTCATTGGTAGGAAATGAGCTGACTTGGTTAGCCTGTCTACAATCACCCAGATTGTATCATTACCTTTTCTTGTTTTGGGTAATTTAGCAACAAAATCCATTGTTATTAATTCCCATTTCCTTACAGGCATTTCTAAGTGTTGCAATAAACCTGAGGGTTTCTGATGTTCAGCTTTGACTTGTGAACAAGTTAAACACTTTGAAACATATGCCGTTATATCCTTTTTCATTCCTATCCACCAGAAATTCTTCCTTAAATCTTGATACATCTTATCACTTCCAGGATGCATCGTATACTTAGACTTATGGGCTTCTTCTAATATACGATGGAGCAGGTTTCCTAATTTAGGTATCCACATTCTTTTCTTATGGAATCTCCAAATTCCATCTGTTCCTGGTTCTAATTCCTTAATCATTCCTTTTAACTTTTCAGTATCATCCTTGATTACTGATTCTTGTGCTTTTCTAATCTGATCATTTAAATCTACTTGCAAATTTAACTTATGAGAACGTATTCTTTTTGGCTTTTCGTGATACTTTCGACTTAAAGCATCAGCAACTACATTTGCATTTCCTGCGTGATATTGGATATATCAATCAAAATCACTAACTAACTCCATCCAACGTCTTTATCTCATATTCAATTCCTTTTGCCCAAAAACATACCTTAAACCCTTATGGACGGTAAATATGGTAAACTTACTACAGTATAGGTAATGTCTCCAAATTTTAAGGGCAAAAATTATAGCTCCTAATTCTAGATCATGGGTTGAATAATTCTCTTCATCATTCTTAAGTTGTCTAGAGGCATAAGCTATAACCTTTTGACGTTGCATTAATACACATCCATAACCTAATTTAGAAGCGTCACAATAGATTACAAAATCTTCAGTTCCTTCTGGTAACGCTAGTATGGGTGTATGGGTTAATCTTTGCTTAAGAATTCTAAAGGCTTCTTCTTGTTTTGATCCCCATTCAAACTTAATGGATTTACAGGTTAACTTAGTTAAGGGAATGGCTATTCTAGAAAAATCTCGAATAAACCTTCTATAATAACCGGCCAATCCTAAGAAATTTCTAACCTCAGTTGGTGACTCAGGGGTTTTCCACTTGGTAATCGCCTCGATCTTGGTGGGATCTACATGAATTCCTTCATGATTGACTAAATGTCCAAGAAATTTTACATGTTCTAACCAAAACTCACACTTCGAAAACTTAGCATAAAGCTTTTCTTTTCTCAATAAACTTAGAAGTGCGTGCAGATGGGCTGCATGTTCCTCTTTGCTTTTGGAATAAATAAGAATATCATCTATAAAGACAATTATGAATTTATCCAAATATGGCTTACATATTCGGTTTATCATGTCCATGAATGCAGCTGGGGCATTGGTTAAACCAAATGGCATGACAGTAAATTCATAATGGCCATACCTTGTTCTGAAAGAGGTCTTAGGAATGTACTCTTCCTGTACCTTTAATTGATGATATCCTGACCTTAAATCGATTTTTGAGAAAAATCGTGCTCCTTGCAATTGATCGAACAGATCATGTATTCTTGGTAATGGATACCGATTCTTAATCGTGACCTTGTTCAATTCACGATAGTCAATGCACATCCGCATTGATCCGTCCTTCTTTTTAACGAATAAAATCGGTGCTCCCCATGGGGATGAGCTTGGCTGTATGAATCCTTTCTCCAATAATTCGTCTAACTGTTTCTTTAATTCCTGCATTTCTGCGGGTGCCAAACGGTAAGGTGCCTTGGCAATTGGTGCAGTTCCTAGTATCAAATGGATTATGAATTCAACTTCACTATATGGAGGTTGGCCTGGTAGTTCTTCTGGAAATACATCTGAAAACTGGGATACTACTGGAATATCCTTTAATTCTTTTCCTTTAGTGTTAGTGATTATAGAAATCAAATACACTAATGAACATTTTCTTATATAACTTGTTGTTTTCATCACAGAGATGAACTTTGTGGATTTAGAGAACTTATTTCCTTTAATTGTGATCTTTTCACCTCTTGGTGAATTTACTTGAATTAACTTTTGATCACATAAAATACTGGCTTTATTGGCTATTAACCAATCCATTCCTAACACAACATCAAATCCTGCTAGATTCATGGGGTAAAGGTTTGCAATAAATTTCTGATTTAAAATTTCTATTATTTCTCCCTGCAAGATTTCAGAAATCTTAATAGTTTCCCCGTTTGCTGTCTCTACTAGACATTCTTGTGGGAGTTTAGTTAATGATTGCTTAAGAAGTTTGCAAAATGAAGTATTAATAAAACTTTGGTTCGCACCAAAGTCAAATAATACTTTAGCAAAAACAGCATTAACTAAAAACGTACTAGTGATCGCATCCGCGATCATCTTTGCTTCTTCTGCAGTCAGAACAAATGCTCTAGCATTTTTGGTGTTCTTGTTATTTGCTGCTGGGGCTAGCTTTGGACAGTTAGGCTTGATATGACCTTGTTCTCCGCAGTTGTAGCATATCCTGTTGTTAGGCTTTTTCCTGCAGTCTTCCTCCTTGTGCCCAGATATTTTGCAAAAGTTACAGTATATGGAGCATCTTCTTAAATGCTTCCTTTTGCAATACTTACAGTAGGGTGCAGAGGTAGAACCTACATTTCTCCCATGGTTAGAATTTCCAGAATGAAATTCTTGAGTAAGCTTCTGGGTTAGGTTCCTCCTTTGATCCTCTTCTCGTGTACGGACTAATTCATCTGTCAAGGTGTTTGCTAGTTCTACAGCTTCTTCTATGGTTTGAGGTCTAGCTGCCTTGACTACATGTCTAATCTCCCCAATTAATCCCCAGGTGTAACGGGAGATTAAAACTGGTTCTGGTGAACCAAGGGTTGGTACTATTCTGGCATATTCAAAGAATAATATAGTATAACCCTTACTTTCTACTCCAATCATCCTAAGGTTTAGGAATTTGTTTGCTATGTGTTCCTTTTTCTAATCTCCCCAATTAATCCCCAGGTGTAACGGGAGATTAAAACTGGTTCTGGTGAACCAAGGGTTGGTACTATTCTGGCATATTCAAAGAATAATGTAGTATAACCCTTACTTTCTACTCCAATCATCCTAAGGTTTATGAATTTGTTTGCTATCTGTTCCTTTTCATTTGGAGGACAGAATTTCCTTTCTACCATGTTTTTAAACTCCTCCCATTCCATATTATAAGTTCTATCACTTCCCCTTGATTGGAGGATAGTGTTCCACCATTCTAGTGCTGAATTCTTAAACAGATTGGAAGCAAACATTATCTTATCCTCTTCCGCACATTTACTTATTCTTAAGACTGCCTCAATCTTTTCTATCCAACGTAGAGATGCAACGGCCCCTTCATTGCCCGAGAATTCCATTGGTTTACAAGACCAGAATTCTTTATAAGAACAACCGTAAGACACGGTTCTTCTTCTTTTGGGAATGGGCACTTGAAGTACGGGCCAATTGTTCACGTTGTTTTCAGGTTCAGAGGGTCGCTTACTATCATGTTTGCTTTTATTTTCGGCTTCCCTAACCGTTTTGATAATATATGGCATCGCATCTATTATCCCTTGTGCCACTATATGCTGCATGGCACTGTTATCCACTTGGTTTCCGTTATTGTTGTTGTTCGGGTTCTTATTATCCAAGTTAATGTTACTCTGGTTATCATTATTCTGGTTTTCCTGGTTTACCTCGTCGTCCATCTGATTTTTAAACATTTACCAATCATTAATATCACAAAAGAATTAATAATTTGGGTAACAACCATACAACACACATATTAACCAAAAGTATCGAGCATTGCGACTTTACTCTTTTCTATTATAGTATGCATCAAATACACACTAAGACTGGAATTTAAATTACAATACTACTATGCATCGCTAACCACAAAGTGGTCTATACTACAACATATATTATATATATATATATATATACATTTTCATACAAACATATTATGTATTATTATTATTATTATTATTACCAACTCCACCATCATTTTACTGGTCTGGATTCATCCAGTAATCCATATTGCGCTCGTCGTACTTCCAGACGAGTCGCTCTCCTACCTGCCTCATCCTCTCACTACTTTCCTAGATTTCTTCTCCGAAAGTTCGGAGCTCATGCACATTTTCTGCACTCATTGGGGGTGCAGGTGCTGGTACTGGGTCCGGGTACTGGGGCATGGGATTCTCCTGAGGGTAAGGATTCTCTAAAATCTCCTGAATGTATTCATCGTTGTCGTAGTAGGGATCTAGAGGGTCCAGACCTGGATAGGCTGCTAGATTCGGCGTGGGTTCATCGTTTAAGTGGTAGCGCGACACATAATCCTTATGATCATCGAACCATGGATCATAATCCGGGTCTAAGGGATTAGGGGCTGGTATCCTAGGTATCTCCTCAGGGTTGAAATCATGCATTTCTACTTGATTTTCAGGGTTGTGCTCTATCTCCATCGGCTGAGTAGGGAACAAAGGTAAGGGTTGTGGGGCTACTAGTTGTTCCAGATTTGGGTCGGCAGCAGTTGTTGCTAGGATATGAAAATTAGCTAGGCTTCTATTAAGCATATCCTGCGTATGGGCATCTGACTCTCGCTTAGCGGCTGCTCGGACTCTTTGCTGTTGCAACTTTTGCATTCTTTTCCTAGGCTCAAATGCTCCCTTACTGAACCATCCTCTCTTTTTATGAGGGAATGGCTCTTCAGACTGAGCCTTAAAGACAAACATCCCTTCTTCATTATCAGCGGCATACCCAGAGAGGGCAGGCTGTGAAGAGGTACCTTCACTCCTAGGTGAATCTGACAATTGACGATACACGTCTGAGGGTCCTTGATCACTCATACTGAAAACTAACAAATAGTCAAATAACACATGACAATAAATTACAGATATGCACGTATTTTCATCATTAATTTCCTAACAATTTAAATAATATATTGATGTCAGCAGAACACTGGCTGAATCAGTGGCTTAGCTCTGATACCACCTTCTGTCGCAACCCCCGCCCCCTATCTGTCCCGGGAACGGGCGGCTGCTAGACCAGTTTTGGTGGTATCAGTTTTGTTTATCGTTTATCATTTTGGCAGCGGAAATATCATCAGGACCGTAGTTAGGAAATATTTATCTGAGTAAAACCACCATATTTTATATTAATAATCACATGGGTAAAACCCAAGTTTCTTATTACAACATGTTTATAGGGATAAACCCTATTTTATTGAATTTAAAACATCATCTTTTAGGTAACTTTTATAGCCACATTTTTCCAAGCCGCCAGTGCTCTCCAGCTGGCTTTCTTCTAATTGGCTTTTATATTTTGTTACCTGAAACGCGTTTTAAAAAGATTTGTCAGTGGGAAATGCTGGTGAGTGAATCTCAGTTTAATCAAGAAGAGTTTTATCATTTAACAGTATTGAGAGCGATTACAATGTTTATGTCTACACAATTACTCATTCAGTACTGTCAATCCTGACTTGTGGGTCATATTACACATTGGCTAACTCTTTGTCTAATGGTAACGTATTCCACATTTTGTATACAAAACCCCAACATACCGGCAGTAATTGAAGAACTACAAAGACTCAATCACTGCTTAATTGAATTGTAAAACATTTAAGGTTTTGTAAAAACAATTTACAAAAAGGAGATTACTCACAAAAAGGTTTACATAAAATAAGGATTACTTACATTGCTGTCTTTGGTTTTCTGTAAGGGTTTCCTGGTGATAATCTATAATTTACACAAATGTACATATTTTAGTAAAATAACCCATTATTTACATTAGTAATACCCTCCCCGAGACGGTATTCCAACGACTACGTCGGGCAGAACCTCGACAGCCGTTACGGAATCCTGGATCAATCGGGCAGCGTATCTAATACGTAACCGTGGTTATAATACTTACATCGGGGCAGAACTTTGTTAATTAGGGGGGGGGTATAATGCCCGGAAATTACTTATACTACGTAGAAATTCATTGAGAGAGAAAAGATTTGACCGAGTTTCGACTAAAGGCCCGATGCCCTCTTATATAGGGCTGTAATCCGAGTCTCTAGCGGCCCGTGTAAGAGTAAGCTTAGGCTTACGCGACCCGTGTTGTAGGGGGTCTAGGTCATAGCTGATCCGGGTGATGAGTATAGGTTCAACACGTGTTGCCACGTGTCAACACCGGGTGTTGCCTCATCTTTGATCGCTCGCGGCCCGCGTAGGCAGTAGCCAAAGGCTACGCGCCCCGCGACAGCCTTTAAATTTTTGTTTTTATTTTATTTTTAATGCTAGATCGTATTTTGGGCTCGGTTTTCACATACGGGGTGTATTTTAAGACATATAGGAATAATTTAATATATTTTAGGGTGTCAAAAATATTCAGGAGGGTTGTTATATAACGTTACTCTGGTTATCGTTATTCTGGTTTTCCTGGTTTACCTCGTCGTCCATCTGGATTTTAAACATTTACCAATTATTAATATCACAAAATAATTAATAATTTAGGCAACAATCACACAATACACATATTAGTCAAAAGCGTCGAGCATTGCGACTTTTGTCTTTTCTATTATAGTATGCTTCTAATACAAACCAATACTAAAAAAAATTACAAGACAATACTATTATGCATCACTGACCACGAAGTGGTCTATACTACAACATATATTATTATTATATATTTTTTTTCATACAAACATATATGTTATTATTATATTATTATTATTACCAACTCCACCATCTCCTTCACTAGTCTGGATTCATCCAATAATCCATATTGCGCTCGTCGTACTTCTAGACGAGTCGCTCTCCTACCTGCCTCATCCTCTCACTACTCTCTAAAATTTCTTTTCCGAAAGTTCGGAGCTCGTGCACATTATCTGCACTCATTGGGGGTGCAGGTGCTGGTACTGGGTCCGGGTACTGGGGCATGGGATTCTCCTGAGGGTAGGGATTCTCTAAGATCTCCCTAATGTATTCATCATTGTCGTAGTAGGGATCTAGAGGGTCCAGACCTGGATAGGCTGCTAACTTCGGCATGGGTTCGTCGTTTAGATGGTAGCGTGGCACATAATCCCTATGATCATCAAACCATGGATCATAATTCGAGTCTAAGGGATTAAAAGCTGGTATCCTAGGTATATCCTTAGGGTTGAAATCATGCATTTCTACTTGATTTTCTGGGTTATTTTCTATCTCCATCGGCTGAGTAGGGAACAAAGGTAAGGGTTGTGGGGCTACTAGTTGTTCCAGATTTGGGTCGGTAGCAGTTGTTGCTAGGATATGAAAATTGGCTAGGCTTCTATTAAGCATATCCTGTGTATGGGCATCTGACTCTCGCTTAGCGGGTGCTAGGACTCCTTGCTGTTGCAACTTTCACATTCTTTTCCTACGCTCAAATGCTCCCTTACTGAACCATCCTCTCTTTTTCTGAGTGAATGGCTCTTCAGACTAAGCCTTAAAGACAAACATCCCTTCTTCATTATCAGCGGCATACCCAGAGAGGGCAGGCTGTGAAGAGGTACCTTCACTCCTAGGTGAATCGGACAACTGACATAAAGGTTGTTCCAGAGACATAACGGGTAACATTTCACTGTTGCAAAATGTATATTTCTTTACAGTTGATATGTTTCGTTTGAAGGAGATAAGAGAGGTAAGACATGATCAGTGAAAAGGTACAATTTGAATTTCGTATTCTAATTACGATATTGATTTGTCTTAAATCTTATGATGGAACAGTTAGCCAAAAACAACAAAAATATTTTCATTATCTTTTGTGTTTCTCTTTGACATACGTTTTCGTTGTTAGGTAAATTTGCGCATAAGATTTACGCACAAATTTAGGGGGATATCTAGAGATATCTGTAAATACAGAAAACGAGAAAATACAAAAACATTCGAAAAACAGAAAATCAAAAAATATTTTGTTGCATATATGGGAAATGAAATAAATTTTCACTATGTGGATTAAGGCTGACTCATGTAAGACCAATATTGAAATGGTATGACTCTAGAGCGATATGTTGGTAGGCTTTATCCTGATGGCTGGATTCTTTGACTAGTTCTATGCAGAACACTAATATTATCCTATGACCTCAGGAAAGAACATCACTTGGAATTAGGACATGTCAATTTGAATGCGTGTGTGATGTCCCGATACACACAATATCATTCTAGTTCCGAAATATTTTCTGACCAACTCGTGTATCTCCTCTGTTTTGCGTGAGCAAAGACCTGGAGGTGCTAGGCAACGTCAGCTTCTGTTTTGCGTGAGCAAAGACCTAGCTGTACGTTGTCGCGCTATAGATCAATTACACCTGAAAGAGGTCCTCTAGTGCCCAAAAGAAACCCGAAAAACCTATATTAAACTGAGAAAACTCATTTGATCTGTATATTATATCCATCTCTACAAATGATCTATTCTATTCTTTTCTCAATCCAGTCCCAGTCAAGGTTTCAGAATCCTAGAACGGGCTTGTGAAATATGTGGTAGGGAAACTACACGTATGATAGCGTGTTCTGATTAAAATTACAGGATTTGATTGTGATTGAATTGAGTGTTCATATAAATTAAATTGAAAAACATGATAAATCAGTTGCAGACCATTACATGACAAAGGCCTAAGGAGATAAGTTTAAGTAGACAAATGTACTAGCAATCGCTCGGATCACCCAAAGTAAATTAGTGTTGATAAGTGTAGTCTGGCCCGAAACACTGTGATTTAATCCCATTGCAATTTGTAATTGTATATTAGTTTCTTTGCTTATTAGTGTTTCAAATTTAAAAATCAAAAATCCAAAAATAGAATGGTTATTTGTTTTATTAAAAAAATAACCGTTCTTGAAGATTTGATTGATCATCATAAATTGAATGAAATTTGAATTGTGAAATCCGGGTACAAATACTTGGATGTACCAAGTGTTCATGTGGTATTTCCCTCTGTTGTTTAGAAATGTTGCTTATGAGTTCCTGAGCATGTGCAGAAATTGATTTATATCAAGAAATAGGGGTTGTTGAAGATTGAGATGCTGTTGGCTGCTAACAAAGCATGAGGCATCACAACAAAAAGATGTGCCTGATTCAGAAGAACCAGTTATGAGTCATCATCTGACAGTGATAGTACATTTGAAGAAGTACCTGTGAACCTGCTTGAAAGAGAAGACATTGACAAAGAAAAGAGTTGCTTAGAATCCTCCTCTTGCATTCTTTTCAGCAAGTTTTTCAAGCAAAGTTGATCGTGATTAAGAAGAACAACGAGCCCAAGTTTGAAGATTAAGAGATAAAGTATCTTCCCACAGAGACATGAGATAGACAGCAGTTTAATAAAGACATTATAAACCTAGGGGGATATTGTAAGGCCATATAATTGAGTAGGTTTACGCTTATCTTTATCAAACACAATTATAGGCTATTGGGCTTAGCCTTGTAGTGGGTTAGATAATATTGGGATAAGCCATGTGGGCTATTTAAGTGATTTGGGCCTGTTTGGTTAGTTATATTGTGCATATGGGCTTAGCCCGGTTTGTAACTAGGTCACCCTATGTAACTATAAATAGGGTGAACCTAGGTCATTAGAAGGTTGGCTGTTCTGTTTTATAGTTTTTCATTATTTTCGAATTCCTTGTGGGTGTACCAGACGGTTCTCTAGAAACCGTGTGCACTTTGATATTCAATCAATACAAATCGTTCTTGTTCTTATCACTTTCATCAGTATTCCGCACTCTTGATTGTGATTTTGATATCCGGTTGATTGTTTTGGGACTTACAATTACCAAACTCGTTTTTGGGGTGTTATAGAAAGGTATCATCACACATCACCGTCTCTGCCATGAGTATTTAATGCCTGGAACTGGAGAGAGAAAGTGTTTGCCGAAAAAGTACGAGGTTGGTACTGACTTCACTAAATGCAAGGATTATCGCTCGGGTAAGAAGGAGACACAAATCCATCGGTGGCAAAGATCCCTTCTGGCATAACAGAAGACCGTTAGACCTCTACAGGATACCCACCGTCCGATAAGCTTATCTTTTTATATAAGCCATATATGTGATCATCAAAGATAAGAATTCAATAACTCCCTTCCACCAACAAAGAATCACATTTACTTCGAACATTCTCTGATTCGCATTGAATATTTGTATCTTAGAGTTCACACCATACATTCCGGCGACCTCGTTGTGCCGGAATATCGTTTCTTCTTCTGCAAGTTTACTTACTCTCACGCCGGAGCTTGGTCACGGACTCCCCTTCGGGACGGGGCTAACGGTGCTCTCTTTTGTAGACCCTTTAGAAGATCTCTTTGGACGCTAACGAGTCTCTTCAACAACAATCCAGGGTTAGGGGATTCAACATTAGCGCCATCCGTGGGGCCTTTGTCAACAGAAGTATCCTAGTAACAACACTCGTGTTTAGGAAGGTCTTTCCTTTGAGCTAGCTTACAGGATGACAACACCGCCTCCCACTAATGCTAAGATTTCAAAAATTACCCAGACAGCTGAGAAGCAGGTCTTAGTTGAAGATATCACCGGCGAGTTTGAAAACATTACAGGCACAGAGACACAAAGATGAGTTACGAAGACAACTCGACGACTTGGACAAGATGGAAAAGTTAGAAAGCCTTAGATCTAGTCTCGTTTTTGACACATCCCAGAAGGAGGGCAACACCTCCTCTCGAGATGGGGACGTCAACCCAGATCCATTGTCCACTTTCATGGTGGTGTTCAAGCAGATGACACTAGAAGAAAAGGCTACCATGATGGAAGAAAAAGGGAGGTGATGAAGACGGAAGAAACCACCAGCATGACGAAAACAAAGGTAATGATGTGCTGGACAAACCTTATTTGCCAAAGGACCTTGCAGAGGTCTCCAAATTCACAAGACAGATAGCCGAAGCGCTGCTATAACAACCCTCCTGAAAATATTTTGGAGACCCAAAATGTCCCTAAATATACCCCTTACATGAGAACTGGACCCGAAATAGCCCTACACTTAGAAAAACCAACAAAAACCACGTTTGGCAGTCTCTCGCGGGCCGTGACGGAGACCGCTTGGTCCTTCGCGGGGCGCGACAGCCATTATTTGGCTGGCACACAATTTTGACAGGTGTTCCTGCCACATGTCAAGCCTACCCTTGACTCCGCGAAGCTACCGCCGCTTTCAGGCTCTCTTGGGCCGCGAAAGCTGAGGCTATGGCTGTCGCGGGGCGCGACAGACCCCTTGATCAACCTATAAAAGGGGGGTCAGAGCTCATTTGAATCCTCGTTCATTTCCCGATTCTCTCTCTAAATTCTCTAGTAGTAGAAACTCTGCTCAAAGCATAATAACCACTAATTAGCAAAGCTTTGCCTCATTATAAGTACTATAACCCTGCTAATACCCTACACGATCGATTTAGGATTCCATAATGCATGTCGGCTCTGCCCGACTTAGTCATTGGAATTCTGTCTCGTGTGTACACCCGATTCATTTAGAATTTCTGTAATGCATGTCGGCTCTGCCCGACTCAGTCATTGGAATTCTGTCTCGAGTTGTATAGAAGCACCTAAGAAAAATGCCAGAGCCTTTGTTCTGACAGCTGAGGAAGCCAAGATGATTCCGGATGTGATCGCCAGTATGTTTTTAGTTAATGTCATATTTGCCAAGGTATTGTTTGACTCTGGTGCAAACCAAAGTTTTGTCAATACTTCTTTCTACCAATTTCTTGACCAACCCTTAGTCAAACTTCAACAAGACTGTCTGGTAGAAAAGGCCAATGGAGAATCTGTTAAGATAAGTGAAATCTTGCAGGGAGCAAGAATAGAAATCCTAAACCATCATTTCTTTGCTAACCTTTACCCAATGAATCTGGCTGGTTTCGATTTTGTATTAGGAATGGATTGGTTGGTAGCCAATCATGCCGGTATTTTATGTGATCAAATGTTAGTATAAGTAAGTACACCAAGTGGTGAAGAGATCACAATTAAAGGAGATAAGCCAACTAGATCGACGAAATTCATCTCTGTGATGAAAGTCGTAAGTTATGAAAGGAAGGGAGGAATAGTATATATGATTTCTATAATCATTAATACTAAAGAAAAAGAATTAAATGATATTTCTGTAATATCTAAATTCGCAGACGTTTTTCCAGAAGAGTTACCAGGATTACCGCCTGATAGAGAGGTTGAATTTAGAATTCACCTAATACCAGGAACGACACCAATTGCCAAAGCACCATATCGATTAGCACCAACAGAAATGCAGGAACTGAAGAAGCAATTAGACGAACTTCTTAACAAGGGTTTTATACAACCAAGTTCTTCCCCATGGGGAGCACCTATGTTGTTCGTTAAGAAGAAAGATGGATCGATGCGTATGTGCATTGAATATCGAGAATTGAACAAAGTCATGATTAAGAATCGGTACCCACTACCGAGAATCGATGATCTGTTCGATCAACTTCATGGAGCTCGATTCTTTTCTAAGATCGATTTACGCTCTGGATATCATCAACTGAAAGTACATGAAGAGGATATTCCTAAAACTGCTTTCAGAACGAGATACGGTCATTATGAATTTACTGTCATGCCATTTGGTTTAACTAATGCCCCAGTCACATTTATGGATATGATGAACAGAATATGTAAACCATACCTGGATAAATTCATAATTGTCTTTATAGATGATATTCTTATCTACTCTAAGAGTAAAGAGGACCATGCAGCCCATCTGCATACACTCCTTACATTGTTGAGAAAAGAGAAGCTTTATGCTAAATTCTCAAAATTTGAATTTTGGTTACAAGAAGTACAATTCCTTGGACATCTGGTTAATCATGAAGGAATTCATGTGGATCCCACAAAGATCGAGGCGATTACTAAATGGAAAGTCCCTGAATCACCAACAGAAGTACGAAGTTTTCTTGGACTGGCAGGATATTATAGACGATTTATCTGCGATTTCTCTAGAATAGCCATTCCATTAACTAAACGGACCTGCAAATCAGTTAAGTTTGAATGGGGACCAAAACAGGAAGAAGATTTTAATATTCTTAAGCAGAGGTTAACCAACGCACCCATACTTGCATTACCAGAAGGAAATGAAGACTTTATAGTCTATTGTGATGCATCTAAGTTAGGATATGAATGTGTATTGATGCAACGTCAAAACGTTATAGCCTATGCCTCTAGAAAACTTAAGAAACATGAAGAGAATTACACCACCCATGATCTAGAATTAGGAGCCATAGTTTTTGCCCTTAAGATTTGGGGACACTATTTATATGGAAATAAATTTGTTGTCTTCACTGATCATAAGAGTTTAAGGTATATTTTCGGGCAAAAGGAATTAAATATGAGACAGAGACGCTGGACGGAAGTTCTTAGTGATTATGATTGTGATATCCAGTATCACGCTGGAAAAGCCAATGTAGTAGCAGATGCTTTAAGTCAAAAGTATCACAAAAAACCAAAGCGAGTACGTTCTCTCAAATTAAATCTACAAGTAGATTTAAACGAACAAATTAGAGAAGTACAAGAGTCAGTAATCAAGGACGATGCTGAAAAATTGAAAGGAATGATTAAGGAATTAGAACAAGGAACATATGGAATTTGGAAGTTCCATAAGAAAAGGATATGGATACCTAAACAAGGAAACCTACGTCATAGAATTATAGAAGAAGCTCATAAATCTAAGTATACGATACATCCTGGAAGTGATAAGATGTATTAAGATCTACGAAAGAATTTCTGGTGGATAAGAATGAAAAATGATATAGCTAATTATGTTGCAAAATGTCTAACTTATTCTAAAGTTAAAGCTGAGCATCAAAAACCCTTAGGATTATTGCAACAATTAGAAATGCCCAAATGGAAATGGGAATTGATAACAATGGATTTTGTTACTAAATTACCGAAGACAAGAAAAGGAAATGATACAATCTGGGTGATTGTAGACAGATTGACCAAATCTGCTCATTTCTTACCAATGAAGGAAACTTTCAGTATGGAACAGTTAGCCAAGAGATAGCCATTTTACTTCTCATTTTTGGACAAGTTTCCAAAAAGCAATGGGAACCAGGTTGAATCTAAGCACCACTTATCATCCACAAATGGACGGACAAAGCGAAAGGACAATCCAGACTATCGAAGATATGCTTAGAGCTTGCATAATTGATTTCAGAGGAAATTGGGACGATCACTTACCATTAATAGAATTTTCCTACAATAACAGCTATCATACTAGCATTAATGCTGCTCCATTTGAAGCACTTTATGGACGAAAGTGCAGAACCCCAGTTTGCTCGGCAAAGATTTGAGAAAAACAATTATCCAGACCAGAAATAGTACAAGAAACAACAGATAAAATCATTCAAGTCAAGGAAAGACTAAAAGCCATACGAGATTGTCAAAAGAGTTATGCTAACAACAGGCGAAAACCATTGGAATTTCAAGTAGGAGATAAAGTGTTATTAAAAGTTTCTCCATGGAAATGAGTAGTGAGATTCGTTAAAAGAGGGAAGCTAAGCCGTAGGTATGTTGGACCTTTTGAGATTATTAGAAGAATAGGACCTGTAGCTTATCAGCTACAACTGCTAGAGGAAATGGCAGGAATACATGATGTATTTCATGTATGTAATCTCAAAAAGTGTTTAGCAGACGAATCACTAGTGATACCTCTTAAAGATATAGAGGTAAATGAAAAACTCAAGTTTATCGAGAAACCCGTTCAGATTGAAGATAGAAAGATCAAGAATCTCAAACATAAGAGATTAGTTCTGGTCAAAGTGAAATGGGATTCCAAAATAGGAGCAGAATACACTTGGGAACTCGAATCGGAAATGCAAAGGAAATACCCACACCTATTCCAGTAGATCTCCAGGACGAGTTCCAAAACAAGGGGGAGGATATAACAACCCTCTTGAAAATATTTTGGACACCCAAAATGTCCCTAAATATACCTTGTACATGAGAACCGGACCCGAAATAGCCCTACACTTAGAAAAACCAACAAAAACCAAGTTTGGCAGTCTCTCGCGAGCCGCGACGGAGACCTCTTGGTCCTTCCCAGGACATCCATTACTTGCCTGGCACACAATTTTGACACGTGTCCCTGCCACATGTCAAGCCTACCCTTTACTCAGTGAAGCTACCGCCGCCTTCCAGGCTCTCGCGGGCCGTGAAAGCTGAGGTTGCGCGACAGACCCCTCGATCAGCCTATAAAAGGGGGGTCAGAGCTCATTTGAATCCTCGTTCATTTCCCGATTCTCTCTCTAAATTCTCTAGTAGTAGAAACTCTGCTCAAAGCATAATAACCCCTAATTAGCAAAGCTTTGCCTCGTTGTAAGTACTATAACACTGCTATTACCCTACACGATCAATTTAGGATTTCGTAATGCATGTCGGCTATGCCCGAATCAGTCATTGGAATTCTGTCTCGTGTGTACACCTGATTGATTTAGAATTTCTATAATGCATGTCGGCTCTGCCCGACTCAGTCATTGGAATTCTGCCTCGAGTTGTACGGTTAAATTGAATTGGGTTATTTTACTAACACGTGTGCATTATTTGATTTAATAGATAATAACCAGGAGATTCTCAGGAAGCCTTAGTATTATCTAAACTTTCAATGTGAGTACATCTGCTTTTCATAAACTGTTTTTACAAAACGTCAATTGTTTTAAATTATATTTCACAGTGCTTGAGTATTTGTAATTCTACAATTATCGTCGGTATGTTGGGGTTTTGTATAGAAAATTTGATACTACACTGTGAGTAGTAGCATGACCACCAGTCATGGATTGACAGTACCGTGGGTGGTAATTAAAGTAGAAAGAAACAAATGTAATTGCGAGATCGCCCTCAATACTGTTAAAACTGTTTTTGAATAAACTGTGATGCACTCACCAGTATTTCTTGCTGACAAAATATTTTTAAAACGCGTTTCAGGTAACATAATATGAAAGCCCAATAGAAGCCAGCTGGAAAGCACTGAAGGCTTGGAATAGTGGCTATAAAAGTTACCTAAATAAACAAGATATTTTGTTTTCAATAATTAGGGTTTATCTCTAATAATGTATTGTCAAATAAACTTGGGTTTTATTCCCATAAATTTTTCTTATAAAAGTTGGTGTTTTACTCTGATAAAAATATTTCCTAACGACGGTCCTGATGTATTCCGCTGCCAAATTAATAAACACCGATACCACCCGCTCCGAGAACATCGCCGCCGCCCGCTCCCGGGTAGGGGTCGAGGGTTGCGACAGCTGCTAACACCGAAACTCAAGCCACCCAGTAACGTGGACAGGTATGACGGGACCAAAGACCCTGATGACCACTTGCATGCTTTCATGGGAGCCAGTCTGGTGGGCCGGTGGTCCATGCCTACATGGTGCCACATGTTTGTGCAGACCCTAACCGAAGGGGCCCGTCTCTGGTTTGATGTCGGAAGGCTATCAAACCGAATGAGATCATGCACATCCGTCAAAGAGATAATGAGCGGATAGTTCAGTATATGGAGAGATTCATCAAGGAGAGCATGAATATAAAGGGAGTCCAAGAGGTAATGAAGATAAGCAGCTTTATAAATGGGCTAAAAACATACAACTATGTGAGAAGCTGGGAGAGGAATTCCCCGAGGCCTTCGATGGCCTTACTGACAAGGTCAGGGCTTTCGTCAGGGAAAAGGCACCAACAGCAAGGCCAAGGAGTTAGATATTAGATCCTGGAGAACCAACACCGATCCTCGACCACAAGACAAAGGTAATCTCTACCCTAAGAGACCTCTCTATGATAAAATTCAGCATGACAGGTCTCGACCAGCTTTTTCCCCTTACAAGCCCAGGGGAAGGGGACCAACCCCTAATTATGACACTTTTATCCCCTTGACCAAGACATAAAACGAAATACTAGCAACAGAAAGAGTCAAAACCCCTTTCCCAAGACCCCCTCCCCTCAAGCCCGGACCGAAAGCCTACCCAAATAAATATTGTGAGTTCCATTAGGGATGTGATCACAAAACAGATAATTGCATGCATTTGAAAAAAGAAATATAACTAGCGGTGAAGACGGGAAAGTTGTCCCATTTGGTAAGGGAATTAAAGGGAGGGGGAGATAAGCTGGGGAAACACGTGAAACCGGAAGAGTCAGAAAGAGGTTTCGTAGACATGATTAGACGAAGAGATGAATGCGGCTCTACCCGGAGTGTCAAGGCCAGAATGCTGGGATCGTAGGATTGCATGAAGGCACCCATACTCATGCCTCACCTAGAGAATCATGAGATTTAAAGACTTCCCCCGTAACATTCAGCAAAGATAGTGGGGTATATGGTAGAATGGATACTTGTAGATGACGGCAGCGGGGTAGAGGTGATATACGAACACTGTTTTCTCAGGTTTGAAAGAGACATAAGGGACATACTGGAGGAAGACTCCATGCCCCTCGTAGGTTTCAATAACAGTATCTCTCACCTCTTGGGGAAGATAAAGCTCCCATTCACGGTGAGAGTAGGCGACAGGGTGAGAACCATAGAGTTGGTATTCTCTGTAATAAGGGTACCCTCAAAGTACAATGCCATACTAGGGAGACCGGGTATTGGGGACTTCAGGAACATCCATGAATTATATCTAAAATCAACTTTGTAAATATGCAACTAAAACTGTTTAACTTGGGTCGTGTGGGTTCAAGAAAATTAAAATTAATGGTGTAACCATATACTGACCTGCATCTTTATTTGGTTTAAACGTGTCGGGCTGCTATCAACTTCTGATTGAATAAAACTATTGGTTCGATGCTACTCACAACAACATTCAATTCAAACAACTTGATCAGTAATGGGCACCACCTAAAAGGTGAATAACTTTGTTATATCAGTTTTAAAGTTAGAATTTCAAATACAACAAAACTACAAATGTGATATTAAAAAGAGTAATTATATGAATGGAGAACTATTTTTGTTTCATATATAGATTCCTACCGAGTTATGAACCATTTTACAGCATAGATTCACCACCAAAACTGAAATCAAATGCAACAACATCACGCATAATTAATTATTTCCGCTTTGCCCAAATCACACCAGATAACTATAGAAAGCATATGGAAAGTCATTTTTACGAATGAAAAAATCTCACATCAAGCAGAAATATGAACTAATCGAAGTAAGATTAAACAAACCTGATAACGTGTAATAGAGATCAAATCCGTAACTTAACCCAAATCTTTCGATAGTCATGAGTGATAGGCAAACAACATCGACTGGGCCGACCCATGTGCCAAACCCAGGCCCGCTCCAACAGCCCACTCAAGTGGGTTGCAAATGGATCAATTGGATCAAGTCAGATATGTGATCGCATGTTACAGCTTACAGCCCACGTTGCACATCCCAGCTATTTTATTTCCATGCAATTTTCTTTCTTTATGTAGTAGTGGTAAGTGGTCAAAGGTAGTTTCCATGTTTTTAGTAGCAGTTTTGTGTTAATTATCTCATGTGTGTGGGTTAATTAATTCGTCTATGCTAGCTCAACCGTGGCGCGTTAGGTGGTGAACTTAGACACGATATCTTAACCGGAGTGGTGTATCTGTATCTTCGGTTGGACATCGCAGCCCTACCGTTTCGTTTGGTGGTGAATATGTATCCAAACGAACCGTAGAACTATCTTTTATTTTACCGTTTGATTTGAACCGATGATTCGAGGGTAATACTCCTATCAATAAGAGTTACTCAAATTTGGATAGTCATGAGTTGAATGAAAGAGCGAGAGAATTTAAGAAAGAGATTAAGATTATAACCCGATAATATACAAGGGATTTAACGCTAGTGAGCATTCCAAAACATAACTAACTTGGGTTTGATTTAATATATCCTATCAAATGGCATGTTTTAGAGGTTGTACTAGGGATATTACGTTTCTTGGTTAATATGGATGACTTTACAACACTTGTTAACCATAAAACATAAAACCTCCATGAGTTTATTCATACTCTTATCATACTTCACATCGTACGAACATAATATATATACTAGTGATCGATACATTCGTAGTTTTTTGCTGTTATAGTGCTGTTTTCAAAATCCTGATCACAACTAATGCCTGTTTGAAAAATGATTCACAAATAATGCCATAGCCATTATAAATGGCGAAATTTTAAAGGAGCTAGGTTGTGTAAGAGAATAATCAGAAATGTGTAAGAACCAATCATCTTGAAAAGGATGAAAGGCTGCAAAAAGCCACTTGGAATGGCGAAAATTTTGAAAGTAGCCATTTGGAATGGCGAAATTTTTTAAAAGTTAAAAGTTCCAATGCAAAATAATTATAAAGGACTTTACATCAGAAACTGTTAAAAGTTCTGAACATATTTCCAATTAAAACTATGGGGTATGGGGCGGGGTTGGAGCGTGGGATTGGTACAAACGCCCAAGTCACCACCCCGGGTGGGCTTGGGTTTCGGCGTGGCCCCTTGGGCGGGGGGTTTCAGCCCGGGCGTTGGGCACGCCTAGCGGTCTTCCATTGCCGGCTCTCATTGGCTAGGTTGGTTAGGCTAGGTGGCTAGGATTTAAATTTAAAAAATAATCATTTGGCCAAGCCAAACGGATACCCCAACTACTATAAAACCCCCCACCGCCTGTCCACATCGCTACCCCAACCCTTCACTCCACCTACCCGAGCCCGCTACCCATACTTGAAAAATGGCCACATGGACGCACGAGGAAGAGATAGCACTTGTAACGAGCGTCGTGGACGCGATGAAGGGTCGCCAACCCGGTGAGACCCGTTACTGGCCTGAAGCTTTCGCTAGCTACCGGCACAACATGGGGAACGGCCAGCACAATCTAAACGCGTGCCAACACCAGTGGCGCGAACTACGACCGAAGCTCGACCGTTTTAAAGCCTACTACGACAGCGTCCCGGGCGGTGATATAAGTCACGAAGACCGGGTGGCGGTGGCCAACATCGAGTTCCGGGGCAAGGAGCGGAAGCCGTTTGACAAGCTCGCCCTGTTCGAAATCTACCTAACGCTTAATTAGGGGTTTTTTTATATGTCTAATTATGTTTTTTTTAGATTTGTAATCCTTGTTTTTTTTTTTGTAGGATTTTGTAATTTTTAGGAACTTTTATTAATAATTTTAGGCTTTTTTTAATTTTTCTTAATTTTGTGTGTATTTTTATAATAATTGAAAAAAAACATGTGGCCAACCCACGCGGGCTAACCACGCCCCGCCATACCGACCCAAAATGCACATGACCAGCGGTGCCCCTTAAAATCCACGTGTGAACCCATGCCCCAAACCCCCGCCCCACCATACCCCACGGTCTAAAAACAACATATCTCTTGTAGATAACAGTTATGTCTTGTAGCATCTAATATGGAATTGTGAAGAGGTTTCGTAATTATAAGAAATGATTCAAAAATTTCGCCATTTTGAATGGCAAATGTCAGGCTTTATAAAAAATCGCCACTTTGAATGGCTAAGCATGCAGAATTTAAAAAATTTCGCCATTCCAAATGGCTACTTTCAAAATTTTCGCCATTCCAAGTGGCTTTTTGCAGCCTTTCATTCTTTTCAAGATGATTGGTTCTTACACATTTCTGATTATTCTCTTACACAACCTAGCTCCTTTAAAATTTGGCCATTTATAATGGCTATGGCATTATTTGTGAATCATTTTTCAACCAGGCATTAGTTGTGATCATGATTTTGAAAACAGCACTATAACAGTAAAAAACTCATACATTCGATATGCATATAGGCAAACAACATGCAAGCATGGATGACATGCATGTATTTATTTATATAGGTAGGGTTTTTGCCATCCTATGGGGTTGCTTCATGTTCGTTAAAGGTGATTGCTTCTGTGAGCGAGCGACAACATTGACTACATCCTCTGTAACGGTACCAACCACCACAACACCCAAAACTACAACCCCAACGACCACCACGACGGCCACCCCAGCCACCACCATATCCTCCTCCACGACCACCCCAGCCACCACCATATCCTCCTCCACGACCACCCCAACCATCACGGTATCCACCCCAACCACCACCATATCCTCCTCCACGACCACACCAACCACCACCACGTCCACCCCATCCGTCACGGTATCCACCCCAACCACCACCAGGTCCTCCATATCCACCACCATTGTAGTCACCCCAACCACCACCACCACCACCACCATATCGGTCGTTCACATGATATTCTTCTTGAGCTTTATCCACTGCGCGCATGTAAAAAGTAATTAGAGTCTATAAACACACATCACCAATCCATTAAAATACTTACCATTTGTTTCATCCTTTGATGTTTCAACCTCGGCATTTGATGATACTAGAACAACAAGTACAAACAGATAACATAGAAGTACAAACGATTTGAACTTCATATTTCAAGTGAAAGAGTTTACTGTTAATTTCCTACGATTTACTTCCTAGTTGTGCAACCATATATAGTAAGGCCAAGCATGCTTTAGAGAAGCTGAACCACTATCAAGCATTTACTCATCATGTGTACGGTTGGTCGTTGTTAGAATTTTTGGATTCTAATAAAAATTTCAAAGTGTCATGCGATGTTTGAAAATAATGCTTTCTATAAATAAAAACATTTTGTAGAATGCTTTCTATAAATAGTAACATTTTGTAGCATAAATGACTATATGCCAAGAAAAAGACAAGTACAACTAGCTAGTTGAGCAGTACAAGCCATAGGTAGTTTGGTAACCCACTCAACGTCCAACAATAATTTTTTTAAGGGTGACTTTCAATATGTACATGGACCATTGGTTATCGGGTTCTCGTCAAGGATGGTTACCCGTCAGCCCAGCTTTCGCAGACGCGATGTTCGATCGGGCCGCGGCTGCCGCTCTGACTGACCTTTGCCCGAAAACCATACTGCCCCCACACGAGAGACTCGCTGTGGTAACAACTGGATGAAAACCGGGTTGCCCTCAGGACCGCACCATGCCTCGGTAGGAACGATCCATCATTGGGACGTCCTCCCCCCATAACGCCGCAGCCGTGGATCGAACCGATGACCTCCAAGGAGGAACCGGCCCAACCCCACCACATGGGACCAACTGGATGATATCTTCTTCTTCTTTCTTTTTTTTTTCTTAAGTGAGAATCTTTAACTTAATTGTTAACAGAGAGATCTCACACCCTCCTAAACAGAGAGCCTTAACCCTACTCTATAACAAATTAATCAGCAGTATATCTATCTTCAAAATCTCATAAATATATAGAGGAATTTTTTTATATAATTTCAAAATTTTTGTTTACGGTTTGCGTTACAATATGATAATCAACATATATCAATTTTTTAGACATAATTGAGTTCAACAAGGGGACCCATTGGGATCAATTCTTTTTGGGCTTGTTTTGCACCTTTTTTGTGCATCAGATTAGAGACGAATGCAAGCTTCTTTTTAATGCTTGGCATCTTTACGATAAGAGTGTCATTGGAGATCCAGAAGATATGGTTAGAGTGTTGGATATCATTAAGGTGATGGGTCCAACATTGGGTCTTGAACTAAATATTAAGAAAACTGAGTTTTTTTTTGTCTTCTTGTGATGGTAACAAGTTTCGGGAGGGTTTATTTCCTACGGACATCGGGTGGCCATTATTGGGTTGAATCTTCTTGAAGGGGACAGTTAGTAGAGATGCAAGCATTATAAGTGGGTTGTCAAAGAAAAAAGCTGCTAATGATGTAGATTTGATGTTTCTTCTACCAAAACTAGGTAATCCGCATAATGAACTACTCTTGCTTCGATCCTGTATGGGCATTGCCGAACTTTTCTTTGGCTTGAGGACATGTAAACCTCTTCACATGGAAGATGTAGCTTTATTGACAAAGGTTAGCGCGAGTGCTCTTTTTAATAAATTGTTCATGACTTTAAAGTACAGTTTGACTTGACCATTAGACAAAATGCCGTTTTTGAGTACCTACGAACACCACATGTCCAAGATTTCCTTCTAGCTGTACCTATAGATGGGCTAGGCCAAGATATGTCGTCGATGGAGTACTGTACTATCCTTAAGTATCGTCTATTCTTTACTTTCGGTTGATGAGATATGCCTTGTTTGTCATAAAGCATGTTTGGACTCTTTTGGGGAGCATGTGGTTCACTATAGAGAGCTCTCAGGGTTCAAGTGCCGACATGATTTGGTTAGAGATGTCCTTTTAACATATTCAGGTGCACTGAGATTTCTACTAAGAAAGAGTAATCAGTGAATTTCTAACTGACCCATTGGAAGAAAGATTTATCCTTAGACTAGCCAACATTTGGTATTTGGATGGATAGGATGAAAACACGCGTGTGTGGATCTAACGGAGGTTTCCCCTCTTATGGGCTTAGGGGCTAGTGATTTAATGGTGGGTCAGACTGCTTTAAAAGCTGCTTTGGGTAAAGTGACCAACCACAAGAAAGCGTGCGTTGACAACCAGCACGTGTTTATTGCATTTTCTTTTAATACTTTTGGTTTCCTTGCGCCAGAGGTTGTAGAACTACTTAGTCGAGTTCAAAGGGTCATGCATAGTAATGTTATGACCCTAAGATCTATGAATTTGTTTTTAAAATACTTAGTTTTATTATTTAAAAAAAAAAGATGGCAACGCAGCTTGTTGACCATTTACATTTTATTTCGATTTATTCATCATTTACATCGAAATTCAGGGTTATTTTACTATCAAGTATCCCATTACCTAGAATACTAAGATTATAAAGTGCAAGGTCGGTTACAAACTAAATAGTATTACATATCATATCACTAAAAACTTAAGAGCATCTACAAGCAACATATTTCAAACCACTAAACTTTCACCTTACCTAACTTATCAATTGATTTTACCTTTAGTTAATCTATATCCAATAGTCTTTTCTTTTATAATACATTATTATTTATTTTATATTGGAATATATTAAATAAACAGAAAACGTTTTCAAAGTGGTTTCTGTCAAATTTCAATGTTGGGTACTATTTCAAAATCAGGTATTAATGTTCTAATTTGTTACAATGTTGAGTACTAAAGCTAAGTCTTGTCACAATGTTGAGTACTAAGGCTAAACTTTTTTAACTTTTTTTGTTAAGTCTTACTAAAATAACTAAAATGCTCTTTAATATCTAGACAGTCTATTTTTAATTAATTATATTTGACTAAAATAATTTAAAGTTTTTTTTTATATTTATATTTTTTTGTTTTATTTATATTTTTTATAAAATTAAATGGATTTAAAGTTTATTATTTATAAACTTTGAGTTTATATATGATAATATGCTAGTAAAATAAACATTTGAACTTAATCTAAATAATATTATATATAAACTCAAAGTTTATAAATAATAAACTTCAAATCCATATAATTTTATAAAAATATAAATAAAACAGAAAAATATAGATATAAATATAAATAAAACTTTAAATTATTTTAGTCAAGTATAATTAATTAAAAATAGACTCTCTATTTATTAAAGGCCATTTTAGTCATTTTGTTAAGTCTTAATAAAAATAAGATAACAAGTTTTGGCCTTTGTACTCAACATTGTGACAAATTATAAAGTTAATATATGATTTTACAACAAAAAAACTATTAGTACCCTACATTGAAATTTGATAGAAACCACAAGGACCAACGGTGTAATTTTTTCTAAATATTAAAAAACATAGAAAAAATTACACATAGATAATAAAATACAATAAATAATTTAAAAAACACACCTGAACCTAAAAAAACATACACAAATAAAAAAACACACTTAAACCTAAAAAAAATACAACAAATAGTAAAATAAAATTAAAATACCTAAATCTAAAAGATCGAGTTAAACGAGCAGGCGTCTGTTGGCTACTTGTCTTCCGATGGGTCATGGAAACCTTTTAACGAGTATTGAGAATTTGGTACATTTACTTCCCTAGGGTCCGTGACATACCACCCTTCGGGATGACTATTAGTGATGTGCTTGTCCTGAATTTGCAATTGGCCAAAAACCTAAATGAAAATAGTGTCGTCCCTAAATTGCAATTGACCAAACCTGGTCGAAAGCCTCATTTCATTCTTCGTCTATCCATGTTCAGGGGCGGACCCACCTTAGCTCGTGGGTGGGCGGCCGCACCCCTTGAAAAAAATTTAGTGTTATTTTTCGCGAAAAATCCCGACCGCACTACTTGGAAATTTCGACCACACCCCTTAGAAAAAAATGTTAGGAATTTATATAAAAAATTTGTGAACACAGATTTAAACCCGACCCAATTATGTAAACAAGTTAGCCCATTAATCTCTTTAAATAAAACTTGTATTCCTATAACCCAACATCAAGCCCAAATGCCCAATTATATAAGTTTATGTTAAAGCCCAACCCAAATAACCAAATCAATTAAACAAAACATAACCCCAATAACTCAATCGTCCATTCATATCCTCCCCCCCCCCCCCCCCCCCCCTCTGCTGCCAGCGAACAATAAAAGAACAACAACCTCCAGACTCTGTTCGATCAGCCACAAATCTCGCCATAATTCGCAAAATTTCCGGCCACAATAGTACCACACTCTTGAATTTATAGAGGTACCTTGATTTGTTTTTAGTTATTTTGATGTTTAAGTGTTTTTTTTTCAAGAGATAATAGACATACATATATGTTAAAAAGGTTTAAAATTTTATGTGTTTTGATGTATTTTGGGTTGTCAAACAATATATATTTATTGTTTATTTCATTATTATTTTTTTAAGATTGAAAAAAACGATAGGTTAAATTTTTTTATAAGTTCTCACAAGTGGTTAGAATTAGATGATTCTGGAACAGAAACAGAATAACCTGGTAATTAGCTGCTGAAATTGAAAACTAGCTGCGAAAGTTGAAAATATATATACATCAACATGTGGGAAATAAAGCAGGAATCTTGAAATTGAAAATTAAGGAATTGTTGAAAACAGAAAGATTTTGACTGTGTTCCATTGTGTTTTGAAATTGAAAATTAAGGAATATTGTTTATTTTGTATGTGATAGGCACAATGAGTAAGGATGTTATGACGTGATTTCTCAACAAGAGGAAAGCGGTTACGAGTGTGATTGCTACAATGCGGTTCTAGATTTGCAAATTCTAGAATTTGGGAAACGTTTTAAGGAGGTAACATCGGAACTACTTCTTTGTAACAACGTTTGACGTGTTTTTGATAATTATATAAATTTTAGTTTGATATTCTTTTGTTTTACATGACCCGACCCGAACCGATTTTTTTATGTATATATCTAGACACCTAAAATTTTTAAAAATTTTCCGCACCCCCATGAAAAAATTCCTGGGTCCGCCACTGTTCATGTTATAGGTTCAATAAAAGGAGGCAGATGGTTTGATGGGGGACCGGTTGCACGAGAGGCGCCATATAGGGAGGAACTCTTGCACAGGATGCCAAGGGTTTGTATGGAAGGATAGGTTGCACATGATGCGGAGAGTTTGTAAGGAGAACGGTTACACAACACGCGAAGGGGTTGTAGGAGGTGTCGGTTGGGTAGGATGCCGATGATTTCTACGGCTTGACATCGGTGCTTCAACGGGAAATGCATATCATTCACCTATTTTTTAGACGTAGGTTAATTGAGAGTAAAATGGTTCAAGATTAGATGAGTGTGAAGTAAAATTTAAATGAGTTTTTATTGAAATTTGAAAGTGAAATGGGTGTATATTTCCTACATATACAAAAACAAGTTAGGGGAATAGTGTCACGCAGCTGCGTGACACTTCTCTACTAGACCAACATTTTTATTATTTTATATTCGATTTAAAATTACGGTTTCGTCCTTAATTTAAAATAAAATTACGTTTTTACCCACACTTCAAAATAAAATTGTGTTTTTGTCCCCTGCTTAAAATTACGATTTTGCCCTCGGTTCAAACTTATGATTTTATCCCCAGATTACAATTACAATTTTGACCCCAGTTCAAAATAAATTTTTTATTTTACCTCAAACTAAAAATGACGATTTTGCATTTTCGCCCTGTTTCAAAAATTATGATTTCGCCTTCAGTTTAAAATTATGTTTTTGCCCGGTTCAAAATAAAAGTATGCTTTTGCCACCAATTCAAAATTACGATTTTGCTCTCAGTTCAAAATTTTGATTTTGCCCCGGTTCAAATTAAAAATATAGTTTTGTCCCCATCTTAAAATTACAATTTTGTCCTTAGTGCAAAGTTATATTACGATTTTGTCTCTGGTTCAAATTTATAGTATTGCCATCACTTAAACTTTTGGCAAATTACGATTTTACCTAAGTCAACAAATACAACTTTGCCCTCAGTTCAAATTTCTGTATTGCTATCGTTTTAGTTTTTTAGCAAAACTATAAAAGTGTTTTTTTAATTGGTTGATTGGATTTAATTTTTTCCATGTTAAGGAGCTGCCTAACACTCGTTCATTAATCCTGACAAACTACAGTTTTTCCCTGAGCTCAGAACTACGGTCTTGTCATCGTTTTAATTTTTTTTTCCTAATGAAACTATAATAGTGTTTTTTTTAATTGATTGAGAATTATTCGGCAATCACCCCGCAACGCGGGCGGAACATCAACTAGTTTGTTTTTAAAAGTGAAAGTGGGTGTGAGCTAAAACAAATTAATTAATTTTTTTTATTAAATTGAAACAGTCTGAAGGGACTCGCACCATCATTTGGATGAGTCTAGCTAGAATTTTGGACCTATTGCTTTTGGACGACACACTCCAACGCCATGCACCCGTCCATTTTTTTTCCAAAATTTCGGACCACCTCCACCGCTCCACGTCCTCGCGTTAGACCGTGGGGTATGGTGGGGCGGGGGTTTGAGGCATGGGTTGACACGTGGCTTGGGTAAGTGTTGCTGGGCTGACCCACCTTGAACACGGTATGGTGGGGCGGGGGTTTGGGGCGTGGCCAGCACAAGTGGCTGTTTTATATTTTTTAAAACAAAAAATTAAAATTTTTTAATATTTTTTAAATAAAGAAAATTACATAAATAAAGAAAATTACATAAAAAATTTCCTAACGCTTTTAATTTTTCTTTATTTCTTCTCTCGTCTACAACATTAGTTTCAACTCTTCACCCTCTAGATGATCAATGGGCTGGGCGAGAAATTTCATATCATCTCGTCTTTGTTTTAGGGCATCCCGAACTTCTTTGCTCTTCCGAATTTCAGCCATTTGTTGTTTGAATACGTTGAATGTATCTAACTTGCATGCAATGTCATCCAACTGATCGTTGTATACTCCCATACGCGAGCCCGAACTCCCAACTGAAGGCGATGCCGTACCCGATCTTGATTTTTGAGCGTGCCTTTTTACGGCATCTCTTCCGTATTCAGGCCGGTTTGGCGAATCATCTAAAAGGTCCTCCAAATCTTGATCTCGTGCATCAGATTGGGCTTGGGACTAGTCCCTTGACCTTTTGGAAGACATGTTAGTTTCGCTTCCACTGGTGATATTCGCCCACTTTGGATGGAACTTACAAATCTCCCAACAATGCATGAAACGGAAGTCGCTCCCCACATTTGTTTTGAATGTAACCAATGCATTTGTCACACAGTCGGCTTCGCTTCCCACAAATGGCTTTGATGTTGAGAATTTCTTATTTTAATAAAAACAAAATTTAATATATTACAAAGTTATATAAAAAATAACCATAAATATTAAAATAAGGGCTATAAAATATTTAAAAATACCTAAAGTTGGATGTTGAGATTGTTGAAGCCAAGCCCTCGCCAATGCAAGTTCTTCATTAACGACCCATTTTTGTTGTTTTCGTTTGGCGGTTTCAAGTGCTTTCTTTGCCTCGGTTTTTTTCTTAGGACTTCTCTTTTTTATGGGTTTGGATGCGGAAGGACCATCGTTGGGTGGTTGAGTTTCGGGGATGGTTTCGATTTGGGAAAGGTTGATGGAGGTTGGTGAAAGGTTGATGGGCGTTTGTGGAAATGGGCTAGGTATCGAATCGTCGGTGTGTGGGAAGTTACTAAACACACGATTCCCGAGATACGATGCATAACTCGCCATATCGGGCATAGAGGAGTGTATTAAAAATGGACGAGGCATGGGAAGATTGGGTGGTGGGCTAGTATTTTCTTGTAATGTCCACGGGTTGTTCGGGTCATAACCACGATTATGCGGATGCATTTTTCGTTTTGTAGAATGAGAATAGAGATGATTATAGAAGATGTGTAGTGTATTGTGGTTGAATGTGGTAAAAAAAAGGAATAGAGGTGTGAGTTTTATAGTGAAAAAATAATTTTTTTTTTAACATAGCCGTTGCCCAACGGCTAGTTTGGTTTGGCTAACGAGAACCCGCCATGTCAGACGTATAGACCTGCCCCACGCCCGGCTTCAAACTCCCGCCCCTTGGGCCAAGCCCCAACCCAAGCCTACCCGGGGTGATGACTAGGGCATTTTCAGCCAACCCACGCCCCAACCCAAGCCCCATACCCCACAGTGTTAGAGATACTCTAAGGTAAGTAGATTTATCTCTGATAAGACTTTGTGGAATGATTAAATTTTAGCGTCAAGAGGATATAGTTCCCTTAAAGAATATATATTTCTTGTTTAGTCTTCTTTTTAGTGTTGATCTTAATTTATAAAAAAAAAAATTACTAATCATTTTTTTTAGTACAACACTCCTAAGTGGGAACTCACGAAAATGTTTTGTGATGATTTGAACTCTACAAATCACATTTTAAAGATATTATATTATATGGAATCTCCTAAGTGGGAACTCACGAAAATGTTTTGTGATGATTTGAACTCTACAAATCACATTTTAAAGATATTATATTATATGGAATCAATATGTGTGTACTCTTTAATAAAGGGACTAAGGGTGGAGGAGTGGTTGCGGAGAACTCAATCGAGGAGGGGTTTTATGGTGCGGAAAGGTGCCACCGGTCTTCAATGGGTGAGTGGGGAGAGCTTGAGGCGGTGAGTATACACCGAGTCGCGAAGAGAAGTGATGGAGGAGATTGAGGGGGTTAATGGTGGGCCATACCCTTTTTCAACCAATCACATTTTTTTAAAATTGTTTATCACTCTCCATGTGTTTGACTATTGCTAGTAATTAAGTGCAAAATGAGGAGTAGAGTGGGGACTTGACATGGCATGCCATTATTGGTTAGAAAATAAGTTAAACACTCACAATTTGGTGACCACTCCCTCCACCCTAAGGGGCTAGAGGATCAAAATCCCAAGATTCACTTGAACGGTAAAATTCATCTTCAATAAAACTTTTAACATTAAACATTAACAAACCTCTATTGTGCGAGGGGGCTCTATAGAGCGAATCTAGTTAAGACAACGTATGCTAGACCTCACGACATTCGCAAGTAATCCACACCTTTCAAAAAAATGAGCGGACAAACATGAGTAATTAAAAAAAATAGATACTATAATACAAGGTATGTGAAGGCCAGCATTTTCGAAGTTTCTAGGTAAGATAGGGTTACCAGACTTGTGAAAACTCATGAAATGCACTCGGAATAAGAAATCACCTAAAACTATCTATAGAGTAAACTTTCGTTTTGCTCCCTGTGGTCAGGTCGTTTTAATGGTTTTGCCCCAATTCTTTAATAATAATCATTTTACTCCCTGATCTATGAAGTTTATCTCTATTTCACTCCCCGCCCTTAACGCCATCCATTTCCAAAGTTAAAACACAGTCACGTGCCCCTCACATGAGGGGCAACTCTGTCTTTTCCCATCCTCCCTTTTAAGACCTGGTATCTTGTTGCCTTTTAAAAACCCTAACTTCTCACCACCAACCACCACTACCTCCTGTCACTACAACAACAGTCTGCCACCACCTGCCATCAACACTAACAACCAGCCAAGGTAAATTGGTATATTGCGAGTAAACAAACCAAAAATCAAAGTTGGAGCAAGAATCAATGGGTTCATGTGTTCAAATCGGAAGACAGATGTGAAGAGATTTGGGATTTAAACCAGACCCGGTCAAAATCAACCGATGTGGAGCGACTTCCACAACGGGTTCCTGTGTTCAAATCGGTGGACTGATGTGGAACAATGCGAGGTTCAGCCCAGATCCATTCAAAATTATCGACGATGTTCGTTCAGAAATATGAAAGTGACTGCCACAACGGTTTCATGTGTTCGAATCGATGGAGCGATGTGGTGTTCAGCCCAGAGCCACTCAAAATCGCATAACAAAGGTGAAATCCTTTTCTATAGTTATCTCTGTGTTAACTCACGAAGGAAATCTGAGATGGTGGATGAAAATGGTTGACCGAGAGGTATAAGTACTAAAAAACAAAGGTTTGATGGTTTTTTTATGCAAAAGTTGAAACCTTAGATCCTGTTCATCTATTTAATAATTCTTAAAATGGTTAAAGTGTTTGGTGGAATTCAGATCACAAATTGAGAAATCAAGAGAGGGATAAAATGGTGTTGCCAGGTTGTTAGAGATAGAATGGTGGTGGTGGAGGCAGGTGGTTGCGGGTGGTGGGTGGCGGGCGGTGTTAGGTGGTAGGTTGTGGGCGGTGTCAGGTGGTGGGCGGTGGTGTAGAAGAGAGGGAGATCTTGTAGAGAGAGAGTAAATATTGAAGTTGTTATATGTATGGTATGTATATATATATATATATATATAGGAAAAGACTAAAATGTTCCTCGTGTGAGTAAAACGGAAGTTTACTCTTGTGTATAATACAATTAGCAACTTTGATGAATAGTACTATGACATTTTGACTTTTCTTTTTTCCATTGTCTTTTTTATATTTTTTATATTTTTATCTTTCAACATTCAGCATTGACACTTACAACATATTAAATTTCTAAAAGCTTTGTAATTGAGTTTCACGTGTTTATTTTTATATGTGTGTCTTTATAAATTTAAGCTGATTTACCTTTCGATGTAAATTTTCCTCGGAATTGAGTTAGGTCTAACGAATGTAAATATTCTTCGGAAATGAGTTAGGTCTAATACAATATGTTCTTATGCTTATTATTTGTACGTTTTCAGTTGATATAACTTTTGATGTATTTCTTTTCAGTCGAGTGAAATATAATACATTTTCATACTTATATTTATGAACATTTTCAATTGTTCTACGTTTTAACGTTAATTATGTTCGAAAACAAGTCGGGTAAGCTATAATACACGTTCATTAAACGGACGAATCACTTTATGTTTCGGCACCGCCGCAACGCGTCGTACCGCTCTTTAACTTTAAAAAACACTATTATCTTGGGTGTTTATTTTAATGCACGTGTCGGTTTAAATTTTAGTTACGTTTTAACGTAAATTTTCATGAAAGTTATATTTAAGATAACGTTTATGTTTCCATTTACAGTTAATTTCAAAACAGCCCGTCCCACTGTCCAATTTAAATTTATTTTTTATGGTTTTCGGTTGATGTAAAACACGTGTCAATATTCTTTTGAGCATATGTTTTCGATTGCTATACCGAACAAAAATAGATATCGACCGAAACCCCGCAGCGTAGCGCGGGTAATCGTTGTAGTTTTGGTACATATGGAAACACAACAAATGAGTTAATCCTAACTTTCAAGGTACAAGTCAACAAGCTAAGTTCGTTTTAAAACTAGAAACAATCATAAAAATCAGAATCAAAACAAGTTGAGGTCTTAAAGCCATCAAGGGAACTACAACAATGTTCTTAATCACAAGTTGGCCCAACCCATAGTTCATATCAAGGTCAAAACATGAAATACCTTAAAAATGATGATACAACCTGAACCGGGACACATACATCAACGATGGTTTAAATGATGAATGTGATGGAGAAAAGTTTAGAACAATTCGACCAAAATTCTGAGAAACATGCCAAATTTATAATCGCGGTTAAAAAGCAGTGACGCCAATTGGCAAATCAATTAACAAAAATAAGCCTAAGAGCTAAGAACATTTCCAAGCACCAAAGTCAAGCTTAACAACACTTGTGTTATTGCATAGGCACCTCGAGTGTAACGTATGTTGCTTATTGTTATTTATTCTATTTTAATTATTATGAATCGCTGGTGCGTAAAGTTATTGTCTTGGATTGTCGTGATTTGGTTGAATAGAGTAATCTTAGGCCTATCTAAAAGAATACTAGTTTATTGCATGTGTTTGTGCGAGTCCCACACATGTATTGTACATGCATATATTATTATTATTACTTGTTAAAAGTCAAAATATTATTATAGGATTAGTTTGGTTTCGACTCGAACTTGGTATAACCTATTGAATTTATATATGAAAATTGATATACATATCAAATTTAATACAATCACTCTAGTACAAGCCTTTTTGACTTGTGGCATTTATCTTGCACTTTCCATCGTCTTGCAACTTTATGGATACACAATACATCAAACAGCATTTTCTTTACATAATCACTATGAGGTGTTATTTATCATGTATTACCGGATTATTAAACCATTATTACGTGCAATTTATTTATCATATGTAAAAAATGGCCAAGCTAGGTGGTTCAACTAAAACACAAATGCAATATAACGTTAAACTAATTGTTGGAACAAAACATATCTACTTATTTTGGGGATCGTACACATGATTTCTAGGATAGATGAAGTTACCACTCTCATCTGCCCATATTTATTAACTATTATCTTTGACACATACAATATATTGACAACATACATACTGTTACATAATGCATGCATGCTTTCATCGACATTAACTTCACCCTAAGTTTTCTCATTCTTTACCACCACCGCCGCCACCACCTCCTCCGACTCCTCCACCTACACCACCACCTCCCCCAACTCCTCCTCCTGCACCACCACCTCCTTTAGAACCACCGTGTCCGCCACCACTCCCACCATGTGATCCACCACTTCCTCCACTGCCTCCACCATGTCCTCCGCCACCGCTACCTCCGCCATGTCCACCGCCTCCACTTCCTCCTCCTCCTCCGCTGCCACCGCCATGTCCTCCGCCTCCACTCCCGCTTTGTCCCCCACCGCTACCACCCCCTCCCTTTCTACCTCCACCACTACCCCCTCCCTTGCTTCCTCCACCCCCACTACCTCCACTTCCCCCACCATGTCCACCCCCGCTGCTGCCACCCCCTCCCTTGCTTCCTCCGCCTCCACTACCTCCGCTTCCGCCATGTCCACCACTACCGCTACCACCCCCGCCCTTGCTTCCTCCACCTCCTCCACTACCTCCATGTCCACCACCACTGCTTCCACCACCTCCTTTGCCTCCGCTACTACCACCTCCGCCACCGCTACCTCCACCACCTCCTTTGCCCCCACCACTACCTCCACTGCCACCCTTTCCGCCTCCACTGCCTCCACCTCCGCTACCGCCACCTCCCGTTCCTCCACTGCCACCACTACCGCCTCCCTTTCCACCACCTCCGCTGCCACCCTTTCCTCCTCCACTTCCTCCATGTCCACCACCACTGCTTCCACCACCTCCTTTGCCCCCACCACTACCTCCGCTACTACCACCCCCGCCTCCGCTACCTCCACTACCTCCTTTGCCCCCACCACTACCTCCGCTACCACCACCACCCTTTCCGCCTCCACTGCCACCGCCACCACTACCACTACCACTACCGCCACCTCCCGTTCCTCCACTGCCACCACTACCGCCTCCCTTTCCACCACCTCCGCTGCCACCCTTTCCTCCTCCACTCCCTCCATGTCCACCACCACTGCTTCCACCACCTCCTTTGCCCCCACCACTACCTCCGCTACTACCACCTCCGCCTCCGCTACCTCCACTGCCTCCACCGCTACCTCCACTGCCACCGCCACCCTTTCCGCCTCCACTGCCACCACCTCCGCTACCGCCCCCTCCCGTTCCTCCACCTCCTCCACTGCCACCTCCACCCTTTCCGCCTCCACTGCCACCACCTCCACTACCGCCACCTCCCGTTCCTCCACCTCCTCCACTACCACCACTACCGCCTCCCTTTCCTCCACCTCCGCTGCCGCTGCCACCACCACTACTACCACCACTTCCACCTCCATGGCCACCGCCACTACTACCGCCATGACCACCACCACCACCACTTCCACCTCCATGGCCACCACCATGACCACCACTTCCACTTCCACCACCTCCTACGCTGCCACCGCCACTTCCACCACCTCCTATGCCGGCAGCAGTCTTTTCTAATGAGTCATCGTCATCACTTACTTCAAGAACTCCTCTTTCAACAATACCGGCTTTATCTATTGAGCTTTTCCTTTCGTCATCGAGTTCCAACTCTGAAATTAACCATATTCACAGGTAACTAACACATAAAAACTTAATGATTGTATCTGACGCACTTCCTTAAAATTATCAAAGGTGTAATTACTCGCTCATTCTAGGAGGGTAATGTTCGATTTTACTGATACAACAAACTGTTTGCTAAACACTAAAACACAAACAAAGTTAAAATGGAAGAGTAAACTCACTGTCATCAGCAATATCAAGTAATCTTGCAGAAGACACGATAATTCCAAAAGCAAATAAAAGAGCCAACAAAACCAAACCCTTTCTGATCTTCATCTTTCTAGTTAACTCAACTCAATATTTGTTTTAACCTATTTCAAGATTCACCACTTCTCTTCCAATTTATAATCTTCCACTGGTGGACACATCGCCAGAGAAAACATGACACCTATCATTCCAAAGCTGATGTGTCACATTCACAAAGTAACACCACAACTCGGTTGTGATACACTCTATATATATTACAGTATATATCATAATTTGGCTTGTAAACCATCCCGATACAGCGGTTGTGTATATATAGACATTGGGATAATGACAGGAGACTTTGGACGCTTCTCAATTTAGGTTGTTTGTCTTATATTCTAGGATATATAGCAAAGATAATAATTATGGTGGTGTATACTGTATAGTGTAGTTAAACAAATTAAAAGAGTTAATAACAGTTCAAAAGGTTTGTTCTTACATATGGCCCTACGTACGTTTATTCTAGTATATTCGATATTGCTACGTGCATGTCTCTTGACCAAACTTCGTAGCATCACAACAGGTGTCACAATAAGTATTTACAAAGAGTGTCATGTAGTGCTTGTTTATTCTTACACTTAGAATATTAAAATTAAATTTAGGTTTTCTACGTTTTAAACATTATGGACACACATTATTCCTTGCAACTTGTGGAGGAATGATCCAGTTCGGTTGTTTCAGGTCGGAAAAAACCGTCATTAAATGCGTAAACTGTCATTTAATATATATAGGGAGGGGCTCATGCGAGAACCACCCTTATTGTGAGAACCGCGAGAACCAATGTGAACACAACCTAAAATAGCTAAAAAAACCTAAAAAAACCCTAAAAAAACCTAAAAAACCCTAAAAAAACCTAACCCCCCCCCCTCCCCCACCCCCCAAAAACCTAAACCCCCCAAATAGAAGATTTGCAATATCTCCTAGAAAGTAAGAATCGTCGTACAACAGATCTTCGATTTAAGGGGAAACCTTAATTCATCAAAAAGTATAAATAGAAGATACATCTTGAGGTAAGATCATGGCGACTCTCCCTCTCTCTCTCAAATACCTTCACTCCCATAAACGAATACTTACTCTCACGCCGGAGGGTAGTTACAGGAATAACCCTATTCCTGTAACGAGTCCTAACGGTGTTCGGTTTTGCAGATCAGAGTTCAGGTCATTCTTAGCTGGATCACCCAACTTAGGGACGTATCTCAGGTGACGTTTCTACATTGGCGCCATCCGTGGGACCTGAAATACTGAGAATCCGTTGCCGCGATGAGTGGTTCAAACATGAATACTGCAGGGTTAGCACCGTTTCGGTTTCCGATGGCCAAGAGGGTATAATACATATGGATGTTGCAGCATAGGTCTCTTCTCAGGCGATTACTAGATCCTTAAATTTGGAATTTGATGCTGAGATGCCTTCGGGGTACGAAAGGGGACCCCTTAATACGGTAGTCACTAGAGTAGGGCCTTCGTCTCAAATTATGGGGTTGAGTTAATCTCTCAGCACATTGGCGACAATAGCGGTCACTTCATTCGCCCCACATCCCTGAGCACCAGTTCACCAATGTTCACGCCAGTCGCGGGCCCCAGGAATTACTTTTATCAGCCACCTCAAACCATCTATACATCCGCTGTAGGGACTACCGCCCAGTATTACTCACAGGTAGATAATTTCTAGTTCTCGCAGTTATACTCAGCGGCCTTGACAACAGCAATGTCAACACCGCCTTACTAGCCGGTCGTAATGCCGCGAGCCGTGCAGAACGCTCCCATCACACCAGGAATACAAGCATACATCTCGCCTTACTATTACATACTGCCTCAGACGTATGGTGTTGGTACTCCCTATGAAGGAAGGCAATCAACACAATGGGGCTACCAATACCCATAACCCCCGCTCTTGTATGGCAACCCTGGGCCATACCCTACGTCTTTTAATACAACCATGATAGGGACGCCTGGTGGTAATGCTTATCTATTGCAAGACAACGACTTAATTATGCCCAAACTGGGCCCTTACAAGTTACACAAGTTGCTACTCCTCCCGTGACACATGGCCCGCCGGTAGTAGTACCTGTAGACCCGGAAGAGGACGAAATGACGAAACCGTATAAGCCGGCGGATGTCACATTTAAGTCAAAATTTCCAGGCGAATAGTAGAGGCTCCTATAAAGGATAAGCCATCGGTAGGCAAGTATGATGGGCCCAGTGATCCGGATGATCATATTAATCTTTTTCGAAGTGAAGGGGAAGTAGCCTTATGGCCAATACCTCTATGGTGTAAAATGTTCATTCAAACCATAGTGGGGGTAGCTCATGTCTGGTGGAATAGCCTACCGATCGGAGGAATTAATAGTTTCGACGAATTGATGTCAAAGTTCTCACAACAGTTTAGTCAGCAACGAAGACACACCAAAGATCGGAAGGAGGTGTTGCATATACGCCGACGAGACGGTGAGACAGTAGAAAATTTCTTGGCAAGATTCAATAAAGAAAGTATAGCGATACCCAGGCTGACCCAGGATTTGGCTTGAGGAAGTTTATTACAAGGCGTGAACGATGACGAATTGCTTAAGAAGTTACATGATAGAAAAGAGGTTCCTGATACTATAGAATAAATCATGAGGATCACAAAAGTGTATGTACGCCAGGAGAAGTCAATAATAGCAAGTCATGCAGCGAACAAGAAAAAGGAGTCATATAGGGGATCTGACAAAATGGATCGCCGTGGGGGAAAATTATAACAACCCTCCTATAGACCCCTTAACATAACCCTAAATGTCTTAAAATGTACCCCGTATGCGAGAAACGAACGTAGAATACCCTAGTATTTATAAAAATCAAACCAAAAAAATATATGAAGACCTCGCGGGCCGGTCTTCATAAGTTGTCGCGGGGCGCGACTCAGTGCCACCAGGCGGCACACCCTGATGCCACGTGTCCAGTTACATTTCAAGGCTAGACCCTTGACTCACCTAAGATAGATCCCAACCTACTGTCCTCTCGGGCCGCGAGAGAGGAACCAGAGGGAGTCGCGGGCCATGAGCCGCCTTCCGATCAGCACTATAAAAGGGGCCTCATTCCTCATTTGATCGTCGTTCATTTCTTATTTCTCTCCCAAAACCTCTGATAGTCTAAATACTCAGGATATAATACCCCTATAAAGCGAAGCTCTGCCTCGTTGTAAGTATTATAACCCCTATTTGTTACCCTACACGATCAATCCAGGGCTCCGTAATGCATGTCAAGGCTCTGCCTGACTCTTTCATTGGAGTTCTGCCTCGTGTTTACACTCGATTGATTTAGGACTCTGTGATGCATGTCAAGGCTCTGCCTGACTCAGTCATTGGAGTTCTGTCTCGAGTTGTACGGTTAATGTGATTTGGGTTATATATCTTACTAATACGTGTGTATTGTTTAATTTTTAATAGTTAATAACCAGGAGATTCACCAGGAAGCTTTAGTTTTACCTAAGTAAGGGGCTGTTTGACAACATCTGAATGGTTAAGTGCTGAATCAGTAAGAGGTCTGAACCATTAAGTGTTGAACCAGTAAAAGGTCTGAACCATTAAGAGCCTGTATAATGCTTAACCGTTCAGAGGCAAATGTCTGACCAATTCAGATTAGAGGTTTTAACCATTCAGACTCTGTATAAATCTTAACCATTCAAAGGCAAATGTCTGAACAATTTAGACATCTTCTCATGAAACAAACAGTCTGAACCATTGAGTGCTGAACCAGTAAGAGGTCTGAGCCATTAAGAGCCTTATTAAGAGGTAAACAAATAGCCCCTAAACAATGTGAGTACATCTTACTTTTTGTCACCTTTTTGTAAACTGTTTGTACAAAACCTCAAATGTTTTCAAATATAATTAACAGTGATTGAGTTGATGTATTCTACAATTACTGCTGGTATGTTGGGGTTTTGTATACATTACTTGACACTCGTTACTATTGCGAATAGTAGCATGACCACAAGTCAGGATTGACAGTACCAAATGAGTAATTGAGTAGATATAAACATTGTAATTGCTCTCAATACTGTGAAGATTATAAAATTGTTTTGATTAAACTGGGATGCACTCGCCAGTATTTCTTGTTGATAAAACCTTTTTAAAACGCGTTTCAGGTAACTTAATTTGAAGCTAATAGAAGCCAGCTGGAGAGCACTGAAGGCTTAAAGTTGTGGCTATAAAAGTTACCAAATAAGAAACGGAGTTTATATTTATCCCTACAAATGCATTATCAAATGAACTTGGGTTTTATCCCATTTATTATTATAAAAGTTTGGTGTTAACTCTGATAAAAATATTTCCTAACTACGGTCCTGATGTATGAATTCCGCTGCCATATTGATAAACACTGATACCATCTGATTGGTTCGCGGCAGCCGCTCCCGGGGCAGGGGTCGGGGGCTGCGATAGAAGGTGGTATCAGAGCTACTGCCACTGGTTTAAGCCAATGAAGTGTTCTGCTGAAACTTAAATTCTAAATAAACCGTGTTAGGAAATAATTTATGTAAATTATGTGTAAATATGTATATTATTGTTGTGTGTTATTTGACAATTTGTTAGTTTACAGTATGAGTGAACAAGGTACATCCAACGCTTATCGTCAATTAGCTAGTTCCCCAAAAGATGAAGGAACTTCATCTCAACCAAATCCCTCAGGATACTCAGCTGATACTGTGGAAGGAATATTTATTTTAAGGCACAGTCTGAGGAAACGTTCCCTTCTAAAAAGAGTGGATGGTTTAATAGGGGAGCGCATGAGAGGAGGAAGAGGATGAAGAAATTACAACAGCAAAGAGCGATAGTAAAAGCCAATAGGGAAGTGAATGCCCAAACTCAGGAAGCAGTCAATAGACCACTGTGGGAAGAGGAACTTGATAGGCAATTGGCAGATTTTCATATGCTAGCCACTACCGCAGTAGACTCTAACCTAAACCGAAAAGCTGAACCACCACTTTTACCCTTATTCCCAGACCAACAAATGCTAGAACTAAACCAGGAAGACCAGTTCCCAATCCCAGATGTTGACCCTTATGAGATCCCCAGAATTCCGCCACCCAACCCCATAGCTCAGTATACTGACCTGAACCCTTTAGACCCATTCTGAAATAGCGACTGGTATAAGCAGAGTATAATAAGAACCCCATACCCTTACGGACACCCCATTCCTCGATACCGTGACCCAGAACCAGTACCATTACCTCCCATGAGTGAAGAAAATATGTAGGAACTTCGCCAATGTGGCAATAAATTAGTTGAAGAAGGAGATATAATTCGTCAAATAGGAGAGAAGCTCATGTGCAAACATGTCGAGCGTGAGATACAATATTGGATGAATGACACCTACAATAATACCTAGATATGTGTGTAATTATTTACCTAGGAAAATATATATATATAACCAACTAAAATAAATAGACTAAAATAGATATAGATGCATAACTACTAGTATGTTTAATTTACAGTTGTAATATGTAATAGATGCGTATATATAGACATATAAAAAGAGTAAAGTCGCAATGTTCGATGATTTTTATCAATCTGTCTATGTGATTACAATTCTATTCTGTGATAATTAATACCTGATAAATGTTTCCAATTCAGATGGACAACGAAGTAAATCAGGAAAACCCGAATAATGAAAATAACGGAAACCAAATAGATAACATTGCCATCCAACATATTGTAGCACAAGGAATTATAGATGCTATGCCATATATTATGAAGACTGTTAAAGAAGCAGATAAATCTGCAATTGGAAGTAAACGCCAACCCACTGAAGCAAGTCACAGTGTGAACGATAATAACAGACCAATAATCCAAGCTCCTAAAAGAAGAAGAACCGTCTCTTACGGTTGTTCTTAAAATAATACTTGGCCTGCAAACCAATAGAATTCTCAGGCAATGAAGGAGCTATTTCAGCCTTGTGCTGGATAGAAAACACAGAAGCAGTCATAAAAATAAGTAAATGTGCAGATGAAGATAAGATTATGTTTGCTTCTAATCTTTTCAAAAATGCAGCATTGGAATAGTGGAATACTATTCTCCAGTCTAGAGGAAGTGACAAAGTTTAGAATATGGAATGGACTAACTTTAAAGAGATGGTCGAAAGAAAATTTTGTCCTCCTCATGAAGAGAAAAAAATCGTCAATAAGTTCCTAAGTCTTAAAATGACTGGAATAGACTGCAAAGGTTACACTACCATATTTTTTGAATATGCTAGGATAGTACCAACCTTAGCCTCACCAGAACAAGTATTAATCTCCCGTTACCTTTGGGGATTAATTAGTGAGATCAGACACGTAGTCAAGGCAGCTAGGCCACAAACAATAGAAGAAGCAGTAGAATTAGCCAACACCTTGACTGACGAATTGGTACGCACACAAGAAGAAAACCAGAGAAAGAACCTAGCCCAAAGGCTTACCCAGGAATTTCGCTACGGTAATACCACCTGGGGAAAAGATACAGGTTCTTCCTCTGCACCCTACTGCAGGACTTGTAAAAAGAAACATTATGGAAAATGCGCAAGGTATTGTAATTTTTGCAAGAAACCCGGACATAAGGAAGAAGAATGTCGAACGAAAGCTAGCAATAGGCTATGCTTCAATTGTGGAAAAGATGGTCATATCAAACCGAACTATCCGAAACTAGCTCTAGCAGCGACCAGCAAAGCTAAGACAACTGAAGGACCCAAGAAGAATGCCAGAGCATTCGTTCTGACCGCTGAAGAAGCCAAGATGATTCCGGATGTGATAGCCGGTACGTTCTTAGTTAATAATATTTTTGCCAAAGTATTATTTGAATCTGGTGCAAACCAAAGTTTTATCAATACTTCTTTCTACAAACTTCTCAATCAACCATTAACCAAACTTCGACAAGATTGACTAGTGGAAACAGCTAATGGAGATTCCATTAAGATTAATGAAATCTTTTGCAGGGAGCAAGAATAGAAATTTTGAACCATCATTTCTCTGCTAACCTTTACCCAATGAATCTAGCTGGATTCGATATTGTATTAGGAATGGATTGGTTGGTAGCCAATCGTGCCAGTATTTTATGTGATCAAAAGTCAGTACAAGTAAGTACACCAAGTGGTGAAAAGATCACAACAAGGGAGACAAGCCAACCGGGTCAACAAAATTCATCTCTGTGATGAAAGCCGCAAGTTATGCAAGGAAAGGAGCAATAGTGTATATTATTTCCATAATCATTAACACTAAAGGAAAAGAATTAAAAGATATTACTGTAGTATCTAAATTCTCAGACTTTTTTTCAGAAGAGTTACCTGGATTACCGCCTGATAGAGAGGTTGAATTTAGATTTCACCTAATACCAGGGACAGCACCGATTGCCAAAGCACCAAATCGACTAGCACCAACGGAGATGCAGGAACTGAAGAAACAATTGGACGAACTTCTTAAAAAAGGTTTTATACAACCAAGTTCATCGCCATGGGGAGGAGCACCGGTTTTGTTTGTAAAGAAGAAAGACGGATCAATGCGTATGTGCATTGATTACCGAGAATTGAACAAGATTACGATTAAGAATCGGTACCCACTACCGAGAATCGATGATTTGTTGGATCAACTTCAAGGAGCTCGATTTTTTTCTAAGATCGATTTACGCTCAGGATATCATCAACTAAAAGTACAGGAAGAGAACATTCCTAAAACTGTTTTCAAAACAAGGTACGATCATTATGAATTTACCGCCACACCATTTGGTTTAACCAATGCCCCAGCCGCATTTATGGACATGATGAACATGATATGTAAACCATACCTGGATAAGTTCATAATTGTCTTTATAGATGATATCCTAATTTACTCTAAGAGTAAAGAGAAACATGCAGAGCATCTGCATACACTTCGGACATTATTGAGAAAAGAGAAGCTTTATGCTAAATTCTCAAAATGTGAATTTTGGTTACAAGAAGTGCAATTCCTTGGGCATCTGGTTAATCATGAAGGAATTCATGTGGATCCCACAAAAATCGAGGTAATTGCCAAATGGAAAGTCCCTGAGTCGCCAACAGAAATAAGAAGTTTTCTTGGACTGGCAGGATATTATAGGCGTTTGAGTTAAATGCCATTTTAGTCCCTGTGGTATGGATCATTTTGCCAGTTTAGTCCAAGGGTTTCATTTTTTACCTGTGGGTCCAAAAAGGTTTCACCAATGCCATTTTAGTCCACTGGGTTAACTTCATCCATTTTTTCTTTTAACGAGAAGGCCAATTCGATCATTTTATATGTAATTCTGTTAACTGGAAGGGTAATTCAGCCATATAATTGGCCGAATTGGCCTTCTCATTAAAAGAAAAATTGGATGAAGTTAACCCAGTGGACTAAAATGGCAACGGTGAAACCTTTTTGGACCCACAGGTGAAAAATGAAACCTTTAGACTAAACTGCCAAAATGACCCAAACCACAGGGACTAAAATGGCATTTAACTCACTCTAGACGTTTTATCCAAGATTTCTCTAGAATAGCCATTCCATTAACCAAGCTGATCTGCAAATCAGTTAAGTTTGGATGGAGGCCAAAACAGGAAAAAGCCTTTAGGATTTTTAAGCACAGATTAACCAACGCACCCATACTCGCATTACCAGAAGGAACTAAAGACTTTATAGTCTATTGTGATGCGTCTAAGTTAGGATATGGATGTGTATTGATGCAACGTCAAAAGGTTATAGCTTATACCTCTAGACAACTTAAGAAACATGATGAGAATTACACAACCCATGATCTAGAATTAGGAGCCATAGTTTTTGCCCTTAAGATTTGGATAAACTATTTTTATAGAAATAAGTTTGTTGTCTTCACGGATCATAAAAGTTTAAGGTATATTTTTGGGCAAAAGGAACTAAATATGAGAAAGAGACGCTGGATGGAAATTCGTAGTGATTATGATTGTGATATTCAGTACGATGCATGAAAAGCTAATGTAGTAGCTGATGCTTTAAGCCGAAAGTATCATGAAAAGCCGAAACGAGTATGCTCTCTTAAGTTAAATCTGCAGATAGATTTAGATGAGCAAATTAGAAAGGTACATGAAACAACAATCAAGGACGATGTTGAAAGTTTAAAAGGAATGATTAAGGAATTAGAACAAGGATCAGATGGAATTTGGAAGTTCAATAAGAAAAGGATGTGGATACCTAAACAAGGAAACCTATGCCACAAAATTCTAGAAGAAGCCTATAAGTCTAAGTATATGATACATCCCGAAAGTGATAAGATGTATCAAGATCTAAGAAAGAATTTCTGGTGGATAGGAATGAAAAATGATATAGCAAACTATGTTGCTAAATGTCTGACATGTTCACAAGTTAAAGCTGAACACCAGAAACCCTCAGGATTATTGCAGCCATTAGAAATGACAATATGGAAATGGAAATTGATAACAGTGGACTTTGTTACCAAACTACCCAAAACACGAAAACGTAATGATACAATGTGGGTGATTGTTGACAGATTAACCAAATCTGCTCATTTCTTACCAATGAAAGAAACTTTCAGTATGGAACAGTTAGCCAAGTTATATGTGAATCAAATAGTTTCATTACATGGAATTCCTTTATCTATCGTTTCTGATAGAGATAGGCGTTTTACTTCTCACTTTTGGACAAGTTTCCAAAAAGCAATGGGAACCAGGTTAAATCTAAGCACAGCTTATCATCCTCAATACCCCGTATGCGAGAAACGAGCCTAGAATACCCTAGTATTTATAAAAATCAAACAAAAACAAATATATGAAGACCTCGTGGGCCGCGACCCGGTCTTCATTAGTTTTCGCGGGGCGCAACTCACTGCCACCAGGCGGCACACCCTGATGCCACATGTCCAGTTACGTTTCAAGGCTACACCCTTGACTCGCCTAAGCTAGATCCTAACCTACTATCCTCATGGGCCGCGAGAGAGGAACCAGAGGGAGTCACGGGCCGCGAGCCGCCCACTGATCAGCACTATAGAAGGGGCCTCAAGCCTCATTTGGTCGTCGTTCATTTCTTATTTCTCTCTCAAAACCTCTGATAGTCTAAATACTCGGGATATAATACCCCTATAAAGCGAAGCTCTACCTCGTTGTAACTATTATAACTCCTATTTGTTACCCTACACGATCGATCTAGGGCTCCGTAATGCATATCAAGGCTCTACCTAACTCAGTCATTGGAATTCTGTCTCGTGTTTACACCCAATTGATTTAGGACTCCGTAATGCATACGGTTAATGTGATTTGGGTTATCTTACTAACACGTGTGCATTGTTTAATTTTTAGTAGTTAATAACTAGGATATTCACAAGGAAGCTTTAGTGTTTCCTAAGTAAACAATGTGAGTACATCTTACTTTTTGTCACCTTTTTGTAAACTGTTTGTACAAAACCTCAAATGTTTTCAAATATAATTAACAGTGATTGAGTCTATGTATTGTACAATTACAGCTGGTATGGTGGGGTTTTGTATAGATTACTTGACACTCGTTACTATTGCGAATAGTAGCATGACCACAAGTCAGGATTGACAGTACCGAATGAGTAATTAGGTAGATATAAACATTGTAATCGCTCTCAATACTGTTAAGATTAAAAAATTGTTTTGATTAAACTGGGATGCACTCGCCAGTACTTCTTGCTGATAAAACCTTTTTAAAATGCGTTTAAGGTAACTTAATGTGAAGCTAATAGATGCCAGCAGGAGAGCACTAAAGGCTTAAAGTTGTGGCTATAAAAGTTACCAAATAAGAAACAAAGTTTATATTTTCAATAATTGGGGGTTTATCCCTACAAATGTATTATCAAGTGAACTTAGGTTTTATCCCATTCATTACTATCAAAGTTTGGTGTTTAACTCTGATAAAAATATTTCCTAACTACGGTCCTGATGTATGAATTCCGCTACCATATTGATAAACACCGATACTATTTGATTGGTTCGCGGCACCCGGTCCCGGGGCAGGGATCAGGGGTTGCGACAAAAATCAAATGCCAGAGTGCTAGATTCTCAAGCGGTAGCAAAATTGGGTCACAAGGGAGGTATGACAAGCCAAGGAATACACCGGGGAGAACTAAATACTCCCCAGGTCAGGCTAAACCAGATTTTCCCTTATTGAGCAAAACGCTTGTAAAAATCCTAGCCTCAGAGAACCTTAAACTTAACCCACCTAAGCTGTTGAAGGATTCACCTTGAAAGGATTCTTCCATATACTGTGAATACCACAAAGGGCGAAGGCATAACACCAACAATTGTTTCAAGTTGAAAAAGCAAATCGAATATTACGTAAAATTGGGAAAGTTAGCCTATTTGGTCAAAGACATTAAATAAGGCCCTTTACCTATTAAAGACGAAGAGGCTAAGGCAGGGAAAAGGCAACGGGACATGAACATGGTATATGTTGAAGACAAACGAGGGACGATGTCACACCCCAACCGATGGCGAAATCATCGGGGCGCGGCACTGAGCAAAACAGATTGTCAAGAGAAATTTCATAACAACTACTTTACCGAATAGTTAATATTATGTCCCATACCATAACCTATTAAGTAAGTAAATTATTACAGATAGTGATATCTCAAGACGAATAACATGTTCCGACAACTCAGATTTTAAATAAATAGATTGTTCTTGTTTCTAGACTCTCAATCCTACTTGATTCCATGAAAAGCAAGCAAAGCACGACGTCCTAGTCATTCAAACACCTGCCACATACGTTAAAATAGAGGTCAGTACACATACTGTAAAGGTGAGCATACAAGTTTGATAGTATAATAGAGTTCGAAATCATTTACGCATAACCAGCATGTACAACGTATAATGTTAAGCGTGTAAGTTTTCGACAAAGATCCTATCAATACCAATGACTGTGATTTGACTACGAGTAGCGAGTGCGAATCACAGGTTCACCACTGCGAACACGTGAAGTATTGTCCTTAACAACCCCTGAGTGAACAGGTACTGAGTCCAAACTATAGTACTGTTGTTGCTAAGGCAGGTAGACAGCAATCAATGTGTAAATATAACAAACAGGCATTCATCGAGTCACGTATAACATGCAATAACGGTTGGCGTTTAAATAGTGTTTGCGTTGTGTGTCGATGTGATTTAGAATAAGTAACGTATGTAACACCCAAAAGTGCGTAAATAAAAAAGGGATCGAGTATACTCACAGCGATGAAAGTTAATGGATTGAAGGGAGCGCTAGAGTGAGATTAGCCTGATCAGAACGATAGCATAAGCGATAAGCGTCGTGTAAAACGATGCAAGTGAAACAAAGTGACGAGTGGTCATCCGGCCAGATGGCAATCCGTACGAATAGCCATTCAATCGGATGTCAATCCGTTCGGATGGTCATTCGCTCGGATTGACACTCGTTTGGGATGGATGTGTTTATGTATGATGGATTTGAAGTTTTCGTTGTAGCATTTTGAAAACAGAGAAGTATCCCTACCTTTCAGGTCGTTCGATAGAACAGCAGTTCGATCGGATGGTGATTCGTCCGGCGAGGTATTTCTCAGAGAACAAGTTTACAGCAGGATTATCATCCAATCGGATGGTCTACCGATCGGGTGGCATTCTGTTAGTGTTGACTAATGCATTGAACATGTTGAAAATTGTTTAAGTATGAAATCCCCAAGCGCAATCCGATCAGATTGCGGTTCGATCGGATGGAAATCCGATCGGATGACGATCCGTCCCGCGATCTGATCTTTTACAGCTTGAAGATTTGTTAAGTTTGAAAAGTTTTGCGGTTTGATCGAGATGGTATGATAACGTGCTAAACAACAGAAACCCCATCATGACCCGAGTTATCTGATCAAACAGGAATCACCCTAGTCCGATCAGTTTACTGGTCCGTGACGGTCGTTCATGTTCAACCCGAAATCAGTTGTCCCTTAGATAGAAATCAGATCTTGAACCAACACTTCACTAAGAATGAGTAGAAGATCTGAACGAGCTCCGATTCTATCGGTTTTGAGTGCATTGAGTGTAAAAGATGTGAGGAGTGTTGGGAAAAGTATTCTTTCAACTCTTTTACATTTAAAATGTTTAGATCTATGCGAAAATAGTGCTGATTCATGTGGAAATCATGTAGATCTGAGTTGTTCCTGGTGGAATAAGGCCAAAACTTGAAGTTCATAAGAACCCCATGAAGACATCATCCTAGAACACCTCAAATCCGTTGATTTCACGGTTAAAAGTTAAGATTCAAAGGTGAAAATGATGAACAAGTGCGTGTAGATCATAGAAGTACAAGATTTAGGTTGAAACTTACAATAATCGCGAGAAATCGAGAGAAAAGAGGCTTGAGTGTGGCTGGTCGAGTGGGAGAGCTGTCACATCATAAATGATGTTACAGGAGGGTATTTATAGAGTTTCCATAAAGGGAAAGTGCTGAAGTGTCGGATTGGTCACCGATCAGATGGCAATCCGATCGGATGGCCACTCGATCGGTTGGCCACTCGATCAAGGTGTCTGACGCGTTGAGTTTTGTCGTTTCGATTCGTTTGTTGAGCATTGCGATGCGATTCGAGCGAGCAATGCGATAGTATTACCCAATAGTCACACAAATAACTTAATTACTATATCTAACATACAATCACTATAAATAACTTGCGTTTAGCGTTTGTGATTAGATTGCGATGCGATAGAATTGCGATTGCGATTGTGATTAACACCTCAACATAAACATAGCATGCACAGGTACCACATAATAAGCACACACACGTAAAACAATATCCAGAATGCATAATTCGGGTTGTGAATGCGATAGCGATGCGATTAGCGATTAATATGCGATTAAGTAGCGATTTATTAACATGTACTCCACATAATACAACTAAAGCAATTTAAACACAAAACTGGTTATAAGTCAAGGTGGTCAAATCCGTAGTTACGCAAGGAGTGACAGATCGCAATTAGCAATCCTTTCTTCCTTTGACTTTGACCTTGAATTTGACTTTGACTTCCAGAAAACGGGTTGTTACAGTCTCCCCTACTTAAGGAAATTTCGTCCTGAAATTTAAGAAGTAGGCGTAACGAACAGTTGCGGGTACTTCGCCTTCATGTCACTTTCGAGTTCCCAAGTAAACTCGGCATCCTGTTTGCCTTCCTAGCGAACCTTCACAATGGGATTGCGTGAGTGTCTGAGTAAATTTGTCTCTCGGCCCATGATCTCGACAGGCTTTTCCATGAAGTGTCATGCTTCGTCCACTTGTAAATCCTCGAGAGGGACATGTAATTCCTGTTCGGCTAAGCACTTTTTGAGGTTCGAAACATGGAAAGTCGGGTGGACATTACTTAGTTCCTCCGGTAGTTCGAGTCTGTAGGCCACTTTGCCAATTCTTTCCAGAATTTTAAAGGGTCCAACATATCAAGGCGCGAGCTTTCCTTTCTTGCCGAATTTGATCACCCCCTTCCAAGGTGCAACCATTAGGATTACGTGATCACCAACGTCAAATTCAAGGGGCTTGCGGCGTCTATCGGCGTAACTTTTCTGACGACTCCGAGTTTTCAGTAGGTTGTCTCGAATTTGGAGGATTTTGTCAGTCGTTTCTTGCAACAGCTCAGGACCGGTAAGTTGCGCGTCTCCGATCTCGTGCCATACAATAGGCGATCGACACTTTCTCCCGTACAATGCCTCCAACGGTGCCATTTGGATGCTAGAGTGATAATTGTTATTGTATGAGAATTCGACTAAAGGTAAGTGCGTGTCCCATTTACCACCGAAATCTATGACACACGAGCGAAGCATGTCTTCAAGGGTACTAATCGTGCCTTCAGTCTGACCGTTGGTCTGTGGATGGAAAGCGGTACTTAGATTAAGCGTAGTACCGAGAGCAGATTGAAACGTTTCCCAATGACACGAAGTGAATCGACCAACGCGGTCAGAGTTGATGTTATGAGGTGTCCAGTGTCGACAGATAATCTCGTCGGTGTGGATTCGTGCTAATCATTCTACCTTATAGTCTTCCCGTATTGGTAGAAAGTGAGCAGATTTAGTGAGGTGGTCAACGATAACCCAGATGCTGTCGTGACTTGATGGCGTGCGCGGAAATTTCATTAGGAAGTCCATAGCTATACTCTCCCATTTCCAGATAGGGATCTCAGGTTGCACGAGTAAGCCAGAGGGTCTTTGGTGTTCGGCCTTGACTTTCAAATAAGTCAGGCACTTCGAAACATAGATAGCGATATCCTTTTTCATACCCGGCCACCAGTACTTGTAGCGCATGTCCTGGTACATCTTGTCAGCACCGGGATGAATAGAATATCGAGATTTGTGGGCCTCGTCCATTAGAGTTTGTCGCAAATTGGTGCGTTTGGGAATCCAAATTCGGTCTAAATAATGAAAGATACCATTCGATTTATTCTCGAGTTGGGCACCGTCGTTGAGAATTCTTTCCTTCTTCAAGGTTTGTTCGGTAAAGCACGCATGTTGAGCGTCGTGTATCAGAGTTTCGAGGTTATGCTGGGCTTGGATATTACGAACGCTATGCAAATAGCTTCGTCGACTGAGAGCATCGGCGATGTCCTTTGCTTTGCCTGGATGGTAACGGATCTCAGAGTCGTAATCATTGAGAAGTTCTACCCATCGGCGTTGGCGCATGTTCAGTTCTCTCTGATCAAAGATGTGTTGTAGGCTCCTATGATCAGTGAAGATCGTACACTTAGTACCGTAAAGGTAGTGTCGCCAAATCTTTAATGCAAAAACAATTGCGCCAAGCTCGAGGTCGTGGGTGGTATAGTTCTTTTCGTGGACCTTGAGCTGTCAAGAGGCGTACGCGATAACCTTGTCTCGTTGCATGAGAACACAACCGAGACCGAGGTTAGAGGCATCGCAGTAGACTACAAAGTCGTCGTTTCCGTCGGGAAGTGAGAGCACGGGAGTATTGCAAAGCATTGCTTTAAGAGTTTGAAAGGCTTCCTCTTGTTCAGTTCCCCAAACAAAAGACTTGTCCTTATGCGTAAGCGAGGTAAGCGGTACGGCGATTCTAGAGAAACCTTCGATAAATAGGCGATAATAGCCTGCCAGTCCGAGAAAAGAACTGACTTCAGACGGGTTCTTGGGTTTAACCCAGCTCTTAACGGCCTCTATCTTCGCGGGATCGACATGAATACCTTGAATATTGACATTGTGACCCAAGAATTGGACCTCCTCCAGCCAGAATTCACATTTGGAGAATTTGGAGTAGAGATGGTTTCCTTGGAGCAACTCAAGAACCAAACATAAATGCTGCGAGTGTTCGGTCTTTGATTTGGAATAGATCAGGATATCATCGATGAATACGATGACGAAGCGGTCAATGAAGTGTTTGCACACACGATTCATTAGATCCATGAAGACTGCAGGAGCGTTGGTCAATCCAAAAGGCATGACCACGAACTCGTAGTGACCGTATCGGGTTCGAAAAGCGGTTTTAGGTATATCTTCTTCTTGAATTCGTAGTTGGTGATAGCCTGAGCGTAGATTGATCTTCGAGAAACACGTAGTACCTTGTAATTGGTCGAACAAATCATCGTTTCGAGGGAAGGGATATCGATTCTTAATGGTAAGCTTATTCAATTCCATGTAGTCGATGCACATCCGGAACGACCCATCCTTCTTTTTGACGAAAAGGACTGGTGCACCCCAAGGAGAGGTGCTAGGGCGAATGAAGCCTTTATCAAGTAGTTCCTGGAGCTGACACAAGAGTTCGCGCATTTCAGAGGGAGCGAGGCGATAAGGCGCTCTAGCAACATGATTTGCTCTAGGAATAAGGTCGATTCAGAAATCGATATCACGAGTGGGAGGTAATCCCGGAAGGTCGTCAGGGAAAACATTAGGAAACTCACGAACAACGGGGACGTCTTTAACTTCGGTATTCCCTTTCTTTCCCTTCTCCGCTACTACGATGTGTGCCAAGAAAGCTTGGTATTCCTTGCGGAGATACTTGCTAGCTTGGACACACGACATGAGTTGCAATCTCTTCAAAGCGACTTCACCATAAACACACAATTGATCACCATTCGCGAGGGAGAAACGAGTCATTTTATCGAAGCAAACAATTTCAGCATGATTTTCCCGAAGGAAATCCATGCCTACTATGACATCAAAGCTACCGAGTTGCATCGGGATGAGATTAATCGGGAAAACGTGACCGTTAAGATCGAGAGTACAGTCACGCAGAACAGAACTGACGGTGACGGTTCTTCCAGTAGCAACTTCTACGTCGAAGGTTGATGGGGGGTTAACGCCCTTACGATTTAGGAGCCTTTCGAATTCGAACGATACAAAACAGTTATCGGCTCCAGTATCAAACAAACATGAAGCATATATACCATTTACGAGAAACGTACCATTAACCACATTGTTGTCTGCCTGGGCCTGGCAGGCGTTAATGATGAAGACGCGCCCGAGGGCTGCTTGCTGAGCTGGCTGCTGCTGCTGCTGTTGTGCTGGCTGTTGTTGTTATTGTTGTGGCTCTTGCTTCACCACTCGGTATGGGCAGGCGTTTGCGAAATGGTTCGGATCACAACACGCAAAGCAGGCTCTTGCTTGAGTAGCGGGGGCATGAGCTGCTTGATGTCCTTGCGGAGCTGGAGCTTGTCGAGAACCAGTGCGGCAGTTTGCGGTGAAGTGGCCGTACATATTGCAATGAACACAGAACCGGCATGCGATACCAACCGGGTGATGATAAGTACAAGTAGGGCAGAGCGGGTGTGGGCCAGTGTATGCACGCTTTGCTGACGGTGCATTGGTCACAGGCGCCACTACTTGGTGGTGTTGAGGTTGCGGTTGAGCAGGTACTGTTTGAAGTGGTGCGGCCGTAACTGCACAGTTCTTGTTGTTGGAACTTCTTGCGACGTGAGGGCTTTGAAAATTGCGGTGTGGTGGCGGTAGTTTCAACGGGGAAGTAGCAGTGACTTGATGCAGATTCTTGGAGACCTTATCAAAATAACCAGCCTTGACTCGCTTGTCGTTTATCTCCGCGACGAGTAAGAAAGTTTCCTCAATAGTTGTCATCTTTGCAGTGTGGACAAAATCAGCAACGCAATCCGGAAGAGCACGGATATACTTCTTGATGGTGATTTCGGGGGTAGTAACCTGACCAGGGCAGATGATACTCAACTGCTTGAAGCGAGCAGTTAAATCAGCGTTATCTCCACCATCCTGCTTAAGGTGCCAGAATTCATCCTCGAGCTTTTGGAGTTCATGGGGAGGACATAACTCTTGCATCATGATGTTCTTCAACTCGTCCCAAGACAATCCGAAAGCTGCATCGTTTCCTTGTTTGTTCCTCTCGGCCGTCCACCAATCAAGAGCGCGGGATTGGAAGATGCCGGTAGCATTGATAGTACGGACGTCTTCTGGACAGCCACTCTGACGTAGGGTGACTTCGATCGAATCAAACCATTGAAACATGGCCGTAGGCCCATCTTCGCAGGTAAATTCTTTCGGTCCGCAGGCTTTGAATTGCTTGAAGCTGAAAGCGGCCTTTGGAGTATCGGTCCTGGACTCTTCCGAGGGCTTGCTAGCATTCTCGTTCAACTCGCTGACGATTTTAGGAATCACTTTAGCGATTTGACTTGCGACGAGAGAAGCGATTCGCTTGTCAGCGTGTTTGCGTCTAGCAGCTCGGGAGTGTTGTGATCCGAATGACGACTTTGTCTGCAACAGACATCGTCACAGGACTTAAACTCAATTTCGATTATTCCTAGTATAGTCTAGCGATTTACCATAAAGCTCAGGAACATATCAGTTCACGAAATCACGCAAGCACATATTCACAGGATCACGTAAGCACATAACCACATAGGTACATAAGCATATAAGCACACGAGCACATAGGCTAATCCTAAACACATATTTTGCACGTATTCACCTATCCTTCATAACAACGTATAGCGATTAAGTATAACGATTTCGGTTAGTGAGTAGCGATTGCGAATGACACTAGCGATTTGTTGGCGTTTTTGAGATAGATGTGCAGTGCGAGTTGTACGTGTTGATTAAAGCGAATAGCTAAAAGTGAGTAAATCACCAAAATCGAAACACATGAACACATAAAATCACATAAAATTCAATTAAAGGCAATAAATCCTCAGAGTTAGCGGTGGCAAAATCCGGAACTGAAACACATAAAATCAAGAATAGGCTGTCTGCGGCTCGATAGACATTGACTACCCGAAGTGATTCAACTATTCACAAGGACTCGCAGTGCATACTAGGGCCTTCAGGACTGTGTTCTTGCCTCAATCTGGGCAAATCAGCACGCATCCCTCCAGTTATAGTGTGACTTCAAGTCGTTGGAGTCCGTCGAAACTTTGGTGGGAGTTTTTGCAAAACCATAATAACAGAGCGGGATAAGTTGTCAAGATTCGGGTTTCACCCATAACTTAACGACTATGTTCCCTGTGTTGATGAAGTAGAGGGGAAAATTAGCGTCGAAGTATGGGTTTCACTCCTAATTCAACGCAAATTCTCGTGTTGATAGTAAAAGTTCGCGTTAAGCAAGCGATCTGGTCAAGAGTTTGCAGTTTTCACACCTATTCACGGCCGAATCACCATGCCTTTGCGGGGAATTTTGAAAATAGTGCGAGTTGCCAGCCTTAAGAAAAGTTGACCTTGCGCGGAGCGGTGGCATGAGATGTCCGCGCAAGGGTGTAGTGTGTAGCGAATTCAAGCCAGAAATAGCATGTAAGCTTGTACAAAACCCATACCAGGTATGCACAAGTCGGTCTGTTGGTACTTAGACTATAGACTAGGTCGTTTTTAAGTCATCGTCCCGGACTAGGTCGAGTCTTGCCTAATTCCCTATAGTTATGGCTCTGATACCAATCTGTCACACCCCAACCGATGGCGGAATCATCGGGGCGCGGCACTGAGCGAAACATATTGTCAAGAGAAATTCTATAACAATGATGTGTGTAAAATGCAACATATAAATTACATCAAATAAGGCATAAAACTAACCCTTTTTTAGTACTAATATTGGAAAAAGAGTGTTTTTGTCTTCCTTTTGTATTTTCAGGATTAAATGAGCTCAAAAACGCAAAAGAAGCAAAAAGACAGCTAAATCCAACATAAATACAAGAAAAGGAACATTAGTGGATTGCCCGAACCCTCAACGGCACCTTCCAAAGCAAAATAGAGAAAACAGAAGGCTGAACACGCCCCGTGCTCAGCCAGCACGGGGCCGTGCCCAAGAAGCAGCAGAAAAGACAAATCTATAGAAGCTTCTATTGCCCACCACGGGCCGTGCTCAGCGGACACGGGGGGCGTGCCGAAAGTACTGCAGGCGCATTAATTGTAATTGCGAATTACAATTAATGAAGAGAGAGAGTGTCAGACGGGCACGGGGCCGTGCCCAGCGAACACGGGGCCGTGCCCAGGCTTCTGTTCAGCCTATAAATAGGAGTGCTTGGTTTCATTGCAACTCATCCCTTAGCACACCACCTCTCTCACACTTCATCCACCACCCACCACCATCACAACACCATCATCCACCACCATCATCCATTGTCCATCATAGAGTGTGTGAGTCGTCTCGGGATCCAAGATTGATCGTAAGAGTTCTTGACAATCAAGGCCATGTTTGCCTAAGTCTCTTACATCACTTGGTGAAGACAAAGTGTCTAGTATAATACTTTTTATTTCTAATCTTTTGCACTTTTTATTTGGTTTTGTATTAATGACTTTAATAACTAGTTACTTATGTTGAAGGTGATCTTTCCTTATCGTTTGTCCGTGGTGTCTTGGCATTATTTTACTGTCTATATAAAATAAAGGATTTTCACCATTCATATCTCCACGGTCTATATGGAGGTATGTTGGCTACCTGGTAGGGGGTTAAGGGAATGGTTTGGTAAAGGTCTTGCCATTGTTCAGCGTTTAGAGGTCCTGCAATGGACCTGGGTCAAATTTAGTAGGACCTCCTTCAATACTTCACGGTATTGGATGGCGGGGGTCCAAACTCTTTGATCCCCTCATAAGTTAACTACTATTAATACTATAACCCGGCTATTTAGGACTGTATCCCTGCTGACTCAGACTACTTAGTCGAGGGTAACGTCACCGCCAAAAGCGGGGCCTACCACAATACTGCATTAATAACTTAATTCATTATCTTCCAATAATCCACCCCTTTAGGATTGTATCCCTGCTGACTCAAACTACTGGGGTGAGGGTAACGTCACCTTCAAAAGAGGGGCCTACTACAATAACTAAGATAATCTCTTAATTATGTGCAAAAGTGCGGAAATAATCAAAGGTTATACTAGATACGAGTCGGAACCAAGTGATTCATCTTGTCTATCTGTTTTTATTTTTATTTTTATTTTCAGCATTTTAGTTAGTTTTTATTTTTTAGTTTAAAAACATTTTTCTAAACTTTTATTTTGGTTAGACGTTGAGGATAAACCGGTATTAAAAGCTCTTGTGTCCTTGGACGACCTCGGTATCTTACCAACGCTATACTACACTCAACGATGGGTGCACTTGCCCATATGTGTGTTTAGTGTTAGTGAAATATCGTGTTTTATAAATTTAAAACTTGGCTAAAATAAGTGTTAAAAAGGGCTTAAAATATACACCTAAAATATACGACACTTCACACGCATCAAGTTTTTTGGCGCCGTTGCCGGGGACACAAGGATTTTAAGAAAGCTTAAAATCGACGGCCTAATCAGTTTTTTTTCAAACCTTTTTAAACGCGCGCACATTTTTCTGCATTTAGTTTAGTTTTGCATTTACAGTAACATGTACACGGGGCCGTGCTCACTGAACACGGGGCCGTGCTGCAGATTTTTCATAAACGCCCAGTAACAGTAGCTTGAACACGGGCCGTGCTCACTGAATACGCCCCGTGCTCAACTAGATCAGTCAATTTAATTAAAACGCCCAGATACAGAATCTGAACACGGGGCCGTGTCCACTCAACACGGGGCCGTGTCCAGCCTCTGTTTCCGTTTTTATTTTTGTTTTCTGATCTCAAGACTCGGTTGTGGTCTGCTGAGTGATTCTTATGGATCAATACTCAGGAGGTTACAACTACACCTATGATGAGGATGATTATAGGGGTAATTATTGCACAAATTGTCGTAATACACGTTCAATTCAAGATAATCACTCGTACCAACCATCCAATTCATACACTTACTATGAGGGGCCCAGGTACGAACCATCAACTTCATACACATCCTATGAAGACCAAAGGTATGAACCTCCTCCCTCATACTCATATTTTGATGAACCAAGGTATGAGCCTTCTTACTCATACTTTGAGGAACCAAGGTATGAGCCACCACCTTCGTATGCTTATTATGAGGAACCTTGGCGTGAACAACCCACCTCATATGGGTATTATGAAGAACAAAATTACGAACCTTATCCATCATATGCTTACAATGAAGGGCAATGGTGTGAACCATCAACTTCATATGGGTATTATGAGGAACAAAGGGTCGAACAACCGGATTCAAGCTTAGAAAATAATGATTCTTTTTCTATAACCGAAGTGACCGATAGGATATTAGAACACATTAGAGTTATCGATCGGTGTATAAAAGAAGCTCGCGCAAGGGAAGAGGAGTCCCGCGCAAGAGAAGAATTAAAAAAGGAAGAGATAACTAAAAATGAAAAAATGGAAGAACAAATAAGTGAAAAACCGACACATGAGTTAAACAACGAAAAAGGTGAGTCCGACAACGTTAAAATCCAAGAAGAGTCTAATTTTGAAGAAATTCATCTCTTATCACCTTCTTTCGAAAATCACTGTTTAATACCCACTCATGCTAAGTTTCTAAAAGAGTTAAACACTAACACTAAAATTGACGAAACGGTAAGTGTTAAGTTAACTAATGATCAAACTTCACTAATAAAAGAAGACCCTTTTGAAATTAACATCACACCGGTTCCATGTTTCTTTCAAAATTCGTTTATTAGTAATGTCACAATCGATAAAGATCTTTGTGTTAACATAATGCCTAACTACCTTTTCGAAAAATTAAGTATTAGTGATTTTTCTCCACTTCAAATACCCATTTTTCTATCCAATCGGAAAGCAATAAAATCAATCGGTATAGTTGAAGATGTCTTGGTTCAAACAAATCAAATGGTAATTCCAACCGACTTTGTCATCCTCGATGACGCTCCTCTAGTGTTGGGACGACCATTTGTAAAAACTTACGAAGCTTTGAAAAACCGGAAGTTCAATAATCTACCTCTTCAATTAGGGGCATTTAAAAGAAGTGTCGATCTCGAACGATCAATGAAATATCCATTCGGCAATAATGACCCCCTAATTGAAGATGAAGATGAGCCACCCGATACAAGTGAAGAGACTGGCCACTTTGTTGAAGAAGAGGTCGCCATAGAACAAACTTTTAAAGTTCTTGATCGAAACGAGCAACCAAATAAGGAGTCTCCTAAAGACCCACCACTTGAGCTCAAAGAACTTCCAAAAGGTTTGGAATATGCTTTTCTAGACAAAGATGGTAAATTACCTGTAATTATTTCGTCTAAATTAGATAACCTAGAAAAAGAAAAGCTAGTTAGTCTTTTGAAAAAACACAAAAATGCAATAGCTTGGAAACTTGTTGACATAAAAGGAATTAGTCCTTCTATGTGCACACACAAAATTTTGATGAATGATGACTACAAATCTGTCATACAACCACAACGTCGAGTAAATCCAAATGTTCAAGAAGTGGTTAAAAATGAAGTCATCAAATTACTTGACGCAGGACTTATCTATCCTATTTCCGATAGTCCTTGGGTAAGTCCCGTCCAAGTAGTTCCAAAGAAAGGAGGTATGACGGTAATTACTAACGAAAAGAATGAATTAATACCAACAAGAACCGTCACAGGATGGAGAGTATGTATAGATTATAGACGATTAAATGAAGCAACAAGAAAGGATCATTTTCCTTTACCCTTCATTGATCAGATGTTAGAAAGATTATCCGGTCATAAATTTTACTGTTTCTTGGATGGTTTTTCAGGTTACTTTCAAATCCCGATAGCACCCGAAGACCAAGAAAAGACAACGTTCACATGTCCCTATGGAACTTTTGCCTATCGACGCATGCCGTTTGGTCTATGTAATGCCCCCGCAACATTCCAACGTTGCATGGTAGCCATTTTCCATGACATGATAGAAAAGACAATGGAAGTCTTCATGGACGACTTTTCTATCTTTGGGGATTCATACGACCAATGCCTCGATAACCTTGAACGAATGCTATCCCGATGTGAGGAAACTAACCTCGCCCTTAATTGGGAAAAATGCCATTTCATGGTAACGGAGGGAATAGTACTCGGTCACAAGATCTCAAGCGAAGGAATGGAGGTGGATCGAGCCAAAATAGATACCATTTCTAGGTTACCTCCTCCATCCTCCGTAAGAGCTATTAGAAGTTTCCTAGGGCATGCCGGATTTTATAGGAGGTTTATCAAAGACTTTCCAAAAATCTCAAGACCTCTAACAAAGTTACTTGAAAAAGATGCTCCTTTCATCTTTGACAAGGATTGCAATCAAGCATTTCTAACCCTAAAGGAAATGTTAGTCAATGCACCTATCATGATAGCACCTGATTGGAAATTTCCTTTCGAAATCATGTGCGATGCTAGTGACTTTGCAGTTGGAGCTGTCTTGGGACAGAGAAAAGAAAAGCATTTCCACCGAATATATTATGCTAGTAAAACACTTAACGATGCACAAGAAAATTACACAACAACTGAAAAAGAGTTACTAGCTGTGGTATTTGCTTTTGATAAATTTCGCTCTTATCTTGTTCTTTCTAAAACTATAGTCTACACAGACCATGCAGCCATTCGATATCTCTTTAAGAAGCAAGACGCAAAACCACGTTTGATTAGGTGGATTCTACTCCTCCAAGAATTCGACATTGAAATCAAAGACAAAAGAGGAGCAGAAAATACCGCAGCAGATCATCTTTCGCGCTTAGAAGACCCAGCTTTGGAGGCAACCAGGGGCGAGCAAATCAACGAAAAATTCCCAACTGAATCCCTGGAAATGGTGGAATTTAAGGAAGAACCATGGTACGCCGACTTTGCCAACTACTTAGCTAGTGGAATAGTCGCAAAAGGATGGCCACATCATCAAAGAAAAAAATTCTTTGCCAATGTGAAACACTATTTTTGGGAAGATCCATATCTTTTCAAAATGTGTGCCGACCAGCTCGTCAGACGATGCGTACATGGTAGTGAAGCCCGAAGAATTCTCCGCCATTGTCACGAAGGTCCATACGGAGGACATCATGGTGCTGCCAGTACCGCACGAAAGGTATTTGATTCAGGATTTTATTGGCCAACCATTTACAAAGATGCCCAAAATCTTGTAAAGACATGTGATGCTTGCCAAAGAACAGGTAATATTTCTTCCAAAAACGAAATGCCACAAAATGGCATTCTTGTCTGTGAAATTTTTGATGTGTGGGGACTCGACTTTATGGGACCTTTTCCACCATCGAAAGGAAACAAATACATACTTGTGGCAGTAGATTACCTGTCTAAATGGGCCGAGGCCGAAGCACTTCCAACAAATGATGGAAGAGTAGTGGTATGATTTCTGAAAAAATTATTCTCTCGTTTTGGCACACCCAAAGCTTTAATAAGTGATAGAGGTACCCATTTTTGTAATCATCAACTTGAAAAAATTTTAACAAGATATGGGGTCTATCACCGGGTTTCGACAGCTTATCACCCTCAAACAAACGGACAAGCCGAAGTGACCAATAGAGGGCTAAAACGAATACTTGAAAAAACCGTAGGGTTAAATAGAAAGGAATGGGCTGATAAATTAGATGATGCTTTATGGGCTTTTCGAACTGCTTATAAAACAACGATAGGTACAACCCCATATAAGCTAGTCTATGGAAAAAGTTGCCACTTGCCAGTAGAAATTGCACACAAAGCCTACTGGGCAATCAAAAATGTAAACTTAGATCTAGAATTTGCTGGTAAAAATCGATTTTGTCAAATAAATGAATTAGACGAACTTAGGAATTATGCATACTCAAACTCTGAGATTTATAAGGAAAGAATGAAAGATTGGCATGACAAACATATTAAACCTAATGAATTTCGGGTAGGAGATTTAGTTCTTTTGTTTAATTCACGACTTCGATTGTTTCCTGGTAAATTAAAGTCTAGGTGGTCAGGACCTTTTTCCGTCACCCATATTTTTCCACACGGTGCAGTGGAAATTAAACCTCGAAATGGGTCACCATTTAAAGTCAATGGCCAACGGCTGAAACTCTATCAAGGATTTATTGAGGATGAGGAAGAAAAGATCTCGCTTCAAACCGTGGAAGAATAAAAACATCATGACTGGTAAGTTATGAACGATTGAGGCGGCAAAATAAAGCGGTAAGTTTTCTAAACCATAGCTTATAGGAGAAAGGGGCACTCACACGCGCACTAAAAAAAAAAAAAAGCTCGGCACGAGGCCGTGTCCGCTGGACACCGGGCCGTGTTCGCGCTGCAGACGGGATAAAACCCCTTTTTCAAAACAGTTTCTTCATTCCACACGCCCCGTTTCCCCACAAAAGCTCTGGTTCCAGCCGATTTTTCGCGAAATTCCAACGTCTCTTACCGATCTAACAGCGTCAAGGTATGATTCTGTCACTAGTAGTAGTTAGATTAGTCACTTGCATGTAGTTAATACACCACAAATTTGGGGAAAAATCTAGGGTTCTTGATGTTCATTCGGATCGAACCTAAAATTTTTACCTAAATCTGTTTGCATTTAGTTAGATTAGTGTTAAGGGAAGTAAATACACTTGTATTGTTCATAGATTCACCCGATTTCTTACAAAGACCCCAAACCCTTGTTCTTGAACCAAAAAAGATAAAATTGATAGGGGTAAACGGGTTATTTTGGGAAAAACGGCACTTAGGGTTTCATTTTCGGGGGAAACCGCACCTATTGGTTCAAAAATTTTCAAGTTTCGAAACCGGGTCGAAAAATGGGATTTTTGAGTAACAGACCCCTGGACACGGGGCCGTGTCCGCTGGACACGGGGTCGTGTTCAGCCCGCTGTTTGCAGTTTTGTCCAAAAATATTTCTGTTTCATGCTAACTTTTGGTGTATTCTTGCAGATGGCCAGGAAGTTTACCAGATTCAACGCAAATGAGCTAGATGCAAGAGCTCGATACGAGCTTCTTCAAACAAGACCGGAGGAATACCCGAGGCAGGCGTGCACAGAACTACTAACCATGGTGAATCAAATTGACCGTTTCAACAACATTGTCACGGGACCACTCAGGATCGCACTAACAACCCGACTCCGTTCTGTCCATGAATGCACCTTGGAATTCTACAGCACCTTTGCATTCAATTCAAGGTGCGACCCGTTCGATAATGAAGGGGTGTCATTCAGGTGTGGCGGAACGAGGTATTCGATCTCCATGGCACAATTCGGGTCGATTATCGGGTTGTATGCGGAAGAGGATGCGGGAGACGAAGACAATACCGGGGGGTTGAGAGAGATCGAAGACAACGAGCGCCAAGCCATGTGGGCTCAGATTGGGGAAGGATTCTACAATCCGAGCAGCACTAAGAGTACCAAGCTGAGGGATCCGCTTTACAGATACATTCATAGGCTCCTCGGCTACTCTCTTAGCCAAAGGCATGACAGTGGTGGCGTCGTTGGGTTAAGAGATTTACTTGTCCTCCATTGCATTCACAACCGCAGGCCACTCGATGTTCCGTTCCTCATGCTCCGAAACATGCATCACAACCGCCTTGCTAGTGCACCAACTCCTATTTTCTTCGGGGGGTGGGTGTACCGTCTCTTCAGGCACTTCGCCCACATTCCGAGGTCATTTGAGAAGAGCCCATGGTCGGGTACAGTGGATATTCACATATGCCGCTCGATGAACCTGGTTTATGAGGCAGAAGACGGGACGGTAACCTTTCAAAGGATGCAAGGTCATGCATGGAACCCGCAAGAAGCACTTGTCCTCCCAGCTCCGCAACATCATCAGTACCAATACCCACCCCACGGTGATCCGGGCCAATCATCCTCCTCGGGAGGCAGTTTTCCTAATTTTCAAAGTTTGCATGATTTGTTGCAGGAAAACCTCATGTGTACTCGGAACACCTATAACATGGCGAGCAACACCTACCACCGGGTCGGAGCTATCGAGAGAAACCTATCCGAGATACAAGAAGACGTCGGATACATACGAGACCACATTGCACGCCATGGAGGGGGTGACGATGATGATGATGATGATGATGATGCCATGGAGTAGGCGGGAGGAGCATAGGAGGAAGCGGTTGATTGATGACTCCCCAGGTTAATCCTTTGCAATCTTGAACAATTGATGGCCTGCGTGCCAAGTGTTAGACAATTTACTTTTCCTAACTATTTTCTGCATTTTATTTTTCTTACTTTATGCTTGGAACAATTAACTTTGGTAATGTAGGATGTTTGTATTACTTGGTGTGGTATTAAGTGATGAAACAGGTACAAACCAAGGCTTAGGGTGTTAAGCCTCAGCATTCATAGGGCTAGAATGGAAAAACCGGAGAAGGAAACCTGTTTTTCAGGCTTCCAGACTGTCCACACGGGGACGTGTCCAGCCAACACGCCCCCGTGCTCACCTCCCTGACCTGATGTTTGGCTTCTGTTCGGCAGAATTTTGTCAGACACGTGGCCGTGTTCAGTGGACACGGGGCCGTGTCCACCTTCTGTAAGTTCTTATTACTGGCACCTGAACACGGGGTCGTGCCCACTCTACACGGGGCCGTGTTCAGTGCCCAGTAACACAAATTTTTGCTTTTTAAACACTATTTTACACATCTAATCAAGCTAAAAATTTATTTTTGGGACACATTGAGGACAATGTGTAATTTAAGTGTGGGGGGATGCTAAAACCTTGAATTTTGCAAGTCCTAAATACAAGCCTTACACAAAACTCTATTGGAACCGCTAATCACCCCAAATTTTTTAAAAAAAATTTCAATTTTTTTTTACTTGTCTAGGTTTAACTCGGGAAATTCAAGCTCTCAAAAAGGTTATATTTTTACAAATTTACAACCGATAGCGTAGTGATAAAAAGAACCAACATAAGAAAATTATGAAAAGGCATGACAAACTTATTTAAAATTTGATTATATATACTTGATCACATAAAAACCCATTCCCACAAAAGTGAGTTTTGAGCCTTTATTGAGCACACAATTCCATATCATTTGACTAAATGCTCATTTTTCGTTTCTTGTGTGAATAGCCGCTTGGTTCTTACGACTCTAGAACTTGCCATGACAATACATTCCCGGTCCTTATCAACTTAAACCCGAGTAAGTAAATGATGGAGGCATTAGGACTAACATTTTTTTTTCTACACCATTATTTTTCTTTTTCTTTTACCACCTACCCAAAAATCCCCCTAGTTAGCCCCTTTGAGCCTAAACCTTTTCGTTTCATCACCCAAAACAAAAACCCTTTCACCCACCAAAACCTTTTTCATTTTTTTTACCCTTTATTTTAGTAACAAGTTCGGTTCTTCGAAAAAAAAAATTATTTTTAATGAAGCAAAAAGAAAATAAACAAACAAAGTAATCAAAAATAACTTTGTTTGAATAAAAGCTTCATTAAAAATAAAGAGTTGAAAAAAATAAAAAAAATAAAAAATTTTACGAAAACCGACACTTGTTACGCTTTTTAGCCCTTTTTCTACTAACCACTAACCCAATCACCTACCTTTAACCCTAGCCAACCCTTAACCCACAAAGTCCTCTTGATATCTACAAAGGTATAAAAGTTAAAAAGGAGGAGGATTGATTTTTTGGCAAGCCTATGGTAGGAATAAGTTCCGTGCCGCTCTCGAGTGATTCACTAAAAATACACCTTCGGCCGAGTGTGAGTGATTTCCCCGCGAGGTATGTGAACTTGTATATAAATAGAATTTTAAAAAAGGCATGTTATGCCCAAATAAGTAATTTCTTTTATGAACAGTTCTAAATAAATCATTACGAATAGGAGTGTAAATAAATAAAAATAAAACCCCAAAAAGATCTTGGAAATCCCGACACTCTATGACAAGTCCAAAACCTTCTCTTCTACCTATTCCATTTGGGAGTGTAAGACAAATATTAAAGAGTTTTGCTTGAGGACAAGCAAAAGTTCAAGTGTGGGGGTATTTGATGTGTGTAAAATGCAACATATAAATTACATCAAATAAGGCATAAAACTAACCCTTTTTTAGTACTAATATTGGAAAAAGAGTGTTTTTGTCTTCCTTTTGTATTTTCAGGATTAAATGAGCTCAAAAACGCAAAAGAAGCAAAAAGACAGCTAAATCCAACATAAATACAAGAAAAGGAACATTAGTGGATTGCCCGAACCCTCAACGGCACCTTCCAAAGCAAAATAGAGAAAACAGAAGGCTGAACACGCCCCGTGCTCAGCCAGCACGGGGCCGTGCCCAAGAAGCAGCAGAAAAGACAAATCTATAGAAGCTTCTATTGCCCACCACGGGCCATGCTCAGCGGACATGGGGGGCGTGCCGAAAGTACTGCAGGCGCATTAATTGTAATTGCGAATTACAATTAATGAAGAGAGAGAGTGTCAGACGGGCACGGGGCCGTGCCCAGCGAACACGGGGCCGTGCCCAGGCTTCTGTTCAGCCTATAAATAGGAGTGCTTGGTTTCATTGCAACTCATCCCTTGGCACACCACCTCTCTCACACTTCATCCATCACCCACCACCATCACAACACCATCATCCACCACCATCATCCATTGTCCATCATAGAGTGTGTGAGTCGTCTCGGGATCCAAGATTGATCGTAAGAGTTCTTGACAATCAAGGCCATGTTTGCCTAAGTCTCTTACATCACTTGGTGAAGACAAAGTGTCTAGTATAATACTTTTTATTTCTAATCTTTTGCACTTTTTATTTGGTTTTGTATTAATGACTTTAATAACTAGTTACTTATGTTGAAGGTGATCTTTCCTTATCGTTTGTCCGTGGTGTCTTGGCATTATTTTACTGTCTATATAAAATAAAGGATTTTCACCATTCATATCTCCACGGTCTATATGGAGGTATGTTGGCTACCTGGTAGGGGGTTAAGGGAACGGTTTGGTAAAGGTCTTGCCATTGTTCAGCGTTTAGAGGTCCTGCAATGGACCTGGGTCAAATTTAGTAGGACCTCCTTCAATACTTCACGGTATTGGATGGCGGGGGTCCAAACTCTTTGATCCCCTCATAAGTTAACTACTATTAATACTATAACCCGGCTATTTAGGACTGTATCCCTGCTGACTCAGACTACTTAGTCGAGGGTAACGACACCGCCAAAAGCGGGGCCTACCACAATACTGCATTAATAACTTAATTCATTATCTTCCAATAATCCACCCCTTTAGGATTGTATCCCTGCTGACTCAAACTACTGGGGTGAGGGTAACGTCACCTTCAAAAGAAGGGCCTACTACAATAACTAAGATAATCTCTTAATTATGTGCAAAAGTGCGGAAATAATCAAAGGTTATACTAGATACGAGTCGGAACCAAGTGATTCATCTTGTCTATCTGTTTTTATTTTTATTTTTATTTTCAGCATTTTAGTTAGTTTTTATTTTTTAGTTTAAAAACATTTTTCTAAACTTTTATTTTGGTTAGACGTTGAGGATAAACCGGTATTAAAAGCTCTTGTGTCCTTGGACGACCTCGGTATCTTACCAACGCTATACTACACTCAACGATGGGTGCACTTGCCCATATGTGTGTTTAGTGTTAGTGAAATATCGTGTTTTATAAATTTAAAACTTGGCTAAAATAAGTGTTAAAAAGGGCTTAAAATATACACCTAAAATATACGACACTTCACACGCATCAAACAACTACTTTACCGAATAGTTAATATTTTGTCCCATACCATAACCTATTAAGTAAGTAAACTATTACAGATAGTGATATCTCAAGACGAATAACATGTTCCGACAACTCAGATTTTAAATAAATAGATTGTTCTTGTTTCTAGACTCTTAATCCTACTTGATTCCATGAAAAGCAAGCAAAGCACAGCGTCCTAATCATTCAAACACCTGCCACATACATTAAAATAGAAGTCAATACACATAGTGTAAAGGTGAGCATACAAGTTTGATAGTATAATAGAGTTCGAAATTGTTTATGCATAACCAGCATGTACAACGTATAATGTGAAGCATGTAAGTTATCGACAAAGATCATATCAATCCCAATGACTGCGAGTAGCGAGTGCGCATCACATGTTCACCACTACGAACACGTGAAGTATTGTCCTTAACAACCCGTGAGTGAACAGGTGCCGAGTCCAAACTATAGTACTATCGTTGCTAAGGCAGGTAGACAACAATCAATGTGTAAACATAACAAACAGGCATTCATCGAGTCACGTATAACATGTAATAACGGTTGGCGTTTAAATAGTGTTTGTGTTGTGTGTCGATGTGATTTAGAATAAGTAACGTATGTAACACCCAAAAGTGCAATCCGATCGGACGGCGATCCGTCCCGCGATCTGATCTTTTGCAGCTTGAAGATTTGTTAAGTTTGAAAAGTTTTACGGTTTGATCGAGACGGTGTGAGAACGTTCTAAACAACAGAAACCCCATCATGACCCGAGTTATCTGATTGAACAGGAATCACCCTAGTCCGATCAGTTTACTGGTTCATGACGGTCGTTCATGTTCAACCCGAAATCAGTTGTCCCTTAGATAGAAATCAGATCTTGAACCAACACTTCACTAAGAATGAGTAGAAGATCAGAACGAACTCTGATTCTATCGGTTTTGAGTGCACTGAGTGTAAAAGATGTGAGGAGTGTTGGGAAAATCATTCTTTCAACTCTTTTACATTTAAAATGTTTAGATCTATGCGAAAATAGTGTTGATTCATGTGGAAATCATGTAGATCTGAGTTGTTCCTGGTGGAATAAGGCCAAAACTTGAAGTTCATAAGAACCCCATGATGACATCATCCTAGAACACCTCAAATCCATTGATTTCATGGTTAAAAGTTAAGATTCAGAGGTGAAAATGATGAAGAAGTTCGTGTAGATCATAGAAGTACAAGATTTAGGTTGAAAACTTACAAGAATCACGAGAAATCGAGAGAAAAGAGGCTTGAGTGCGGCTGGTCAAGTGGGAGAGCTATCACATCACAAATGATGTGACAGGAGGGTATTTATTGAGTTTCTATAAAGGGAAAATGCTGAAGTGTCGGATTGGTCACCGATCGGATGGCCCGTTCAATCGGTTGGCCACTAGATCAAGGTGTCTGGCGTGTTGAGTTTTGTAATTTCGATTTGCGTGTTGAGCGTTGCGATGCGACTCGAGCGAGCGATGTGATAGTATTACCCAATAGTCACACAAATAACTTAATTACTATATCTAACATACAATCACTGTAAATAACTTGCGTTTAGTGTTTGCGATTAGATTGCGATGCGATAGAATTGCGATTGTGATTAACACCTCAACATAAACATAGCATGCACATGTAACACATAATAAGCACACACACGTAAAACAATATCCAGACTCATAATTCGGGTTGCGAATGCGATAGCAATGCGATTAACGATTAATATGCGATTAATTAGCGATTTATTAACATGTACTCCAGATCATACAACTAAAGCAATTTAAAAAAAAAAATTGGTTATAAGTCAAGGTGGTCAAATCCGTAGTTACGCAAGGAGTGACAGATCGCAACTAGCAATCCTTTCTTCCTTTGACTTTGACTTCGACTTCCGGAACACGGGGTTGTTACAGATGAAGCGGGGCTTCGAGATATTGGAACCATGGATGTCGGTAGATATGCTGGTGGGACCCAGGCAGTGGGATACCCACCTCAGCATTTACCCTCTCATCATCACTACCGCGGTACGTGATTATAACATGAGAAGAAGCCGAATAGATACGAGGAGTTCGGAAGATATCATATATGAACATTGTTACAGTCGTATGTAAAGAGAAGATAAAGCGCTTCTAAAACAAGTGCACACCCTATCATAGGTTTCACGGGAGAAAAAGGTAGATCTAATTGGGCAGATAACGTTCCCGGTTACTTTTGGCAAAGGGCCGTACGAAAGAACTATTGTTATCCTGTTCTTAGTAGTCAGGGCGGACTCCCATTATAACGTTATCATGGGCCATATACTTTGGGTAAGTTAGATGCCATGATCTCCAGGACGCGAGGGTTCATGAAATTTCCAACCCCAAGAGAATTGGCGACAGTGCATCGTGATCACGTGGGTGAAGTCATGGATACATAAAGGTGCAGACAAGGCCCAACTGGACTAATTGGACCTAAGAGGTGGGTACTAAGCACCGAAGACCTGGATCAGATGGTTACCGTAGGTGATTCTCTCTCCCCCGAAGCCAAGGACAGCCTCAAGGTATTGCTCTGTAACAACATGGATGTTTTCGCTTTTGAACATGGCGACATGACCGGCATACCTTGAGATCGGGCGGAACATCATTTACCTACACTTCCGGGAATTAAGCCCATCGCTCAGAAGAAGCGAAGTATGGCTCCTGACAGAAAGAAGGCAATAGTAAAAGAAGTTCAGAAACTAACCGAAGCGGGAATACTGCGCGAAACAAATTACCACACTTGGGTGGCGAATCTAATCATGGTAAACAAAACCGATGGCACGTGGAGGATGTGCGTCGATTATAAAGACTTGAACAGAGCGTGCCCTAAAGATGCATACCCACTCCCAGAGATAGATTTCAAAGTCGATTCTTTGGTTTTGTTCTGCTTTAAGTGTGTGTTGGATGCCTATAATAGGTATCATCAGATCCAGATGGCGGAAGCGGATGAAGAAAAAACGGCTTTCCATATTGAAAATGTGGTTTTCTGTTATACAAAAATGTCTTTTGGATTATGAAATGCAGGGGCAACATATCAAAGGCTGGTGGACAAGGCTTTCGCCAAACAAATTGGGCGAAACCTAGAACTGTACATGGATGATTTGGTGATCAAAAATAAAGAGGAGAAGATTATGCTAAGAGACATTGAAGAAACATTTCGAACGTTGAGAGAATACAACATTAAGCTTGATCCAAAGAAGTGCTCATTTGGAGTTGAAGAATGTAAGTTTCTCGGAGTAGTCCGTTGCCCACGATGGTTTCAAAGCAAACCTAGAGTAGGTACTGGCGATCAGTAGCATGCCCTTTCTGCGAATACTTAAGGAGGCTCAAACGCTCAATGGTAGGTTGGTAGCAAGAAACAAAAATCCTTGCCAAACACGCCGAACGATCCCTACCTTTGATAAAAACGCTAAAGGATTGTTTGAACAGAAAACAACTTTAGATGGACGGCGGAAGCGAAAGAGGCACTACAAGAGATGAAGCGTTTTTGGCACTCCTACCAACTTTGACTGCCCCAAAATCGTAAGAAACATTGAAGATATACTTGTCTGCATCGCATTACATGGTCAACGCATTTCTTTTGGTAGAGCGAGGAGGGGGTGCAAACGCCAATCTACTATATCAGCAGGGTACTGGAGGATCCAGAAACCTAGTACCCAATGTTGGAAAAATTGGTTTTGGAGTTAGTCCACGCCTCTCGGCGTCTCAGGAGGTATTTTTAGAGCCACGAAGTTCAGGTCTTGACTAATTACCCGCTACATCAAATTCTGAATAAGCCGAAGATTTCAGGAAGGCTAGCAAAGTGGGCCATCGAACTGGGAGCATTAGACGTCGAGTATCGAAAGAGAACAGCCAATAAGAGTCAAGTATTGGCCGACTTTCTAGCTGAAATTCCGGAAGGGGAACACATCTAGGGAGTAACCTCAAAGGCTCCTGAATCGAATACTTCCAGGGAAACCTGGAGGCTCTATACAGATGGGTCATCCAGTGGTAAGGGGGTAGGAGTGGGCCTCATGTTAATTAGCCCGGAAGGTGTCAAGTTAATGTATGCCCTAAAATTCAAGTTCGATTGCTCGAATAACGAATCGGAATCTGAGGCGCTATTGGTGGATCTGCATATAGCGCATGCTATGGGTGCCACATTTTCAGGTGGATGGCTCGCTTCAACTTCGACATTATCGCTTAAGTTTAGATCAATCACTTTACGAACAGCTAAACGAGTAGAGGAACGTGTTTTGGTCTTTTGTGATGATTCGGTCACACGCGGTACTTTCGCCAATTTGCTATGGTACCACGCCACTTGCCAACAATCAATAAATTTAAACGAGTGTTTCATTATATCATGATAAGCACTAAACTCTCTCGTTAAGAAGTTGGCTTCATTCTCACCACTCTTTGGGTTATTCTTGACGTTGTCGTAGCAACCATTTAAGGTCGTGACCTTTGTATGTAGTTCATGCAGCTTTGATGAGAAACTATCATTCTTCTTGTAGAACTCTCAATTCAACATTTCGTGATAACAATCATTTATTCGTTCCCAAAATTTGTTTATGTGTTGATTAGTAACTATTTAAAAAATAACGACATCTTAGAAAATAAAATATAACACAAAAACCAAATAAATATATATCTTTTTTCTTTAAAAATTAAAATAAAGTACCGATCATCGGGTCCTCCGATACGTGTATCCAAGCTTTGGTTAAAACTACTTCTTTCTCGCTTGTCCATTTTACTACAACTTGGCCACTGCTTTAGGACTTCTCCGACTCGATTTTCTTTTTGTGGCTTCTCTTTTTTAGCTTTCGAGCCAACAGTTCACCAAGATCTTGCGGTTGGGTTTTCGGCACGAAGTCGGTGTAGGGTCCGTTGGGGATATAGGTACGAGTTGTGTCACGGCCCCCGTCCCTGTTTGACCCGGTCCAGGAGCCGTGGGACAGAAAATCCCGTGGTATTTATTTAATTGAGTTGACAGCGGAAGATTTTTAGCAGGATCTTTTAAAACTGAAAATGCCCGATTATTTTATTTCATAATTCGGGATAAAACCCCGGTAGTTTACAATAAGGTGATTTCTCTGGGAAATCTTTATTTTACAAAACATGTTTCTTTATTTATATTGAGCCACATCCTTAAGCTTGTAGTGCTTCGCGGCACTTTTCCTGGATCACAACAGATCACCTGAAACATGTTTGAAAAAGGTTTTGTCAGTGGGGAAATACTGGTGAATCATTCTTTTTACTAAAAACGATGCGTTGTTATAATTTACAGTATTAAGAGCAATTACAATATTTATACATATCAACCATCTACCCACGGTATTTATCACTCGACCACCTATTGGCTATCTCGTTGTCCAATGGTGTCTGTGATTATGGTCATATCACCCCTTGGCTAACTCGTTGTCCAACGGTGACGGTTATCAAGTATTGTATACAAAACCCCATATACCGGCTGTAATTTGGAGATTTACAAAGACTTAATCCCTGTAATTATAACTTTGAAAGCAAACATGATTTTGAAATCAAATTTGATAAAAAGAGAATGACTCACATTGCAGATTTATTCGAGCAGAGTTTAGCCAACTGATAAGCCTGTTAACCTAATTTAACAATAATGCACACGAAACTAGGTTAGTAACTAATACAGCATTTACGATAACTCACGAGATGAAAACCTTCACAACGAATGACAAAGCGCGATACTTAAACATCCATCGAATTCACGACGAATGACAAAGTATAAACCCTAATTTGGGCAGCACTTAAACATCCATTGGATAGTTTTAATCGATCGGACATTGAATCGTAGCAGCGATCGAGTTATTACCATGTTTTGCGGCAGCGTTTCGTGCTGTGTGTGTGTTTTGTAGTAAACAGTTGATAATTCAACATACGAAAGGAATTTTAACGTCAAACGAACGCAGAATGTCAAGTCCCACACCCCTCTATATATACTTGAAAAACCGCGCCGTCGCGTGGCGCGACGGGTTACTTTTAGGGTAGGGTAGGTTCGTGTCCAGTATAGCCTTGGTTAGTCACGTTTCGACGAATTTCAAATCCTACAGCAAACTGTGAGGATATTATCAACTAGGGTTTACCCCCCTGAGTTTTAGGGGCCCTGATCCTGATTCCAGTTGTTCTGAAAATTTTAGGGTTTATGTAGGATCACTTGGGGGTCTTTATTAGGGTTTCCTATTGGACAAAATAAAATAATAAATAGGACTTTTGATGAGAGTTGTTACATCCTCCTCACCTTAATAAAAATCTCGTCCTCGAGATTTACTGGAATAAGTGAGGATACTTTCGCTTCATCTCTGATTCCAGCTCCCAAGTGTATTCAGGTCCTCTCCTTGAATCCCACTTGACTTTGACCAGCACTAGCCGCTTGAGCTTGAGAAATTTTATCTTTCTATCTTCTATTTGTAATGGCTTCTCAACAAATTTTAACTTTTTATTCACCTCTATATCTTGAAGAGGTACTACCAGGGATTCATCTGATAGACATTTCTTGAGATTGGATACATGAAATACGTCATGTACTCCAGCTAGCTCTTCTAGTAGTTGTAAGCGATAGGAAACTGGTCCTATACGTTGGATTACTGGAAATGGTCCTACGTATCGTGGACTTAGCTTTCCTTTCTTACCGAACCGAACTACTCCTTTCCAAGGATAAACTTTCAAAAGTACTTTATCTCCGACTTGAAATTCCAGTGGCTTGCGTCGATTATCGGCATAACTCTTTTGACGATCTCGAGCAGTCTTTAGTCTTTCCTTGATTTGAGTAATCTTGTTGGTGGTCTCTTGCACGATTTTAGGACCGGATAATTGACTTTCTCCTATTTCCTTGATTTTGAGTAATCTTGTCGGTAGTCTTTCGTCCATACAGTGCTTCGAATGGGGCAGCTTCGATGCTTGCATGATAACTATTATTATTGGAGAATTCGATCAAAGGTAGGTGGTTATCCCAGTTTCCACCAAAATCTAGTACACATGCCCGGAGCATGTCATCCAGTGTTTGTATTGTCCTTTCACTTTGTCCGTCTGTTTGTGGATGATATGCCGTACTTAAATTTAGTCGGGTTCCCATTGCTTCCTGGAAACTTTTCCAGAAGTGGGAAGTGAAACGACTATCCCTATCCGATAACATGGAGAGTGGAACTCCATGTAAGGATACTACTTCGTCTACATACAACTTTGCCAACCTTTTCATGCTAAAGGTTTCTTTCATAGGTAGAAAATGAGCTGACTTGGTTAATCGATCCACAATTACCCAAATCATGTCATTACCTTTTCTGGTTTTGGGTAACTTAGTAACAAAGTCCATTGTTATGAGTTCCCATTTCCATACAGGCATTTCTAGTTGTTGTAGAAGACCTGAAGGTTTCTGGTGTTCTCCTTTAACTTGTTAACAAGTAAGACACTTAGAAACATATCTAGCTATGTCCTTTTTCATTCCTATCCACCAGAAATTATTTCTTAAATCTTGGTACATTTTATTGTTTCCTGGATGCATGGTATACCTAGATTTATGGGCTTCTTCTAAAATTTTATCTCTTAATTCTCCTTGCTTAGGTACCCAAATTCTTTTCTTATGGAATCTCCAAATTCCATCACTTCCTTGCTCTAATTCTTTTATTCTTCCTTTCATCCCTTCAGCATCGTCCTTGATTGCTGTTTCTTGAATATTCTTTAGTTGCTCCATTAAATCTAACTGTAGATTTATTCTGAGAGCACAAACTCGTCTTTGTTTTTCATGATACTTACGACTTAAGGCATCTGCAACTACATTTGCCTTTCCTTCGTGATATTGAATATCACAGTCATAGTCACTTAGTATTTCCATCCATCTCCTTTGTCTCATGTTTAATTATTTTTGCCTAAATATGTACCTTAAACTTTTATGATCCGTATAGATAGTAAACTTACTTCCATACAGATAATGTCTCCAAATTTTAAGGGCAAAAATTATGGTTCCCAATTCTAAGTCGTGAGTCGTATAGTTTTCCTCATGCTTTTTCAATTGTCTTGATGCATACGCAATTACCTTCTTGTGTTGCATAAGCACACATCCTAATACTAATTTAGAAGCATCACATTATACTTCAAAATCCTCTGTTCCTTCTGGTAAGGCTAGAATTGGGGCATTAGTTAACTTTTGCTTCAAAATCCTAAAAGCCTCTTCTTGCCTAGGTCCCCATTCAAACTTAACCGCTTTACAGGTTAGCTTAGTTAATGGTACAGCTATTTTGGAAAAATCCTTAATAAATCATCTATAGTAATCAGCTAATCCTAGAAAACTTATAATTTCCATAGCTGATTACGGGACCTTCCATTTGGTGATTGCTTCTATCTTAGCAGGATCTACGTGAATACCTTCATGGTTCAACATGTGTCCTAAAAATTGCACTTCCTGTAACCAAAATTCACACTTCGAGAATTTGGCGTAAAGCTTTTCTTTTCTTAACAAAGTTAAGAGTGTATACAAGTGCTGACAATGCTCGTCCTGACTTTTGGAATAAATAAGTATATCGTCGATGAAGACAATTACAAATTTATCCAAGTACGGTTTACAAATTCTATTCATCATGTCCATAAATGCTGCAGGTGCATTTGTTAATCCGAAGGGCATGACTGTAAACTCGTAATAACCATACCTAGTTCTGAGAGCAGTTTTAGGTATGTCTTCTTCTTGTACCTTTAATTGATGATATCCGGAGCGTAAGTCGATCTTAGAAAAGTATCTAGCTCCTTGAAGTTGATCGAAAAGATCATCAATCCTGGGTAATGGGTATCGATTCTTAATTGTAACCTTATTTAGTTCCCTATAATCGATACACATTCGCATCGAACCATCCTTTTTCTTTACAAACAACACTGGTGCTCCCCAAGGGGATGAACTAGGTTGTATGAATCCTTTACTTAACAATTAATCTAATTGTTTCTTTAGTTCCAGCATTTCTGTGGGTGCTAACCGATAAGGTGCCTTGACTATCGGTGTAGTTCCAGGAATTAAATGAATTCCAAATTCTACTTCCCTATCTGGTGGTAAACCTGGTAACTCTTCTGGGAATACATCTGGGTATTCTGAGACTACAGGAATCTCATTAAGTTCTTTATCCTTAGTACTAATGATTACTGAAATCATATATACTATTCCTTGCTTTCGTTTATAACTAGCAACTTTCATTACTGAAATGAACTTCATGGGTTTACATGGCTTGTCTCCTGTAATCACGATCACTTCTCCGGTGGGTGCCCGAATTTCTATAGAGTTCTTATCACAAATGATTCGAGCATGGTTGGCTACTAACCAATCCATTCCTAACACAACATCGAACCCAACTAAATTCATTGGTAATAGGTTTGCATGAAATTTATGACCTGCAAGTTCTATATTTTCTTTTTGCAAAACCTTATCTATGTTAATAGAATTCCCATCTGCCGTTTCGACTGTAAAAATCTGCCTAAGGTTGGTTAAGGGTAAATTAAGAGCTTGGAAAAATGAAGTATTGATAAAACTTTGGTTTGCACCAGAGTCAAATAATACTTTTGCGTAAACGTTGTGAACTAGGAACGTACCAGCTATCACATCTGGAATGAGTTCTGCCTCCTGAGTAGTTAATTGGAATGCTCGAGCATTCTTCTTGTTAGCTCCGTCGGTCGGTTTGGCTTTATTGTCTGCTGGTTTGATCAACTTAGGGCATTCTGGTTTGAAATGCCCAGCTTCTCCACAATTATAGCAGACCCTTGTTTTCTTTCTGCAGTCTTCTTCACGATGTCCTACAACTTTGCCAAAGTTGCAGGTTACATTGCATTTTCCAAAATGTTTCTTTCTGCAATTCCTGCAGAACGACGGAGTTGAGGATTGCCCGGTTCCTTTCTTCTTGAAGTTGCTATTATTACCCACACGAAATCCTTGGGTAATTTTCTGTGCCAATTCCCTCTTCCGGTTTTCATCTCTTGTGCGTAGCAGCTCGTCAGTTAGGGTGTTAGCTAATTCTACCGCTTCGTCAATAGTGCGAGGTCTCACAGCTTTAACGATATTAGGGATTTCACTAATCAATCCCCAAATATAGCGAGAAATAAGCACCGGTTCTGGCGAAGCCAGGGTTGGTACCACTCTCGCATACTTGAAGAATGTCGAAGTATATCCTGGACAATCTACACCAATCATTCGATGGTTTAGGAACTTATTCGCCATTTGTTCCTTTTCATATTCGGGACAGAATTTTCTTTCTATTAGCTGCTTAAATTCCTCCCAACTCATGGCATAGGCCATATTTCTTCCTTTGGCTTGAAGTACCGTATTCCACCATTCTAGCGCCCCTTCTTTAAAAAGATGTGACGCATACATAACCTTGTCTACCTCAGCACATTTACTTATCATGATTACTGCTTCAGTTTTCTCCAATCAACGCAGTGCCGCAGTCACCCCTTCATTGCCTGCGAACTCAGCAGGTTTACAGGCAAGGAATTCTTTGTAAGTGCAACCAGACATTGCATCTTTCATTTTCTTAGGGAGTGGGGCCTGCCGTGGATCATTATTGTGATTATTATGATTACTGCCTCCATTTACGCTATTACTGAAGTTATCTTCATGAGTACGTTTGCTAGGAATATTTGTTGAGGTTCAACAGGTTTCTGGGCAGCAACAAGGATTGCTGGAATAGCATTGGCTATTCCCTGGGCAACGATATTCTCGATATCTTTCCTATTCAGAAATTGATCATCCCGGTGTTGCTCAGATTGATTAACTTCATTAACTGGTTCATTATTAGCGTTTTCCATCTGGTAATTAATTAATATATGTATTAATATAGAATAATCAACAATTATACGCAAAATAATCACACAATACAACACACGTATAGCCAAAATTATCAATTTCTCGATTCCCATTATATATATATATATATATATATATATATATATATATATATATATATATATGTATATATATATATATATATATATATATTATGCATCAGTACACACTGTTATCTTACAAAGGTTTTATTTGTAGGTTATTTTACAGACTTTATTTTATTATTATTATTATTACTATTATACAATCACAGCTCACCACCATCCTATCCCTGGGCACTTTAGTAACGACGTTCCCTCTCGTCGTACTTCCAGGAGATTTGCTCTCCCACCTCCCGAATCCTATTCCCTGCACCTATTACTCATTTGTGGGTTTGGTATAGGTTCTGGGTCAAACTGAGGGAAAAAGGTATAAGGGTTGTTTAGGAGATTTTGAAACTGTCAATCGTTAGTCCACCATTCGTCTATTTCTCCTAAAGGTTGAGTATGGATTAAAGGTTCTGGGATGGCTGGTTCCAAATTTATTGGAAGTTGAGTTTCAGCAGGATAAGGGTAAAGGTTGGCATTGATAGGTTTAATGATATCACAGCTTGCCAATATGCGATCCAACTCCTCTTGTAATGGCAACTCCTCGATTTGTTTAGAACTTTCCCCAATTTCCATTTCTACTTGCCTGGAATCTTCTCCGATCGCAATTCCTTTTCCTTTATCTATGGGATTCTCTATTTTGGGAACCTTTCTAGTTGCTGGTTTTCTTCTGCGTACACGCCTCCAGCCTACGAATCTTCTCCTTTTCTTAGGCTTTGGTTTCTCCAGCGATGGGGCGTGGAATTCCATAGGTTCTTCCACATCGGGTATGTAACCAGTAAAGTCTTTGGAAACTTCCACTTTCACTGGATAGAGATTGAGATTCTGAAGGGCTTCAGATAACTCATTCATGCCGTTTAGCATATATGCAAAAATACTAAGTTAAAATTTTATAACAAAATTTCACAGATAAACATTCAAGTATTATTGCATATCGTGTGACTAATTTAATACAAAGGACAACTGACAATTAAAACATACTATGGTTCGTTGTAAACTTATTTATTTACTGGGTAAAGTTTCTAGCTTGTAGGTGCTATGGGTGCTAGGATTGGTTCAGGATATTTAAATATTGGCATTTACTGCTACTGTAGCTAACATATAGAGATCTGCCCATTTTTCATCTAATTCGTCTTCCCATGGTGGATTACTGCCTATATGGCAATGTTGAAAAAATAAAAATAGAATGCATAGAAACTGAATCGATATCAACTGAGCAACATTGCTACCAGTATCGATATTCGTTTTTGTTGTTTTCGATCGATGTAAGGTTTTCTCTTTAGATTACGATAGCGAGTGTCGGTACCATAAGGAACCAAACATATACCAACTGAATTCCCGTCGTAAAGTGCGGGGGAAATCACTAGTTCATTATAAACAGTAAATAAGAATTGGTTGCGAGGGTAGGGTAATGAGGAGAACCCATTTGGTTTTAAATGGTGCAAGTGGCTTCCGGTGAAATGCAATATATTTATGTGGCAGGCGTTTCTTGACCGGCTTCCTACTAAGGTTGCATTGCAAAGGAGGAATATTTATGTCCAAGATGAGGATTGCGTGTTGTGTGGAGAAGGAATTGAGACAACGGATCATATTCTTACAGGTTGTGGTATAGCGGCGGGGGTTTGGAACGGGATTTCCACGTGGTGTCGAATTCCGCCTTTGTATGTGTTCGCTACTAAAGACCTAGTCCACGTTTTTTAGCAATGTGGCCTCTCTGGAATTATGAAGAATGTGATTCAAGGTATTATCATTATAATGAGTTGGAGATTGTGGAAAGCTAGGAATGAGAGGATTTTTTCGAGTAAAGCTCCTAAAGTGGTGGATATTGTTTCGGATGTCAAAGTCTTGGGGTTCCTTTGGTATAATAATAGGGTGAGAAGGGGATCGATGGATTGGGAGAAATGATGTAATTTTGATTTAAAGTAACTGTATTGCTCGTTTTACGGCTTCTTACTCCATCTTGGAATAGGTTGCTGTGGTGTTTATAAAATATGATCTTTAAAAAAAAGTAAATAAATATTGTACCAAACCCACTACTTGATAGTTGAATCACACAAAATGATTAATACTTTTAAAGTTGAAAAATCTACCGCTTTATGTTTTTAATATGTTTGGATAAAAAGGTAATCCGATATGTTTGGATAAACAGGTAATCAGATTACACCAAATTATGTTATGAAAGGTATATGTGTATTTTAAGATTTTAAATAATTGGTAATATTGTACGGTTTTTTTAAATCGATTTTTTAACGACAAATTTGGATCACTGACGGACCACTAGATTATCATCGTGCCACCAGCAGAATCACCCGATCATATTTTTAGAGTATCATCGTGCCATCAGCAGAACCACCCTATCATATTCATCTCCACTAGGCATAATATGTATACACTAATTCAGGAGAAAACCAAATAAATATGGGTAAACCCACTTGTGATAATCGAACCCAGGACCTATTAGTTACAAAGTCTTATCCCACCACAAGATGTCACCAGGCTATAAAGCCACTCCGATTATAAAATCTCTTTAAATCTTCTTCTCGTAAATCGTTTTGGTGTGAACACAATATAAAAATAGGGTGGAGATACAATAGGAAGTTTATTTGGCTAGGAAGGCTAGGAAGTGATCTTGACCATCCATTTAGTTAATCAAGGGCTAAGATTAAATGATGGAAATTGAAGAGAAGAAAAGAGGCGCGTGAGTTTGTTTAGGGGCATTCTAGTCAATCCAAGCAATAGTTTCTCTCTCCTCCAATTCCCCCTCATATTTTAAACGTTAATAACTCTTTCATAGGACATTATTTTTTTATAAAAATTGCACAAAAAAATGAGCGTTTTTTTTATATTTAAAACGAGTATACTAGTGCTATATTTTCGATTTTTTTTTTGAAAACCCAGTTGCGTAAAACGCAATGGAAAAAACCCAGTTGCGTAAAACGCAATGAAAAAAAAAACCTAAAAAATGACATTTTTTCTAAAACGCAATGCACCAAAAACACAAAGAAATGTCTTATTTGTAAAACGCAATGGCCAGAAAACACAAATAAATGTGTTATTTCTAAAACGCAATAGCCTAAAAAGTCAAAAGAAAGTGTAGTTTGTAAAACGCAATGGACTGAAAACACATAAAAATGTGTTTTACCGAAAACGCAATGTACCAAAAACACAAACATATGTCTTATTTCTAAAACGCAATGGCCAGAAAACACTTAATGTCTGTTTTCTAAAACGCAATGGACTGAAAACACATAAAAATGTGTTTTTATCTAAAACGCAATCCACAAAAAACACAAAGAAATGTCTTATTTATAAAACGCAATAGCCAGAAAACACTTAAAAATGTCTCATTTCTAAAACGCAATGGCCTAAAAAAACAAAAGAAAGTGTTCTCTGTAAAACGCAATGTACTGAAAACACCTAAAAATGTGTTTTACCTAAAACGCAATGACTAAAAACACTTCAAAAATGTGTTTTTCTAAAACACAATGACCAGAAAACGCATAAAAATGTATTAGTTTTAAAACGCAATGGCATAAAAACACCAAAGAAAGTGTTCTCTCTAAAACGTATTGAACCAGTACAATAGTTGTCTGTGAATTGTCTGAACCAGGAATGCAGTTCTAAAACGCAATAGCATAAAACTGTCTACGAATGCAGTTTTCCAAAGACAAATTTATAAAAAATTAATTTTTCTCATGCATTTTTATCAACCCCAGCCAGGGGCTCTGCCCCTTGGACCCCGCCAGGGGCTGCCGCCCCTGGGGCCCTGCTACCAGAAAACGCATAAAAATGTCTTAGTTTTAAAACGCAATGGCATAAAAACACCAAAGAAAGTGTTCTCTCTAAAACGCATTGAACCAGGACAATAGTTGTCTGTGAATTGTCTGAACCAGGAATGCAGTTCTAAAACGCAATGGCATAAAACTGTCTACGAATGGCAGCTCAACCCCAGCCAGGGGCTCTGCCCCTTGGACCCCGCCAGGGGCTGCCGCCCCCGGACCCCCGCTAAGATCGTAAAACGCAATGACTAAATCAAAAACCCAGATCGTGAAAATGAAATTAAAGAATTTCTTACATGGATCGAAGCCGATTTCTTCATCGATTGACGAAATTTGAATGATAGAAACACTTATCAGCGATTGAATCGAACGGATCGAGTGATTATCTTCAAAATCACGGGAAAAAACCGAGATTTTGAATGAAATTAAACTGGGTTTTCTTAAAAAAAAAAAAGCTGAAGAACACGTTGATCGGGTGTTTGAATCATTGATTGATGACGAAAATCGCACTATAATGTAGTGATTATTGAGATAGTAAGTGAAGAAAAGGTTGGAGATAGTGGGTTTTGAAAATTGTGGGTTTTGAAGTAACTGGGGAGAAGAAGGAAGAAGAAAGGATGTGATTGGCTAAAATACCCTTTCTCTTTATTTTAAAATTTGTCACATGTAATAATCATAATCATATTGCTTTCTATCCTTCTTAGCCAAAATAAACTTCTTATTTGATATTTTTCATATAAAAATAACCACTCCGATTATAAAATCCCTTTAAATCTTCTTCTCGTAAATATTTTGAGTGTGAACACAATATAAATATAAAAAGCTTGTAGAGAAGATCTTTGACTTATTTTCCTTTAAGAGATGTAAATCTTTGACCTAGTTAAAATATTTGTCGTGTATTTATCTTTCCATGGTAGAAAAAAACTAAAGTACGAAACAATTATTATGACAAGCTAAGCTGACAACATAGAGTGTTACTCTTTTTGCAACTATGAGAGCACTCATAAGACTAGAAGGTATGGGGGCCGGCTAGGCCCGGCAAGGACCGGCGCCGGTCCCCCACACCACCCCCCTCCATCCCACCCAGCAGCTCCTCGCCGATCTCGCCGGCCCTCCTTCTCCACCCTTCTCTCACATATACCTATACATACATATATATACATAAAGGGGTTCATCCTCCATCCCCCTGAAAAGTGAAGGAGACCCATCCCCCACGAGCCGCCTACGTGGCGCCTACGTGGAGGCTCGTCCCCGTGGGGATGGGCCGAACCATACCCTTTAGTCTAATAGGATAATAAGATAGTTTTTTTCTTGTGTTTAGGGTGTTATAGGCATGGAATTCGTTTTGGGCTCCCATTTTTAAGTCGTGGTTTTTTTTTTTTTTTTTGTCCAAGAACATGGAAAAGAGATTAGGGTGGGGGTAATTGTCCTTTTTGATGATTCAAAATTATATGCAGAGAGAAATGAGTAATTAAAAAGGGTGTGCCAATTGGCACACTAAAGTGCCTATTGGCACACCAAACCCTAGCAAAATTAGGGTTTACCTACGCAGTGTATTGGTCAATACGCAGCGTATTGGGTTAACCCTATACGTTGCGTATTGACCAATACGCTGCGTAGATAAACCATGGATCTCAGTGCCTGATAACCAATCATTGCACAGAAAACAAGGGTCATATACGCTGCGTATTGGTCTATATGCAGCGTATATAAACCATTAGATTTTTTTGGGTCATTTTGAGAGGTTTGAGAGATCATTTTTTCACAAAGTTTAAATAAGGGTATAAATGACATTTTCAGACCTTTATATACGCTGAGTATAGGTCAATACGCAGCGTATATAAACTTTGTGAAAAAATGATCCTCAAACCTACCAAAATGACCCAAAAAAGTCTACTGGTTTATCTACGCTGCGTAGAGAGCTATACGCAGCGTATATAAACCTTGTTTTCTGTGCAATGATTGGTTATTAGGCACTGAGATCCATGGTTTATATACGCTGAGTATAGGTCAATACGCAGCGTATAGGGTTAAGCGTATAGGGTTAACCCTATACGCTGCGTATTGACCAATACGCTGCGTAGGTAAACCCTAAGTGTGCAGGTAGGCAAACTGGGTGTACAGATAGTTAGGGCCATTAAAAATAAAAAGCTGGTGATGATATGTCGATTTTTTTGTTCCTTACTGCTGTATAGCTCATCGGCACCTCACTACAATAAATATTACGGTTTGTACATATGCCGAAGATTAATAAGTAATAAATATTACGGTTTTTACAAACAACCAAACCAATGTATGTTTAGAAATAAGATTCAGAAGCATTTCGTGTTTCTAACCTTTTAACTTTTAATAGTGAAGTTTTGCATCTTTGAGATATTCTCAATCTTTCACTAATAAATATTATGGGTTAAGCTAAATGTACCCCCTCTTATTACTTTTTATACCCCCTTTCCATAAAATCATATTAAAACTTTTAGTATTTACCCCCTATACAAATCATCATTTTAAAAAAATATTCTTTTTGTTACAAAACAAATTCAAAAGTGTAAAATAAGATTACTGACGTTTTTTTAAATATTTATTTTTAATTTTTTATTTAAATCATATTTTTTAAAAGTTTTCATATATTGTTTCTAAAGACACTTTCTCAAATAGTATTTTGATTATGTTTTTTATTGAACATCTCTACAAATAAATAATAACACTTTTTCTTATAAAAATAATAAAAAAAGGTTTTGAACTTTCTTTTTGAAAAAAGTCTATATTATGTTTTTTTTCTCGTCTAGTTTGTATTTTAAAGGTCTTACTTTTATATTTTTAATACTTTAGACGTGTTTATAAATAATTAACAATTTTTATTTATAAATAAAGTAAAAAAATTCTTTTAAAATAGCATTTACAGCCCCAGCACATATTAATCATTCAAATCATTTATGTATGTGAACATATAAAGAGTATGTTATAAACAAGTTAACCCAGTTTAAAACTTGGATCGAAGTGAACACTTTTTTTAAAGCAAAACAAATGGATAGGGTTGATTCACAAATAATTTTTATCTTCTTCATTCAAAAAAATATATTAAACTGGTTGATTTCAAAAATATGTGTGGATTTTTTTGTAATCAAAAGTAGGTCATTCGAAACCAAAAGTCACGTAAAAGCATAAACTTAATTATGAATAATCATCGGTTTTCGACCACGCATCAGATACTCACTTCAAGTCGTTCCAAAATAAAAATAAAAACATTTTAAAATATTAAAAATATAAATATAAGACATTTAAAATACAAACTAGACGAGAAAAAAAATTATAATGTAGACTTTTTTTCAAAAATAAAATTCAAAACTTTTTTATTATTGTTTTTATATGAAAAACGTTATTAGTAAGTTGTAAAGATGTTCAATAAAAGAAAGCATAATCAAAATACTATTTGAGAAGTGTAAAAAATATCTGAAAACTTTTATAAAAATATGGTATTTTTAAATAACATAAAAATAAACAATTTAAAAAAAAGTCTATAATATATTTTTACACTTTTGAATTTGTTTTGTAACAAAAAAGAATACTTTTAAAAAAATATGACTTGTTTAGGGGGTAAATATGACAAGTTTAAATATGATTTTATGAAAAGGGGTATAAAAAGTAACAAGAGGGGGTACATTTAGTAGCCCCCAATATTATATATGGATCATGAAAGTATATAACAAGTAAATAAATAATAAATAGGAATTGGTAAGGATTTATAATGATATGATATGTAATCGGATTTCAAAGTCGTCCATTCTTATTTTACACATATTAATTGCATGTTTCTTTTAGAAAGAAGTCATGCCAATTATTACATATATAAGTAGTACATGATGCTTGCTTGATGAAACATCCTTCTCATACACGAAGAATATTCCTCTTATCATTAGTTTTGAGTTTGTTTGTAACCGAGGAGCAACCGTGTACCTTTCTGCACGTGTATCCTCCACGTCCGCCACCTTTGCCATGCCCTTCATGTCCACCACCCTTGTATCCTACACGTCCACCGCCGTTGTTGTATCCTCCACGGCCGTTAACCTCACCTGCATCATTCCATGTTACTCATAACTTGCATGGTTTTAATTTTTCTAGTAATAAGAACACACTAAAACGAATAAATTTAATGAAACAACAATTATGCTAACGAGTTAGAATAACTAATCATTATCATATATTCAAATATCTGGAAATAATGTGCTTTAACAGCAAAAAACAATTCATTGAAAAGCACTTAGAAACATTACTAGGAAAAGATCCACATATCATGACAATACAATGACATATAACATTTTGAATAATAAATACTTACATATAAAATAACAATATAGAGGTTAACATTTTTGATCTTCTAGTTTTAGATTTAATTTCGCACAAAATCGATAAGTGTTGTTACCATCATGGTTGGAGGCTAAGTCTTCCGCAGCAACGACTTCTGAGGTAATGAGAAGAATGAAGGTAAAAGCGAGGGCAAGAAGAAGAAATGTCTTTGAAGCCATTTTCACTTGAATAGATCAAGGCTAAGATGAGGAAACTTAGTGTGTTATTGGTCTCTATTTATAGAAGGATCTTATGCATGAGGATCAAAATTAAAATTATTGATGTGCTCCGTGCATGGTGGGTGGGTGGTTAAGGCTCTGGGCCCAATATATTTCATTTTCTTTGACAATTAGCAAAACATTCATGTCCTGTAGTGCCTCAAAATCCTAATATATGATATAGGACGATAAGTTAATATTTGTTAATTGCTGCTGAATTGTATTACTAGCTTTTTTTCACAATCTACTTTAATACCCTATTGTGACGCTCACATACAGCTGGCATGTAACACTACTGGGCCACAAGTGGTTAAAAATGATATATGCTCTATACTTAAAAGTTCATCAGGTTCTTAAATCCTGTCCGACCGGTCTGACCAGTTGACAGTTAAGGAGGCCGGTTCGACCTTTGATCGTGCAAACATTGATTTAATTACATGGAAGGTGGTTTCTATTTGATAATTTTTTTGTAAATAAAATTACTATTCAACGTACAAATCAACAAAAGTCTCTATACCAATAGGAAAACGTCACATATCTAATCAATTAACTTTAGCTAAAGGGTAAAAGAGTAAAATTCGGTAAAAGCATCTTAATGTCCTCGGTGTCATACTCGGTAGAAAACAAGTCAATTAGACTAAAGGGTATGGTGAGGATGGGCTCGGAGGGGATGAGCCGCCACGTAGGCTCGGCTCGTGGGGGATGAACCTAGGGGGGTGGGGGATGAACCCCTTTATATATATGTATGTATGTATGTATGTATAGGTGTGTGTGAGGGGTGAGGCCCGGCTTGGGCGGCAACTGGGCGCCGAAGAGGATGGAATGAGGCCCGGCGCCGGATGAAGGGGATGGAAGGGGATGGGAGGATGGGGGCGGCAGGGGGAGGACGGGCCTCAGCCGACCCTCCATACCTTCTAGCCTTAGAGTTGAACATCATATGGCATAAGATGATGGATGATATGAGACCTTCAATGTGCAAAAGAATAGTTTGTCAATCAACAGTCAACATGAGACTAGGATTTTTGAACTAGAAAGTAGATATAGGTAGATATGGCTGTGGGCTGGGTTTTTAGGGAGTGACTAACCCCATTTTTTTTAATTTGGATATTAAACATATATTTTATATTAAGAAAAATAAGAGTATTGTTAGATTTTATATATTCTATCAAGTTTTTATCGGGTTAATTTTCATCAAGTTTTATATAACACAAAAAATATATAATTAAAGTCAAAGTTTATAAATAAAAACTTTGAATTCAAAATATATGACACTTTTAATGGGACGGATGTAGTACTTTTTAAGATGTGACACTTTTCAGAAATCGCAGCCAAAGCTCAGCGTTTTGGTCCGGTCAACAGACCCGTCAGACACCCGTCAGTCTTTGTCTGGTTAATCGGACCAAAACGCCTCGTTTTGGCCACAGTTCGACACTGCAGGGTGTGCATGTAAAGATAAAAATCACCTTTTTGAGTGTGTAGATAGTGAGATGTGTGTGTGGATAGATACGCTCTTTTTTAATTTGGATATTAAACATATATTTTATATTAAGAAAAATAAGAGTATTGTTAGATTTTATATATTCTATTTTCTTGTTTTTTTTAAATAATTATGCTATATAAGCGTCATCATGTACTTAAATATGGCCGGACCGGACTGACCAGTTGATCGTTTAGGAGGCCGGTTTGACCTTCGGTCATAAAAATCACATTGATTGGATTACATAAAAGGTGGTTTTTATTTGATATACATCCAACTTAAAAATCAACAAAGTCTCCATACGAATAGGAAAACGCACAACAATATTTTTGAACTTTAATAACTTTATACTATTTTTTCTGAAAAGAGTCACATCTTAAAAAGTACTTGTAATATTTAATTGCAAGTTAATTTTAGTATATTTAAAACAATAAATGGTTGTTACTACCAATATATCACTAACAAAGCAACCTTATGCTCTCTCACTATTCCCTCCACCCAATCTAACCATATGGTGTCATGTTGTAGCCAACATTTCCTTTCTTAAAATTTTTTAGTCATTTAGTTGAACTTTTTGTTTCCTTGAATTTTATTAAAGTTCTCGTGCACTTCTTAAATTTCAATAAAGTTAGCTTTTTCTCTTCTTTAACGATTACACGGACTGTTAATATTGTACTGATACTACTGCAACGTGCAGGGTAAAATACTAAGGTTATCATACAGTCTCTAAACTTAAATAAAGTTACTTTTTCTCCTTCTTTTACAACTATACTGAGTGCCAGTATTGTATTGGCATCGTCACAACATACGGGGTAAATATACTTGTTATATAAGAAATATGAACATGTATTCATGACCTAGTAATCTGGCAGTATAGTCCTTGATATCCATAATAGTGGTGTAAATACAAATTCTTGTACGTACGTACATAGTTAGATAATTTTTAGGTGTGTAAGAAATGCAATATGAATATACTAGACGTATACCCGCGCGATGCGGCGGGATGACAATTTACAATGCGGTATTCGTTTACTGTGAGTTTATCAATTTTCTCGTGATACATTGTATTATACGTTTGTTAAGTTTCTTATTCGTAACATCCATGTGTGACGTATACCATGAGCCTTACAGGCTTTTAAAAAATAACAAACATGCTATTAAGAAAATATCAGTCACAAACATAGTATTTAAAAAAACGAACACGCGTGCCAAAACTGCATTAGCTAGCAATGAATGCTATGAGCAATGTACAACCCGCAATCTATATCCCATCAGATGAAGTAAATTCGAGAAAAAAAAACTATAGTTGCACTTTGAAAGGGGAGCAGTCTGCCGTCTATATAGGGTACGGTCAGCATAACACATATAACCCAAGATTTAGGAGATTCAAGTGCAGCATCAAAATTTCCAAGACCTTCAATGTGGTGTTTAACTTATGCCGTGCAATGCTAAGAAGCTTAATCTAATCATGATTCTCAATTAACTTCTGCCATTCTTAACATAACCTGAATAAGTAAAGTAGTGGGCTTACCTTAAATGTCAACTGAGTCTGCATATATCCTATTTGAGTCAAAAGACATAAAAGTGACTTCATGTGCCATCAAATATACCTCTCTATAGTGGCAAAGTTCTCACGAAATTGATTTATTGTCTTCTCAGATGAAGCAGGTGCTTTAAGACCAACTTGTGCCCAATCAACCTGTACAAAAATGCATAAACAATATTAATCAAATTCACTGAAATCATTTCACCTAGAGGGGGGCAATCTTGACCCAAAGCCTTTCAAGTGGGTCAATTTGAGTTGCTTTTAAATTTATATGGGTTGGTTTGGGTAAGATATTTTAACTAAATGGGTCACAATGGGTCACTTGAAATTCCATCTTATTATTTTCGGGTCAAAGCGGGTTGACAACATTAAAGAAATGGGTCGATGTGGGTTAGTGTCTTAAAGAAACGGGGCAGGTTTCGGATTGGAATGGGTTTCAAGCTGGCACAAGGGTCCACTTGAGACGGGTTGCGGCACGAAATGGGTTTTGGATCGGAACGGGTTCAGTTCGAATTGAGTTTCGGGCCGAGACGGGTTTCGACGCGAACCGTTTCGACGCTTACCGTTTCGACGCGTATCGTTTCGACGCGAACCGTTTCGACTCGTACCGTTTCGACACGTACCGTTTCGACGCGAACCGTTTCAACGCGTACCCTTTCGGACACGTACCCTTTCGACCAGTTCCGTTTTGACGCGTACCGTTTCGAATCGTACCGTTTCGACCCGTACCGTTTCGAACCGAACCGTTTTGACGCACCGTTTCGACCCGTACCGTTTCGAACCGAACCGTTTTCACGCGAACCGTTTGGACTTGTACCGTTTCGAGGCGAACGTTATCTAGGGAAACAATGTTCTAAACAGATTAAATATCTTAAACTTCCCAAGGATTCTCTTGAAGACTGCCCTTATATAACAGAGAGTGAGTTATTTAACGACGACTATATCTTAGACCATTACTACGCTGATGCCTATGAAATTTCTACATATGACTCATGGTAATCTTCTCTAAGCAGTACGTTAATTTACTCTTATGCTTTTGTTAAACTATTGGAGTGACTTTTTGGCTTTCTTTGTAATGCTCTAAACAGCTCTCTACCATTTCTTTATTGTTGTGCTTAACTTAGTGTGGGGTTTAATTGTTTTATACTCTCTTGAAAGAGACCAATTTTTTTCATAGTTCAGGGTTAGTTTAATGGGTGTTTTATTATTAACCATGGGTTTACTTACTTTAGTAACTGAATATGAGGTTTGAACGAACCGATTTAAAATGGAGCTGAATATCAAATTTTGTTTTTGGTTTGGTTTTAAGTATTAACCCAGATCAAGTAACTTGGTCAGCCCTGGTTTTGCAAATTTTTAACTAAATCTACCCAAACTTGTAAACAAACTTATATACTTACGTGTATTTATATGTATAATTTTTAACCAACCCAACCCGACCCGAAACCCGTTCCGACCTGAAACCCGTTCCGACCCTAACCCGTTTTGACCCAAACCCATTTTGACCCATGACCCGACCCGACCCAACCCGACCCGTTTGCCAGGTCTAATTTCACCCAATCAAACTGTACAAAAATGCATAAACATTATTAATCAATCTGAGAAACATCTGAGAAACATCAATCAATCACCAAATTATTATCAAAACAGTTAATATCCCCTCATCGTATCAATCCCCATCTCCTCTGATGTTGGTTCAAGCTTCCATAATATTTGAAAATATATCATCCCTGAAGGGCCACTAAGGGCCACTTAGTTTTTCATACTGAAATAGAACACAATACTACGTACCATTCACAACAAACTTTCGGCTTGTTAGAAGTCATTTGCCCTGAAGGGCCACTAACCTGTAAACATAATTAGAAATAAGTCAAATAACCACACCAGTTACTTTTAAAATCAATAAGCAAATTCACAAAGCAACCTCTTCTTATCTTGGGTGTTTCTTAGCTACTGTTATAGTCATGTGCACTTAGTATAACGCTTAATGGTTTATAAGAAATCATTATCTATCTACAAAACATGATACTTAAGGATCAAACATATATATTACTTACATTTTGTTTAAGTTGTGCCAGTGATCAATTTCTCCCGTTGATCGAGTTTCTTAACCTTCAACAGGCCAAATAGAACTTGGAACCCAAAAAATGCACAAAAGGAATACGCTATCATAGCGGGACCCTGAAAGAAGACATGAAGCATAATGAAATTTAGCATCAAAGGTCCACTATTTCTATTGCCAAATAAATTTATTAGTAAATTAAATTTTGGTGCTTACTCTCATTGAATTTAAATACAAAATAGTTGCCAGGTTGACCAGGCTTCCAGCAGCTACCGCCTGTAAAAAAAAATACACAATTAGAAAAACTATGTTATTTATATGATAAGGAATTTTTTATTAAATAAAACTTACACTTCCAATTGTCTTCTGAACAGCAGCAACACGTTGAAACGACCTCTCGGATTCCAATGCTCGAACTCGTAACTTCAAATCACCTTGCTCCTATAAGAATGACAATGAAAATGAGGGAAACTTGATACACAAAAATGATATTTACCAATCGTTCAATAACTGCAACAAGTTTCTCAATCCTGTCAGCTTGTCTAAATAAGTTATAAAATGCTTGTGATTGTCCTTCCCATCTTTTTTTAAAGTCCTGAAACAAAAAAAATATGGTCAAAAGATGAAATTAGTTCTTGCATACACAAAATGCCATACATTATGAAAAGTGATTTAAGAATTAAGATTAAACCTTGATGACAACTTCAATACCAGCTTCACGAAACCTTAGCAGTTCCAGAGCATACCTAGAACAAACATCATGTAACTGTACAGAAATTAAAACAATAAATGAAGAGGACTAAATCAGTACCACTCACCAAGTCATGTGACGACCTTTTAAGTTCAAGTAAAACGGCAGCAGAGTCTCCTCTGATGGGACAATCAAATACCTGAAGTTTGTCAGATAATAGCAAATATGTCAAAAAAAAAATATATGCTTGGTAAAAAATGAGCACTTGATGTATATTCATACCGGCAAACGTGAGCCCACTTTCAACTACTTCTCTGTCCAAGTTTCTAGCTTCACTTACCTATTACCATATACAAAAGGAAAACGACTATGTGAAGAAGGTTACAAAGCATATAGAAAGTCAAATTAATATATTAACATATATACACACAAACAAGAGGTCTCTAAACTGCAAATAGTAAAAAAAACAAAAAAAGATTGGTCACCATCATATCAGGAAGAGGCTTATAGGCTAAAGCCAATACATGGGATCCTTGACGCGTGTTTCTCTTGTAGGTGCTTACATAGAATACCGGTACATCATTTAGTCTTTCTTGTATGGTCTCTGGTGCACCCTGAAATACACCAACATGTCCTATGAATTAAGCCTAGACGAAGTACAAATGACTGGTTGATATTCACTTTTACAAACACATAAAACTGCTCTTCTGTACGAACCGCAACAGCCATTCTTTTCAAGTGGGACGCAAAGTGATTTTTATGGAGCTGAGCTAAAAATTGAAAAGATTTTTATGGACGACAAGGTCATTTTACAGTTTAACCGAAACGGAAGCAGCGTCCCTATATGCAACTTTATAAAAAAGAAGTTAGCATCAATACATCATTTATGAGAGAAAGTTGTAGAAGGTTATGTTTTAATAAATTTTAGTGTTTTACCTGTTATACAAAGCACCATGCCATTAAGCAGCAGCCAACGGTGAACACCTATCTAAAAAAACGAATCTCACAAGCAAAGCACTAAGTTGACCCACAAATCTTTCATGGAGCTCCGAATTCCAACGGAGCTGGGGCTTCGGATCCGTGCCAACCAACCCGGTACCATCCAGCTGACCCGGGGCTTCAAATGATTATGGTACCATGGACCTGTTTCATGTTTGGCTTATAAGCAATCCCAAAAGACCCAGTAAAGTTAAGTTGGGTCTGTCATGAAACTGGTTATGCATGTCTGATGCAAAACATAAAACAAAAGCGAGAATAATACTTTCTCCTTACCTTGATCGGCTTTTCCTAGTAGCTTGTCAATTCCTAGTAGCCTTCTCAATTCTACCAACCATCACTGCAGGTCTCAGTGATGTGGCCTGGAGACAAACAAATAATTAAAGTTTTAGCATGCACTGAAGTCTCATTTATTTATTATGCTACCATAATACACAAAAAATTTGTTTTAACAAATTTACACAAATTAAATGCGACTCAACTCAAGCAGTTAATTAACGTAAGATGGATTCTTCTGCAACAGCCTTAGCTTGGAGCATCCTTGAAGGAGAGGATTCAGATTCATCACGCTTGTAATTGCATCAATATGCCCACTATTTCCATCTTCAACAACTGAGATGTGTTTTATCGGTTTCATCTGAATAATCCTTCCTACTAACCTATCTATCATTAAAGAAGAAAAGGACACCCAAAATAGATTAAAAACCAAATCAATACTTTTTCTTTGTGGAAGCCACAAGACTAAAATTTAAACAAAAGCATTTCCAGAAACCCAAATTCAAACATTCCATCACATCACTAAACTAAAATTTAAACAAAAGCATTTCCAGAAACCCATATAAACAACATACCAACAGATGTTAACCATCATCGCAGATAACAAACACAAAACAACATCTCAATTTCAAACAAACATAAACTAATCTATACCAAATATGCATCGATATTAAGTAGCAAGAGGTAGAATTCTTCAAAATACACACCTCTGGTAGAAATATGATCTGGGTTATTCTCCTGCAAAATCAAAAAACCAACATTAGCTCTAAACTCAAAATAAAACCAGTTCAAACCCTACCTCAGGTCCTCAACCAGGTTGTCGGAACCTACCTCAACCACCATCTACCGCCAGATGCTTGTCTCATTTGCCACCAATCTGCTCGAGAATCCCACTGCCAGAACCCTAATCGGCGGATTTTAACACTGCACACCACACCATCACAGGATGGGGTCATGGATTTGAAATCGAATGAAAGAAAAACCCTAGATCTGGTCACAGATCTGTTCATGAGTCGCAGAGAGAGAGAGAGAGAAGGTTGATGAAGTTTTGTGAGAGTAAATCGAATGAAAATAAAACCCTTGATCCGTGTGAGCTGAATATGAGCCGTCCAGATCACAATCCGTGTGAAAAGGTGAAAGAAATGGAGGGCTGAAGATGAATCAGTAGAAGGGTAATTTATTTGTGTTTCTTGGTGCCTTAAGAGTTGTACATTGTGCATTGAGGGTGTTTTCAACACCTTGCTGAATTACCATTGTGTCCTTCCTATATCCTTATTAAAGTAGTATAGATATAGATATATATATATATATATATATATATATATACTAGCCGTTTACCCGCGCGATGCGGCGGGAAACATATCACTTAGGTTGGGGAATTTAGGGCTATGTACGGGGCGGTTCTGTTTTGAGTTAGTAGCATCAGTGTGGTCTGTGGGTCTGTTCCTAATTCGTACGGGGCGGTTCTGTTTTGAGTTAGTAGCGCGATGCGGCGGGAAACATATCACTTAGGTTGGGGAGTTTAGGGCTATGTACGGGGCGGTTCTGTTCCTAATTCGTATAACATTTTACAAAATTTTATTATGTTTATTGTTTTATTTTTTTTAAATATTCAAGTTAGTAGCATCAGTGTGGTCTGTGGGTCTATCTGTGTAATAAGCCTTAAACATCTAAATAGTATAATATTAAAAATATCGACTACTACCCGAAACATTGATGTACAATAAACAAATAGAAAAATAAGAAAATATCAATCTTAAACATAATAATTTAAAATAAAATGAGATAGTTATGGTTTCTCATCTACATGGTTTCACCTCCATTTAGCAACTCAAGAATAAGTTTCTTGTATCTTCTCCTCATTAACTTCTATATGTAGTGATGTGAAGCAGGTCTGGGCATGAAGAAAAATAATGACATGTCAGTAGAGATCCAAAAAAAAAAGCAAATAAAAGAAAAAAAAAAGTAGTTACCACTTACCAGCTTTTTGTAAACCCTCAGATAAGCCACCACAGCCAGGTAAACCCATTTTGAAGTCTTGGGAGATTCGATCTGCAGCAGCTGACAAACGACATACTCTGCTCAAACTTCTGTTTCAAATCCTGTTCCCGTTCATTCTTTTTTGCGCTTTCCCGACAAATCATTCTTTTTCATCAAACTTCTGTCCGTTAAGGCCTTCTACAGCTTTAGCAGCATCTTCGGTACTCTCAAAGTTAACAAACCCAAAGCATTTGGAGTTACCGTTAGCGTCCCTCATCACAACCGCACTGGTGATCGTTCCATATTCACTAAACGTCTTTCGTAAATCCTCATCAGTTGTTGATTCGGAGAGGTTGTTAACGAAGACGTTAGTGAATTTGGTCTTGTCAACAGCTAGTTCACATTCTTGCTTGCGTAAGAAAGGGCCAACATACACTTGTTTATCGTTCAAAAGCATGCCGTTGAGTTTCTCGATAGCTTGTTGTGCAGATTCCTCAGTGTCGTATTGCACAAATCCATAGCCCTTTGACTGACCGGTTGAATCGGTAGCGATCTTGCAAGAGAGAATGTTGCCGAATGTAGAGAAGGTGTCGTGTAAAGCTTTTTGGTCAATTGTTTTATCCAAATTCTGCATCATTAAACGAAACAGGAGATCGATTAGTATAAAATAAAATACGTCTTTGTAGAATTAATGTTTAGATACCTTGATAAAGATATTTCCTGAGCCGTTACCATCACTCAAGAGTAAAAAAACACCTCACAAGTTATAATCACTCAAGAAGGTATAACAAAACAAAATACAACTCATATATAAAACTGTAATTTCTTACAGAAAACAATCTGGCCAAACCCGTTACCATCTGAGTCTACTGTAAGCCGTTATTCGTTGAATTCTTTATATCATTTTCCTCTCGGATCACAGGTAGCAAGACACCAAGGGCTCGAAAAAAAAAGAATCATAGAGTCAAATCAAAAGCAAGAGGCTGAGCTAGAAAATGTGATGTAAAGCCGTTATTCATCAGAAGTAGAAAACGTAACAAAACCTGAACCTTTGCTAGTTCCGTTGGGATCTCTCATGACCTGTTTATAAAAAACAACAAAATATATAACTCCCAGTTCATAAACATGGTTAATGTATAAGTCTCTAGTGCTTTCTGATAAACATACCTTGCAGGAAGTTATGGTACCGAAAGGCGCAAAGTACTTCATGAGACTTTCGTCGGTCACCGTATCATCTAAATTCTTTACATACAAGTTTAACCCCTGTGATTTGTCCACCGCCTCCTTCATACTCTACTCAAACTTCTGTTTCGACTCCTATTCCAGTTCATTCTTTTTTGGCGCTTTCCCGACAGACCAATAACACCACATAACCAATATATCCAACTATAGACCTTTGGTTCACTTTTCAAACAAGCATTATACCCTAAACAAACCACATCTAATACCCTGTTTTACATGATATATTTGCATACAAAACCAACACACATAACACCATAACCAACCAAACAACAACCAAAAAACCACCATAAAGCCAACATATAAAGGCAAAGATGAATATATCCTAATCACAAAATAATAACACTGTAACGAAAAATAAACCAATCGCAACAGAACAAAATCCTAGAAATCTAACCTTGATAAATGGATTAATACAAAGGATCGACAAATCGATCAAAACCCTATCGATTCGTACCTTAGTGGAAGGAGAATATGGTGGCGATGGCACACTTTATATGCCCGATCTCTCTTGAAGTTTGCCCTAATTGCTACTTCATGGATCTGGCTTCTAACAACATAAGAGCAACAACTAATTTTGAGATGTGATCTGGCTCCAACTCCACGTTTTTGTTGCAACAAACAAGCAATTTTTGCAGCCAGGCTCATGATAGAGATCTTTTTGCTGACTCAAACAACAAAACAAAGATACAATATGTCTCATAAATTTAAATGTATATCACAACAACAACAAAATGTATAACAAAATTCAATAAACTATGTGAAGAAAACAAACCTCTATCAGTCAGATGTTTGACAGAGCAAGTTGCAAATTATGCTGCTTAACCTACTCCAAAGCGACGCTGAATTTCGGCATCTTGGTTCCACTTACTTGACTGCAATTATATAAAAGAAAATTCACAAAAAAGGGTTTGGAAATTCCACAAACAGTGATATCATTAGCACATGTACCACACGAGTGCAGGTTTAAAGTCACTGAATCAGTCTCTTTACACAAAAATACATAAAGTTTTTATTATTTTTTATGTTCTTACACTACAAAAGGCTATAAAAGAAAGTGAGATAGACCTAGATGTTGAATGGGCATCAATGCATCATCCTTCACCAACCGCTTCATTGCATCATCCTTCACCAACCGCTTCATTGCATCATCCTTCATTGCATCATCCTTCATCGTGGATATTTATAAATCTAAGATAAAAGTGTGTTATCTATATATTTAGAAAAGGGAAACGAAAATCATAACTTACTTAAAGATAAACCGGAAATCTAAGATTTTAAAGTGGAGGATTGATTCCATGATGAAATTAGAACGTGGATAGATGCGAGATGAACTGCAGACGCAAGACAACAGGGATTAGGGTTCTAGGTCGACAAAAATGGCTACCAAATCGTAAACAATATCCGAAAATCATAACTTACAAATGATTAAACCAAGAGACAAAATAAGAAATCTCGTAACCTACGAACCTCAGTCCACAACATGTAGCCAGCGATGAAACCCTTGAATTAATTCTCAAAAGCCCCCTTGTGATTCAAGCTCGCTTATGATGCTTTGTACAACCTGATAAAAACAAAACCCCCGATAATATACAATAGCTTAAATAAAAACGCGCTGCAAAAACAAGTTCTTACATTTACGTCTTTGGCTGTAAAAACATATCAATCAAAGGTTTTCTTTCACCAAACTATTTTCTTATCAAACCAAACCCATATACTTTAAGCAGTTATTTTTAGATGAACCATAATAAGAAAATAAAAAGAAATGTTGATTACAATGCCTTCCTTTAGATGAACCATACCCAGAACCGTCTAAACCATCAAACCGAAGATCTCTGCCACCGGAGCACCGGAAACGACGTCGTAGAGCCTCTCAACCTCCATTCTCGGTTTCCATCAGAAAAACAGTAAAAAGGTAAAAGAGTTAGGGCTCCAGATATGAGATGTGAGAAAATATTCAACAGAAAATAAAAGATAAACCTACCTTGCTTACTATGCAGATCTGAAGAAGAAGAAGAACAACAACAAGAAAGAAACACAAATCTGAAGAGGAGTAACATAGTGCAGATTTACCAAAAACATAAGCCAATAAACAGATTTCTGAGCATCCACAACCGTCTAAACCATCAAACCGAAGATCTCTGCCACCGGAGCACCGGAAACGACGTCGTAGAGCCTCTCAACCTCCATTCTCGGATTCCATCAGAAAAACAGTAAAAAAGTTAGGGCTCGAGATATGAGATATGAGATATGAGAAAAGATAAACCTACCTTGCTGAATCGCAGATCTGAAGAAGAAGAAGAAGCAAACCCTAAATCTGAATCGCCAGAGAGAGAGAGAGAGTAGAGGCGGATAAAATGAGAGGCGGATACCAAACCCTAGTTTGATATGTGGTGTCCGCGTGGTTTGTTTGAGTGAAAGGGTATAATTGGAAACTGAAGTTTAATGATGCTTAAAGCACTTGTACATTATGCTTTAGGGGTGTTTTAAGGAAATTTTTTTGGACATTAAGAAGTCCTTTGGATATGTATATATATATAGTATAGATAAGTAATTGTTTATTCACATGCATACATATATATAGGTTCCTCTAAAAAGGACCAAAATTCTAATAAGTGTAAGCAGGCTTAAAAGATTGACATGTGACAATCATTAAAATTAAGAATCGATGCTATAAGAGTAAATTAAACAATTATTCAATGATGATAATAAAAACACCATGTTCCTTGCAAAATAAAACACCATATACCTTTTGTAATATACAAATATAACATCATGTACTCTTTGTTGACTTACATGAGCAAAAAATGCACATGTTTTTAGTATCAAATTAAACCCACTTTTAATTAGTTTTGTTAGAAATATATTTGAAAAATACTTATTTTGGTTTTTTTTTCAGGATAAAACGAATCCAATTCGAAGAAAGGAAACCGGGTAAAAATCAGAAGAATTGTTGAAGATTGGACAAGACCCGCTCGAATGGCCAGTGTCTCACACTCCAAGACAAACAACAGCTTCTAAAGACCACCACTCGAAGCCCAAAACAAAAGAACTCAAACACGGCTCGTGCCCTGAAGGCACGCCCCATGTCTAGGCCACTAGAAGACAAAAAAAGATTCTAGAAGATCTCAAAAGATCAAGTGGGACCCAAATAGTTGACCGCGGGTCGTGTCTGGCAGACACGTCTCGTGCTTGGACAATTGGCTACAACTACACACCAGTAACCAGACACGCCCTGTGTCTGGCTCCCCAGCAGCTTATAAATAGAGGCCTTTGGCCTCCGTTTTCATTTGTTCAGTTCTTTTCTCTTCTCCACAGCAGACTTCTCGTCTACCCACTATCTCTAATCGTTGAGCCATTTCTAACCCTTTACTTTTCGTTGGACTAGATGTTGACGAAGACTCGGTACTAAAAGTTGTTGTATCTTTGGACGACCTCGGTATCTTACCATCACTAACGACAACGATAGGTGAACTTGCCCAACGTGAAGTATAGTGTGATAGTATTTTATAGCGTTTTTTTATAAATATTAGAACTTAAAGCGGTGTTTAAAACAGCTAAAAATATACCACTTTTTATATCATGAACATGTCATTGACTAAAAATACACCATATACATGTTACTAATGAAATGTTGCATAAGGAACCATTTGTTACTTACAAAATAAAACACCATGTAGGTGCTACAAATAAAATACAATTGAATAAGCAAAACAAAAAACCATCATTGACTAAAAACACTCAGTTAAAATGTATTTTTTTTTGCACGACAATATGGTATTCATATTAAAAATAAAAAACGCTCGTTGTTATTATCGTGTATTTAAAAAAATAATGACGTTTAAAAAGTTGTTGACGTTAAAAAAGATGGGTGAAAGTTGCATGTTGATTTTTGAATTTAAGACATGCCAAAATTACATTTATATATTCATGTCATTAAATCGATGATTAAAAGTAAAAAAAATAAAACTATATCTATAAAAATGCCGCTAATCAATTCCATCTATCAAAAATTACAATTTAGTGGTTCATAAGACTTTTAAATACATCAATTTTTTATAGTAATTCCATCTCTCTCACACACACATACATATATATAGGGTCAGGATTTAGAGAAAACGATGAAAAGTGTTAGAACGGTGAGAACGCTTATGGGTCCTCCGATCAAAACAATCCATGGACTAGATTGCGCGGTGGCGTTTTCGTAAATAAAATCAATTTTATTACGTGGGACGCGCTTCATTAAGGGTAAAAGGGTCTTTTACCGCTCATATTCAAAACGCCATCAAATGATAACACGCCATTAAAAAAAACAAAACGCCAAAAATTAGTGATAAAACGCGTTGGATATTACAGGAAGATGAAACAACACAGTAACTGAATTTCAGTTATTAACATTTATTAGAAGAAATTATCTCCTAAATTACGCGCCAAAAACATCATTATATAAACGAGGTAAAACATAGCTTCCATAATTACTTAAATCTATCCATTTCTACAAAAACATCTTTAACCAAAAACGCCAACCTAACCAAAACGCCAAAAATGACAACAATCGTTTCTTGGAGATACACTCTAGCAATCAGGCGATTCGTCCTCCGTTTTGATAACAGAAGGAGGGTGTATGTTAAGACGGTCAGGGCAATTCTGAAGATGGAAGAAGAGGTACAGAGGGGAATCTTATCCCTTGGTGTCGCTCTAGACAACGAATGCCATGAAACGCATATGCTTATGAAAGCATTAACCAGGAAATTTGGACTAATCAAAGCAGATGTGAAGCCGGACCCTGTCATGACATCATGGCGTTTTGATGATGAAACAGATATGGTGACCGTTACATACGACAGCGGAGAGCAGGAAGTCTACTGGCTAGAAAACATTATGACAAAGCAGGGTCTTGGTTTCATGGAAGAATTGCATAACGCCACTTGTACCATCACAGAAATAGACTCAAAATTGTAGTTAATTGTAAGACCCTTATCATTATTTAATGATTTCCTCATAACTATCGACAATTAAATGTAAATTAGTACTTACACATTCATAAAAAATGTGGGTTTATTAAAACTTTTACAAAGGTTGTCTGTACAGTGTAATATAAATAAGTTCGTCAATTAAAAGCGACGTTGTAACAACGTGCGGAAGCTTGTATATTGAAAGTGTTCGGTTCCTCTTCGAGCTTGATCTTCATCCGGGCACTCTTGGCAATCACCTATGGTCAAAACCACATTAAGGGTTAGTTTTGACCTCTTTAAGACACATATATACAAGTTCTACTGTATAAATATTGAAAAACAACCAAAATCCAGCAACTGAGGCTGTCGCGCCACGCGACGGGGGTTGGCCTAGCCTTCGCGGCCCGCCACCGCCGTCGCGTCGCGCGACTATGTTGATGATTTGCCGTGGCGTGGCGCGACGCCACCTTTTTGACAGTATGTTCGTTAGCTGGAGCTGCATATCAGCCCAGCATCCCAATTTTCATATCTAAATCTTTAAATCATCATAACTTTCGACTCGAGCGTCCGTTTTACGCGATTCTTTTTCCTACGTGACCGTAATTTGATTCTCCATCATATGGAGTAAAATCATGCATCTGAATTCACAAAAATCGTAGATTTCAAGCTCCCGGCTTGAAATTCAATTATGACACTTTTGACCCATTCGTGCTTTTACCAAACTAACTTGTTATTTTCCTTCAAAATACCATGGTCATCATGTTATATCCGTTTACTAATTTTCAAGATTCAACTTTACGGGTTCCTTAAGAAATCTTAACCTGTTTTGCATATATACTCGTTTTGACCCGTTACGAGTATTTTACATTTTTAGGCTTAAATCATGCTTCTATTGGTTTACATCCTATCTCCATTTTTATACGTATTCCAAGGACTCAATTTAACAAGACGCTTATTTCAAAACAACTCTTTAAAGGTTGTTTTCCCTATTTACCCCTCAAGGGCATTTTGGTCAATTTTAGCCCTTCATTTGTGCGACGAAGGACTTCCGCTATTATTTGACCAAAATATCGCTTTTAGCTATAATTCTAAACATGCGTACCTGGCTCGGGTCATAAGATTGACCCGTTTAAATACCTTTTCGCTATTAATTTCTAGTTAATAGGAATGCGAGCCATGTGTTAACTCCTGTGATCACAAAACTCAACAAGCGATCATCAAATATTATTGACAAATGGTGTTAACAACACCATTTGACCCGTTTAGTCTAAATGACTAATTATCATTACGAGATGGTATTTAATTACCATTTCACCCCCTTTAACCTATCCCGGTTTACTTTTGAATTCATCTTACTTAAGAATCGTTCTCGTTTTGTTTGACCCGTTATGGCTCATGCCAAATGGTGTCCTTTCAAATCCCTTTATATATTCGTTAGTCCATGTCCAGATTACTATTTGACCATTTTTACCCTTTTTACCATAATTCATGGTTTCTTATCTTTCTCACTTTTTCCGACTCGCATTTAAATCGTGCCGGAACATCATGTTTCGTTTACTCAATATAATTCGGATTCAATACTCGCAATCAAGTATTTGGTAATAAAATAAAAGACGTAAGTTTCACTTACCTCGCATCCAAACTATGCTTCTCTTTTCCTTCTTAATTCGTTTGACCCGCTTCCTCCTCCAAGCTTCCACCTAGCTTGTTACGCGTCAATACTATCATCATTGTTTTCAAGGTGGTTAGTTAAATCATAATTTAATACGATTATTCCACCTTACGCATTTTCTATCAAAATTTTCATTCGATCTTATTAATGGTAAGTTTGACTTTCAAAAGTCAACTGCCTCTTTTTAATATATATGAAATACACAATTGAGTTCAACGAACTCATTTAGGCATTTCTTCAACTATTCGGTTGTCACTATTTTTAGGCCACTAACTCACTAATTTCACTACAACCTTCAAAACCCTTTTTGAATCATGTATAATCAAATACTCAAATTTGCAATTTGTTTAAGTATTTCGCTTCAACTATCAATCATGATGATTTCTAGCACAAACATATCATCAACCTCATTATTTAGCTAAACCCCATTTAGCACATACAAGGGAATTCATCAAACCCCTAGTTTTTAACACTAATCTTTCAACTTTTCAACTAGGGCTTGTTTCTAAACATGAATTTCATCACAACAACGCTCATAAATTCATTGTTCATTCCAGAATTTCGATTATTATTCTCATCATAATTTCAAAGTATCACCAAATAACACCTTGTAATCCCCACAACTAGGTGATCACGAATTTGTGTTCATGCATCTGATTTGGGCTGGATTTAACCTTCAATTTGTTGATTTTGGGTGAACTAGGGTTTCACCCATTTTGGTCTCCTGTTGATCGATCCAGAACACACAGTGTGTGTGTGTGTTTTGTTTTAGATTTTTGTTTATAATTATCCACTTTCTAGCTTGTCCATTTTTGGTCCCTCAACTATTCAAGGTTTAAGAAAAGCTCACTAGTTCATGCTTATTTATTGACTTAAAAACAAATAACTAACTAGGTTGATTATTCCTAGTTAATTTAGTGGGTTCCGTGAGTTATAATCCGTTTATTTTAAGTCCCGTTAACTCGGGCTCCTTATAACCTTGTTTTCTCAAAACATTTATTTCCTTTTTAACTAATATTAGGATTATTTGTTTAAGCCCTAATATTCACCGGGTTAAATTTTACCACTAACGGTATTTTACCCGTTCTTTACTATTAACGAGGTTTGATTACCAAACCCGTTTTCGGGGTGTTACATTAATGCAAGACATGTTCAAGTGGAGGCTTCAGAATCTTCAGGAACAAGAAGCTGATGAAGGTGAAGGTGATGACATGGATGAAGGTCCAGATGAAGACTCCGAGGAAGAAGATCACGCAAGTGATGTATACTTTTCGGATAAAGTACCTTCTGACGAAGGCTTTTAATTTTTTTCCTCTTGTTTTTCTTCTGTGTAATCTTTTTTTTTAAAGATAATTAAATTATATATTTCTCTCTTTATTAGCAAAACGCCAAAAAAATATTAAAAATGGTTATTCCTTACGAAACGCCAAAAATAACAAGAAATATTTTTCCTGCTTAATATTTTATTTTCTCCGTTATTGTATTTTGTCATCTTGGTCTGCATAACGCCATTTAAAAAAAACGCTAAACTTAGAAGATGGGACGTCTATCACCTATAAAACTGATAAAAGCTGATCAACACAGTAAATACAAAAACAGTAACTGAAAAGACAGTTACTTTATTACTATCATCTATTACAATAAAAAAAGTCCCGCCAAAAAACTCCTATAAGAGAGGGGTCTATACACAATGAAATTGATCACACCCAGAAAACACAAACATCATATCCTCTAGAAACCACACACTTTAAAACGCCAAATAATGTTAGTTAAAAAACCACAGATGGCAAAGCTTTCACTGAATGGATTCTTCTTCTAAGATGGTTCTCTCAATAATATTTTGCTGAATGAGATGGACAAATATTCAAGAAAAATAGACTGATGACAGTGATATGTCATCATGTGAGCTTTGTTCTTGATGAATATAGGCATGGAATAAAGGGATCAACACTACTGTAAAATGCTATTTTGGACTCCATTATTACAAATAGCATCAAGCAAGAGTTGATCTTTAATGACATGCCAACAAACAAGAATATCACACCAAAAAACAGGATGCCACTAAGCAGCTTCGTCTGAAAAAGACGGGGTTTATGTAGGAAAGTTGGCATCTAGCTAAGGTATTCAAAATGTTCAAAACGCCAAAACAAATTCAAGAAGAAGGAGTTGATGACAGTGAAGATTCCGAAGAGAAATTAGATTACCATTTCTTCTTCATTTTATATTTTTTTGTTATCAAGTTATCTGTTGTTTTGTTATCTAATTCTCTACAAATAAAATACATTATTATATAAAACGCCAAAAAGTACAAACACCAAAACGCTAGTAGTGTGAAAATTGTGAGAATGGGTGCTCGCAAAGCAGCTAGTCAAATGTATTAAACGCCAAAAAAAACATTTGGTCTTATTGTTAACTTATGAAAACATTAATGACTCGTACGGAATTATTATACAAAACGCCAAAAAAATTGACCAGAAAACGCTATAACGCCAAAAAATTAGCTATGTGACACAAAAACAATTAATTCAAAGCCAAAAAGTTTAATAAATACAATTAACGCCAAAAAAACTTAGACGCCAGAAAATATTATACCGCGTTAGAAAAATAAAAGAAGATTGAAAAGACAGAAAAACCCCTCAGACCCTGATCATGTCGCGCGCCACGTGTTAGGCCAGAATGTGTTCTCACCGTTCTCACGCTTTCGAGCATTTTCTCCTAATCCCGTTCCTATATATATATATATATATATATATGAACAGTTGTTTGTAATATGTAAAATTACAAATTACAAATATGTTGGTACTACATATATGATATAACTACCATTTATTTTTATTTTTAAATATAACAAACTATACTATGCTTATGCTTAAAGATAAAATTGGTTGTTTCTAAAATTGTAACTTTTGTGTAAAGAAGTTCTTAAAATTCAAAATAACCTGGGGAATTAATTAAAAAGAGAAAAGGAATAGAGGGGATAGTTTTACCTTGTTTCCCTTATGAACCTAAGTCCCTAATTTAGGTGAGGATATGGTAAAAGCTTCAGATTTAATCGAAACCATTAATTAAAATGTGTTTAAATTAATTGAAAGGTTCAGATTTAGTTTATTGGTTTTTACAGTGTAAAAAAGTTTTTACTTGATCCTATTTTTTATGTTTATATATAGTTAGCTACTTGGTGTGGTTGTGAAGGTGAAGGTGGCATTTTTCGTCACGGGTCTTCAACGTCGGCAGAGAGGTTTTGCCCTTCAAAACCCCAAAAAACCACAGGGTGGTTGTAAATGTGAAATGCTTTTTTTCCCCTTTTTTATTGTATTTTAATAAAAACAAAATAATTAAATAAAAAAAGACATTTATGTTAATTATACCAATAACATTTTATAAATTAAAAGAAACACTGAAAATAATAAAAAAAACATAATTAAAAGACATTAAAAACGATGTAATCTGACTAAGACTATATTTTTCCCTGATTTGTTTTTTCATTTCCTCGTACATTTGTCTTTCGAGTCTAGCATGGTGATCGATTTTCATAGCGAAGAATTTCAAATTGTCTCATTTTTCTTTCGCCAAAAATTTCTCATTTTTCAGATTCATTTTTTCTTGAAAGGTGCATGGATACTCCTTTCCTCGAGCTTATTGAAGGTACCAATACGATCATTTAGCTCGGATAAATGTTTGGTATAGTAAACACCCGAACAAGATGATGTTGACGGCCTCTTTTTTTATTTATATCTAGACAAAATTGCATAAATCAATCTTTATGTAATACCTAAACTGCACCTCATACGTTTCACTATGAAATCGGACAAACCCAACCTTTATGTTAATGTTTTGTTACATTCTATGACCTTTACAGCTATCGTTGTCCAAAAATTCAGTTAAGCTACCTCACATGCTTTGCATGTGAGGGTATTATAGTTTTTTCATGAGCCTTTTATAATATAAGGTTGATTTGTACTGAAACATTATTATTTTTTAATAATTATATATAAAAAATTTAGATTTGAATTTAATTTATAAAACAATATAATTTAAATATTTTTACAAAGTAAATAATAACGACAAGATAAATTACTTTTTTATATAAAGTATAAAAATTCTAAATTTAATATTTTAGGAAATTCTGACAAATTACTTTTAATATTCTGATTTTAATTTTATTAAATTTATTTTAAAAAAATTATGATTTTCGTTTTTCCTTGTCTATGTGATACACAAAGGGTAATATGATAATTTTTTTTCTAATAAGAGTGTTTTTAATTTTTTTTTTAAAACTTCTCGTGCTTTTTTAATTAGAGTGTTTTTTTAATTTTTTTTATAAATAATTATTTTTCGAAAGGGTAAAATAATAATTTGTGCTTGTTTGTTTTAACTTTTTTTTTCTACCATTTAGTAATGAAAATCAACTGAATATTAAGTTTTTTAACCGATTAGTTCAATACTATATTTCTGCTTGCTTAACAAAAATAATATAAAATGATTAAACAATTGTTAGCTAACCATTTTTTCGGTTTAAGATTTGGCGCTCAAGACACCTTCGAATACTCGGTTAACACTCCACCAACATTTATAATTCGATGTACCATTTTATTTTAATAATAACAATAATAATAGCAATCAGGGCTTTATCTCATTTTTTGACAAAAAAAAAAAAAAAACCATTTGTGTATGATGTATACACTAAAAAGAGTTAATTACATAGTTAGTCTCTGTGGTTTGCACAAATTAACATACTTAAGTACTAATAGTTTAAATCACATTTTAGTGTATTAACTTTTCATTTTGTAACGTTTGAAGGTATTAACGTTATTTGTATGTTTAAAATCACATTCTATTTGTAACTAAGTATGTTATTTTGTGCAAACCACATAGTCTAACTATGTTAATACCCTAGAAGTTAATACCCCTAAACGTTACAACATGAAAAGTTAATACCCTATAAGGTGATTTTAAACTATTAGTACCTAAGTATGTTATTTTGTGCAAACCACAAGGACTAACTATGTAATTAACTCTTATTTAAGAAAACCTAAAGAGGAATTTTTTAAATTTAATTTAAAAATATTAAAATCAGAATATTAAAACCAATTTGTTAGAATTTTAATAAAATTTTAAATCAAAATTTTATACTTTATATAAAAAAGAAATTTATCTTGCTTTATAAAAATATTAAAAGACATATGTTTTTATAAAATAAAGGATAAATTACAGTTTTCGTCCTTTATGTTTGTAGTGAGTTGCAATGGATAACCTTTAACTTCAATAATTACAATCACAATCCTTTATTTGGAAAACCCATTACACGTTACGTCCTTTTAGCTCTAACCTGATTAAAAATTTCAGTTAGGTCTAATCAATCAATGGCAGTTTAGTCTTTCTACCAACTTAATTAAAGAAAAAAAAAACAAAACCTAATTTATAAACCCACTTCATTCTTTCCCTATCTTCTTCACCATCACCACCACCACCCCCTCTCTTTCTCTCCAACTACCACCACCTCTCTCTCTCTCTCTCTAACCAACCCCCACCCCTATCCCGCTTAAATCTTGTTTTGTTTCAGATGTAACTTGCCGCCTCCCAAAAAAAAAAAAAAAAAACGCAGATCTCTCTCTCCATTCTGGTATTCTCCAACAAATTCTGGCGCCATTAACACCCACACTTTTCTTCCGGCGCCATTAACACCCACACTTTTCTTCCGGCGCCATTAACACCCGAACTCAGACTTCTCTCTCCATTTCTGGTATTCTCCAACAAATCTTCTCAGTATCTTTAATTTAATATTAAAGTTTGTAAATTGATTGATTTGCTTTAGATTAACTGATTCGATTCAATGTTTCAGAGGAACTTCGACCTCCGTGTCGACGGTGACTTCATCTACTCCGGCACCGTCAACACCAAAAATTCCGGCACCGATTTTAGTGGGTTCAACTTTGATTGGACGATGGGTCCCCTAATCAGACCCAAAGTACTGATTTTGGGATCGATGGTGGGTTTAATAAGGGGGTTTATTCAAACCCCAGTTTGAATTTTGGTCCAAATAATAATGTGAATTTTGAGATAAATAGGTTTAATAAAGATGGGAAATTGGGGAGGTTGATCATCATTTCTGTTGGTGGGTATATTTTTGTTTGTAATAATGACACTGCAAGAGAATCTTCGAAGGCAGTGTTTTGGTATGTTTGGTTCTTTTTGGTGATGGCGGCGACGGTAGTTATTACACGGACAAACTTCAGATCTGGTGGTGGGTTGTTGGTGACTGGCTTCACTGGTGGTTGCTGTGTGCTTAGAGAGAGAGTTCAAAGTGTAGGGGAGAGAGAGTGAAAGAGAAAAGAGTATTTAAGAAAAGGGTATTTTTATTTGATTATATTTTATTTATATTATAAATAATTAAATAGAAAGAATAAATTGCCCTTAAGTGAATTAATTTAACTAAAAATTTTAACCTTGTTAGTGCTAAAGGACGAAAAATGTACTGAGTTTTCTAAATAAAGGACTGTGACTGTAATTATTGAAGTTAAAGGTTATCCATTGCAACCCGATATAAACATAAAGGACGAAAAGTGTAATTTACCCAAAAATAAATTTAAACCTAAATTTTTATATATGTACATATATAATTATTAATAAATAATAATGTTTTTGCACGAATCAACCTTGATGTTATAAAAGGCTCACGTAAAGACCACAATACCCTCATGTGCAAAGCATGTGAGGTAACTTAACTGAATTTTTGGATGACGTTAGCTGTAAAGGTTATAGATTGTAACAAACCATTAATAAAGGTTGATTTGTGTAATTTTGTATGAAGCGCAGTTTAGGTATAACATAAAGGTTGGGTTGGCCGATTTCATAGTGAAATGTATGAAGTGCGGTTTAGGCATAACATAAAGGTTGATTTGTGTAATTTTGTCTTATACGTATCAGGTGGATGGCTCGCTTCAACTTCGACATTATCGCTTAAGTTTAGATCAATCTCATTACGAACAGCTGAACGAGTAGAGGAGCGTGTTTGGGTCCTTTTTGACAATTCAGTCGCGCGCAGTACTTCGACCAATTTGCTATGGTACCATGCCACTTGCCAACAATCAATAAATTTGAACGAGTGTTTCATTATATCGTGATAAGCATTAATATCTCTGGTTATGAAACCTCCACCTTCATCACCTTTCCCCTAACGCCCGTCGAAAATCCAAGCCCCTATGAGCACACGCCGGACCACGCCAACATAGGGGTAGTGTTGGCAGCGTGGAGAGGTATCACCTCCCCTTTTCATGCCCCACCCTGGGCAGTCTTAGAGGGGGTGAGGGGAGGTAGATTAGGCTTGGTGTTTGTATCTTATATGTTTAAAAGTTTTTAAGTTTTAACTGAACCAGGACAAGAGATGCATCGATATATTATCGCTTAGAAAGTAGTTTTATGTAAAAACATGACCGTTATAAAGCAAATGGGGTAAAACCAAATCATCCGTATTAAATTCAAGAAAATTTTTGGTTGGGTTTATATTATTAAGGTGTGTGGTCATTGTGTTTTAGCTTATGAGATAGATTTGGAAATAGGGTAAAGTTTTGAGAGGTTATACGTTTTGAGCATGTGCTCTTCATAAGAAATTCAAAAGAGTTTATGGTTTACCAGGTTAACTAAGTTGGAATATATGTCACAAATGTGATTGTTGATCATGTATAGTAATTAATCTTTAACCTGAGATTAGAAGCACTTTTCAACTAAAGTATATAACTAATATTTCTTCTAGCTTATTCAAATTATAAATTGTAAATAAATATTGTACCAAACCCACTACTTGATAGTTTTACAGGGCCGGCTCAACCATTTTGACGGCCTAAGGCAAAGTAAAATCTTGTTGCCTTTTTCCCAAAAAAATGTATGTGATTGAAAGTTAAACTTGAAGGGCCCAAGTGTAATTATTTGAAAGATTGTGTTAAAATTTAAAAACAAGAAAAAATTGGTGAACCAGGGATTCGAACACAGGTCTCACGAACAACCATACATACACAAAACCACTAAACTACCAACCATCAATCTGTTGATAACCCACACCCTAAATCTTTTATAAATGGACTGTGATTTCATCAAATTGTGGAGACCCTATAGTTTTGATGGCCCAAGGCCCAAGCCTCATTTGGCTTACACTTGGGCCGACCCTGTAGTTGAATCACACAAAAAGATTAATACTTTTAAGGTTGAAAATTTCTACCGCTTAATGTTTTTATTGTGACTTGTTGGGCTATTTGGAAAGAGAGGTACGGTACATTTTCTCAAACGGGAGAGGCGATGGTGTTGAAATTTTTTTGGAAGTTAGGTCTCTAGGTTTCCTTTGGTTAAAAAGTAGATCCAAACATTGTAATATTGTTTGGAGAGATTGGTGTAATTTTCCTTTATATATGTTGTAGTTGGTTATTGGTGCGATCCTGTTTGTTTTTTTTTTTTTGTCAGGTCGGCCGGTTTTATTAAAGTTTGCTTTTCAAAAAAAAAGATATGTTTGGATAAAAAGGTAATCAGATATGTTTGGATTAAAAGGTAATCAAATTATGTTATGAACGGTACATGTGTATTTTAAGATTTTAAATTATTGGTGATATTGTGCGGTATTTTAAATGGATCTGATTTGTCTTTAAATCTTCTCGTAAATATTTTGGGTGTGAACACAATATAAAAAAAAAAGCTTGTAGAGAAGATCTTTGATTTATTTTCCTTTACCGCTATAGGGTGTGGTATAAAGCCCTAGAGGCTTTATCACGCCACCTTAACGACACGTCATGTCCACGTCACACAGGGAGTAGCTTTGGCTGAAGATAGCGCCCCCATTTAACCACCATCAACTTTAAAAATGCCAAGGCTGCTCGTTAACGTGCTAGCGGAAGGAGGATCCCCCCCCCCCCATTTAACGTTGGCAGTATGGAGGCTGGCGCCCCCGGGGTGCTCTGGATGCAGATGTGCCGGGTGGCGCCTCCCATACCCTCCAGAGATGTAAATCTTTGACCTAGTCAAAATATTTGTCGTGTATTTATCTTTCCATGGTAGAAAGCTAAGCTGACAACATATAAGGAATGGAGTGTTACTCTTTTTGCAACTATGGTTGTGTTAAGCCTCTAAAACGTTACATCTTCGAGTTTTACTGCCATGGGATTTGTTTTGGGCTCCCATTTTTAGCCTATGTTATTATTATTATTATTTTTTTTTTTGCCAAGAACAGGGAAAATGGGATTAGGGTGGAGGTAATTGTCGTTTATAATGATTCAAAATTATATGTAAAGAGAAATGAGTAATTAAAAATAAAAAGTTGATGATGATATGTCGACCTTTTGATTGTTTTATATTGTCTTATCGGGTGAGTTTTGATGGTTTTTAATGTTTTATTGTTTTTCTGAGGCAATTGATGTGTTTTCAGGTCTCCTTATTGTAATGGTCTAACCAACTCTCATCCACACTACCAACTTCGACCACATTGCCTTATAGCCGCCACAATCACTGTTGTATAGCTCATCGGCATCTCACTACAATAAATATTACGGTTTTTACAAACAACAAAACAGTATGTTTAGAAATAAGATTCAGAATTGACGAGTTTTGTCCTTTATGTTTTCATATCATACACGTTTTGTCCTTTAGGCCTAACCTAGTTAGTTTTTTCAGTTAAATTTATAGCTCAAAGCTTCTACAACCTTTGAATTGACAAAAATGTTCTCATGTGCAAAGTTATGATATGAAAACATAAAGGACAAAACTCGTCAATTTTGAACATAAAGGACATCGTCTGAAAATAGGTATAAAGATAAAGGACAATCCTTGAAATTCACTCTAATAAAAGAAAGCATTAGTAAGGATTTATAATGATATGATATGAAATTGGATTCAAAGTCCATTCTTATTTTACACATTAATTGCATGTTTCTTTTAGAAAGAAGTCATGCCAATTATTACATATATAAGTAGTACATGATGCTTGCTTGATGAAACTGCATCCTTCTCATACACGAAGAATATTCCTCTTATCATTAGTTTTGAGTTTGCTTGTAAGCAGTTGCCTCTGCAACCGAGGAGCAACCGTACCTACATCCTCGCTTCCCACCACCATCATACCTTCCACTGCCACCACCTTTGCCATGCCCTACATGTCCACCACTAATGGATCCTCCACGTCCACCGCCGTTGTTGTATCCCCCACGGCCGTCAACCTCACCTGCATCATTCCATGTTACTCATAACTTGCATGGTTTTAATTTTTCTAGTAATAAGAACACACTAAAACGAATAAGTGAAACTTACACCAATTATGCTAACGAGTTAGAATAACTAATCATTATGAATTATTCAAATGTATGGAAATATTTCATGTGCTTTTAACAGCAAAAAAAAAAAAAATCATTGAAACATTACTAGGTAAAGTCTCAAAAAAAAGTTCGTTGAAATGCACTTAAAAACGTTACTAGGTCAAGTCTCAAGATACTAGTACAACATGTTAAAAGATCCACATATCATGACAATACTATGACATATAACATTTTGAATACTAAATAATTGTATACAGCAAAAACTTTGAGATGGTAATTAATCTTTTTAACCGTAAAATTAAGAAGAATTAATCAATTTGTTCACAATTTTTTATCTTCTAATTTTAGATTTAATTTCGCACAAAATCGATAAGTGTTGTTACCGTCATGGTTGGAGGCTAAGTCTTCAGCAGTAACGACTTCTGAGGTAATGAGAAGAACGAGGGCAAAAGCGAGGGCAAGAAGAAGAATTGTCTTTGAAGCCATTTTCACTTGAAAAGATCAAGGCTAAGATGAGGAAACTAGTGTGTTAGTGGTCTCTATTTATAGAAGGATTTTATGCATGAGGATGAATATTAAAATTATTAATATGCTCCGTGCATGGTGCACTACTAGAAAACTAGGCAATTGCGACCAAATTTTGCGACTAACATAAGACGGTCGCAAAATTAGTGACCGATTTGCGACTAAAACCAAAACAATCGCAAAATTAAAGACCAATCCATATTTGATCGCAAAACGGTGGCAAATTTTGTGGTCGGAAAACAGTCGCAAATACGAGAAATATATAAAAAACAAAAGTTTTGACCATTTAAAGCGGTCGCAGATACAAGAAAAAATAGAAAAAGCAAACGGTCCTCCCAACCGCCGGAGTGATCCCACTCCGGGAGCCGCTACCCGACCAAGCTAGCTCCGCGGTGAATTCCCCTTGCCGAGTTCTTATCCTAGGCGACATATGCCACTCCCAAGACTCGAACCCGGTACCTCTAGGAAGAGGTGGGTGTCGGTGGCCAACTGAGCTATCCCAGTTGGTTAAAAAAACTATTCATCATTGTTTAGGGTAAAAACTGTAAATAGTCATAAGTTCTGGGTTAAAACTGACAGTAGCCATAAGTTTAATAATAAAAACATTTGATGCCAAACGAATATTCCAACAATTGTAACTACTGTCTAAGGATAAATTAACAGTTGTAAAATTAACTAGAGAACTTTCTAGTGAAAAAATTGGGGTTTTGGCCAAAACTGGTTTGGGTTGAAACCGGGGTGGGTTTGGTCAAAGAAAGTGAAACCTGATTTACTGAATGTGATTCGGGTTCCAATTTGTTTTGTAAGGGGAAATAGTCGGGTTTGACCGATTTGAAGCCATGTTTTAACTGGTTCAGGCTCGGTTTGAGTGGGTTCAAACTGGTATCGAGGCTCGGGTTGGCTTCAAACTAGATTCCCTAAAACTGGCTTCAAAATCGAGTTTGGTCCGGGTTCAAAATCGGGTTTTATTTTTCTCACCGCGGCACGCCGGCACCTAACAAATGGGCTGGACTAAAATAAACAAATGGGCTGGATTAAAATAAACCAATAGCTCGGGTTTTATTCTTATTCTTATACTTCCATTCTCAAATCCTCAATACATCTTCGGCCCACTTTTAAATTAAGATTATAATTAAGTATTTTGTTATAACTTCAAATATCTGGTGTTTTTTATAAATAATAAAAAATTACATAACAATTTTATTGTATCTATATTATTGGTTCGGTACTGCAAAGTATGTTAAATTAGGTTGTATTTGTAGGTAAAATATGAGGGATATCTTTTGGAGAAGTATGGGGAGGAAAGTAGCCAACACTGAGAACTTGACAAAGAATTGTGGTACCGAGCTTCCGGGGGAAAGAAGAGATGTAAATTATATGGGTTAAGCAATCTTAAGAATGATTTTAACGTTCAGCATCATGGCAAACAAGACCAAGAGGTATGTTTATTCTTTTAAGTTGTTGGGTTCAAACATGTTTAAACTCAAATATTGACATTATTTTTTCATGCAACCACTTCTCAGTCAATAATATGTTAACTTTTGTATGTATATTATTGAAAATAGGCTATTTGACCTTAGAAGTCAAACTGATTTTTTCTCTTTATTCTATAATTGTATAAGCAGCTAATAAGTTTCATAAATTGTGTAAATTGTGATAATGTTGGCCATTAATATTTCACTTTGCATTGGTTTTATTAGATCGAAAGGTTGAACGTGATTATTGCGGGATTGGTGGTGGGAAAAAAGAAAGATAAGGCGGAGAAAGAGGCTATGAATGAAAGGATGGCAAACATTGAAGCGATGCTAAAAGCTAGGTTTCAAAACGTATAATCATCGACTTAGGTTTCAAAATGTATAAACACTTTGTTTTGAATATGTATTTTGTTATGATAACTTTGGTATTTGATGTTTCAAGTGGGATGTTTAATATAATTGTGAAAATTTGATAATATGTAAAATTTAAAATTGACATTATATGCAGGTTAAAATAGAAAATGGATAAAAATAATTTTTAAAACATAAATAGAAATTGCGACCGCAAAAATGGTCGCAATTTTTCAAAAGACAGGCGGTCGGAAAACGGTCGCAGTTTGTAAAAGACAGGCGGTCGGAAAACGATCGCAGTTTGTAAAAGGCATGCGGTCAGAATACGGTCGCGTCAAGACCGTCGCAACCGAAGTCCCACAAAACCAGGAACAATCGCAATATTTGTGACCATTATTAAAGTCGCAAAACCCGGGTCGCAAAAGATAGCAGCAGTCGCAACTTAGTCGGAATAGAGCAATTGCGACGGGTGTTTTTCCGATTGTAGTTCCGTTCGGAAAACGGTCGCAACAGGGCAATTGCGACCGGTTTGCGACCAAAATTGCGGTCGGAAAAACAAGTTTTCTAGTAGTGGTGGGTGGGTGGTTAGGCTCTGGGCCAGATATATTTCATTTTCTTTGACAATTAGCAACACATTCATGTCTTGTAGTGCCTCAAAATCCTGATATATGATATAGGACGATACGTTAATATTTGTTAGTTGTTGCTGAATTGTATTACTAGCTTTTTTTTCACGATATACTTTAATACCCTATTGTGACGCTCACATACAGACGTGTAACAGTACTGGGCCACAAGTGGTTAAAAATGATACATGCTCTATACTTAAAAGGTCATCAGGTTCTTAAATCTGATCCGACCGGTCTAACCAGTTGACCGTTAAGGAGGCCGGTTCGACCTTTGATCGTGCAAACATTGATTGAATTACATGGAAGGTGGTTTCTATTTGATAATTATTTTGTAAATAAAATTACTATTCAACGTACAAATCAACAAAAGTCTCTATACCAACAGAAAACGTCACATATCTAATCAATTAACTTTAGCTAAAGGGTAAAACAGTAAAATTCGGTAAAGAGCATCTTAATGTCGTCGGTGTCATACTCGGTAGAAAACAAGTCAATAAGAGTTGAACATCATATGGCATAAGATGATGGATGATATGAGACCTTCAATGTGTAAAAAAATAGTTTGTCAATCAACAGTCAACATGAGACTAGGATTTATGAACTAGAAAGTAGATATAGGTAGATATGGCTGTGGGCTGGGTTTTTCGGGAGTGACTAACCCCATTATTTTAACTTGGATATTCCCTCTATATTAATTTATAATTTTTCTTTCCCTCACTACACTACTGTTCAATTTTGTACAATCTTTTATTGCACAGGTTCACTATTGCCCAATCTAATATTGCACAAGTATTACCATATTCAGTGCACTTACTCTTTTTCTCACTCAACAGATTTACTATCACTATGCTTTCTTCTCTCTCCCTCTGCCTCTATGTCTTCAATCTTCTCTACACCTATAACCGAATCCGACCATAGTGTGGCTGTACATTGTGTTGATTGTCCATACTTCTCCCCTAATAGCGATGGTGGTACATTGTGGTGACTGTCGGTTTTCAGGCACCGCCTTCCCTCTCGAGTCACAACCTAAATCTTGATCTTAGAAAAGGAGACGCGCTAGGGTTTAGGCGGGAGGCGGTGATTCCGATCTAGCGAAGGTGGAACAAGACCAGATAGCTCTTCCATTAGCTGTGGCTTACGACGAGTGGTTGTTGATAGTCAGATCGGTGTTGCACTGTTGTGGTAGTGGTGGCTTGGTGCTGATGGCGTTGGCTGTCAGCCGATGGCATTGGCTGTCAGCCGTTGGTGGTGGCGGAGAGTGGTGGTTGTGTTGTGTGGCTGTGATGACTGGATGACTTTATTGGTTGGAATAGAACCTTTGTGGGAGGGAGAAATATTTTGGATAGCCCCCTGATTGTGGGTGAAATGGTGGCTTGGGCCAAAAAAGCAAAAAAAAAAAATTAATCTTCAAAGTGGACTTCAAGAAGGCGTATGCCACTATAAATTGGAAGTTCCTTTGGAGAATAATGGAGAAGATGAATTTCCCCCGTAAATGGATAGATTGGATTAAAGGATGCCTCTCCTCGGGTATGGGTTCTATTCTCGTCAACGGTTCTCCTACTAAAGAATTCAAATTTAAAAGAGGTTTAAGATAAGGCGATCCTTTGTCTCCGTTCCTCTTTGTCATAGCTATGGAGTTTGTCTCTTTGCTTATGAATAGGGCGTGCAATTTGGGCTTCTTTAATGGTTACAAGCTTCTTAATGGAGGACCAAATATTTCTCACCTTTGCTACGCGGATGACGTTCTCTTTTTAGGAGAATGGTCGGAAGATAATATCGTAGCCTTAAATCGTATATTAAGATGATTGAATTTAGTTACGGAGCTCAAAGTCAATCGGAAGAAGAGTAAATTATATGGAGTAGGCGTCTCGAGTTATGAGGTGCTTGAATTAGCAAAGCTGGCTCCTTTCCTCTCATGCATTTAGGTATCCCCATTGGAGTCAATATGAAAAGAGCTAGATTTTGGAAGCCGGTGCTTGACAAATTATCGGCAAAGCTCTCTAAATTGAAAGCAAGACAACTCTCCTTTGCCGGTCGGATGACTCTTGCAAAATCGGTTCTAGGGAGCCTTCCCTCTTATTTTCTTTCGTTGTTTGCGGCTCCTAAATGTGTGGTGCAAAAAATGGAGAAAATTGGAAGATAATTTATTTGGGGTAAATCGGTGTCGGGACATAAGTTGAGATGGATCTGTTAGGAGTTTATGATGAAAGCAAAGAAATTGGGATATGACAACTCGTATTTCCGAACCTATCTTTGTACTTTGATGTAAAGTATGTGAACGTGATGTGATTATATGAAAGTGATTGATTAATGAATGTTATGTTTGATATGTGCTTGTGTAATCTATGTATGTATATAAACGGCCCAAACGCACAACACTCACCCGATCGCACAAGCCCACTCGGGCTACACTCCTTGCATCCGAACCTAGGGCAGCCCAAGTTGGGTTCGGCCCACTCCATCACACGCATACACACACACCCTTAGAAAGTTTGTTTCTCATTTGTTGCAAAACATTCACACACACAAACCCTAGCTCTCTTTCTCTCCTCTCAAAGCCGACGCCAAACAACATCCCATCCTCATCGAAGCTCTTGATTCGGATCACTCTCATCTTATCTTAATCGGTAAGTGATTTATGATTTGGTGTTTTGTCGAATGATGTTATGATTTATATGATTCTATACATTGATTTGTAAACGATACATGATGAGTTTTGTGTTCAAATAATCGGTTCATAAGTGTTGCATGACTTGAATAGATTATGATTGTTAATCATGTAGAGTTGATAATTAAGTGTTAATGATCTAGAACCGATTGAATGATATTTGGCCGAGATGTATTCACATTCGAATGATTGGTTGATGGACTGATTATGTTAGCATGTATGCTAGAAATAGGAATCTTCGACTGATAATATGATTGAGGGTTTTGTTAAGTTGTTGTTCATAATTATGATTTTAGGGTTTATGTGAATCAATTGTTAAAAACAATGATTTGATCGATTTCTGTTTGGTTTGGAAGTTGTTAGCATTTATTGATAAATTATGAATTTGGAAACTAATTGAATAGATGTAACTGATTGCATGAATCACGAGAATTAGTTAACCATTCGCACAAGACCTCTTGGTCGCACAAGAGGTCCATTCGCACAAGCTGATCTGGTCGCACAAGATTACCTGATCGCACAAGAAGTCCTCAGTCGCACAAGACTGTTGGATCGCACAAGTGGTTATGTTGTTTAACTGTTGGGCCGGATATACATGTTGCGCTTGGGCTAGTTCCGATCGCACAACCCAATCGGATCGCACAAGTTGACCGGATCGTACAAGGCTTAGGTTTATTTGATTGGGCCGTGTTCATGTTTATAGTTTTGTTGGGTTTCTTGATATTGGGCCGGGTATTATTGGGCTCCAACGGATGACTCGCACAAGGCCATTAGACTTGTGCGAGCCCAATCTTTTAATCGCAAAAGTTGAATACGTTATGATTGTTAAACGTGACGATGTGTATTTGCCATGATCTGTATGTGTTCCTTATCTGCTAGCTTATGTGATACTTATGTGCACTACTCGCAACCAAAACCTGACTTGTATGGTAACCATGTTAGGACGTGGTTGACCACTAGCAGCTAGACTTGACCTTTCTGTGTATCTGCCGAGCAAACCAAGGTGAGTTCACACTAGCCAAGGCATGGGATTCCCGGTGGGTTGGGAATGGGATTGATTAAGTACTCGTACAACCATTACTATTAAACTACTTATTACTGTCCTCGGATTGAAGGGCACGTACGTAAAACCTACGTACACTTATACTTACTATTGTCCTCGGATTGAAGGGCACGCACGTAAAACCTACGTACACGATCATAAGACCATCAACTCTATCAATTGAAGTCCCTCATTTATCGACTTAATCACTGAGGCCTATGGCGAGCGGGTCATTAGTTAATAGCGCTATTAGGTTTAACAAACCTTACACCGTGCCAGTCGGACGGGCGTGTACTATTGGACTATGGGTAAAGGGTCAATGCTGATAGACATTGACTTAGGCACCTCTTACATTTTCATAGCAGTCGATACACGTGGTCTAGTAACACATGGGTAGCCCCCACTAATCATCACAAACATGTCAGGATGACCGCGATACGAATTAACACGATACATGGTTTACAAAACGACATACGATTTACAAAAGGAATACTTTAACTAAACAACCAACTGTGAACTCGCTCAACTTTGTTGTTGATTCGTTGCTACATGCCTTGCAGGTCTTTAGGTACTTATGGAGCTTGCACAGGGAGGAACAGTCGTTGTGGGACATGGCAGGTTTTTGAACACCTTTCATATTGTTTGGTTGAATTATTGTCACTTACATGCTTGTTCAATATGATTGGTGGCTTGATCCTGGTCAGTCACGCCTCCAAGCGGTGATACTCCATGTGTGGATTTTGGGGGTGTGACAGATTGGTATCAGAGCCATTGGTTATAGAGAACTTGGTTTTAATAAGGGAAAACATTTTTTGTTAAAACCAGACTATAACCTGTACAGTGCTCTACGATCCACAACAACGCTTCGCTCCACGTGCAAGGCTCGACATTCTAGGTGATATGGTATATGTTTTATTGCCTACTTGCTAGATTACGTAGAACTTTGCTTTTAGTATGCTTAGATAAACATAGCAACTGTTAATTTAAAACACATGTATGCTTACTCTCTTCTGTCATCGCACTTTCGCGAACCCTTCTCACTCATGTTTCCCCTTGATATGAAGATCATGTCTGGACGCGTTAACATGACGCAAGCCCAGTTGACGGCTCTAATTAACGAACAAGTTGCTGCGGCACTTGCAGCCGCACAAGCAGGAGGTATACCCCGTAGTTTAAACTCATTCTAGGATCTTTAGGTCCTACTCTCGTGAACCTACCTTTGTGTTAAACTTTGTCCTTTCTTACACCCACAACAGGTCAACATGCTCAGCCACCTGTGTGCACCTTCAAAACTTTTATGGACTGCCGACCCACTACTTTTAGCGGCACTGAAGGAGCTGTAGGTCTCCTCCACTGGTTTGAAAAGCTCGAATCTGTGTTCGAGATGTGTGAATGCCCTGAGGCTCGCAGGGTGAAGTATACTACCGGTACTCTAGAGGGTTTAGCGCTCACGTGGTGGAACGCTCAGGTTCAAATGCTGGGGTTGGTTGCAGCTAACGCCACCCCATGGAAAAATTTTAAGGAGATGATCAAGGAAGAATACTGCAATCGTGACGAAATTCACAAACTGGAAGTCGAGTTCTTCAACCTCAAGATGACGGGGTCAGAGATTGAAGCATACAAAAATATCAAATGAGCTTGCTATTCTGTGTCCTACCATGGTGGACCCTCCAATTAAGCGTATCGAACATTATCTCAAGGGCTTAGTACCAGAAATCCAAAGTCATGTGACTTCAGCAAACCTCGCCACCATCCAGCAGGTTGTTTAATTGGCTCACCGTCTCACTGATCAGGCGGTGGAGCAGAACAGGTTACCAAAGCGTATTAGTGCTACAGCTACTTCTGAAACTCCCAGTGACAACAAACGTAAGTGGGATGGAACTTCAAGCAAAGGTTCAACTTCTGTTCAGTCTCAGTCTCAAGAGAGAAGAATTGAAGACTACAAGAGCCTTGGTCAGCAATCTTCTGGTAGCCAAGGGCAAGGTGGATATCGAGGAAACCTTCCAAAGTGCAACAGATGCAACAGACACCACAGTGGTCAGTGCAACAAGGGTCGTTGCCAGAGGTGTCTCAAGATGGGTCATGAAGCTAAGGATTGTAGGAGCTTACGACCTGCGAATCAGAACCAGCGACAACAACCACCAGCTCCACAAGACCAGCAGCAGCAACAACGAGACAACAAGGGATGCTATTAGTGTGGAGCTGAAGGCCACATCAAGAGAAATTGTCCCTAGCTGATTCAGAACCAGAACAACAACAATAATAACAATCAGGGGAATGGAAACAACGGGGGTAACAACGGCAATGGTGCAAGGGGTCGTGTATTCGTTATTGGTCAAGGTGAAGCGAGGAATGATCCCAACGTGGTGACGGGTAAGTTCCTTCTCGATGACTTTTACGTTACTGTATTATTTGATTCGGGTGCCGATACTAGCTACGTGTCTTTAAAGGTTAGCCAAATGCTTAAGCGTACCCCAACACTATTGAACACCAAGCACACTGTAGAGTTAGCTAATGGTAAAAATTTAGAGGTCACGCACGTAGTCAAGGGTTGTAACCTTGTTCTTGCTGGTCATACTTTCTCGATCGACCTCCTTCCTATCACCCTGGGTAGTTTCGACGTTGTCATAGGGATGGACTGGTTATCCCAACACCAAGCAGAGATTCTTTGCAACGAGAAGATTGTCCGTATTCCTCGCCCAGGTGATGAACCTCTATTGATTCGTGGTGACAAGAGTGGTGCTGTTGTGAGCATCATCTCTTTCCTTAAGGCCCAGAAGTGTTTACGTAAGGGCCACACTGCTATTTTGGTTCTTGTTACAGACACCTCGAAGAAAGAGAAGAAGATAGAAGATTTCCCGATTGTACGCGACTGTCCTGAGGTATTCCCTGAGGAATTACCAGGTCTTCCGCCTCATCGCCAAGTCGAATTCCAAATTGAGCTAGCTCCTGGAGCAGCGCCCATAGCTCGTGCACCGTATCGCTTCGCTCCATCAGAGTTGGAAGAACTTTCTACGCAACTCCAAGAACTCCTGGATAAGGGTTTTAGTTTCATGTTTGTACAAGGGAGGCTAGCAAAGTTAATGATCATATACGTTCCAAATAGTTTAAATAGAGCATACAAGATTCATAAGTAAAGCACATTAGTTTCATGTTTGTACAAGGATTGAGTATGTTTAGTTTCTAGTTTCAAAGATTGTTTTCATAATATACATGTTGCAGGTTGATTATTGAAGTATGGATGAATGATGAAACAAGTTTAGGGTGGACTAGATACACACCTTTAATCTATTTATCTTTTAATGTTATGTTATCTGTTGAAACAATGTTGTATTTTGTTTTGAATATTGTATGACAATTTAGCACTTGCAATGAAATTTGAATTAAATTAAATATTGTCACATAGTGTTATGAAGTCTCTAGCAATCTATACACACTTCGTCTCATCCCGATGTTTCCGCCATCGGTTGGGGTGTGACAGATTGGTATCAGAGCCATAACTATAGGGAATTAGGTAGGATTGCCATGCTACTTACCTAGTCTATAGTTCTAGAACCTTATGCATATGTTATATTTGAGACTACATGCAAACTACTACATATGTTTCTTATACATTCTCTTTGGGCCTTTATGAACGTATATGTCATTTTTTTATCATACTTGATATGCTAATCCTGTGTATTCAATACTTGTTTTATCATATGTTAAATGCTTGTTTTAGTGTTCCATACCTTGTATGCTATTCATGAAACGTCCTTACGTGTGATTTTATTGAGATACCTTATGTTCTTATACTTGTCATTATTATTTTGAACATATGTCATTTACTTATTATCCGTACAATTAATTCATATTAAGCAATATATAAATTATACCTTGCATACCCCAAGTGTATAAAAAAAATATATATATATATATATATGTATATATGGTGAAATCGGCCAAAAATAGCATGACAGCAGCCCCCGAGATTCGAACTCGGGTCTGTGCTCCCACACTCTTTCGCGCCCTTGTCAACCATTGGACTAGGGCCTAGTATTGTGAAAATTCCCATTTCGGTTAAATATAAGCGCATGCACAATATTTTCCTTACTTCTTACTATAAATCATTTACCTATATTTTCTCTCTACACGGAAATTCACCGCCAAGTTAGGAGTGAAATCCTCACCTTGATGGAGAAATCCGAATTATAAATTCTAGTGGACCCTCGTCAAAGTGTCAAAATTAACTTTTGACCCGACGAGTACCAACCACATTTAGGATACTAAAACGCCAAGTTAGGGGTGAAACCCGCACCTTGTCGACTAGTTCCACTCTTTGATTTTCATTAATCCCGCCAAGTCTCGAAATTTCAATCGAATTGGGGACATGTAGTAACTGGAAGGGTAAATACCGTAACCGACTTGTCGGCAAGAGTATTTCACCTATTAGGCCAAAGCATGCTCCTCAAATTCGAAAGACTTTTCGACCACTTTGGTTAGTCAACGTTCCGTTATGGGACTATCCACATTTTGATCAAACATGTGTTTTTTATTATTCCTTTTATACGAGGCAATCTTTTAAATACGAATTTACTTTCGGTATTTTTCTCCTCGCCCACACCTAACATATTAATTTTTTTTTTCACATGTTTATACATATGCATGCTTCCATGTGATATAAATCTATATTCCTCATAGCGATAAGTGGGGACATATCGTCGAGATCGGAGTGATTTCCTTACCTTAACGATTAACACCACTTCCCTTTTTCCTTTAAAAAAAAAAAAAAGTAACATTTCCATTCATTACAAAATGCATTATGCTTAACCCATAAGTATTTTATATCCTTTTTCATATGCAACTATATTCTACCTCTCAAACCAAGCTCAATCTACTTTGATACGATAAACGCAACGTTTTTGGTTTAAACAGCCATACCCACGTACCATCATACACATCTTAGTCGTTTTAACGCGACAATTTCACTTATAATCGCTCGTATTTACATACATAACCTATTGAACGATTTTATACACTTAATCCGTGATGTCCCAACATACCCTATATACGTAAATTTTAATATCCATACCTACACTTACGTTCATACATTTTATGCTTATACTTATACACACACTAATTATACCTTTTTCATTATGCTTACACACATACTACTTACATATTTCGTGTTAATACACATACATACATGCGTATTCATACTTAAGCTTATGCTCATACTTCCATTCATACTTATACATTCATACCCATACGCATGCGTAATCCGAGGGATTCGCGTACGTGGGTCCTATACATACTTAAACATGGAATTGCCTACATACTTTATTCTTATGCGTACACATTCTTATTATTATTTTTGTATACCCTGACTCATACCCAACTAGTACAAGCTATGCGGATCATGCGACAATCAATATAATCACGGGTGCACACGGGATTATAGTGATAGGCGTATGAGAACCATAGAGTGTACTACTGTGTATGGTAAGACACAAAACGTAACATGACACCGAATATGAAACGGACATAACATGGTCAAAACATGGTGGATACGCCGCTGGTACTTCTGTATATAAGTATTTTCACCATGTTATCAAACTTTCGTAAAACGTGCCATGAGAAATTTGGTGTTTTATAGACCTATTTAGATCTAATACAAACTTTAAACAACTCACAACGCATTATATCCGATTATCCACGACGAGACTTCATTCTTAACACGCTACTTCATCTAATCAATACTTATGCCATTCTTATACTTGTATTCACTTAGATTTCGAGGACGAAATCTCCTAAAGTAGGGGAGACTGTAACATCCGCCAAAAACGGATATCCAAAATTCGACCCGTTTTAAAAATTCGAATCCTTTCTTTTTCTTTTCCCGAGAGGAACGTTCAAGGTTGATCCTAATTCGCTTATCAATTTGTCTTATTTATTTATATTTATTCAAATTAACTAAATTAGAATCACATTATAATATTTCCTAAATTTAAGCTAGTTAGTTTGTAGAGGAGTTACTAGTTAACACAAGTTAATAACCCAGTTAGTCATGTTAGTATAACTAAAAGGACTATTTGTGCACTTGTTAGAAAAATTAAACTAACACCTTTGAATAACATTTTATTCTTCTACGTTAGTGGATGTTTAACAATACATTCACATATTCTAAATAAATAAATAGATTTACATGGAAATAAGTTTGATTGGCTAATTATAGATTTTGAATAAGGAATTATATTGGCAATAGAGACAGAAACATAAACAAAATTATAAGGGTTTCTTTTTAGTTTTGGATGACAGCATTGTTTAAGCATGGAGCCAATCAATGAATATTTTATATTCCAAAAAAGAACTACCTTTTTTTTTACGTAGCATCATCACAATTTATCATTCTTTTTGTAAACCATCGCCACACATAGCTTCCGCATTCAACGCCTCTTTTGAAAGTCTGCCGGGTTGAACTAACAACTTTGCTTCCTTCTAAGACCCTCCTGACTCCTCTTTTCAAAGTTTGGCGGCCCAAGAAAAACGTGTAGCAACAGTTGTCTTGTTTCCATCTTTGACTTAGTGATTGCGGGATTGAAGGAATGATTCGCGTTTCCATCCCATTTATCAATCAAGAACCTGCCTATATATCATCATCACTCATCTCGACACCCTCTCATCTCTCGGTTACAATATCAAGTCACCGGAACGTTCGATTCATCGTCGGGCAAACTGAGTCGCCGGAGCACGCACACATCCACAACTCGTTTTGTATATCTTTACACTTCGCCGAAGACGCCCGAACTCTCATACACCTCACACCCAAACCCCCACTCGATCAGTTCGACACAATCTCACACTCACCCACTCTCGAACACTCTCTGCTTCGTTAAAAAGTTGCCGAAGAAAGTACACGCCGCCGGAAAACCATACTCGCCGGAGCTCGGGAAGACGACCGGAGAAACCGTGGCGGTTCTTTTACATGATCGGTATACTTCCTCGTTCATTTCATTAAATCTCCTGTTGTTTTCATTCATCCTTATAAATGATTTAGACAACATAAATTATGAAGCTCATACTAACAGTTTATATATATGCTTTTTGTAACAAAGGAGATGATATAATATTTATCAAACGTGATCTAATGTTTTTGTAAATGGGTGTTTCATGTTTCTGTATATACCTTCCAACATGAAGGAGATGCAAATAAATAATTGATTAATATAAAATAATATATGTATGCATGTCGCTGTCATTGAGAAAGAAGAATGAAACTGCTGACTTGTATTCATATGAATTATAAAATCCAACCGACTATTATTATAAGCGATAAAGATTTTAAACTCAATCCTAATTTATATAAAATTTCATTCGAGATGCTATAACCAATATTTTCTTATTAGGAATTAATTCGTTTTCTTTTAAAACTAGTGTTTGTAATTCCTATATTTCTTATCAAAATATGGACATATCTTCCCATCCTTTTATAAATAATTAACAATATATTTCTTTTAGCATTAAATAATGGGAAAATATAATTGTAAACCATAAATATTTGGAGTAATATTTAACCTATAAATATTGATAAGTTCGTAACGTGTTATTTGAAAATCTAGGATAATCGTTCCGTTCGCTCTCGTGAATTGTTCCAATCTTTACTCATGCACCATCGTCTACCCATATAGGGTGACCGCGGTGTTCCATCATCCTAATCTTTCACACTCGTCGACACTTGGATAATCGGAAAGTATATGCAATATTGTGAGTATACTCGATCCCTTTTTCCCCTTTTTATTTTGGGATGCAACATGTATATTATGAAAACAATCTTTGAAACTAGAAACTAAACATACTCAATCCTTGTACAAACATGAAACTAATGTGCTTTACTTATGAATCTTGTATGCTCTATTTAAACTATTTGGAACGTATATGATCATTAACTTTGCTAGCCTCCCTTAACAAATATAGTACTATGCATATGCTATAGGATTTACGCCCCGCCGCTATTCTATTGGGTATTGTTAAGGCATCATTTTACCGTCCTGCTAAACTATTGGGATTTGGTGCGTTTGTACTTTGGTTTGATCATAGTGTACGCCAAAATTGCATACTAGTAAATCACATAATATGAATCATGTTGGATTTGAGCCTTTTTATTCTATTATGCTATGTAAACAAACTTGTGTACTCGCTCATTGCTTTTGCATTGAAACTCTATTTTAATACATGTTGCAGGTTGATTATTGAAGTATGGATGAAACAAGTTTAGGGTGGACTAGATACACACCTTTAATCTATTTATCTTTTAATGTTATGTTATCTGTTGAAACAATGTTGTATTTTGTTTTGAATATTGTATGACAATTTAGCACTTGCAATGAAATTTGAATTAAATTAAATATTGTCACATAGTGTTATGAAGTCTCTAGCAATCTATACACACTTCGTCTCATCCCGATGTTTCCGCCATCGGTTGGGGTGTGACAAGAAATAGGAATCTTCGACTGATAATATGATTGAGGGTTTTGTTAAGTTGTTGTTCATAATTATGATTTTAGGGTTTATGTGAATCAATTGTTAAAAACAATGATTTGATCGATTTCTGTTTGGTTTGGAAGTTGTTAGCATTTATTGATAAATTGTGAATTTGGAAACTAATTGAATAGATGTAACTAATTGCATGAATCACGAGAATTAGTTAACCATTCGCACAAGACCTCTTGGTCGCACAAGAGGTCCATTCGCACAAGCTGATCTGGTCGCACAAGATGACCTGATCGCACAAGAGGTCCTCAGTCGCACAAGACTGTTGGATCGCACAAGTGGTTATGTTGTTTAACTGTTGGGCCGGATATACATGTTGGGCTTGGGCTAGTTCCGATCGCACAACCCAATCGGATCGCACAAGTCGATCAGATCGTACAAGGCTTAGGTTTATTTGATTGGGTCGTGTTCATGTTTATAGTTTTTTTGGGTTTCTTGATATTGGGCCGGGTATTATTGGGCTCCAACGGATGACTCGCACAAGGCCATTAGACTTGTGCGAGCCCAATCTTTTAATTGCACAAGTTAAATACCTTATGATTGTTAAACGTGACGATGTGTATTTGCCATGATCTGTATGTGTTCCTTATCTGCTAGCTTATGTGATACTTATGTGCACTACTCGCAACCAAAACCTGACTTGTATGGTAACCATGTTAGGACGTGGTTGACCACTAGCAGCTAGACTTGACCTTTCTGTGTATCTGCCGAGCAAACCAAGGTGAGTTCACACTAGCCAAGGCATGGGATTCCCGGTGGGTTGGGAATGGGATTGATTAACTACTCGTACAACCATTACTATTAAACTACTTATTACTGTCCTCGGATTGAAGGGCACGTACGTAAAACCTACGTACACTTATACTTACTATTGTCCTCGGATTGAAGGGCACGTACGTAAAACCTACGTACACTTATACTGACTACTGTCCTCGGATTGAAGGGCACGTACGTAAAACCTACGTACACGATCATAAGACCATCAAATCTATCAATTGAAGTCCCTCATTTATCGACTTAATCCCCGAGGCCTATGGCGAGCGGGTCATTAGTTAATAGCGCTATTAGGTTTAACAAACCTCACACCATGCCAGTCGGACGGGCGTGTACTATTGGACTATGGGCTAAGGGTCAATGCTGATAGACATTGACTTAGGGCACTTCTTACATTTTCGTAGCAGTCGATACGCGTGGTCTAGTAACACATGGGAAACCCCCACTAATCATCGCAAACATGTCAGGATGACCGCGATACGAATTAACACGATACATGGTTTACAAAACAACATACGATTTACAAAACGAATACTTTAACTAAACAACCAACTGTGAACTCGCTCAACTTTGTTGTTAATTCGTTGCTACATGTCGTGCAGGTCTTTAGGTACTTATGGAGCTTGCACAGGGAGGAACGGTCGTTGTGGGACATGGCGGTGTGTGCCATGCTATGAACATTACTTTATTTCGTATTTAATACTTCCAATGGGTTTTACAATTATGCTTCCGCTAAACACTTAACTATGCTTTGGTTTTTGAACACCTTTCATATTGTTTGGTTGAATTATTGTCACTTACATGCTTGTTCAATATGATTGGTGGCTTGATCCTGGTCAGTCACGCCTCCAAGCGGTGATACTTCGCGTGTGGATTTTGGGGGTGTGACATGATTCATCTGTTTAATTTATCCATGCTTACCAAATGGTGGTGGCGTTTCGTGTCGAATCCGGAAGATTTATGGGTTTCGGTTGTGAAGGCGATAAAAAAATCTATTCCCGGTCTTTGGAAATATATCAGCTCGGTCGATTCAGCGTTGGAGAAGATGGGTGTCAGTTTGAAAGAAAATCTCGTGGAGTCCGATGGTATGTGGAAATGGAGGACGGATGTGAACGGGGCCTTCTCAATAAAACAGGTTCGGTTGGATTTGGAGATGGTTATTAATGATTCTGAGGATTATATTTATGGCTGGAATAGTTGGGCTTCCCCAAAAGTCAACTATCTTCTATGGAGAGCGATCTTCGGCAAGGTTGCTTCAAGAGTCGGTTTGGCTAGAAGGGGTGTTCCTATTCTGGATTGCTCTTGCCCTTGGTGCGGTTTAAATGCGAAAGACCCGGACCACTTATTTTTTAATTGTATTTGGTCGCGTAGTGTGTGGTGGAATTTGTTAACTTGGATGCGGATTAGCTTCCCTATTAAGATTTCTAAGTTTTTTGATCTGATCGGGTTCATTCAAAACAGGTCGGGGAGTGCCAAGTGGAAACGTGTAGTTTATACGGTTGCTTTGGCGACGTGTTGGCGGGTATGGAAAGCAAGGAATGACATGGTTTTCGAGGGCCGATTCGTCCCGGTCAGCACCATCGTCGAGCAAGTAAAGGAAGATGTTCTTTTATGGGTTTCAAATCGGTCTAAGGTTCCGAAACCCAGTTGGGAAGAATGGAGGTCGTTTGATATTTCTGTCATGTTGTAATTAGGCGCCGGGTCCTGTTTCGGCTTCGCCTCTTTGTGTTTTTCTTTTCTTTCGTTTCCTTCTCTGTTTTGTCTTTCAGCCCCTGGCTGGCTCTTTATATATATAAAAAGTGTGTTTGTTGTTCAAAAAAAAAAAGAATTTCCATTGGCCGTTCAACCAAAAAACAGTAAAGAGTTACTTTCAAATTTCAAGTCTCATCTTCCTTTTTCCCAATACTACTTTTGTTTTGTTGTAGGAAGTAAATAAATAATATTTTTATGCTGAGTATGTGGTAATTCAAATCTGTGGGTGTAAATGTCAAAAAACTATTAATAATGAAATGCAGGTACACAAACTTCTTCATGAATCATGAGAGAGTTTGAGGTTGAATACAACAAAATGTAGTTATTCACAGTTAAAAAACACATTTACTTCCAAGATTCACCATACTTGAATCTTTAATATTTTTAAAATTCCATTTTTACGTTTGCAAGTGAAAATGTCGCAAAGCGTGTGCGCGGTTCAACGTTTTTACATATTCTTTTGTTCGGTTTACCGGTACTGCCGCAACGCGCGGGTCTTAAACACTAGTTAAACATATATTTTATATTAAGAAAAATAAGAGTATTGTTAGATTTTATATATTCTATTTTCTAGTTTTTTTTTAAATAATTATGCTGTATAAGTGTCATCATGTACTTAAATATGTCCCGACCGGACTGACCAGTTGATCGTTTAGGAGGCTGGTTCGACCTTCGGTCGTAAAAATTACATCGATTGGATTACATGAAAGGTGGTTTCTATTTGATATACATTCAACATAAAAATCAACAAAAGTCTTCATACCAAAAGGAAAACGCACAACAATATTATTGAACTTTAATAACTTTATACAATTTTTTCTGGAAAGAGTCACATCTTAAAAAGTAGCTTTTTTGTAATATCTAATTGCAAGTTAATTTTAGTATATTTAAAACAATAAATGGTTGTTACTACCAATATATCACTAACAAAGCAATCTTATGCTCTCTCACTATTCACTCCATCCAATCCAACCATATGGTGTCATGTTGTAGCCAACCTTTCCTTTGTTAATTTTTTTAGTCATTTTAGTATATTTAAAACAATAAATGGTTGTTACTACCAATATATCACTAACAAAGCAACCTTATGCTCTCTTACTATTCACTCCATCCAATCCAACCATATGGTGTCATGTTGTAGTCAACCTTTCCTTTCTTAAATTTTTTTAGTCATTTAGTTGAACTTTTTGTTTCCTTGAATTTTAATAAAGTTCCCATGCAGTTCTCAAACTTCAATAAAGTTAGCCTTTTCTTTTCTTTAACGATTACACCAACTGATAATATTGTACTGACACTACTACAACGCGTAGGGTAAAATACTAAAGTTATCATACAGTCTCTAAACTTAAAAAAAGTTACCTTATTTTCCTTCTTTTACAACTATACTGAGTGCCAGTATTGTATTGGCACCGTCAGAACACACAGGATAAATATACTAGTTATATAAGAAATATGAACACGTATTCATGACCTAGTAATCTGGCAGTATAGTCCTTGATATCCATAATAGTGGTGTAAATTCAAATTCTTGTATGTACGTACATAGTTAGATAATGTTTAGGTGTGTAAGAAATGTAATATGAATATATAAGTAATTGTTTATTCACATACAAACATATATATAGGTTCCTCTAAAAATGACCAATATTCTAATAAGTGTAAGCAGGCTTAAAAGATTGACATGTGACAATCATTAGAATCGATGCTATAAGAGTAAGTTAAACAATTATTCAATTATGATAAAAACACCATGTTCCTTGCAAAATAAAACACCATATACCTTTTGTAATACACAAAACTAGGTTATATACCCGTGAGTTTCACGGGTTATGGGTTGCGTTAAAAAAAACTCTATATCTATAAAAGGTCTTGCGTTAAAAAAAATCTATATCTATAAAAGTGCATAAAGTGCCATGGGTGCAACCCGGGCTCAATAATCATAAGTGCACAAATAAAATACAAATAAAGCGCCATATTACACCTTGCTTTGCCGGTGCGTTATTCATTTATGATAAAAACACCATGTTCCTTGCAAAATAAAACACCATATACCTTTTGTAATATACAAAACTAGGTTATATACCCGTGAGCTTCACGGGTTATGGGTTACATTAAAAAAAATCTATATCTATAAAAGTGCTTGCGTTAAAAAAAATCTATATATATAAAAGTGCATAAAGTGTCATGGGTGCAACTCGGGCTCAAGAATCATAAGTGCACTAATAAAATACAAATAAAGCGCCATATTACACCTTGCTTTGCCATTGCGTCAGCTGTTGGTATTTTGCCGATAATTGCACGCCGCACAAACATGTTGCCCTTCGAAGTAGCCCAGTTATTCAATTTGAAGCCTAGGGACTGCTTCGGCAGTTCCTTTGCAGTGATCATATCTGCTTTAACTTGTTTGACCATAAAATCTTCTTTATCACACGTCTTTCATAAAATCTCCATTCTCCAAGCGATCAAATATGTTGTGGACTGTTGGACATCATATGGTTGAGTTATTTGTCAAACCCACAACACTTTGATTTACACGACACAAAATAAATAACTAAAAACAACCGTAAATAAAGTATAATAATAACACACTTATTTGGACCAAGTGCATCTGCAAGATCTCCCAACACTACTACTGCTCCCTCACCACACTCTCATCGCTGCAACACCCAAATGCAAAAAATGGGTTATTTCAAAGATTAACATTTTATGTAATTACATGGAACATTGATTATATTAACATCTTGTGTAATAAAAAATATATGCCGGTTTCGAATATGGGTCAATAAGAAAAAGTCAGCATTTACCCCACATCTAACCATAAATTGACACACTAATGTTGATATCATTAAAAACTTTTTCTCTTTAAAAGTTAAAATAGTTATTATAACTCATCACCAAATTAAACCTTACATTTATACCATGAAAAAAAGAAACAATCTTCGTTCAATGCTAGCATACTTGATGCTACGGAGTAATGAATCCAAACCTCGTTGGTTGAAATAATATAAATTTTATTTAACACATTAACTAATTATATATATTGGGACAAAAGCGTATCAGATCAAACCAACCCAACCTTTTATGTGCCGACACGGGTAGTGTTTAGAAAAGCATGTATACCATATTTTATTAAACGTCAAACAACTATACATTTTTTAATGTTAAATTAAAAATAGATTATAAAGAAATACTTTTTGAATTTTTATAATCAATCTTTATTATATGGAACTTTTTTACATTCATGAACATATAGTGAACAAATTAATAGTGCCATTTTGGCTTTACTTCCAAATTAACCTTTCATTCTAAATAGCAAACCCGGTGCAGTGTGAGGATCATCTTTGTGTGACCAGATGGCAGCAACAGAGGCATGACAACCTTGAGTAACAACGCTACCTAACAGCCACGTGTCAACCAGATCTCGTCGGAGAACTACGTACTGCACCAGCACATCGGAGGTGGATTCAGAGTTCATGGCGACGACCTCTAAAACTGCTGGGATTGAGCCCTACAAAGGAACAGATGATATGAAAAGCCAAAACTGGTTCAGAACAGTTGATCATCATAACAGTGTTTGCATTCTACTTCTTCCAAAGACAGTGGTTATCTAACAGCTGATCATTCTCTAAAGTACTGATCTACCTAACAACTATTGTGTCAAAGAACTGCTGTTGATATAAAGACTGAAGCCCTAATTACTGCTGCTACTCAAACACTGATGAAGACAAAGCACTGCTAACTCAAGGCCGGATCAACCTATGAAGAAAGCACTGATTCACAACATCAGTGCTTAGGCAACAACAGTGGGAAGCTGCAATCAGTGTTTATACAATCAGTGTTTATGTAATCAGTTATTCATTGTATCAGTGGTTTATATATCAGTGGTTAGAGGTTGTTAGGTTGTTAGATGTCACTTTCAAGGTGACGTCTGCCAAAGATGCTCAGTGGTTTGCTTGTACTATAAATAGAACACTACTCTGTACTGTTCCATAAGCTTTTTCACCACAAGTCATTCTGTACGAACAAATCACTGAGCTCAGGCTGAATGGGGAGTCTAGTGCATGCATGCATAATTGAGTTTTGTAACAAATACAATCATTCGATTAATGAAATCATGCCTGCTGAAAACTTTTCTACCGTGATTGTGTTTACATAGTTTGATTGTTATTTTCGCTGAAATTACTCCATCGCTGTTCTTTCATTTTACAATAATTAAGTCAAACAAACACAATCTAAGAAACTCAGATCCTAACAATTGGTATCAGAGCTATGGACAGTCAAATTTGATCTAACAATCTTTTTGACGTAAAGTTCAGCTCGATTTCATTGATACTTTCGATTGTTCGTATTTAGTTGAAAAACAGAGTAAGGGATAATGACGTACAAAAGTTGATTATTCAGTACTTATAAAACAACCAGAATGACGTCACAATCACAAGACACTCATAACATTGGCACACTCTTTAAACCACCTATGTTGGTCAGATCCGAATACAAAATCTAGCAGCGTAGGATGGGTCACATTTTGGCTGAACAAAATACAGGATATTGGAAGTCGGTTTCCTTTGGACCACATGTTCCAATGGTTTCGAGTGCTGAGGATCCAAAAACCTTTGTACCTAAGAAAATTGAAAACTATTCCAAACAGGATTTTCAAAAAATTGAACTAGATGAAAAGGCCTTTAGCATAGTAGCATCAGCACTCCCCAATGAAATCTATGATGGGTTGTTACACTGTAACAGTGCCAAGGAACTATGGGATGCACTTAAGGAATAGTTTGGTGGTACTGAAGAAGTAATTGAAAACAATAGGGAGGTTTTGAATCAACAGTATGAAACCTTTTGTCACATCAAGGGTAAATCATTAACACAACAGTTTGAACGTTTTAGTTGTCTCATAAGTGAACTGAAATTGTTAATGTTGAATTTGCTAAATCAACTCTAAATAGTAGGTTTCTGATGTTATTTCCTGAAAAATGGGACACAATTGCTTTTGTAACCAGAAATTCTATTGGGTTCAAAGAACTTAGTCTGACCCAGCTTCATGGTCGACTCCTTACCTATGAGAGGGAGTTGAACCAGAAAAAGAAGCTACAAGAGTCTGGGAAGGTTGATGATGATTATACCTTCGGCAACACAACTCTTTTGGGTCAGCAAGAATCTGGTAGTAGTAAGGATCAGTGTTATGATCATTACATTGACATAACAGCTGGTGGAGCTTTCAACAACTCTGATTCTTACTCATCCAACTATGCTTTTAATGCAAATGGAGAAAACCAGAATTCTGATAATATGTCCTTTGAACTCAATGATCTCCCACACTTTAAGTCGTTTTTGTGTTATAACAGTAAAAGAAGTTCAGAAACTAACCAAAGTGGGAATACTGCGCGAAACAAATTATCACACTTGGGTGGCAAATCCAGTCATGGTAAAGAAAACCGATAGCACGTGGAGGATGTGCGTCGATTATAAAGACTTGAATAGGGCGTGCCCTAAAGATGCATACCCACTCCCAGAGATAGATTTCAAAGTCGATTCTTTGGTTTCGTTCTGCTTTAAGTGTGTGTTGGATGCCTACAAAGGGTATCATTAGATCCAGATGGCGAAAGCGGATGAAGAAAAAATGGCTTTCCGTACTGTAACTCCTCGAAAATTTATGTCCAATAATGTATCGACACGTGTCATGGACTTTAAAACGTGTAAAGAATTACTTAGAGGGACTAAAGTTGACAAACAAGGAATCTATGTGTGTAAAAGGGTTCAAAATGTCAACAATGGATAAATGTACCTTTAAATAACCCTACACGATGTTTATACCCTTAAACGAATGAATCATGGATCATACGAAGCTAATTGGGAAAGAAAGTGAGAGATTACAAACTACAGGGGTTAAATGTGTCAACATGTTTAAAGTACACCTCTGAGTGACCTTTTAGCAAACCCGAAGCTTTGTAACGATAAATTATACTCACTAGAATAAGTGATAAAAATTTCACAAGGTTTCGATAAAGTATGAGAAAGTTATGATAATATTCGTGTACGAGGGGTTAAAAGCGTCAACGTTGAAATTCAAGGCTTTACGGGTGATCATAAAGTTAACCAAGGACTTAACAATGTTTAATTATGTCACACCCTGATATTTCCACGTATTACCGGTGGGCCCGGTGGGGAGTATCGTGATGTAGTTGATATCATCATAGTCAAACAACACAATTTAAATGCACATCGGAAGCAAAAGATGAATATATTACAAACCGATATAAAGTAATATCAAAGTATTACAAACGGAATGTAAAGGATCCACAGGAGGATCAATTAAAAGATAATTGTTCAACATATTTTAACATCTAAGCTTGTGAGACTTTTTATTGATGCTAGGAGTAGCCAGCCTATTCCGATTAGTACCTGCACTTAGCCTTTTTGGGAAAATACGTCAGGTTACACTGGTAAATACAATCAACTGACTCATTTTGAAAACTTTTAAGAAAATTTGATTTGAATGCACATGGCACAAAACTTTTTATAACTTGGGATAATTATTTGTATATAAACTTGTAAAAGAATTACATGTTCGTTATACGTTTAGTAGCTCGGATTGACGTCGGGTTAAAGATTAATAGACACACCACATGATATAGTCCCGCGGTGAGTTATTCCCGTAACTGGCGGTTATACCTTATTATTTATTTATGCACTGTCGAGTGTACGCCTACACCTCGTGCTTAGGTCGTGGCCATTTCGTAAAATGATGCCAAGGATATCCGGGACATGGTCATTAACCCCCCAAAGGCTTTAAGCAAACAAAACAATTTAAATGGGACATTTCAATGATTTAACTTTCATACGATTAAAGATTCAATACCCGACCAAGCGGTATTTTATATACCGTACCCCAAGCCCGTATAGGGAAAATAAGTTAAAAGTATTTACCTGAGCTAAATATAAATTCAATCCCAGCCGTCTATCAAATCAGCAAGTACAGATAGCTTTTACTGGGCTCCTAAATCTGGAACGAAGGTTTTTAATAGCCTATTAGATTCCTAACGGGTCTTAATTAAGCCTATGCTTAGACCGGGTTGGTTTTAAAGGAGGATATACGGTTCAAAACACATGATTAAGCGATGACCGATTTAGAATGTGGTTTAGACCCGACAAGCTTGTATACTTGTTTAATAAGGGTAAACTAAACACATTCTGGATTTTGAGATAACAATTATAAAGTTTGACCCGTTTCGGCTAATTTGTGCAAACTAGTTACATAAACCGATCCGAACGCGAAAAGTGCGTAACGAGTAACCATAAGAGTCATATACAAGTTTCCTAAGTTAATATGCCTTAAATATGTTGTGATATCAGTAGGATACCTTCCATTATGCCCAAAACGAATTTAAAACCAATTTATGCCCCGTAGGGGTATTTTGGTCATTTTAAAGGTTATAAGAGAGATTAAATATTATTCTGAGTTCCAGGTCTGATAAAATCAGTAAAAATACTTACTTTAATAAGTTATAACAGTAGGGTATAGCATATATTTGAAATTTACTATTTATAACCAAACTATGCACCGTAGGGGCATTTTGGTAATTTCACATAAGCTTAAAAGGTCAAAATTTGAGAATCTGAGCTTAAAACTTTTCTTTACTATTAAAATATATAAATTTACTTAAAAAATCAGTAGGTATTAAGTTTCATATGCCAAAAATAGTTTTAACTCATACTATGCGCTTAAAACGCGTAAAAGTCGGTTTTAAGCGATTTTCGGGTTTAAATAGGAATTCTGAGTTTTCGATCAGTTTATAAAGTTCAAAACATTTTATTTATGATATAAAATCAGTAGCAAAAAGTTTGGTATCAAAATATTACGTAAAACTCATTTTATAGGCCAAAAGGGCAAAAACCGACAATTACCGATTCAAAGCTAGAACTCTATGTTATGCTCAGCTAAAAAATAAATAAAAATCTTCAAAAATCCCAAAATATTATTTTATATCAGTAGGTAAAAAGTTTGGTATCAAAAATTGGGTTTAGATAAGATATTTGCTAATTATGCCGTTTAATTGATAAAAAGCTTTTCATTTACGCTAATGAGCATAACTCCTAATCTAGACCTCAAACTGATGTCAAATTTTAGGGACAAGTTTATAAATCAGTAATAAAGGTTTCTATCCTCTCACATTTTAAAAAAATTCGTTTTATGGTTAAAAGGGCATAATAGTCAACATTTAGGCATTTAACGGAAACATGCATATGGATCGGATAACTAAGGAACCAAGTTATATAACCTTAGAGGGTTACCCTAACCTATAACCTGGTCCTAAAGGAATCCTAAGGCATATCTAAACTAAGCTAAATCGGGTCAGAACTGAAAGTCAAAGTAAAAGTCAACTTTTGTCTCTTCTGAGTTTTTCCATACTCGAATCCTTGGTATTAAATACCATATTCAACAGGTGCTTAGGCAATCTATACCCAGTGTGTCCTTGAATTTTCAAAGGCTCACCATAAGGAGTCTTGATAACTACTTGCTTCTTATCACCCACAATTTGGGCTTGATTTTTAAGACGACCAATTCATTCCTATCACTATATCGAGTCCCTCTTGTTATGGGAGAAATTATGAGCCCATATCCTGGAAAATATCTTGATCTATATCTTCTTTATGTAATATCTGTTTACATCCGGGATGCTGGTTCAGGATATTGGTAACATCCTGAACGGTATCCTCGGGATTACTAATGGATTATGTGCAGGTACGTGGGTTAGAAGCTAGCAACGTTCACAAGACTTATTCCGCGGAAGACTCGGTCCAAGTCGTTCAAATGAAGACGTTGAAGCCGTATTACTCGGTCCATAACGTTCGTAATGGAATATTCGGAGTAGCCCATATTTGTAGGGATTATTGTTTGTAATTCATTACTATAAATAGGTGGGTATACCAGATCAACTAGGACATCATAATCACACTCGCTACACTCTAATACTTGCTCTCGAGCAATTCTTACTTTCATACAAAAGCATTGTAACACTTAGCGATCTGGTCCATATCCTGCACTGTATCCTGAAGTTTAAAGCAATAAGAAGAACAAGGCAGCTGCGATTGTCAGCTCCCGAGGTTTTATGCCGGCGATCTAGATTGATCAAGGGCTTTCCTCGTACATCTCGTGTCATTTCCTTTACTTTTTGTTCATTGTTTGCTCATTGTTTGATCGCAGATACAGCTCAATATCCTGAGCCGTATCCTGAATACTGATTTTCTAAATAACTCAACAAGCATATTTTCTATAAACTTTCTAGCACGCTACCTCACATTACTAATTTGATCACTAAATTGCTTCGGTAATTTTTGACCAAAACAATTTGGCGCCCACCGTGGGGCAAGTGGTGCTCTCTCTACTAAAAATTTTTGGTAAATCGCTAATCGGTTATCTATTTTCAAAACTTTTTGCCACATTGTCCATAATGGCCTCAAGATCAAACATGAGTTCCTCTACTGTGTCTGCTACGACTTCTGCTACTACTGGTTCGGTGCTTCCACCACCTCCTCCAAGAATGCCAGCCTCTACACGACCTCAGGATATTATCCCTACCCGCAGTGTTCAGGAATCTGCCCCTGTTTTAGCTTCTAACGACGAAATTTTAACCTTATTTGGAAGTGTGCAGGAACAAATGAGGCAGTAGCAGGAAACAAACCAAATGCTTTTAAGGGAAATACAACTCCTGAAGTCTGGCTCGAGCAGATCTGCTGAGGATATTGTCACTCCATTACAACCCAGAACTTTGAACTTTAGTTCAGCTGTCTATACTGAGGATAACAGGGGGAATATTGTGCCCAGTCTTCCTCAGAATCATACCCCTGAAATACCCTCCTCGGTCAGGATATCGACCATAAGGAGCTCAGGATATGCTTCAGGATATGGGCAAAATCCTCCAATGGGTAACATGTCAAATAATAATAATACTCATACTACTAACAATAGTGGATCCTTGCAGGATACAGGTGTGACATCAGCACTTACTAGGGAACTTCGGAAGTTGAAGGACATGATATCAAGTGTACCCGGGGTGGTCCAGCCGATCCCGGAAGTGTCTCAAGACAGCCACAAGATATCTCGTTTTGCATATCCTATCTGTGATGCTGAGATTCCAAAGAGATTCCAGACCCCCAACATGAAGCTTTACGACGGAACAACGGATGCTGAGGAGCATATTGCTCAGTATAGGGAAAGGATGGAGATTAACCCTATCCCTCCGGATCTCAAGGAAGCATGCTTGTGCAAGGGTTTTGGTTCAACCTGGACAGGATCAGCCCTGAAATGGCTTTTGAATGTTCCTCCACATTCGATTACATCTTTTGCTCACTTAGTAAATTTATTTAATAGTCAGTTTTCTTGTAGTAGAAGCTTTGAAAAATTAACAAGTGATCTCTACAGGATAACACAGGGGCCTCAGGAATCCCTTAGGGATTATGTGAACAAGTTCAGCCGGGAATCACTAGACATTCCTCATCTTGATGTTGCAACAGCCGTGCAAGCTTTCAAGATGGGGCTGCAAAAAGATTCTCAATTTTATCAAGACCTTGTAATGAACCCATTGTTTTGGTCAAAAATTACCGAAGTAATTAAGTGATCAAATTAGTTAAGTGAGGTAGTGTGCTAGAAAGTGTGTTGAAAATATACTTGTTAAGTTGTTTGGAAAAACAGTATTCAGGATACGGCTCAGGATATTGAGCTGTATCTATGATCAAACAATGAGCGAAATTAAAGTAAACGACACGAGATGTACGAGGAAAGCCCTTGATCAATCTAGATCGCCGGCATAAAACCTCGGGAGCTGACAATCGCAGCTGCCTTGTTCTTCTTTTTGCTTCAAACTTCAGGATACAGTGCAGTATATCAACCAGATCGCTAAGTGTTACAATGAATTCGTGTGGGAGTACAAATTGCGAGAGAACAAGTGTTAGAGTGTAGTGAGTGTGATTGCAGTGAGATTGACGTGTCCTATTTGATCTGGTGTTCCTCCTATTTATAGTAACGAGATACAAACAAATATTCCTATAAATATGGGATGCTCCGAATATTCCACCACGAGCGTTGTAGACCGAGTAATAAGGGTTTCAACGTCTTTCTTTGAACGGCCTGGACCGAGTCTTCCGCGGAATAAGTCTTTGTGAACGTTGCTAGCTTCTAACACACGTACCTGCACATAATCCATTAGTAATCCCGAGGATACCTTTCAGGATATCACCAATACCCTGAACCAGCATCCCAGACGTAAACAGATACTATATAATCAAGATATAAACCAAGATATTTTCCAGGATATGGGTTCAGAATTTCACCCATAACAATTGTCCCCAAAAATGTTACCGTTTGATATGCTAACGGTTACATTTTTTCACAATGGCCGAGGCAATTAAGAGATAAGACTTCTGATGTGACAGCTTTCAACCACCCGGCCTATATTTACTCATCATACCCTATATCTTCTCATGCTCATCTTCTTTTTTACCCACAATCGACAAGAAAAAAGGTAATATTCTCTCTCTCATCTTCATAACCATCTCTCATTTTACTCCGGCAAGAATTCAGGCGACTAAATGCCTAGGCAAACGAGGTCCAGTTCAGGCGACTCGGCTCCCACATTCGTCCAACAGAACCTTCTCCAAGAACCAGAGAATGAAACATGCACCTTTGATAGTGCTCATCTGTCGGCTTTGAAATCTTCCGGTATCTTTCCGGATGGAACCATATTCCGACCCTTTGACAGAGAAATCCGGTCAGATATGGTTTCCACCGAGTGGATTTGTTTCAATGCTTTCCCCTTTACCTTAGGGCTACGATTCCCCTTTCCGGACTTTATCACCTAGTTTTTTAACATCACCAAAATTTCTTTCAGCCAAACCATGCCAATGCTTTGGCGTGTTTTATCTGTTCTGGACCAAATCAAGAGAAATCACATACCTGACCTTTCTGTCCATGATCTCCCTTTAGCCTACAAGCTTAGATGCCATGGCCCTTCTAGGTTTCTATTTTACTCTAGTTCCGGTCCCCCACTGATTCTTCGTGCCACCAAAAACGAGGATGGTTGGCAATCCAAGTTTTTCTTTGTAAAAAGGGATTCGATCCCCGGTGGAACGGATTATCCGATGAGATGGTTAAGAAAGGGTAGGACTTAGGGTTTAAGAATGATCCTGTCTTTTATCCTGTCTCATATTCTGAACTAATAAATTTTCATTTTTGTGCAGCTGATTTCAGGAAGATTGCTCCTCCTCTTGCTAATTCTCAAGAAAGAATAGACGCCATCAGACTTCTTCCAGAGGCAGAGAGAAGTTTCAATCCTTCTCCACCAACTCCAAGCCCTCTTTCAAGTGCCAACATGTCTGGTAAGGATCCTGCAAGATATCCTGCACACATATGCTTCTTATCTGTTATTTATAGGAGGGATTTAGAACTTACTCCCTGTGTGCAGATTCCAGCAAAGTCCCAGTCTATCTAGATCTGGATGAACTTGACAGCTATCCAACTCTAGCCATAGTCAAGAAGGAGACTCCTGCTAGCACTAGCTCCAAGCCACTCCCGGCTCCCAAGGCCAATCCAAGAACCCGTGCTTCCGCAGCGAAAAAGAGAAAGGGTCTTGAAGTCAGTGCTCCAGGCTCAGAAGGGTTTTCCTATGATGAACTCAGCTTCTCTGACTCCTTGGAGCCAATGACATCCTTCCTCAACAAGGTAATATCCTGACGCATATCCTCTATGTATATCCTACACATATATCCTGCACGTATATCCTAACAGGATATCCTGGTAGGATATCCTAGTCAGCATACATTCTAAATTCAAACCTGTAATTAATGAGCAGGGCCTCCAGCATTTGCTCCACTTGTACAATGACGCCTGTGGTACTGTGGCACTTCATGAAGCCAGGATCAAGCAGCTCGAGAGCACCGTTGCTGATCAAGGTGCTATTGCTGAAGCGAAGAGCCGGCACTATGAAAGCTTGCTAAAGAAGGTCACCCAGGACGCTGAGGTCAAACTTGCCAGCGTTCAAATGGATCATGACCAGGCCTTGATCAGCTTTCGAGAGGGAATCAAGGCTTCTGCTATCGTCTCCCTGCTACAAGCACGCATCAAGATGGCCTACGAGGCCAAGGAGACTGGCCTTGTTTGTCCATCTTGGCCAGTTGAATCCTGGGTGGCTAAATTGAAGGAGCTCGGAGGCAAAGCTGTGCCGCTTCCTGCTGAAGCCGGTGAGTCTTCTAAGTCAGCAGAGGTGGTGGTCCAAGCTGGAGAGAAGAAGGATGCTGGAGCTGATGCTGAGATGGACATTGGTCAGGATGCTGCACAGGATGCTGGTCAAGATGCTGGAGCGGAGAAGTCTGAGAAAGTTGGAGGAGATGCCGCTGTGTGAGGGCATTTAGGTGGGCGATGACGGATATACGTGCCAAGGCCAGAGCCCACCTTTTTGAATTTGAATGTTGGTTTGCAGTTCCACAAACAATTTACTTTTCTGCCTTTTACTCTCCCGTACCTGAACAATTTATATTTCCTGCATGCTTTTTGAACAATACAACAGTTGAAGGTGGATGGGTCTCGGTTTGAGATGAAGCCTTCAACTGTTGGGTAAATATGGCTATGAACTATTAGTGCTCTTAGTGGATGGGCCTTGTTTTGAGGTGAAACTAAGAGCACAACTTTTGGTATGTTAATAATATAACCTCTCTTTTGACCCTATTACTATTGTTATTGCTATGAAAATCGTAGTTACAAAAATCGCTTGGTTTGTACACTTTTAAGAATACATATTATAAATGAATCCTGGAAGATATCCTGAAAGATATATTGATCAGGATATTGAAATACACCTATAAATTATCCAAATAAAAAGGAGAGATCATACCAGAGATTCTTAGAGGATCAGTTCCAATCCTTTATCATAAGTGTGTCCCCAGTGCATACCTATAAACTTGGATCCATCCTTTGAGCAATATTACATTTGTCCCCTGTGTTTGCCAAAAACACCAATGTATTTATATTTTGACTCCAATGAATACCGAATACCTCAGGGCAAAACCCATGATATCCTGAAATAAATCCTGCATACTTGGGATAAACCCTTAATATCCTGGGGATAAACCCTGATATCTGGGAATAAACCCTAAATTTCATGCGCTACAGGCGAGAGTGTATAAACTCAAGACTTAGAAAGGTGAAAACCTTTAAACCTTTGAGAGTATGAAAATACTCTTTCGTGAGAGGGTGATCAATCCTCATATACCTTAAGGATCTAGGATATAGCCAATAGTAACGAAATTGTCAGCCACTTTTACATGAACTGGTCCCGCTACCTTGAACTATACCTAGATAACTTGCGCTCCAGGCGAGGTGTTTAAACCCAATTCGAAAGAAAGGTGAATACCTTTAAACCTTTGAAGGGACCAGGATCCCTTAAACGTGAGAGAGGGGGCCAATCCTCTAATCTTTCGACTTATCTTGAGTATATATCCTGGAGCTATATCCTGAAAGATATTCTGCAAAACAATTGTAAACTAAGGTGGGTGTTAGCTTGGCTAACACCCCTCCGATGCTTAAGTCAGTATTGAGTTTCAAAGGGTAAATTAAACCAAAGCATATTTAAAAAAGATAGAATACATACCATTCTGAGTTAGAAATTGAATTTTAAACTCACTTGAAGTAAAGCTTGAGGTGTATAGCATTCCAAGATCTCGGTAGCATATCCCCTTCAATATTCCTGAGTCGATATGCTCCTTTCCCTGCTTCTGACTCGACTTCATAAGGTCCTTCCCATTTCGGAGCTAGCTTGCCATCGGCAGGATTAGTGGTATTTTGAAAAGCCTTTCTTAACACCCAATTACCAACTCGAAATCTTCTAGTCCTTATGTTTTTATTATATGCTCTGGATATTCTTTGTTGATATGCTGCTATCCTTAGTCTTGCGACATCTCTTTTTTCGTCTATAGTATCCAAATCCTGACATAAGACTTCAGGATTCTGTTCAGGATCCTGCAGCATAGATCTTGCAGTAGGTATTGTCATTTCTGTTGGAATCATCGCCTCCGCTCCGAATACTAAGGAAAACGGGGTTTGGCCGGTTGCATTCTTTACCGTTGTCCTATCAGCCCACAAAACAAAGGGTAACTCATCTGCCCATCTTCCTTTTTTGGCCCCAAGTCTCTTCTTTAAGTTATTGACTATTATCTTGTTTGAAGATTCAGCTTGTCCATTCGCTTGAGGATGTACTGGGGTAGATGTGATCATTTTGATTCCCCAACTTTTGCAAAAATCAGTAGTTCTTTTGCTTATAAACTGGGACCCATTATCACAAATGATCTCAGCTGGTACTCCAAACCTGGTCAGGATATTCCTCTTTATGAAGGATACTACTTCTTGGTCTCTAACTTGGACAAATGCTTCAGCCTCAACCCACTTGGAGAAATAATCCGTCATTGCTAACATAAAGACTTTTCCTCCCGGAGCTTTTGGTAATTTTCCTACTATATCCATCCCCCATTTCATGAATGGCAAAGGGGAAACTACAGGGTATAATGGTTCAGCTGGTTGGTGTAGTATGTTACTATGTCTTTGACATGCATCACATCTTCGAGCATATTCTGCAGCATCTTTCCTCATTGTTGGCCAATAATATCTTGTCCTTAATACTTTCGAGAACAATGATCTGCCCCCGGTGTGATTACCACAATCCCCTTCATGTATATCCTGAAGTACTTCTTTGGCTTCAGGATCCTCCAAGCACCTCAAATATGGTCCTGCAAGAGATTTTTTGTATAAAACATTATTGATAATAGTGAACCGTGATACCTTCATCCTAAATGCCTTAGGATTTTCGTTTTCGGGAATGTGTCCATCTTTAAGATATTTCAGAATTGGAGCTGTCCAGGATTTAGGATCCTGTTCAGGATATTCCACTCTCGGGTTCCGAATATCCGCTACTTCTTTATCCTGAGGATTCGTTGCAGGATATAGGACATGTAATACTGGTATTTGGGTCCCTTCCGGTATCCTGATTGATGATCCCAGATTCGCTAAGGCATCCGCTTCAGCATTATCCTCCCTTGGTACCTGTTTAAGTGTAAAAACATCGAAATATCCTGCTAATTTTTTGAGAATATCAAGATATTCAATCAATTTCTCACCCTTAACTGCATAGGATCCATTAAAATGGTTAGTAATTAACAAAGAGTCAACATATACTTGTAAATTTTTGATATTCATGCTTTTAGCCAATTCTAATCCTGCAATTAAAGCCTCATATTCTGCTTCATTATTGGTAGCAGGAAATTCACACCTAATAGCCTGGGGTAATATGTCCCCCTGTGGCGATTTTAGTAGTATTCCTAATCCTACTCCTCTTATATTAGATGCACCATCAGTATATAATGTCCAGGATCCTGAGGATTCTCCTAGCTGTTGAACTTCTAGGTCTACCTCATCCTGAATGTCACTACTAAAATCAGCCACAAAGTCAGCTAAAGCCTGACACTTTATGGCATTCCTAGGTTCATATACTAAATCATAGGCACTTAACTTTACTGACCACTTAGCCATTCTACCCGACATTTCCGGCTTCCTAAGTACACTTTTGACAGGATAATTTGTTTTAACGTGTATCCTGTGTGTCTCAAAGTAGTGTCTAAGTTTGGTTGATGCCATAACTAATGCTAGTATTAACTTTTCTAAATGAGAATACCTAGTTTCAGCATCTAACAAACTTTTGCTAACATAATAAACAGGATATTGCTGACCTTCATGGTCTTTTATAAGAACGGCACTTACAGCATTCCCTGATACGGCAAGGTACAGGGATAGTGGTTCACCATTTTCAGGTTTCATCAGTAGAGGTGCGGTTGAGAGATATCGCTTCAAATCCTGTAGGGCTGCTTCATGCTTCTCACCCCACTCGAATTTTTTGTTCTTCTTCAGGATATCATAAAAATCCTTGCATTTTTCTGAAGACCTTGAGATAAATCTATTCAGTGCTGCCACTCGCCCTGTTAGTCGTTGAACATCCTTCATATTTGAGGGAGATTTAATATCCAAGATGGCTTTAATCTGTTCCGGGCTTGCTTCTATTCCTCTTTTGGTCACCATATATCCTAGGAATTTTCCTGCTCCTACTCCAAAATGACACTTGGCAGGATTCAGCTTCATATTATACTGATCCAGGATATCAAACGCTCCTTTAATATCCTGGAGGTGATCCTGAGCTTTCTTTGACTTTACCACCATATCGTCAATGTACACCTCCATGGTGTCCCCCAGTTTGTCTTTGAACATCATGTTTACCAATCTTTGGTATGTTGCACCTGCATTTTTCAAACCAAAAGGCATAGCTGTATAACAATAAATACATGTTGGTGTCATGAAGGCAGTATCCTCCTGGTCAGAAGGCTCCATTTGGATCTGTTGAAATCCTGAGGATGCATCCATGAAAGTCAGCATTTCATGCCCGGCAGTGGCATTTATCATTGCATCAATGTGGGGAAGAGGAAATGGGTCTTTAGGACAAGCTTTGTTTAAGTCTGTGTAATCTACACAGACTCTCCATTTCCCGTTTTTCTTCTGTACCACAACCACGTTTGCTAGCCACCTTGGGAACTTGACTTCTCTAATCATTTTGGACTTCAACAATCTCTCAACTTCCTCTTGAATAATTGTATTCCGTTCAGGAGCAAACTTTCTTCTTTTCTGTTGCATGGGCTTGAATGATTTATCAATTCCAAGCTTGTGAGTAATAATATCTTTGGATATGCCTGTCATATCCTCATGCTTCCATGCAAACGTTGACATCCTGCATTTTAAGAAGTTAATTAATTGCTCCTCAATATCCTGAGGGATATTGGTTCCCACGAGCACCGAAATATCGGGATTATCCTGGTCCAGGATAATTTTCTTCACATCCTGCTCCGGATCCTCCACGATATCCTGGGCCCGCGTCTTTAATTGCTATGCTGCATTAGGTTTGGTTGAGGATTTCATTGATGATGAGTAGCATTCTTTCGCCTCCTGCTGATCGCTATCAACTTTAACAACTCCCCAAGGGGTAGGTATCTTGATGCATTGGTGATATGTTGATGGCACGGCCTTCATATCGTGAATCCACGGTCTTCCCAGTATGATGATATAGCAGGATAGAGAGTCCATTACACAGAAACGTTGTATTGAGTTGACTCCTTCAACGTACACCGGCAACTTTATCTCTCCCACTGTGTTTCTAGCCTCTCCACTGAACCCAACAAGCACGGTAGACTTTGAAGTGATATCCATTGGAGATACATTCATTCTTTTAAGCGTCTCTAGTTGGATTATGTTGACGGAGCTGCCATTATCAACCAATATCCTGCGTACAAAATGGTTAGCCACATATAACGTTATTACCAGAGCATCGTGATGAGGATCCTGGACAGTATCCCTGTCATCAGCATCAAAAGTGATCACTTTGTCAGTTGTGAGGGTGGTCATCCTAACAGGTTTGTCTCCCCTTTCGGCCTTAGCTTCTTTTGCATGTCTCTTTGCTGCCGAATACGAAGTTCCACAATTGTCGGATCCTCCCGAAATGAAGTTGATTATCTTGGCATCCGCGGGAGGTGATGCTGCTCGCTCGGGATCCTTCTCAGTATCCTGACCCTTATTCTTCTTTCTTCCTAAGAGATCTTTCAAATATCCCTTGGTTAGAAGATAGCTTATCTCTTTCCTCAAAGCAATGCAATCCTCGGTCATATGTCCGAAATCTTCGTGGAAAGCACACCATTTTGATTTGTCTTTCCAATCCGCTTTTTGTTGATTCTTTCGAGGCCATCTTGCCTTGTCCCCTAGACCCTGCATGGCATACATCAATTCGGGAATGTTAACAGAAAAGCAATATTCAGATAATTCAGGATACTCCTCAGGATCCTCATCTTCAACAGCATTCACTCTCTTGTTCTCATTTCTGCCATATGGCTTAGGCCGATACGACTTGAATGAGGATTCCGACTTCCTGTTAGTTGACTCATAAGTGTTGGATGAGTTCATCCTTTCTTGCATCTTTCTGTCATCTTCCAACCGAATGTATCTTAGGGCCCTGTTTCGAGCTTCATCCAGGTTCCTGCATGGGTTCATTACAAGGTCTTGGTAAAATTGAGAATCCTTTTGCAACCCCATCTTGAAAGCCTGCACAGCTGTTGCAACATCAAGATGAGGAATGTCTATTGATTCCCGGCTAAACTTGTTCACATAATCCCTAAGGGATTCCTGAGGCCCTTGTGTTATCCTGTAGAGATCACTTGTTAATTTTTCGAAGCTTCTACTACAAGAAAACTGACTATTAAATAAATTTACTAAGTGAGCAAAAGACGTAATTGAATGTGGAGGAACGTTTAACAGCCATTTTAAGGCTGATCCTGTTAGAGTAGAACCAAATCCTTTGCACAAGCACGCTTCCTTGAGCTCCGGAGGGATAGGGTTAATCTCCATCCTTTCCCTATACTGAGCAATATGCTCCTCAGGATCCGTAGTCCCATCATAAAGCTTCATGTTGGGGGTTTGGAATCTCTTTGGGATCTCAGCATCACAGATAGGATATGCAAAACGAGATATCTTGTGGCTGTCCTGGGACACTTCCGGGATCGGCTGGATCACCCCAGGCACACTAGATATCATGTCCTTCAACTTCTGAAGTTCCCTAGTAAGTGCTGATGTTACACCTGTATCCTGCAAAGATCCACTATTGTTAGTAGCATGATTATTATTATTATTCGACACGTTACCCGCTGGAGGATTTTGCCCATATCCTGAGCTCCTTATGGTCGACATCCTGACCGAGGAGGGTATTTCAGGAGTATGATTTTGAGGAAGGCTGGGCACAATATTCCCCCTGTTATCCTCAGTATACACAGCCGAACTGAAGTTCAACGTTCTGGGATGTAATGGAGTGACAATATCCTCAGCAGATCTGCTCGAGCCAGACTTCAGGAGTTGTATTTCCCTTAAAAGCATTTGGTTTGTTTCCTGTTGTTGCCTCATTTGTTCCTGCACACTTCAAAATAAAGTAAAAATTTCATCGTTAGAAGCTAAAACAGGGGTAGATTCCTGAACACTGCGGGTAGGGATAATATCCTGAGGTCGTGTAGAGGCTGGCGTTCTTGGAGGAGGTGGTGGAAGCACCGAACCTGTAGTAGCAGAAGTCGTAGCAGACACAGTAGAGGAACTCATGTTTGATCTTGAGGCCATTATGGACAATGTGGCAAAAAGTTTTGAAAATAAAAAACCAATTAGCAATTTAGCAAAAAATTTTAGTAAAGAGAGCACCACTTGCCTCACGGTGGGCGCCAAGTCTCTTCTTTAAGTTATTCACTATTATCTTGTTTGAAGACTCAGCTTGTCCATTTGCTTGAGGATGTACCGGAGTAGATGTGATCATTTTTGTTTTGGTCAAAAATTACCGAAGTAATTAAGTGATCAAATTAGTTAAGTGAGGTAGTGTGCTAGAAAGTGTGTTGAAAATATACTTGTTAAGTTGTTTGGAAAAACAGTATTCAGGATACGGCTCAGGATATTGAGCTGTATCTATGATCAAACAATGAGCGAAATTAAAGTAAACGACACGAGATGTACGAGGAAAGCCCTTGATCAATCTAGATCCCCGGCATAAAACCTCGGGAGCTGACAATCGCAGCTGCCTTGTTCTTCTTATTGCTTCAAACTTCAGGATACAGTGCAGGATATCAACCAGATCGCTAAGTGTTACAATGAATTCGTGTGGGAGTACAAATTGCGAGAGAACAAGTGTTAGAGTGCAGTGAGTGTGATTGCAGTGAGATTGATGTGTCCTATTTGATCTGGTGTTCCTCCTATTTATAGTAACGAAATACAAACAAATATTCCTATAAATATGGGATGCTCTGAATATTCCACCACGAACGTTGTAGACCGAGTAATAAGGGTTTCAACGTCTTTCTTTGAACGGCCTGGACCGAGTCTTCCGCGGAATAAGTCTTTGTGAACGTTGCTAGCTTCTAACACACGTACCTACACATAATCCATTAGTAATCCCGAGGATACCTTTCAGGATATCACCAATACCCTGAACCAGCATCCCAGACGTAAACAGATACTATATAATCAAGATATAAACCAAGATATTTTCCAGGATATGGGTTCAGAATTTCACCCATAACACACATGCAGGAACTTGGATGAAGCTCGGAACAGGGCCCTAAGATATATTCGGTTGGAATATGACAGAAAGATGCAAGAAAGGATGAACTCATCCAACACTTATGAGTCAACTAACAGGAAGTCAGAATCCCCATTCAAGTCATATCGGCCTAAGCCATATGGCAGAAATGAGAACAAGAAAGTGAATGTTGTCGAAGACGAGGATCCTGAAGAGTATCTTGAATTATCTGAATATTGCTTTTCTGTTAACATTCCTGAATTGATGTATGCCATGCAGGGTCTAGGGGACAAGGCAAGATGGCCTCGAAAGAATCAACAAAAAGCAGATTGGAAAGACAAATCAAAATGGTGTGCTTTCCACGAAGATTTCGGACATATGACCGAGGATTGCATCGCTCTAAGGAAAGAAATAAGCTATCTTCTAAGCAAGGGATATTTGAAAGATCTCTTAGGGAGAAAGAAGAATAAGGGTCAGGATACTGAGAAGGATCCTGAGCGAGCAGCATCACCTCCCGCGGATGCCAAGATAATCAACTTCATTTCGGGAGGATCCGAAATTTGTGGGACTTCGTATTCGGCAGCAAAGAGACATGCAAAAGAAGCTAAGGCCGAAAGGGGAGACAAACCTGTCAGGATGACTACACTTACAACTGATAAAGTGATTACATTTGATGCCGATGACAGGGATACTGTCCAAGATCCTCACCATGATGCTCTGGTAATAACGTTATATGTGGCTAACCATTTTGTACGCAGGATATTGGTAGATAATGGCAGCTCCGTCAACATAATCCAACTAGAGACGCTTAAAAGAATGAATGTATCTCCAATGGATATCACTTCAAAGTCTACCGTGCTTGTTGGGTTCAGTGGAGAGGCTAGAAACACAGTGGGAGAGATAAAGTTGCCGGTGTACGTTGAAGGAGTCAACTCGATACAACGTTTCTATGTAATGGACTCTCTATCCTGCTATAATATTATACTGAGAAGACCATGGATTCACGATATGAAGGCCGTGCCATCAACATATCACCAATGCATCAAGATACCTACCCTTGGGGAGTTGTCAAAGTTGATAGTGATCAACAGGAGGCGAAAGAATGCTACTCATCCTCGATGAAATCCTCAACCAAGCCTAGTGCAGCATAGCAATTAAAGACGCGGGCCCAGGATATCGTGGAGGATCCGGAGCAGGATGTGAAGAAAATTATCCTAGACCAGGATAATCCCGATATTTCGGTGCTCGTGGGGACCAATATCCCTCAGGATATTTAAGAGCAATTAATTAACTTTTTAAAATGCAGGATGTCAACGTTTGCATGGAAGCATGACGATATGACAGGCATATCCAAAGATATTATCACTCACAAGCTTGGAATTGATAAATCATTCAAGCCTGTGCAACAAAAAAGAAGGAAGTTTGCTCCTGAGCGGAATGCGATTATTCAGGAGGAAGTTGAGAGATTATTGAAGTCCAGGATGATCAGAGAGGTTAAGTTCCCGAGGTGGCTAGCAAACGTGGTTGTGGTACAGAAGAAAAATGGGAAATGGAGAGTCTGTGTAGATTACACAGACTTGAACAAAGCTTATCCTAAAGACCCATTTCCTCTTCCCCACATTGATGCAATGGTAGATGCCACTGCCGGGAATGAAATGCTGACCTTCATGGATGCGTCCTCAGGATTTCAACAGATCCAAATGGAGCCTTCTGACAAGGAGGATACTGCCTTCATGACACCAACAGGTATTTATTGTTATACTGCTATGCCTTTCGGTTTGAAAAATGCAGGTGCAAGATACCAAAGATTGGTAAACATGATGTTCAAAGACAAACTGGGGGACACCATGGAGGTGTACATCGACGATATGGTGGTAAAATCAAAGAAAGCTCAGGATCATCTCCAGGATATCAAAGGAGCATTCGATATCCTGGATCAGTATAACATGAAGCTGAATCCTGCTAAGTGCCATTTTGGAGTAGGAGCAGGAAAATTCCTAGGATATATGGTGACCAAAAGAGGAATAGAAGCAAGCCCGGAGCAGATTAAAGCCCTCTTGGATATTAAATCACCCTCAAATATGAAGGATGTTCAACGACTGACAGGGCGAGTGGCAGCATTGAATAGATTTATTTCAAGATCTTCAGAAAAATGCAAAGATTTTTATGATATCCTGAAGAAGAACAAAAAATTCGAGTGGGGAGAGAAGCATGAAGCAGCCCTACAGGATTTGAAACGATATCTCTCAACCGCACCTCTGTTGATGAAAACTGAAAATGGTGAACCACTATCCCTGTACCTTGCTGTATCAGGGAATGCTGTAAGTGCCGTTCTCATAAAAGACCATGAAGGTCAGCAATATCCTGTTTATTATGTTAGTAAAAGTTTGTTAGATGCTGAAACTAGGTACTCTCATTTAGAAAAATTAATACTAGCATTAGTTATGGCATCAACGAAACTTAGACACTACTTTGAGACACATAGGATACATGTTAAAACCAATTATCCTGTAAAAAATGTGCTTAGAAAGCCAGAAATGTCAGGCAGGATGGCCAAGTGGTCAGTAAAATTGAGTGCTTATGATTTAGTATATGAACCTAGAAATGCCATAAAGTCTCAAGCTTTAGCTGACTTTGTGGCTGATTTCAGTAGTGACATTCAGGATGAGGTAGACCTAGAAGTTCAACAGTTAGGAGAATCCTCAGGATCCTGGACATTATATACTGATGGTGCATCTAATGTAAGAGGAATAGGATTAGGAATACTACTAAAATCGCCACAGGGGGACATATTACCCCAGGCTATTAGGTGTGAATTTCCTGCTACTAATAATGAGGCAGAATATGAAGCTTTAATTGCAGGATTAGAATTGGCTAAGAGTATGAATATCAAGAATTTGCAAGTATACGTTGACTCTTTGTTAATTACTAACCATTTCAATGGCTCCTATGCAGTTAAGGGTGAGAAGTTAATCGAATACCTCGATATTCTCAAAAAATTAGCAGGATATTTCGATGTTTTTACACTTGAACAGGTACCAAGGGAGGATAATGCTGAAGCGGATGCCTTAGCAAATTTGGGATCATCAATCAGGATACCTGAAGGGGCCCGAATACCAATATTACATATCTTGTATCCTGCGACGAATCCTCATGATAAGGAAGTAGCGGGCATCCAGGATCCTGGAGCAGAATATCCTGAAGAGGATCCTGAATCCTGGACGGCTCCAATCATAAAATATCTTAAGGAAGGACACATCCCCGGAAATCAAAATCCTAAGGCATTTAGGATGAAGGTATCACGATTCACTATTATAAATGATATTTTATATAAGCAATCTTTTGCAGGACCATATTTGAGGTGCTTGGAGGATCCTGAGGCCAAAGAAGTACTTCAGGATATACATGAAGGGGATTGTGGTAATCACACCGGGGGCAGATCATTGTTCTCGAAAGTATTAAGGACAGGATATTATTGGCCAACGATGAGGAAAGATGCTGCAGAATATGCTCGAAGATGTGATGCATGTCAAAGACATAGTAACATACTACATCAACCAGCTGAACCATTATATCCTGTAGTTTCCCCTTGGCCATTCATGAAGTGGGGGATGGATATAGTAGGGAATTTACCGAAAGCTCCGGGAGGAAAAGTTTTTATGTTGGCTATGACAGATTATTTCTCCAAGTGGGTTGAGGCTGAAGCGTTTGTCCAAGTTAGAGACCAAAAAGTAGTATCCTTCATGAAGAGGAATATCCTGACTAGGTTTGGAGTGCCAGCAGAGATCATTTGTGATAATGGGTCCCAGTTTATAAGCAAAAGGACTACCGACTTTTGCAAGAGTTGGGGAATAAAAATTGTTATGGGTGAAATTCTGAACCCATATCCTGGAAAATATCTTGGTTTATATCTTGGTTATATAGTATCTGTTTACGTCCGGGATGCTGGTTCAGGGTATTGGTGATATCCTGAAAGGTATCCTCGGGATTACTAATGGATTATGTGCAGGTACGTGTGTTAGAAGCTAGCAACGTTCACAAAGACTTATTCCGCGGAAGACTCGGTCCAGGCCGTTCAAAGAAAGACGTTGAAACCCTTATTACTCGGTCTACAACGTTCGTGGTGGAATATTCGGAGCATCCCATATTTATAGGAATATTTGTTTGTATTTCGTTACTATAAATAGGAGGAACACCAGATCAAATAGGACACATCAATCTCACTGCAATCACACTCACTACACTCTAACACTTGTTCTCTCTTAATTTGTACTCCCACACGAATTCATTGTAACACTTAGCGATCTGGTTGATATCCTGCACTGTATCCTGAAGTTTAAAGCAATAAGAAGAACAAGGCAGCTGCGATTGTCAGCTCCCGAGGTTTTATGCCGGCGATCTAGATTGATCAAGGGCTTTCCTCGTACATCTCGTGTCGTTTACTTTAATTTCGCTCATTGTTTGATCATAGATACAGCTCAATATCCTGAGACGTATCCTGAATACTGTTTTTCCAAACAACTTAACAAGTATATTTTCAACACACTTTCTAGCACACTACCTCACTTAACTAATTTGATCACTTAATTACTTCGGTAATTTTTGACCAAAACAATTTGGCGCCCACCGTGGGGCAAGTGGTGCTCTCTTTACTAAAATTTTTTGCTAAATCGCTAATTGGTTTTTTATTTTCAAAACTTTTTGCCACATTGTCCATAATGGCCTCAAGATCAAACATGAGTTCCTCTACTGTGTCTGCTACGACTTCTGCTACTACAGGTTCGGTGCTTCCACCACCTCCTCCAAGAATGCCAGCCTCTACACGACCTCAGGATATTATCCCTACCCGCAGTGTTCAGGAATCTACCCCTGTTTTAGCTTCTAACGATGAAATTTTAACTTTATTTGGAAGTGTGCAGGAACAAATGAGGCAACAACAGGAAACAAACCAAATGCTTTTAAGGGAAATACAACTCCTGAAGTCTGGCTCGAGCAGATCTGCTGAGGATATTGTCACTCCATTACATCCAAGAACGTTGAACTTCAGTTCGGCTGTGTATACTGAGGATAACAGGGGGAATATTGTGCCCAGCCTTCCTCAAAATCATACTCCTGAAATACCCTCCTCGGTCAGGATGTCGACCATAAGGAGCTCAGGATATGCTTCAGGATATGGGCAAAATCCTCCAGCGGGTAACGTGTCGAATAATAATAATAATCATGCTACTAACAATAGTGGATCTTTGCAGGATACAGGTGTAACATCAGCACTTACTAGGGAACTTCAGAAGTTGAAGGACATGATATCTAGTGTGCCTGGGGTGATCCAGCCGATCCCGGAAGTGTCCCAGGACAGCCACAAGATATCTCGTTTTGCATATCCTATCTGTGATGCTGAGATCCCAAAGAGATTCCAAACCCCCAACATGAAGCTTTATGATGGGACTACGGATCCTGAGGAGCATATTGCGCAGTATAGGGAAAGGATGGAGATTAACCCTATCCCTCCGGAGCTCAAGGAAGCGTGCTTGTGCAAAGGATTTGGTTCTACTCTAACAGGATCAGCCTTAAAATGGCTGTTAAACGTTCCTCCACATTCAATTACGTCTTTTGCTCACTTAGTAAATTTATTTAATAGTCAGTTTTCTTGTAGTAGAAGCTTCGAAAAATTAACAAGTGATCTCTACAGGATAACACAAGGGCCTCAGGAATCCCTTAGGGATTATGTGAACAAGTTTAGCCGGGAATCAATAGACATTCCTCATCTTGATGTTGCAACAGCTGTGCAGGCTTTCAAGATGGGGTTGCAAAAGGATTCTCAATTTTACCAAGACCTTGTAATGAACCCATGCAGGAACCTGGATGAAGCTCGAAACAGGGCCCTAAGATACATTCGGTTGGAAGATGACAGAAAGATGCAAGAAAGGATGAACTCATCCAACACTTATGAGTCAACTAACAGGAAGTCGGAATCCTCATTCAAGTCGTATCGGCCTAAGCCATATGGCAGAAATGAGAACAAGAGAGTGAATGCTGTTGAAGATGAGGATCCTGAGGAGTATCCTGAATTATCTGAATATTGCTTTTCTGTTAACATTCCCGAATTGATGTATGCCATGCAGGGTCTAGGGGACAAGGCAAGATGGCCTCGAAAGAATCAACAAAAAGCAGATTGGAAAGACAAATCAAAATGGTGTGCTTTCCACGAAGATTTCGGACATATGACCGAGGATTGCATTGCTTTGAGGAAAGAGATAAGCTATCTTCTAAGCAAGGGATATTTGAAAGATCTCTTAGGAAGAAAGAAGAATAAGGGTCAGGATACTGAGAAGGATCCCGAGCGAGCAGCATCACCTCCCGCGGATGCCAAGATAATCAACTTCATTTCGGGAGGATCCGACATTTGTGGAACTTCGTATTCGGCAGCAAAGAGGCATGCAAAAGAAGCTAAGGCCGAAAGGGGAGACAAACCTATCAGGATGACCACCCTCACAACTGACAAAGTGATCACTTTTGATGCTGATGACAGGGATACTGTCCAGGATCCTCATCACGATGCTCTGGTAATAACATTATATGTGGCTAACCATTTTGTACGCAGGATATTGGTTGATAATGGCAGCTCCGTCAACATAATCCAACTAGAGACGCTTAAAAGAATGAATGTATCTCCAATGGATATCACTTCAAAGTCTACCGTGCTTGTTGGGTTCAGTGGAGAGGCTAGAAACACAGTGGGAGAGATAAAGTTGCCAGTGTACGTTGAAGGAGTCAACTCAATACAACGTTTCTGTGTAATGGACTCTCTATCCTGCTATAACATCATACTGGGAAGACCGTGGATTCACGATATGAAGGCCGTGCCATCAACATATCACCAATGCATCAAGATACCTACCCCTTGGGGAGTTGTTAAAGTTGATAGCGATCAGCAGGAGGCGAAAGAATGCTACTCATCATCAATGAAATCCTCAACCAAACCTAATGCAGCATAGCAATTAAAGACGCGGGCCCAGGATATCGTGGAGGATCCGGAGCAGGATGTGAAGAAAATTATCCTGGACCAGGATAATCCCGATATTTCGGTGCTCGTGGGAACCAATATCCCTCAGGATATTGAGGAGCAATTAATTAACTTCTTAAAATGCAGGATGTCAACGTTTGCATGGAAGCATGAGGATATGACAGGCATATCCAAAGATATTATTA